>CM033272.1:22376992-23010180 GCA_019343175.1 Oedothorax gibbosus | reverse complement strand
TAATAAACACTGAAAATTTCGCAAATTAATTATTTTTTTAACGAAGGAATTAAAACATTTTTGAAAAAAAAAAAAAATGTTGTGGAGAAGTCCTAAAAAAAATACAATAATAATAACGAATATTACAAAACTAAGCAAACTTTTTCTGCATTGTCCTTTATCATGAAATAAAATAAAATTTTTGGCCCCAATTATTTCATTTTTTTTTTTTTTTGTAAATAATTTTTTTTTGATTAAATTCAAAAAAAAAAAAAAATTGGCCCGCTGGCGCGGGCCCTTTAACTTCTTACGGGCCCCTATGCAATGCATAGTTTTTGCCCCCCCTGTCGCGGCCCTGGCGCAAGACTAGAATTTAGTCAATTCTTTTAGATTGACTAAAATACGGTCTTTTAAACATAATTTTTTTTTTACTAAACTAGTTTCATTTTTCATGACTTTTGGAAAGACTTGGTGTTAATTGCAAAGTTTTGCTTTATGTCTAGTAGTTGGAGACCCTTTGGGGGTCAGACTAACAAGTTTCGAGTCTTATATAGTATTAGCAGGGCTCCCACCATGTCACTATTCTCACTAAAAGTCACTATTGACCAAAACTAGTCGCTAAAGTCACTATTCGCATATTGAGAAATATTTTTCTTTTGAAAATTTAAATAGAAAAAAATTCTGTTCAAATTTCAGCAGGCGTACGAACCCTGTATATGGCAATGCGGTGGATTTCGTGAAAGTAACTAGGCAGCAAAACAGTTAACATTTTAATTGCTGGGGGTCACCCCCTCCCCCAACTACACTGTTAGGCACCACAAAATCAAAATCTATTTAAAGCCTAAGGAACATTGTATTTTGCTAATATTGATGTATTAGAAAAATGCTGCTGCAATGGTGCTTTTCAGAAACTGTCAACATTAAAACAGGTTTCTTGTGGGGGGACACCCAGTTGAACCTTATTTTATCATCCAAAACTTTTACATTTCATAATTTTATTTTAAAATTCAGTGTTCTGGAAAAAATAATTACCCCAAACACCTATATCTTATGAAATAAAACATCAGAATATTAATAAAAATGTTTATTATGTCTAGATGAAAACATATTTACAACTGTTAATTGCAGGATAAAATAATATTTAATGTATATGCAAGGTCATGACAGGAAACTTTTCAGTTAAAATATCAGTACATAACACAGTATAAGGAGTTACCAATAATGCAATCATATGGGATAATGTATGCAATCATATGGATTAACAAAAATATTCACCGGACAATAAATCCAAAGAACTTTACACAATGCAAGGTTCTTCAATAAGGTTAATGTTTAAAACATCTCTCTCTTACGTGTAAAAAATTAAATATAAAAAACTTTGTTTTACCATTGGCATAATGACTGCACTAGCAACACTCTTGTGAAAGATACACAAGTTTCATTTATAAGAAATATTTTAATTGTTCAGAAAATGGTAATTAAAATGTTCCAATTTCGAATCAAATAACTAACAACTGACACATATGTAAATGGACGGATTGACGAATAAATGAGGTTAAATAATAGCTCAGTAGTATAAATATATTGAAATAGAATTTTGTATTTATATAAACAAAACATTTCAGTAAAAAATAGTTATGCAATATATTTCAGATATGTGAAAGTAGTTTGAAAGCAAAACTTTCCTAACTCTTCAGATCTGAGTTTGTTGGTGGGCAAGAAAATACCTCCATGAAGTTTTAGTAAAATTTTTGAATTGATGGAAGACAATAATGTAAGGAATAAGTTTTGGCATGGGAAAAAAATGTTTACATTTATTTGGATAGAGAACAACAGATATTTCAAGTTATAAATATTGATATATTTTTAAAAAAGTGGTTTTGAACAGAAAAATGATAAAATATTTGTACATGAAAAATTGTAAAAACATCATTTAACACCAAAGGTTAAATCAGATTCTCCCCCATAAAACAATCTCTATTCTTATAAAGCTTCAAGATTTTAATATTTATAATACAAGCAATAATCTTATCTATTTTTTAATACTAATCTATAATACGTTGTGTGACTCATTTTAATATCTATACCTGAATTTCAAATATAAAAATGTAGTATCAAAAAGTATTACATTTAATAATACTTTCCAAATTTGCATGCATTAAAAAAATAACCCTAAAACTAGGCAGATTTTTTACTTACATTTCAAAGCCAAAGTAGAAAAAAGAACTATGTCCAATTGTCCAATGAAAAAAATATATACTACATCCACTCTTTTTCTACTAACAAGACAGTTTTACAACCACAACTCTCAGATATATTTTGCGTGAACTCTAACTAAAAAAATATACAAAAAATAACTGCAAATACATTGCTGACCATAATACCATTCAATGACAAAAACTATCATTCTTGTAATCAAGAAGACTTTCAAAATATGACATGAGTATAAAAATCAGCCTTTTATCCCAAAAAAGGAAATAAAAATATATCATAACAAACAAAAAAGATAGTCACGGAAAACTTAAGTGATCATGTTAAACCAAAAGAAAATAAGAGACAATATCTTAATTTGGAATTTTAGTTCCTCCATATCTAGAAAAAATTATTTCGATTTGATTACATACTTAAAAGCCAGTTCGATAATTATTATTGGCAAAGTCAATATGCTTTTTTTTAAAAACAATAACACTCAATTTCAGTTTTTTTTTTGTTCAAGTACCAACAAAGATGCCTAAAAAAATTCATATCAGTTTTAGACTTTGGTTTTTTTAAACAAAGTTAGATACTTATCAAATAACTGAAACAAACATTCAGTCATTAAATAAAAAATCCAATTGTATGTCGTTTCCACAAATGTCTTTCTAAATATAAAGTACTTACCAGTGCCATAGGCACCAACTCCATAGGGGCCTTAGTCCCCAAGGCTACCAAACAATGTCCATTTTAGAGGTTTTTTTAATACATGACACTCATAACTACTGAAATTTCGCCCTAAAGCCAAAAGTCAGCCCCATGTCATTTTGGAGAAGAAAAACAAAAGATTGAGTCTTAATTTCTTTTGGATCAACATGAATCAACAAAAAAAAAGTTGGCAACTATAAATGCTTAGCCTAAAATATAAAATAAGTGCGACAAGTAAATGGAATCATAATGCGTTGTATAAAGCCCACAACAGTACAAGGAATGTTGCGAATACTAAAGTGTCTTTGGTTCTGAAGTTGATTGTCAGAAGTCTTGTTTCAGACACCAGAGAATGTCTGGGGAACATGAGGCGTGGAAGATCTGGACTGTGCACCACCCAGCATGTTGACAGAATAGTGGGACAAGCTGTGGGAGGTTGTGTTAAGGCTGCTCATTGTTCCCATCTAGAAGAAAAGGGAGGTTGAATATTTAGGAAATATCAAGATAAAGTTCAAACTTTGCAATCTGGTAAACACAGATTGTAGAATTCAAACTTTAAAAAAATATTTATGTATAAACTAAAAAAAAAATCCACCTAGATGTATTTATGTTACATTTGAGGTATAGTTGCAACAAATGTACTGATGAAGGCCCATAATTTTTTTTAATAAATTAGGAATATAAAATGCAAATTTAAATAATTAATCACCAAAAAAATAGTTATCTTAAATAATAGTTTAATAGTGTATAAAAATGAACTCTGCAATAACAACATCCAAAAATAGGGACTGCAATAACTATGACTTTATGAAAGAGTGACAACACTATAAATAGTTTTTAATATTGAGGAATAATTTTTTTTCATAAACTAATTTAAAGGGTACCTAGAAGTTTCATTTTATTCAGGCAAGAACTTGGAAACTATAGAAGTAAACACTGTACTACTGTAAATGAAACCATTAATTAACAAGTTAAACATTAGGACAGTCACATCGCATTATTTCTAAACCCAAAGAATATTAGCATCTATAATGAAGTACATTTAATAATAAAGCATTTTTACCTTAAGTCTTGCCATGTCTTCCAGCCTCGTAATGTCTGTCAATTCTTGAAAGTTTGAAAAAACAACTAGTATAAAGAACACCTGCAAAACAATTTTCAAAAAGGAGTTTTAAGAGAATGATTTAAGTAGTACATTAGCCACCATTTAAATGAAGACAACCAGTCCCAAGCATTTTGATGCAATGAAACGGCCTATTTTATAAAACTGGAATGCCAAAAAAGTAAGTTTTTTCTTCTTTTTTTTTAAAAATGATGGTAACTATAGGGGCTATAGAGAAACAATGTATTGAAATATACATATTTCTGGCAATAAATACTTTTAGGGATAAAAAGTAATGTTTTTTTTTGTTTTTAAAAACACTAAATTCATACAATTTAATGTTAAATAATGCATTTAATTTTAGTTAAAAAAATTAATAAAGATGAGCATTTTACACATGTTTCTTAAATTTTGATTAAATAACAAATTAATTTTTTCCCTCATAAACACATCCAACAGGGTTTACTATCATATTAAAACTACTTTATTCTACTTACTTTAATGGAAATTATCTCAAACAGAATCAATTTAACCAATCAAATAAAGCAAAATGAAGTCACCACCTGCGTACATGTGCTAATTACCCCCCCTTCCCCTCCCTTTGGTATTACCAGAGGAAATTTATTTTTATATTTTAAGGTCATTGGAATCAAAAAGTAAAATAATAATAAATGAATCCGAGGAAAAAGGGTATTATGACTATTTTTTAATCTATTAAGATGGCAATAAAATGATTGTTTGATCCAGGGATGCTTTAAATTTCCTAGGTAAAAAAATAATTTTGTTCTGTTCAATGTAATTTAACCCAATTAAGAGGTTGATTCAGTTAATCACCGATCCCAAAAGCAGCGGATACTGTACATATTTTTTTAATAATAATTAGGGAACACTTAAATACAAAATAAAAATTTACCCATTTAAAGAGAAGTAAACCGTAATAAAATTGATTAAACATTATACAAACAAAAAAGAAAAAACAACTTACATTACAAATCAGCATCAGTGTCCATATAATTAAAATTGCCTGATGATAACCATAGTATAAATCCTAAAAAAGAAGAAGATATTTCGAATAAATGTTTCAATGAGAAACAGATTGTAAATCACTGGTTGGCAAATATTATTTCAAATGATTAAATAATGTTCTATTGACCAATGCAAATGGCATAATATTGAAAAAAAAAATGTTGAATTAATAATAGTACTAGACTTAATTGCATTTTATTTACTTTGATATTTTTGTATACATTAATAGCAATTGACACTTACATTTGCAATGGATCTAAAGAGGATAGAGAAGAAATTCCAAGAAGTAAATATGAGGGCTGCAGTCAGCCAAGGTCTGAATTTTTTCTCTATTTCCTAAAACAAAAACAATTAGAATACATTATAGTTCTTATTTAACTGTTACAATTTTATTTAATTGTTATCATAAAATATCCCAAAGAAATTCAGTAATACAGTCAATCTTTTTAAGTAGAGTAAACTTTAAAAATAAATTTTGCTACTTTGTGTTACACAACGGAAAATAATTAAAAACAATTTGGCTGATGTAATCTTTCCCCCTCATTTGGAACGTTTCACATTACTTAGATTCTTTGATTGGTGGTATGACATGGAAAGCACTACAGTTTTAAATATTAAATGTCACATGGGTAAAAAGCACCAATCACCAAAGAGAATAATTGCAAAGATCTTATTTTCATTCCTCTGAAACTGTTCCCACCTAAGAAACATGTATATTGGGGAATTATGAAAAACTAGCTTTATAAACCCAGTGTTGCACGGGTAGACCCTTAATAACAGTGATTTTTTATGTAAACTGTTATTTTATACCAACTGTTGCCTCCCATTCTGATTCTCCCTGTCCGATTGTACCCAGGCCCTTCCATGAGTTAGAAGGCTTTCCCATAGGCCCCGGTGTTCGCCTTGCATGCGAAAGGGCCCAAGTTCAGGTCCGGGCATCGCCTAAATAGCTGCCGATCTAAAAGCGTACAGCCAAAAAATGCCGAAGAATAACACCCTGTGTGGAGGGAGTTTATGTTAAATATCCTTCAAAGTCCCGACTCTCTGTACGATCACGCCCTTAAAATTTGCGTTGGGTGCCAACTCAGGTGTCGGCTTGTCACTTAACTATTGCCAATAGCCCTCATGGGTAGCCCTACTTCGACAATAATTCAAACTAACCCTAACCCATACAACTGGATGGGTATAGCTACCCTACCTTAAATTTTCAACTTCGGCAAAAGGTGCCAATTATAAAAGTCAATCCGCCTTTATATCATAGCTGTATTAAATCGGCAGTTTCATAAACAAAGAAAACCCTGGCCCAGTATACAATTTCAAAAGATAATAAATAAAATAAAATAAGGATTTTCAAATAACAATCTTACAAAGTAAACTTGCGTGCTTTTACATGTTTATATTTTATTTTTGTTCAGGCTGAACGCACTGAAATTTCTTTTAAATTGAAAATAAAAAAGTATAAATTCCAATCTTACAATGCTATTCCTATGGAGAAATCGGCTCACGTTTTGCCCTCTTAAACCCGTTTGGGTTCGAATTTCGAAAAATTGTTTCTTAAATGACGCCTACGATATAAAAAGAATATTTTGCTAAAATTTGGTAGCTGTACATCAAGTAGTTTTGGCTGGGCGTTGATACATTAGTGAGTCAGTCAGTCAGGACTTTGCCTTTTATATATATACTAGCTGTTATACCCGACTTTGCACGGGTAGAGGTAGAAAAATAATTTAACAGTCAATTTAACTATTTTTTCTTTCATATTATTTACATAAGATATGAAGATTATCCAGTAATTTTCCATTTAATTACCCAACTTGGATATAGTAATGATTAATATTAATTAAAAAAAACCTTTGATAAGAAGCTCAAATTAAAAAGAATACATATTTAAGTAAAAAATAATCAGTAAGAATTAAAAATGGAAAAACAGCTAAATCTTAAAAGGGTCTCAAACATTTATTTTAACGCAATTCAAGGGAGTTCTATAATAAATAAACTTTTTTTTTTCTCACTTTGTAGATATAAATACAATATAAGCAGTACAAATTTCTACCATAACATAATGGTAGAAATACAAATGCTAAAAAATTAAGAATTCAATGCAAATGTATACAGTACTAAATCAATGCAGATATCTATATACATAAAAGGCATGGTCTGCGTTCAGAAAAGAAAATATTCTTAATGAAAGCGAATTACATGATCTAATTGTTTAGATGTTTTAAAGCTACTCCAGCAAACGATTTTTATTTTTAGTGTTAAATATTGTTTTAGATGTTTATTTCTAATTTTTTAGCTGTAATTAAACTAAATATACTTAAAAATCGTTTTAAAAAAATGTGTAAAATAAAACTAAATAAACAATCCGTGAAAACGTGCTGTTGAAGGAGCAATAAACCTCCAAGGTCTTCAATGCATTGAATGGGAAACATAAAAAAGTTCGAAAACGATAGAAGGAATGGTCTGATTCGAAACAGTCTTAAGGCCATATCACACGAGAGATTTTTCCCCAACCCAACCCTCAACCCAACTTCTGTTCGAACCATGATTGGTGGAAATTGCCACGTGCTATGACGTAGGCGTTGGAGAAATTTTCTACAACTCTGTCGTTTCATCGCGACGGAGTTGATCAACTTGGTCCCAACAACCAATCAGGTGAATCGGTGACTGTCGCTACACTGACGTCACGGCTCTGTTTTGGTTGAAGCCAAATCTTCAGGTCATATTGCGCCAAATTGCCAAGCTGTTGTTTATTTATTTTACATGCAGTATATATCTGAAGTATAATAAGCTATTTGACACAAAGAGGAAATAAAACTCTTTGATTTGACATATCTTCTTATTTTTTCGATAAAAAATGTTGAAAAGTTGAGGGTTTTTTTTAAACGGAAATTGTTACTTAGGGCCAATTCCACACAAGATTTATTTATATATCTTAGAAAAAAATCCTTAGCACAGCTTTTAGTTCAACTTTAATTGTAAGAAAAAAGCTACTTTTTAAGGACTTTCTTACGTTAATTCAATAATTTTATATATCATTTGCTATAATATGTAAAGTAGATGGGTAAAATTGCCCCTTTTGTTCTAAATGTGAAAGCTATTACTGTATATCAGCTTTAATTTAAAATTTGTAAAAAAATATTTTGAAATTTTAAGCAAAAATCCAACAATTTTATAGCCTTCAAAATATCTCTCAACGCAATTTAACAATCTATAGTTGGGAAAATAAAACTTTTTAACTTATATCTCTCAGTGTTTATTTGTTTTATTACAAAATAAGGCGAGAGAAAAATTAATAATTACAAGAGAAATCCTAAGCATGCGATAAAATAAAACTCAAATCAATCCAAAGGTCCGATTTTTAATAAATTGTCGCCTACTGTAGATATCGTTTTAGTTATGACAGTCGGAAAAGAGAAATCTTCTCATACTCTGGCAACCCTTTAACAACTTTGTGGGGGCCTAAATTGGGGGGAGAAAGTTGCGTTGGGAGTTGGGTTGGAGGAAAACGCTCGTGTGATACCCCCTTTAGCCTCTGTTTGTTCCGGAGACAAGATGAATTTTTGTGCCAAATTTCGCGACAATCTGTTGCATGGTTCATTAGATCTCGTGTCTTATACAAACAAACAGACAAACGGAAGTTGCCTTTTATGCATATAGATAGATATTATTGTTATTAAAAACATAAACTTTCAATCAATAGCCAATTTAACCGTATGCATTAATTAATAAACTCACCTTGCGCAGAGCCCTCATAAGAATCACAGATACAACTAACATGTAGACAGCTAGCACAAAAGAAATCACTGAACACAGGATTAGAAGATTTCTTACTACAAATAGAGTAAAAAAGTATGAGTACATGATTTGCTTTACATTTAATTCATGTAATAATTATCGTTATACTTTTTTTTGCAAAACATTAGCATTAAATTTGAATTTATAAAACATATTTAAATGAATCACAAAATAAGAATGGCTGAAAACTGAGTAAAACAATATTAAATTTTAAATGCACAGAATAATGACCTAACTATTGTGGAGAGAGAGACGGGAAAACTTAAATGCAAAATTCGGCATTTTATATAAATTAAAAAAAAACCCAACAAAAAACGATTTGTGCTCTTTAGTTCAGATTAAAGTTATTGCTTTAGTATAATTATATTTTATAGGCTATAATTTTTGGCTTACCCTGTTGCGATTTTATCTTAAAAAGCAACCTAATTTTTTTAAGGGAGTTCGACAGACTGTGGTGGACCAATCCGTTCTGAACTAAATAAAACTATAAAAATGACGAGATACTATACTGTGATTTGACACTATAGATTTCGCAGCGAACTAGCACGTGGATGTCGCAGAATTCAGGATTTCTTGTAACTCGAGGAAAAATCGTTTGATCGTTTATTTCCGAAATTGAGCATTTTTAGTGACTCCCGACAAAAATTAAGCACCTTTTAGCGCCCTTAAATATCAAAATGAAACATAAGCACCGATTATCAATTCCGGTTTTCTTTTAGCCAGAGGTGCCGACCCCCCCAGAGCTAACGACGCACCCCCTAGAATTTTTTTACCCCCCCCCCCCCCAAAAAAAAACCGGTGTGGATTTTATATTTATATATGGATTTTATGGAGTATACTGAACCTAAGTAATTTTCACCACACAGTGTATATATAAATAGGAATCTTTACGGTGTATACATGAAACTTTAAAGTAAAATTATATTTTAAGTACCAGCGAATGGGGTAACTTTGTCCTAAGAAGTAAAACACAAGAACTGACAATTGAAAAGGAAAGCACATTTTAATAGCTTTTATATTACGGAGTTAAAACTTATGTAATTTTCCTTTAAATAGATTTTTTTGCAGCAAAAGCTATCGGGAATCTAAATGATCAGTAAAAATTCCGCTCAAAATTTATGTAATTATATATATTTTTAAATTAATAAAAATAGTCGGACACGTGATCCAATCAAAAACAGCATCCAATTCCTTCTCTCAATTCTTAATGCATAAAAATGCTCTCTTCGCTTTTTATGTAATGCAACACATTTGACATTATCAAACTAAATCGGAATTATTCTATTATGTTTACAGATATAGTTTCACTTAAAAAAGATACTATTTATTAAGTTACTAAAATTAAAATTAAAGTTAAATAGTAAAAAAATTCTTACCCTGAAACTCGGAATTGAACTTTCTTAACTATATTCAATCACCCAAACATTTGACACCAGACGACAAGTATCTTCCTACTATTTCTAACTAAGGCAATGGCGGGAAAATGGCTTGGGCCTGAGTATGTATACTAAGCCAGAAATATTATCCGAAGGTCATTCATTCATAGAAATGTTATATACAAAATTCTGAATATTTATGATGTCTGCTTCAAATGCTATAACAGTGATTAAGAAATGTTTATGAGAAATAATTGTCAGCACATTGCTTTCTTCCGACGCCGGGCCTCTTAAAATAGAATTATCATTTTGCAGATTGTTAAAGTTTTTATTTGTGATTCCTGTTTTATTATGTGATTTATAAATAATTAGAAAATTTTCGAATACGTTAGTCCCCCTCCCCCAGGTGTATGGGGGGGAGGGAGAGACAGATGATTAGAAAGAACTAGAATTTGTTAGAGTTGTATCTTAGATAAAATAAACCATTTACATTAAAAAAAAAATCTAATTTTTTCGACCCCCCCCCCTAAAATTTCAACGACGCAGGCTGCGTCGTTGACCCCCCCCCCCCCCTGTAGGCACCCCTGCTTTTAGCAGACTTTAAATATTGGCTTATAAAAACAAAATCTATCTAAAGACACTCACTATGTTTATTTCCACTGTAGACAAACAAGAAATTGATTCCAAAATATCTATAATGAGTTGATCCTGGACTTGCTTCAATCAAGACATATAAATCGAATACAGACAGGATTTGAGTTATAATACTTTGTACCTGAAAATCAATAAAACATAAATTAAATCCTTTTGTATTTCTACATTTACTTTTTGTAAATTCTTTGGTTTAACCCGCTAACTCTTAGCCGCAGATTTTTATAAACTGTTTTAAAGTAACTAAGAATAAACGAAATATGCTAAATCTTATAGCTATAAAATTGTGTTAAGTGTACATAACATTTTTATTTTCAAATGAAGGAAACTTGTAAAACGATCTCATACGATTTTTTCTATACTTTTCTTATATGACATATTAATTATTATTATTTTTTTTAAATTAAAATTTTCCCACAAAAAATCTTGATAAAAATACTTTGATTATTCATCATTCCAAGTTAATTGAATAAAGAACTTCATGCTTAGGTGCTTTAACATAAATATTTTTTGTTTCTTAAATTGGAATTTTCTCAACTTTTCATTTGCAAACAAAACACTGAGAGTGAGATATCCCCCCCCCCCCCGATTAATTAAAAAAAAGATACAGAAAAAGATCCATGAAATCTAAAACACAAGGTTTTTACCATCCTTGAATCTGAAAATAATACAAGCCTCGAACCTGGACTTTTCGACCGTTGCGCAATCCACTCAACGTGACGTATTAGGGGGGGGGGGGGGGATACATGTAACCACCTGAATTTTGCTAGTTTTTCAGAGAAGTTATTAAAAGGGAAGAAATACATGAATCCTTTTAAAATTCAGTATGTTTATACATTAAACTACATCTCTTGAGACCCTCGCGGATAAAATTATTAATCGGCGGGAATTCTAGCTACTCCAAAATTGATCTGAAATCAAAATATTTTATATGAAAATGTTCATAAAACTTACATCTTCTAGTTAAACAAAAAAAAAAAAGTTGAAAAATTGTAAATCGGCAAGCTTCAGAATAAAAAAGTTCGATTTTTTTTAACCCTTTTATCAAAGGTTTTTGGGTAAAAAAACTTATTAAATTTTTTTTTTTGGCATTTTTGAGGTTCAACTAGAAGATAATACTACAGAGAAGAGACGTATACCAAATTTTATAAGGATCGATTGAGATTCTTTTGAGTTATCTTGCCCGCCAATTTAAAAAAAAAAGTAGTTTTGAGATAAACGTGCTTAAAGTTTTGACAAAGCCCTCAAGCGCCGAGTTGAGGTGAAGCATTTAAATGAGTATTTAATCAATAAATAATGCGAATTTCATTCTAAAAATTTGCAGGTATATTTTTGAGATGTTATTTTAACTATTTATGAAATAAAAAAAAATCTAATTTTACATGTATCGCCCCCCTTAATATAAAATCTCCACGAAAGAAGTCAAGGCAAAAACTTCAAAAGAAATTTTAATTTATTGGCAAAGAATGATATATCTCTCATTTTAGTCAAAATAGTCTGAAAAAGGACACTGATAATCTTTGGATTCGCACTTTAGAGTCAATTTAAAAAAGTATAACCCAGGTAGCACACCAACGTCGGCCAATATTAAAAAAAAATATTGGCCGATATTGGTGTCAATATTGGCCGACGTCAAAATGGACCCCCCTAGCAAATATTGTACGACGTCGTTTTACGACATTGGCCAACATTTATCAACGTTGTACAATATCGCATATCGACATTGGCCGACATAAAAATGACACCCTTGCAGATATTGTACGACATCGGTTTACGACATTGATCAACATCGCATATTGACATTGGCCGACATAAAAATGGACCCCCTAGCAAATATTGTACGACGTCGGTTTACGACATTGATCAACATTATCCGTACGTCACATCATGGCGTTCTTTACGAGTACTTCTCAATATGACATTTCCATTCCTTGCAATACTTTTAAACTCATCTGTTGTTGAGTAAAAACAAATTATTACAAAATTTTCGAATTCATATTACAATTTGGTCCAATAAAAAATAGATCCTTTGAAATATTTTACAACAACGAGTTTAAACATTGATCAACATTAGTCGTACCACATTCATGGGCGTTCTTTTACAGTACTTCTCAATATACATTTTTCCATTTCCTTCGCATAACTTTTTAACTCATCTGTTTGTGAGTAGAAAAAAAATTAATTTACAAAGGTAATTTTCTTTATATTTTTCTAATTAACAAAAATTTTGTCAATTAGAAAAATATAAAGAAAATTACCTTTGTAAATATTTTTTTTTCTACTCAACAAACAGATGAGTTAAAAAGTTATGCGAAGTACAAATGTATAATTGAGAAGTACTGTAAAAGAACGCCCATGAATGTGGTACGACTAATGTTGATCAATGTCGTAAACCGATGTTGTACAATATTCGCAAGGGTGTCATTTTTATGTCAGCCAATGTCAATATGCGATGTTGTAAAACAATTAACAATAGGTTAAATAAATCAAAATTAATCAAGAAATATTGTATTATAAGTACTATTGTAATTTTAAAAACTAGTAATTCAGACAGCTATATAAAACACTACATTACGACATAGCTCTTTTTTTTCTGTACTGCTTCAGAGTCAATTTAAAACAAATTTTACGTATTATTATTCATATATTAAATATCTGATACATAGCACATATTTTTCCCAGATTGTTTAAAGTTAACTACACAACATCTCTGGATGTATTTATATAGGGATGGTCCGATACCATTAAAAGACGAAAAATTACTGTAGGTAGAATTGAATAAAAATATGTTTACCTACCTCCATTGGGTATAGGTTTTATTTCATATAATTAAAGTGTAGAGAAACTGTTAAATTCTTGACAAAATCTGTAAATCTTATGCACAAACTTCAATTAAACTATTTTTTACATGTAATTTATTAAATTTCCATTTTAGATAGTTAGTATTTTCTACTTTAATATATTAAAAAAAACAATTATTAATTCGTACAGAAGCTTTAGAAATATTGCTAATGCTTCTGTATGAAATGTTTCACAAAAAACAAATCATAAAATTAATAACTAATTAGACTGTTCTATATTTATTCAAGTACATATTCATGTCTCTATTTACTGTGGCACTGAATACAATACGAGGGATTTGATATTTACACTTTACCAAGAATAAAATTGATCAAATAGTCCATAATTAATTTTATGACAGATAATTCACTAAAACATCTTACACAATTATGAAATATACATATTAAAAAAAATAGAAATTTATTTTAAATCCAGCATTATCTTAACAATCTTTTTATAACAACCTGCAAAAAAGTTCACTTTTTTATATCATATTCATTAATAAATCGTTGCGAAAATGACACTTTACGTGCTTACGTCACAGACAGTACCGAAAGTGTTGCTGTTGCTACTTACAGTTTGATTATCCTGTTCTGTTAATAAAGAATTAATGATATCGGTTTCTACATTGTATACTTTAGGTGGCCGTGCTAAATTGTAAAATGAGATAATGAGATCTTTGAAAGACCCCTTACAGATCCTAAAATTACAAATAACATTTAAATAAATTAAAAATAAAGCGCCTAACGTGGGACTCGACCCCACGACCCCGATATATTTCACGGACTCTACCGACTATCTAGCCGGGCTATATAACAGTGTAAGTGAACAACACTCAGCTATTTCTTAACACTTTTTAAAACTTAATCAAAATTTAACAATTATTCCGTAGACAGAATCGATTGGCTTGGAGATTATTATATTTGTGAATGCCGCTCCACCCAATTTATAAATAAATTTCTATAGTCGACAAATTGTTCAGGAATAATAGAAGCTAGTTATTTATAGAAGTATTCCAGAATAACTAGAAAAATAATTTAGATGTACTTACTAATAAATAAATAAAAAAAAAATCAAATTATGCACCAACTTTTTTTTCTTTCTGAAAGGTCAGTAGACATTGACAACTAAGTACTTGCGATAGTGTACATTGACCCCCAAAAAATAATAATAAAAACGTATCATTGTTTTTCCAAGCTCCATGACATAGAACTTAAATAAAATAGGTATTTTTCTTTCTTCGACGAGCTACATATGTTCTGTGTTAGAAGGTTCATGGGATGAAAAGAAAATAATATCATGTTCTTTTTCACCAGTTCGTTTCTTAAAAATAACGTTGTTTACTACGGTGTTGATTTTTTTTAATAATATTTTAATTCGATATGTAAATTAATTTCGTTACCTGCAATAATAATTCACATGTTTAGACTCTTGCACTACGATTTACAGAAGAAAATGTTTCAAATAAAAAAAAAAAGAAAAAAAATCACGAATGAGAGAAACTGTTCTTAAAAGAAAGCAAGTATTTCCCGGTATGTTGCTAATGTCCGTACCTCTATGGTCCGTACCTAACAAAATACAGCTTTGAGAGTTGATCTTTTGTTTCAAATGCAGTGAAGCACGTCTGGAGGAACAATGAAATCATTGACTGGTTCATCACAAGCTCTTTTATAGGATCAAACTTTATGTGAAACAATTATCAGTAAAGCAATGGTCGAATTTCGGTAAACTGTTCAGACAATAACCTATCAGCTTCTGTCACTTGAAAAAAAAAACAATTTTACCGATTAATTAAAATATTTAAAATTCAATAATTAAAAAAAATAGTGGAATATCGTTAAACTATTTGAAACTGACCAAATAGTAACTAGGAAAAGCGGAATAGGCTTGTTTCACGTATATCATTCCTTTTTTCATTGGTGGTTTCGGTGATAGGCTTTTATAACTCTGCCCACAACATTAACCAATCGAAACCTCATTTCCATTCCTGTAGAACCGTTACTACTCAAGATGTCCATTAAGCGCATATTAAACGGTCCGGAGTAATTTACAGATTGTAATTGTAAAGTGCGGCCAATAGGCACATTTAAACAGTCTGAGAACGGTATTCAATATCAAAAATATTTACTGAAAGTTCAACTATAATATTAGAATTTTTTACATTTTCGCAATTTTTTTTCACCAAACATCGAACTCTGTAAAACACACACACACCTACATTTATCTCTGATAGTGCGTTCTTAAATTATTTTGATAAGGGTCATTCCATGTCAAAACACCCAGGCCATGTAACCCACCGACTCAGATTTTCTTGAAACTTTGTACATTTGTTCTCCTATATGATTTAAGAATATATGCCAAATATTTTTGGTTTCTTATTGGAACTTTTTTTTATATTAAATTTTAAAAATTTGGATTTCTCGGAATTCGTTCTCGCCCTGATCGCTGGCCAGAATTGTATCAATTTACAGAAATGCTTATAACTTCAGTATTTATGGAGCATTTGGCTTCAAATTTTTTTAAAAACTTAATAAAACCTTATAGTTAACTTTGCTACAGCAAGTTAAGGGGTAAAGTGATATTAAAAAATTACAAAAATGTTGATAATTCAACTTTTTTATATTTAAAAAAAAAAACATGACTATAGAAGTGTGCTAATAACTTTTTTCTACCTCCTCTCAGGAAGTCGATTTTGGTGTCTATAGATTCCTTAGGTTTTAGGCTTTAAAATAATAAAAAATCAGAATGGTGTTTTGCCTTAATGGATAGATAATCAAGTTTAAAAACAGAAAAACTATTTTTTGCACATCAACATTCAATTAATGTTTCGAGGCCAGTTTATATCTTACTATTTTTGTAAAAACTCATTTTATTACTTTTAAGATAGTAATTGTATTAAATGTCCATGAAACTTACAAAAGTGCTATGGAAAATTGGGTGAAACATCATGAGATTTCGAAACATACACCTTAGTAAAAACTCTTCAAAGTTTTTCAGCATTGAGTGAAGAGCAGCAAGAATTAATATTACTTAGGTCCGGTGAAAATTGTTCAAAAAGCTAAAACATTTAAACTATAATAATAGTACTAACATCATTAGTACTATTATTTAAAAGCATATGAAACTCGTCCAAATAAAATTGTTGTGATCCTACAAACATACATAAGCTGCCTGTGAAGAAATCCTTGTGTTCAATACACTTGGCTTCATCTAAATTGTTAAGAGATAAGAAAATCTTTGTAAATCCAGGATAAAAGTTACGCATAACTTATTAACCTGTCGCAAAATTGCTAAACTCAGTACAGTACTGAAGAAAGTGACTTAATAGATGATCCAGATGTGACATTTCATGTACCCTGAGATGTATAAGTATAGAGGATGTGAATAAAAGTTTAGATTCTTTAGGATGTTCTCCAATTAAACTTCATGCTATTCCAAGCTCCAGAAAGGCATCACATCGAAAACGAAAATTAAAAAAAGTTAATAATGTTTTAAAGAAAAAAATACTCAAAAATTAGATATTGATGACATAATGCTATTATTCAAAGAAAAAGTTTCCAAGGTAGGGACATCCAAAAAAATTCAAATTTTAACTTTCCTCCATCTTGGACAAAGAAAGGATTATGTCAGAATTCACAGTTGGTGACTATGTAGTTTGCCAAGCAAAGAAATTTAAAACCCAATCTGGTATACTATCAAACCCTAAACCAAAAAAGGGCAAAATTATACATAACTACATTGTCAAATTAGTCACTGATTTAACCAAAATGATGAATATTTTTGAATGCTTACTGGAACTTAAGATAAAGTTAGTGTTAATATCACTGTGTAAATGCAAAAGAAGTACGTTCCTTAAATGCAACTTAAAGAAAGTTTACTCCTGTTTCAAACTTGAATATTCTAATATTAAAATAGGTTTTTCAAAATTTTGTGAACCAAGACCAAAATGGTGCATGTACACATTCAGTGTGTCCGTTGTCTGCACCAAAATGTAAAGCTCCTCTTATATGCCTTCAAAATTCAATAAAAGGATATTAAATTAACCGAATTTTGTAACTTAAAATGGAATAAGAACCAAAGTACTATAAAGAAACTTATCTAAAATGTTCATCAGTTATTATAAAGTTAAATTCTCAGGCAGCCAATGGTTACCTTATTTAAAAAATAAGTTCAAAACTGGTTACAAAAAGGGACAGGCGAGTGATTTTGTTTTAGTTTCTTATCATACAATGTAGGAAATTAATGCATACCAAAATAATGTAATATAGATTTTAAAATATTAGTTTTATTTTTGGGCGAATATAAAGACCTTGTTTAAGCTAAAACAAAGATGCAAATCTTAATTTTTTTTATATATTTTAAGTGTGTAATTCTTCCAGAAAGGTTAAATTGAATCTTTCAGGTATGTAGATATTTAGAAGCAATGAAAGTTTCCTTAAAATTGCAGTAATGTTTTTTTCTTTAAAAAGAATTGTAAAAAATAAATATATAATCCAAGACATTTAATACAATTACTATCTTAAAAGTAATAAAATGAGTTTTTACAAAAAATAGTAAGAAATAAACTGGCCTCGAAACATTAATTGAATGTTGATGTGCAAAAAATCGTTTTTCTGTTTTTAAACTTGATTATCTATCCATTAAGGCAAAACACCATTCTGATTTTTTATTATTTTAAAGCCTAAAACCTAAAGAATCTATAGACACCAAAATCGATTTCCTGAGAGGAGGTAGAAAAAAGTTATTAGCACATTTCTATAGTCATGTGTTTTTTGAAAAATATAAAAAAGTTGAATTATCAACATTTTTGTAATTTTTTAATTTTACTTTACCCCTTAACTTGCTATAGCTAAGTTAACTATAAGGTTTCATTAAGTTTTTAAAAAAATTTGAAGCCAAATGCTCCATAAATACTGAAGTTATAAGCATTTCTGTAAATTGATTCAATTCTGGCCAGCGATCGGGGCGAGAACGAATTCCGAGAAAACCCAATTTTTAAAATTTAATATAAAAAAAAGTTACAATAAGAAACCAAAAATATTTGGCATATATTCTTAAATCACATAAGAGAACAAATATACAAAGTTTCAAGAAAATCTGAGTCGGTGGGTGACAAAACACCCTATTTTTGGGTGTTTTGACATGGAATGACCCATAATGCAATTAACCATACTCTATATTGCAAAAAAACTTAAATTTTTACTGTAAATTGGTAATTAAGACTTCAATATATAATCCTACATTATGTACTTCGCACGGTTTCAATGTAATGTTATTTCTGCGGTAAATAAATGGTAATAACAAAAACAATAACACTAGGATTGTTTACAACTACATAATGTGGTTTCAGACAAGCGGACCACTCATTTAGAATCAACACCCTCTAAAACGTGTAGCAAACAAACAAAAAAATTCCATTTCGGATTTTCGACCCCTTCATAATTTCAATGCACTTTTTCTGCTACAGGGATGCTCGGTATATCGGACACAAAATCTGGCGGGTTTAGAAAAAGACAAGTATTTAGGTCAGGTTGGATACGCAAGACAGAAAGATGCATATATTAATTGTAAAAGACGTTCCAGAAAGGGAGTTCTAAAAAGGAAGCGTTCTGATCGTTATAGTAAAATTACTGAAACGTACGGAAAATAGATCTTAGTATTGTACGATATTTGTTTCATTTGGATTTTTAAACTCTTTGTTAATTTGAAGTGTAAATCGGAGCAGTAGGCCATCCAAAAAAAATAAGTAAGGGGTACAAAGGCGTACAATTTTTTTCTTGATAAGAAAATTGTTTATTTCAAGAATTCTATATAAAAAACACATAATGAAATTAAAAAAATCAGTTTCAATTTATTTAGTCTTTAAATAATGACGTTTAAAACTAAACACTGTCGATTTCACCACAGGTGGAGATTTTTCATTTTAGAATCACCGGAGATTCCTGATTTTAAATCGCAAGTTAGCCAATCTCGGAAGAGGAAATCCCGGACGTTCTAGACGTTTAAAAAAAAAAATCGGAAGAGTTTTACGACTTGAGGATTCTTAATTGAGATTTTTGTGGGTGATACACATATGACGGGTGGAACTTGTCAATAAACTGTTCTGTATACGTACATGATTTTTATTTTGAAATTTTACCAAGCATACCCTACCATATTGTTTCAATGTGTCAAAAAGAATGCTAATTTTTTAAAATTGAATCAAATTAACAAACAGTTAAATGAAGAAACGATTATGGTTTGTTTGGCAAATGGTGTACGATTCCAGCGCTTTACAATATAATATTAATTTCTTTTCTAGCTTCTGAACAAGACATTTTTAATGCAGCCAACATTGTCTATATGGACCTAGAAATCAGTTGTAATATGATAGGCATATGTTTGTGATTGTAGTTAAATTAACCTCATATTTAGAGCTACACAAAAGCTATTCCAATGTTATATGTAATATAGATACTACTTCTTCAAACCATAAAAATCTATAAATTTAACTGGATTGATTGTAGGGCGTAAAATAGATCCTCAAAAATGCAGCCTTTTTAAAGAATTTTCAAAGCTCCAGCAGTAGCGGTACCAGATAGGGGCACTGGGCTCCAGGCCCCCTCCGAGGTTAGAAAACCCATTTTTTACAAGCTAAGGTACTCTCTTTTCAATGAAATAGATGGTTATAATCATATCATTTAATATCAATTCTATAGGCATAAAAAATTTAGCTAAATCATAAAGTGCATTATCATCTAATTTACTTATATGCTCATTTTATGCCATGCATTATTTTTCAACGATATCAATATTTTGTGAATAAAGGTGTTTAATGTCCCACGTTTTCATTAAATTTTATTTACTGACCCATCTACAATCTTCAATGATGCATTCAACCCTCCATTGGTGGAGAATGGGCCAAATTTCAATTTTTTTGTCGTTCCATTATCATCCATTAAGAAAAGGTTTTTATGCAGGAATCGATATGGATTTATTAGACACTAGCAATTTATACCCGTTCTTCGCACGGAATAAAAAAATATCAAATAGATTCCAAATATGTGTACCATATAACCTGTTATAGGATCATAAACTTATTATTGTTTCCTCTCGTTATAAATTATAAAATCCCGTTTCATTGCCTTAAAATTCCAAAATGAAAAATACGCTGTAAAATGCACTCATAAATGCCATCACAATTCCCTCATAAATACATAAAACCTTTTTGCTCATTTGGCGCGTTTTGGGAAATAATTTGGCGAGAAAATAGATATAGCTACCCACACCCATTATACAGCTCAAACACAATGACCTTCGAACAACCGATCAGCTTATAAATTATTCATAAAAGAAATTGCCTATTTGGCGAATTTTAGTTAATAATTTGGCGAGTTTGGCAACGTATTTGGCGAAAAAATAAAGACATAACACACTAATAGCTCTAGTGCGATGGCCTTTATTAACCATCATAGTTCAGTAATAGCTTAACTATACATTTATTGCTTAAATATGCATACATGCAGTCAACAGAAAAATCCAATGAAAAAATCATCAAATAAACCCACAATAAAATCCGGGAGTGAAGACTGGCGGAATTACGTCACTTGAAACGTGTCAATTATTTTTAAAATAATAAATTTAGTTTCTGAAAGTAATGGCAAAAGAATAAATAAACATTTTGAATTTTAAATGTTTTCGTTAAAAGTTTTATTTAATTTTTTCAGCCGATGGCATCAGGAAAGAGAAAAATGATCGGATTTGAGCGAAAGTGGTGTATTTTTTTCAGAAAATTCGAATTTTCTCTAAAAATGGATTAAATATGAAAAAACTAAGCCTCAGGTGCACACGTTAGTATTAAAGGGAATCTATCTTTAAAATTTCGAATTCCTGTGGGCAGTATAAGTAGGTCTTTTACGATCCGATAACAGACACACACACACAGACAGACAGACTCTTTCTTTTATTATTATAGATTATGGATAATAAAAAAATTGCACACATTCCTGCACGGTTTATAAACTCTTTAGCACACTACCAAAGCCTAATAAGAGATATATAGTTAGATATAGCTCTTATTCTCTCATTGACAACGAAAGTTTTCATTCTAAATTTGAGTTGATAGTTTCAGAGATATTTTAAATTTTCTGAAAAAAATACACTTCTTGTTCCCAAAAAACCATAGATATCATAATGAAAGTATTAGATTGGCTGATCACGTGACCTCCAATGTTAACGGCGGCACGCGCATGGAGGCTTTTCATGTGGGCATAATAGCCAGTGTTGCTGCCACTTTAAGGAGAAAAATACTATGAAAAAATACCATTTGATTCTAAAATTAAAAATACTAGAAAAGGATTTAAAGTCACTAAAAAGATACCAAAATGCATCTCGTATTTTTACGATATTTTTTTGTAATTTTAGAATTATTCTTAGAAACAAATATACTCTTTAAACTTTATAACTAAATTTTTAACTTAATTTTAGAATTATTCTAAAATTACAAAAAAATATTGTAAAAATACTAGCTGCATTTTGGAATATTTTTAGTGACTTTAAATCCTTTCTAGTATTTTTTTTTGTAATTTTAGAATTAAATGGTATTTTTTTGCAGTATTTAATTTTTCTCCTTAAAGTGGCAGCAACACTGGCCATTATGCCCACATAAAAAGCCTCCATGCGCGTCCCGCCGTTAACATTGGAGGTCACGTGATCAGCCAATCTAATACTTTAATTATGATATCTACGCAAAAAACTATTTTAGGTTGCTATGACAATAGAAATTGAATTTATTCATAAATTAAAATAACTGAATAAAATCGACCTATTTATGTAAGTTGCCAACAGTTAAAAAAAATTAGATGAATTATTTAAATAAAATAAAAGGACATGCATATCTCCACGTATAACATTAGGTGATCTGAAAAAAAATATTTGACTCATTGAACACATTTTAATGCACATACTTTTAGGGTTGAGTTTTCCCATCCCCCAGCTGGTAAAAATGGTAAATACCTAGGGCCTGATCTACCATACCTAGGGCCCTAAAATTTTAAGGCCCCTAAATTAAAGTTTCGATTACAGGGATCTCACCAAGAAACAGACAGGGGTCCATCCAGGACTTTTTAACATGGTCCCTTTTTTGTGAATTTGTGAAAACTATGTATTTTTGTGTGTGTAACATTTCAAAACTGTATCACGATTATACAAAACTTTGCTTAAAATGAATTACTTTTAAAAGTGTATTTATTTCAGTATTTGGAAATAGAAAAGAGTGCATTTGAATTAAATAAAAACTACTGCTTGTGAAAGATAAATGATGTTTTAATGCATCAAAACAGCTTTTGTTCTTTAAAACAAAACTTAAATTTTGTATGCAAGTGTGAAGTTCAGATTATATAAAATTTACAATATAACAGTACATTTTACATTTAAGGACTAGAAATTTACTAGCAATATAAAATCTAAATATATAAAGCGTTTATAAGCCGACACTTGCCTAAAATCAGAAACTCCAGTATAGGCCAAAGTGGTCAAACGTAAACAAAAAGTATTTTAACATTCAAGTTATTCTTGAAATCACGACTCACGGACACTTGATCAGAAGAAAATATTCTGGTTGCTCTGACTTGGCCTGAACTTGAGCTACAAAAGTGACAAAATGCTCTTCCGATCGCGCAAGGCCAGATAACCGTCAATCATTCTGATGCAATGTGATTGTGGTAGATTTCGTGAAAATTACTAGGCAGCAAAATAAGTAAATCAGGGATTATTGGATTCCTCTTCTAATGGGAGATCACACTGCCGAGATTTGAAGTCATCTTAGTGTAATCTAATCTTAATTCATCTTCCCATTTTGATTAAAATGTTTATCTTTATTATTAGAATCTGTTATTTGAACCTGTTGTTTATTGAAATTTAAGTTTAGTTTCACCGAATTACGATAAAAAAAGTAAATAATTGTTAAAAAAGGGATAGCAAATTGCGTTGCCATACCGCTTAAATCGAACCATGACAACAAGAATCCTCCGTTCCTGCTAACGCTCATTAACCCGTTGTTTCGGCAATTTTGTGAACTGAGGGTCCGTCGTAATTTTGTGAAAATAATGATGAGGCCATCGTAATTTTGTGAAGGGGCCGCTAAACGGCCCCAAATTCGCTCTGGGTGGACCCCTGACAGAGGTAAAAAAGTGAACATTTGATAAAAACAAGTGACCAAAATAAAGAACTCATTGGCAAAATATTTAACCTATATCCTAATATCTGAACTTCAAAGTTCGCAAGTCTGACCATCAAAGGCTCCTAACTACTACACAAGAGATTTGCAATTAACAATCGTCTTTCTAAAATCACTTGGCAAATGTAACCAGTTTAGTTATAAAATTCATTTTCTTTTGTTTAAAATTTTGATTATTTTATTCAATCTAAAAGACTTAACATATGGGAAATGTAGCGTTTAGTTTCCACGGAAAATAAACCAGTAATTTTGTTTATCGATTGTCGAGTAAGCTTTTATTAAAATTATCTACATTTGTGAAAATAGTCCTGTTACTGGATAAATTCAATTTAAATGAGCCTGCAATAAACAGGGGTTAAATATTAAGTCGATCAACTGGTTGAAAAAGCGGGATCGTTCAGTCTTTGTGTTAACCCAATGTAAAAAAAAAAATCTACTAAAAATTACTCAATCAGTATAGAACATTTTTTTTACAAATGATATTTTTATATGATAAATGTAGCTGTCTTACTGGGCTTTATAATTCCACTTTATGAAAATGGTTTGAATGTATCGTTGTACAATTATTTATTGAAAATTTAAAAAAAAAATCGAACCAATTTGTGTCTCACTTGTCAAACATAACTCAGTTTACTAATCATTCAAACTATTTTCCAAAGCATTTCTATCAGAATTTTCACATTCATTTATCTTATCTCCATATCCCTCATATCAGAATCCTCATCAAGGACTTTACTCTGACTTGCACTTTAAATTGTCGAATTTGAATCCTCCTTTTGATCTCTCTTATGGAAGAAAAAATATTCCAGAATTCCCAATAAGATTTTGTAACTGATTTTCAGTGATGTTCGGATTTGAGCTTTAAAAAAAAAATATATATATTTGCTTTAGAAAAATATGTCTTTAGTTTTTGTAAAATATCTTTGTTTATCAAAAAAGTAGTTAGTGGGCCTCATAGTTTGTGTTTACAAAATTGGTGGGCTGCACAAGTAAGAAGGTTGGGATCCGCTACCCTAAAATGAACCTGGAAAGTGAAATGTTATGGGAGAAATTCTATTAAAATATGAGCTAAGTTGTATTGCATCAGGTGCAAAAATTACAATCGGAAATAAATAACAAGTTCAATGAACAAGATACAATGAAGCACATAAATGATTAAAAGATAAATCTTTAGCATTAAGTATTTGAGCAACTAAATTTTTATTTTAAAAGCACCACGAGGAGATGGTGTCCGCTCTAAAAATTAAGTGTAATTTTTGTTAGATAAAAATTTTACAGAATAAAATATTTTTTATATGGATAGGACAATTAATACTTTAATGGAGTACTAGCATATGACTTAGATTGCATAAAACACTATAATTTGTGATGCGAGTCAGTAAATACCTGGTGGGTAGGGAACCTTTCTATGGTAAAAACACACACAAAAATTTGGATATTTATTGCTTTAAAATATTTCTCTGAATAAAATATTGTTTTAAAATGTAATTATGTTATACACATAATTCATCTCACACAAATTCATTGTAATTATTATTCTAAGTGTTCTAAAAATAATTAAAATTATAAATACCCAGGCCACAAGCCTGTGAATAATTGTTTTTTTTTAGTTGTAAAGTAAAAATATTTGAAATATTAATGCTATAAACAGCTTTGAAGAAACAATTTAAAAATTACTGCTGCAATACTTGCTTATGCTCCTATCGATATACAACTTTTCTTGACAGATGAAAAATATGTTGATAAAAATATAATTACGATTACAAACGATTTGTTACGATTACAAATCCGAAATAAAGAAGAATACCAAAATAACGTTTCAAAATGATTTCTAGTTTGATGTGCTGAATTTTTTGATGCACTTGTCTGTTGTTGTTACTAATTCCAATCTGGTCTGACGGAGTCAGACCAGATCATTGAAACCGTTGACATTAAGAAAGTCCGAAACTAAAAGGGGAGAGGAATGAATGTCCTCAAAGTCCAGTCCTAAACAGTTCAGGATATGATCAGGTGATGCCTGGTTTTGCTGACATTTAGGGCATAGGGGGAAGATCTTTTGATTAGCTGAAAACGTGAGACTTTTCAGGTGTCCACTTGTCTGTAGTTTAGTTTAGTTAGGATATGAAAGTGAGTGATCGTCTTTCTATAACAGTAAACCATCGTTTGAATGCTTTCTGTAATCCTATACTATAAGAATTCGTGTGAGCATTAAAGTAACAGGAAAGTATTTATCGAACAAAGTTAATAAAAGGGGGATAAGATACCACAGTAAAAATGCTTCAGTTCTCACAATAATGGGAAATTGTGTGTGTTTGCTTTTCTTAGCTGTTAACATGATCCACCTCGAATTTCACAAAAAGTAAAAACAGAAGGACTTTTAAGAAACTTAACCAAAACAACAAGATCCTCGGAAACAAACTGTTTTTAAGAGTTCATACTCACCGTCAACTAACATGGCAACAAAAATTCAAGACATTGACACTTTCTTAAATTTTGTGATCATGATATAAACTAAACAATAACTATTTTTCGAAATAAAGACATGAGTCATACTTACTAATGTGAAAATAGAAGCGATATAACTTCCATTTTGTAGATCTGTAAACAGGGCGTTTCTAAGCAACGGCCGTCGGTGATACCATTTACGTTTGTGAAGAAGATCATGGGTGGAAGACATAGTAGTCGACATAGTTCAGGGCAAATAAAAATCACTAGTATTAAAATAAAAATTGAAACTGTCTTGAGAATAAAAATGGAATGCTGCTATAATTACGCGGCGACAACTGTCATTGCGACCTTGTAAACAATCGTTGCACCTCGCAACCAGAAAAGAAGGTGCTTGCGATTTCACATCTACCGGAGCAAATGACGTCAGAAAGACATAATCGAATGGTAAAAATTGTAGCGCCATCTATCCCATCAGTTCTTAAGCAGACACCGATTTGAAAAGTTCGATTTAAAATGAAATATATTTTTTTATAATCATTTTTCAATTCGTCTCCACCTTTTCAAAATTATTTCGACTAAACAATTCTGGCAATTACAGAATTATTTTTATAGAAACTAGTCAAAAATGATTACCATGATTTTTTTAATTAATTGGGCTAATTCATTCAGTTTTATCTTTAAAATTTTCTATAGATTAAAAAAAAAATCCTTTATTTACACTACTCTCCAATATTAGTTAATTTATGAAAAATTTAAATGTGCAATTATTTTTTAAGTAAAATATTTTTATACTGCAAATTATGTATATAAAATACTTGAATTTTTTTTTCCAATTCTTAATTATTATACTACAGATATATATATTTTATATATATATATATATATATATATATATATATATATATATATATATATATATATATATATATATATATATATATATATATATATATATATATTATATATATATATATATATATATATATATATGATATATATTTATATATATATATATATATATATATATATATATAGATATATATATTATATATATATTTATATATATATTATATATATATATATATATATTATATATAATTATATATATATATTATATATATATATATATATATATATATAATATATATTTAGTTTTAAGATATTTATTTCTCTTATGAACAGTTTTAGTTTTTTATTATTTATGAATTTAATTTTTATAAAGTAAATGGAATGTACTTTTATTTTCATGATTTATGAAAAAATATGAAATTGAATGAAAATAATATCTTTAGTACAATCGAGTACATATAATCTAAAATATTCTATGACAATATATAGAGACAAAGAAATTTCTTTGAGTATTTATTATGACCTTGTACAATTGATGAAAATAAAGTAAAAATGTAATGAGATCAAATTTAAAAGTTATAATTGATATATATCAAGCTTGAAGTGGTGAAAAAATGTAAAATGTTACTATATATTTATATTCATATAAATAATATAAAATGTGATATATATATAATATATAATAAAAATATATGATGTATCATGTAATTACACATAAAAAAGCTCAGAATTACTGACTGTCCATACAATTGTAAATGTAGTTTTCCCTACTGAAAACAACTTCTGTGATCTTTGCACATTTTTTGAATTCATTCATTGATAAAAACTACAATTAAATCTACGAAACCAGGGCCTCCTAGAAGAAGAAGCGAAAGGGAAAAAATATTATTGTAAAAAATATTACTATTTTTTCCCTTTCCCTTCTTCTAGGAGGCCCTGACGAAACACGGTTAATGAAAATATGTATTTTTGGAATTTAAAACCTTAAATTAAAAGCTGTTGAGCACGAATATTTAAATTACTGTAAATTAATAACTTTTTCAAATATTTGTTCAGAATGATAGGTGAAGTGATCAGAGCTCATCATGATATATTTATGTTAAGGTAATATTTTTTTTCTTGTGCTGAACCAACTAAATGTAACAATTGATGTTATAGTAGATATATATGTTAAAAAAAAAGTATATTTAAATAAGTTAAAAAGTAGGAGAAATCTATTTTTTAATCAGATTAACAACTTATTATTTTCAAGTATCAACAACTGTGTAAAATACTTATAAATCATTTAAGCCAGTTTGTAAATATAATGTAATTAAATATTATTTCACGCAAACTTAGTTAAATAAGTTGTAAATTAATATTTTTCTGTTTATTGAACATTTAAAAACATCTAGAAGCATAAATAGAAGATATAATTAAAGGCGGCATTTAAGAAATAACATTAAAATGTATTAAAAAACACATCTAAAATGTTTTAAATTTTTAAACCCCTGACTATTATAGAAATAATCATTAGAGGGAAACATTTTTACCTTCAAGAAATTATGTACTAATTATAAAAAAAAAGTTTATGTCCAAATTTTTTTTTACCATAAATCCATAAAGTAAAATATTAACATGAAATAAAATAAGCATGAAACTTAACTTTTTTTTTGTCAATATAAAAATCATATGAACTAATAGAAAAGACTGCAAACTTACATTTATAACATTCATGATGTTAAATCACTTCTTTTCAACATAATAATAAAAAATTATGTTTTAAAAACTGTTAGCACTAATGTAACCCCAAATGTAAAGAATAAAATGTTTAAATTAAACAATGTAACAATTAAATAATGTAAAGATTTTGCGTAACGACGTTTTACTCCCTAATTTAACAACATAATAGCTAAAAATGTATTAAAGAGGGGAGAGTTTGTATTCTCGATTTTTTTTCTGTATATTTAATGATATAAGTGTTAAAATATATTTATATGCTTAATAAATAATGTTTTCAAAAAATTATCTCGAATGTAGGTGGATACCTTAAAGGGTTATGTTTTCCCGGCATCATAGTTCGTTTACCCCGACGGCTAGCCTTGCCTGACCGGGGAGCTGAGTCCCCATAACCCCCCGCTGCCACCATCCCTGTCTGAGATTTGAGAAAACATATTCATTAGTTTGGGTTTAACTTATTAAATATAAATGCTAAGATTTTTTTGGCCATTGAAATGATAGATGGCGCCACGATTTTCGCTTACGTCTCTCTGACGTCATTTTCTGGTAGATGTGAAATCGCAAGCACCAGAAAAGAAACGTTTATGGTTTTATTTTTGGAGTTGTTTAGTTGTTTAACAACTTCTCCGACCGAATATCATTCGTCAAATGTTTGTGATCACGTGATCTGGGTAGTAGTTTGAGAAAGAGAGACAAGAGGGCAGCACTAATTATGGTGGTAAAGTTACAAATACTACGCACCGCATTCTTTAGTAGTGCCATCTTGTATCTTGTTGTTAAACTACTTTTCTGAATGTCGCAAGTGCTGTTAAAATAGAGGTTTGCTAATTTTAGTTTATTTACTTCCTGACTTCAATTAATTTAGAAAACTTAATCCAATAAATCCCAAGATTATATTTCATAGAACGTCTCTAAAACACTGCCCAATAATTTATAGCTAATTAAAAAAATGATAAAAACCCCAAAGTACAGAATTTTGTCGATAAAAAGCATTTTATTACATAAGTACAAAAAAGGCTTTTGAGACATTAAAAATGTATTTTGGACCGTTCTTTCTTTGGCGAGAAGTGGACGGGGTGTGGGAGGAAGGCAACTTGACCCCACCCACTACTGTTCCCACAAGATACTCGGAAAGTATAAGATCTAAAAAGAAAAAAAAAAGGAATTAATTAGAAGGAATTTAATTACAATGTAATTAAACATCACTTTTCGGCTTATTATTAGTTTTTTAATGGTATAAACATGTGTCTATATTTAACTGAAAACTACATAATGAATATTTTATTACTCTTCGATACTCTGCAGCGTTATCATTTTCTTATAACGCTAAAATTACTCTCCGATAGCCTGCCAACCAAAGTGCCTCTGTGTTAATCCAATGGAAAAATTATTTTCTAAACCACATTTCTCCGTATGTATTGATTTTTTTTAATTTTTACTGACGGTTTTTTCTATATAATAAATGTAGCTGACTTACGGGTCTATATAATCGGAAAGTTTTTTTTATGTGTTCTTCATAAGTTTAAAAAATTGTGAATAAAAAGTTAAAATACAATTAGGGGTTGTGAAACACCACACGACTTTCAAGTACTGCTCAATAATAGATATTTGATACACTAGTTTCGGCTGACCGTCAATAGGTATTCTTTTGAAAAACTTCGTAGTCACAACCGACGACGTGTAAAAGGAACTAGTGTTCAAAGTTTGAAGTACATAGCTTTTTTCGTTTTTTAGCAATAGCGTTAAAACTTAAAACGTTCTATGGCAGCTACCCTTTGCGCTTGCGATATTTTCTCCCGAAAACTTTGTTTTGACGTCTGATGTGTAATATGAACTCGTGTACCAAATCCGTAGCTCTCTTAGATCTCTTTAGATTTCACGCAGGCGGACTAACGTTAAAAACCACTTTTTCAGAATCAGCACCTATGAAAATTGTGTACACTCTTAAAACAAAAGAGTGAAATCCACTCCTATAGGGGAAGTGCATTTTCGGCACCGGAAATGAGTGGAAATTAACTCAGACTGAGTTAAAACCGCTCTTTTTTTTAAGAGTGTAGAACATATAAAATCTTCTTTCAGATTTTCGACCCCATCGCAAGTGTCATTACCTTATCTCCCTGAGGGATAAACAAATTGACTAAAGTGTAAACTTATTTTTACTGCATGAGATTTAAATTTTTAGCTGAAAAATTAATTTCTTAAATTTAGTAGATGGTTATAAATGGCTCGTTTTAAATTTTAAAATTTAATAAAATTATTAAATTTATATATATATTTTTAAATTATGTCTGTTGCTGGAAAACATGGCAGCCAGGTGACGGGTTTATACGTCCTTATCCCTCAGAGGGTTATATTTCACATTAGGTAATTGAAAGCAAAAAGTCATTAAGAGCATTAGACTCCTTACATACTGACCTCCCTGGTTTACATCCGTGTACTGTGTACACCGTACCAAGTGTCTTCCCAACCTCTTTCCACGAGAGTCCGTAGACAGACTTCCGGTCTATCCGGTACTCTAGTCCGGTCATCCGACTGGACTCTTGTTGGTGTGGGGGACTCCAGGACAGTAAGACCCAGGTCTGTCCGGAACCCAGAGCCCGGACATCTAGGGGAGGACCAGGGAGGAATTTCATCGCTAATACGTAGAACGGGGGAAAGAAATAGATTAGTAAACTCTTCGATTGGAATCACATTAATCGGAAAGAAATTATATTATTAGACTTAACAAATGAGCGCGAAACTTTTAGAAAATATTAATGACAGAGACATTTTATTAAATAAATCATTTAAGGGTCTGGTATGGTAACAAATATTTATACTATTCTAATGGGAAAAATTAAAACTTATTCCAGAATAAAGTATCCGACAGACATTTCCAAAATTTTCTCAAAAATGCAGAACAACACTTTTTAGAAGGCGAAACGATTAATAAGTAATATAATGAAGAGAATAATTCATCAGAATAAAATGCAATTAATGTTTTAAATAAAGTTTTCGATAGATGGCAGCACTAATTAAAAATTTTTGCATGAAAAATTTGAAAGTATTTTAAAATTATTATATGGTTACCCTTTTGGATTTTTGGATGTGTCATTTACCCATCTCATTTACCAATCTCATCAAGATTTCTCATTGAAATAGTAGGGTGACACGGGGTAATTATTGGACAAAAATCAAACTTTTATCATAGCTCCCACATTTATGTAATTTTCTAACCAGTAAATTTTTTTCGTAATGACTATTTGGTGTATCTGTCGGGTACCATTGTTGAAATTTACAATCTCTCTGGAGAAGTTGAAAAAAAGTTAAACATGTGTCCAAAAATTACCTCGCCAATTGGGGTAATTATTAGACAGTGGTTTACAATCTGTTCTGCACAGCATTTAGACTAGCTACAAGGGGTAAATTGTGTGATATGGTGTGTACTACAGTACTGTGTATTCAATAACTATTTAACCCCACGCGGCTTCTGCAAAAAATGTATAACAGTGAAATCTAGAAAAAAGCTGCCAAACATTTAAATTTCTTCTCTTTCTAAGTTCAAACATTGCGTATATGGTGTGTCTTAACCACAAAACTATACCAAGTAAATTTAAGCATATTGTGATGCTGTCTGCCTTAACCACTAGCATTTTCAACAATTTTCACGCTTTGCCTAATAGTTACTCCGTAACTAAACATGCATGTCATAATGTTACTTTTCATCCTACAATGGTGTTTTTCAGCACAAACCTCCTTCATAAACATATCTAAGACTGAGCATTACAAAATTCAAGATCATGTAAAAGAAAACAAAATTATACACAATTTGGCATCGATTTAACAAAAGTATAAACCATTGTTTATCAACAATTGTTTTGGGTTATTAATATATTTTTTGAGAAAAATTACTTATCTAATCCTAATAGTTAATCAGAGCATTGCTGGATATGCAATTAACAAATTGTGGTTTGTTAAACGCAATAAATTATGATGCATTATGGTTTTCGGGCCCTGTCCAATTAAATAATTACTCCGATTTTCCGTGTCCAATAATTACGCAGGGTCACCCTCTATAGGTCTGTTGCTATACAAGTATAGCTGTGTAGAATGCACCGTTATTTTATAGCACTTTATTTATATAGCAAACAACTGCTTATCTATAGGTTTTGAAATGCAAGAAAAATTTAAAACTATCGAAAATATTCCGCAAATTATGCCTGATGTTTTTTATCATTTTTGATACCAAGAATTGCTTAGAATAATAGACTGATTAAAAAAACTAAAAATGAGGGTTTTTTTTGTCAATTTGTTTAGTTTACTTCTCAGAGTTTTCACAATTTCATTCCATGAAAAGATATGTTTCTTGTTAATTTCATATTCAAAGCAAATAAAATTAAAATAGTACTCTGTACAAATCAAGTTTTGTACTGTTACATACATTTTTTTGGATGTAAATGTTTTCTGTGAAGATACTTAGTTGATTCCAAAGGAGATCTAAAAAGAATGAGGAAATTTTAAGCACGGCAAATATACTTTGTATTACTATTTTTTGTTAGACCATAAAAAGACTCAGTTAAAAACTATTTGTAACTAATCTTAGCAAAATTGTGCATTTTAAAAATAAGAAAAAAATCATTAAATTAAATTTCAGAATTTAAAAAGCAGAAAGTTTAACGAACTTTATATAAATTAAAAAAAAAACTTTGTTTAGTGTTATAAATGAGGTATATAATTTAAACATATAGATACATAAAACCAATTTATTGAATAATTTTTAATTAATTCTTTGGAAAGAATTATGGCTTATTACCTCCTATATAAAGATTGTGTTTCAGAACACTTAGTTTCTATCTTCGAATGAGTTGATAATGGATCCCATTTGTCTTTGTATAAAATATCATAGTTTTGCTTAGTTTCATCTGAAAATACAATTAAAATTACATCTGTTGATTTTTTTTAAATATAATGTAAGAACAAGATCAAATACAAATCATTTGAAACAACTTTCATTCCCAGTCTTGTTAATCAGTTGCATTGAAGGTAATTGAAGTATGTTTAATACAGAAAAAGGTAAAGGACAAAGGTAAAGGTAAGGACAAGGAACTGAAAGTTTTCCTTTCGTCAATTTCCTAATTAGTTTTTGAGTTACTAAAATTTAATTATTAACGGATAAACTAGCAAGTTTTGTTTCATGAAAGTTCACAGACACACAAAGCGGTTGTGGTTTCACATTATTTTTATAATTGCATGAAAAAAATCCGATTTTTACACTATAATTTTAATATCAGACGCGTGCGAAAAGTTATACTTTTTAAAAACAGTGATTAAAAAAATTACTTTTTTCACCAAAAGCCCCAAAAGCAGTGAAAAAAAGTACTTTTTTTTCACTCCTTTCATAAGATGCCAACATTTCAAGTAAAATTTCTATTTCATAATATTCATAAAATCCTGAAACTTATTGATCTGTTTTATTTATAAATATTATGCGCGTGAATTTTATTATTATTTTATTTTTGAATTAGTATCCATGTTCAAATGTTTGACTTTAAACTAAAAATTAAATTTGCCTTTTGTAGTTCCAGAGATTTATCGATGCCGTTCTTCGCTTTACGTAAAAAAATTAGCAAGTGAATTATTTTTGAAACAATGAGATTTTATTTTTTTCACGTAATTATAAAAAATAGTGTATGAAACACGTGTGAAAAGTAAACTTTTTAAAACACGTGTAATTATTTCACTCGCTCGTACCTCGCTCGTGAAATAAAATCCACTAGTTTTAAAAAGTGTTACTTTTCACACTTGTTGCATAAATAACTATCGTCATCATTATGTTCACAAATAATAGATATACCGGAAGTGAAAAGCCCTTTACACCATAGTTGAAAAAGATTTTTTTTGTTTCCGTTGAAACATATATATTTTTACATTTTTTTTATACATAACTATACACACTTTTAAAAATTTACAACCATCATTGACACACAACGCAATCGGAATCGGAGAAGTTTTAAAGAATTAGGATGAAGAACGCATTTATTTAAACACACAAGGTCCTTATACTATACCGTTAGTTATTTAAATATTAAACCAGATTCATAAAGATGATCAGGCTCGCTTAAAGACCTGAGTAAAGGAAACCTGCCTTTTTTCTTGGCTCATATCCACAACTTTGTTTTATTTCTTGATTCTAATAGAGTTTGTGTTTGAAGAAAATCCAAAATATATTATAGGGGGAACTAGGGACATTTGACCTATAAGGATACTTGACCCAATGCCTTTTTCTCAGCAATGGAAAAGTTTTGTGAGTTGAAAGTGGCATCACTTTTTCCTTTCAGCCAGCTGATCACATGGTGAAAAAAACGAGCTGAATCATTGCGTATGTGTTTAGTTATGCGAAGAAATACGTTTTCATGCACTGAAAGTAAATTTTTGAGGCCGTAAGGTTTTTTTGGTTTAAAGGAAAGATTTTTTCAATTAGTTACTTGTTTAGTTCATGCTATTAGCTACAGTTACGTGCATAATAGTGCTAATGTAATTATTCGCAAATGACTTTGTTTTGGGGTTAAACAAAAAAAGTGCAACTAGGGAAAATTGACCTAAACCAATTGGGGATATGTCACCCAAGTAAACAACACAAAAGTAGACAGAAGTAGACCAAGTAATTTTTTAAAAAAATCATGGGAGTCCCAAAAGTAAATGACTGGGTTCTTAAGGGAGTATAAGGTTTGTTAGGAAGGTACAAGAGAATTTTTTTTAACGAGCTTACAATTCAATATGCATAAAGAATCGACGGAAAATGTTTTAAATGGCCTGAAATGGATAATACATCTCAAGTTGATATTGATTAAATAGTAGCGATTCTTCAACCACCTGTGTTTTCTCTGCAAAATAAAATAAGCCCCAGTTTTGTATTTCGACCAGAATTTACTTTTAAATTTGATTATTTCGTTAGTATAAGCATAATTAATGTGATAAAAATAAAAGTAATAATTTTGTCTGTGAAAATACTATAAAATCTATATAAACTTTATAATATGATATTAGTTTTGTTATTAGGTAAAATTTGTTTGATAATTTTAAGTCTTACTACCAATTTTTTGGGTTGGGTCACGTATCCCTAATGGGTGGGTCATGTATCCCTATGCATTGGGATACATGACCCAAAACTAAAGTTTTATATAATTTATATTTTACTACTATTGCAGTTAATACTACAGAAAAATACTAATATACATTGTGTACTACTTTATGAAGTATAAATTATCTGCATTTACACATTCATAAATAGTGTTTTTTTAAAAATTAAAAGAAAAAAACTTCGAGTTGGGTCATATGTCCCTGGTTCCCCCTATAAGTCCTCTAATTAAAATTAAAAAAAAAAAATTAAAATTTTCTCACCTGCTACTGTAACAAGGATAGTTGAAATGGCAGAGCCACACTCATTCTCCAAATAACACGAATAGATGGCACTATCGTACACCACTGCATCGTGCACCACTAAACGGCACACACCGCGGTGGCTGACGAAAGTGTCGATTCTCAAACTGGAACTGAGTTTTTCGGCATTTTTAAACCTGGGAAAGAAATATAAGTACTTAAGAAAATAATTTCGCAATTTTATTTTAAAATATGTTTATCAATCGAGCAATAATACGTGTCCAAACTAAATTCAAGATTGAGTATTTTACCAACCTTTTTATCCCATTCTTAAGAGTTGATATCTTCCATTAACATAAAAGGATAATGCTGCTAACTACCGTCAAACAAGTGACACATAAACTAAACCCAAACAAAGCAGAAGCTATTCATGAGAAAAATGCTTATGAAATAATTAAAATTTGTACAAAAAAAACATTGGTCAAACCCACACTTGAAGTTTTAACTAAACTTGGCAATAATAGTTTTGTAAAGTAAATTCAAATTTACATAAAGTATTTTTTTTTAAATTGTAGTAAATAACACAAAAATAAGTATCACGGAATTCGGGAGAAAAAGTGGCTCTTAGATTTTTAGAAGCCAGAAAAATGTTCAATTTCCAAAGATATTTTAATTTTATGTATATAACTCTTTAGCAAGGATTTGAAAAAAAAGTTTATTCGTACATTATAATTTTACAAATTACATGTTTCCTCAAAGTTAAAATTTTTTTCTCACTAATTTGTAAGTTAGTTTATTGTCATAAAGGCTCTTAATTAAATGAGCCTCTTAAAAATTTACCATGTGACTGCTGGGAAGGGCATTCCAGTAACTTTCCATTCCAAGACGAATGTGTCTTTTGCAGCCACTGACAAATCATCGGGCGATTTTACGAAGTTCGGCTCTTCAGGACTGTTCTCTCGTTGTCCTAAAATTAATATTTTACGCGATTATTTTGGCAAAAATCGCAATACCATATCGGTTTAAGATTATTATAAAGACAAAGGAGAAGTGAAAATTTTACTTTCTGATTTGATAACTAATTCCTATTTTCAACAGATTAGAGTAGACCATCTACTGATAGAGTTTTTGTACAATGCATATTCTACATGCAATTTTTTGGGTCAAACACTTCAGGGTACTGGTAAAAATATAAATGAATAATAAATAATCTTATTTTCAAAAAACAGAACGTTTACGTTTTTATTTAACAATTGTGGTTTAGGATAAGTATTTTTTACAAGATCTAGTAATTAAAGTTTACATATAAATAATTACCCACGACTTGAAGATAAGCTGAAGAATGTTCAGAACCATGTTGATTTGTAGCTATGCAGGTATACTCCCCGCTATCCGTAGACTTAGCATTGTAGATATCGATGAACAAGCCATATTCTTCCTGTTAAACATTTGTTGATATCGTAAATAGAATCAAGATATATATTTTTAGCCTACTTTTCTTTTTTTAATTCGAAAGAATTAAAAAAAATGAAAAAGTAGGTATTGACATGCGGTCGATGTCCGTCTGTCCGTCTGTCCGTACCCCCCTTCCAAAATCGGTTCTAATCATCGGATCTTAAAAATTCTTTTTTGTTAGAAAGCTATAACCTCAGATACCCAACTTTCATACTTTTTGTCCGTCTGTCTGTACGTCCGGACGGACATAAATCTACTATCTGTCGGCGAATTTCCCATTGAATTAGCATTGATATTCAATTTTAAGTCATTTAAATCACTGTAGGTATTGAAATGCGGTTGATGTCCAACTGTATGTCTGTCCATCTGTCTGTCTGTTCGTATGTCTGTCCGCCTGTCTGTCCGCCTGTCTGTCCGTTTGTCTGTCTGTCTGTACCCCCTTCCAAAATCGGTTCTAATCATCGGATCTTAAAAATTCTTTTTTTGTTAGAAAGCTATGACCTCAGATACCCAACTTTCATACTTTTTGTCCGTCTGTCTGTACGTCCGGACGGACATAAATCTAATATCTGTCGGCGAATTTCCCATTGAATTAGCATTGAAATTCAATTTTGAGTCATTTAAATCACTGTAGGTATTGAAATGCGGTTGATGTCCATCTGTCTGTCTGTCCATCTGTCTGTCTGTTCGTATGTCTGTCTGTTCGTATGTCTGTCCGCCTGTCTGTCCGTTTGTCTGTCTGTCCGTACCCCCTTCCAAAATCGGTTCTAATCATCGGATCTTAAAATTTTTTTTTTGTTAGAAAGCTATGACCTCAGATACCCAACTTTCATACTTTTTGTCCGTCTGTCTGTACGTCCGGACGGACATAAATATACTATCTGTCGGCGAATTTCCCATTGAATTAGCATTGAAATTCAATTTTTGAGTCATTTAAATCACTGTAGGTATTGAAATGCGGTTGATGTCCATCTGTCTGTCTGTCCGCCTGTCTGTCCGTTTGTCTGTCTGTCCGTACCCCCCTTCCAAAATCGGTTCTATCCATCGGATCTTAAAAATTCTTTTTTTGTTAGAAAGCTATGACCTCAGATACCCAACTTTCATACTTTTTGTCCGTCTGTCTGTACGTCCGGACGGACATAAATCTACTATCTGTCGGCGAATTTCCCATTGAATTAGCATTGAAATTCAATTTTGAGTCATTTAAATCACTGTAGGTATTGAAATGCGGTTGATGTCCATCTGTCTGTCTGTCCATCTGTCTGTCTGTTCGTATGTCTGTCTGTTCGTATGTCTGTCCGTCTGTCTGTCCGCCTGTCTGTCCGCCTGTCTGTCCGTTTGTCTGTCTGTCTGTACCCCCCTTCCAAAATCGGTTCTAATCATCGGATCTTAAAAATTCTTTTTTGTTAGAAAGTTATGACCTCAGATACCCAACTTTCATACTTTTTGTCCGTCTGTCTGTACGTCCTTACGGACATAAATCTACTATCTGTCGGCGAATTTCCCATTGAATTAGCATTGAAATTCAATTTTGAGTCATTTAAATCACTGTAGGTATTGAAATGCGGTTGATGTCCATCTGTCTGTTTGTCCATCTGTCTGTCTGTTCTTATGTCTGTCTGTTCGTATGTCTGTCCGTCTGTCTGTCCGCCTGTCTGTCCGTTTGTCTGTCTGTCCGTACCCCCCTTCCAAAATCGGTTCTATCCATCGGATCTTAAAAATTCTTTTTTGTTAGAAAGCTATGACCTCAGATACCCAACTTTCATACTTTTTGTCCGTCTGTCTGTACGTCCGGACGGACATAAATCTACTATCTGTCGGCGAATTTCCCATTGAATTAGCATTGAAATTCAATTTTGAGTCATTTAAATCACTGTTGCCAAATCAACAATGGCATGAGAAACTTTATTATTTAAACATATTTTAAGCAAAATAATATTTTCATGAATCAGTTTGGAATGACGTCTTAAAATGTAGCACAATTTGATTCTTTGATTATTCATTAATTATCTACCAAGAAAGCGGCAAGGCATACTTTTGCATGCAATTATGCTTAGTTTTAATTTACATTTCTTATTAGCCTACTTTTCTTTTTTTAATTCGAAAGAATTAAAAAAATGAAAAAGTAGGTATTGACATGCGGTCGATGTCCGTCTGTCCGTCTGTCTGTCCGTACCCCCCTTCCAAAATCGGTTCTAATCATCGGATCTTAAAAATTCTTTTTTTGTTAGAAAGCTATAACCTCAGATACCCAACTTTCATACTTTTTGTCCGTCTGTCTGTACGTCCGGACGGACATAAATCTACTATCTGTCGGCGAATTTCCCATTGAATTAGCATTGAAATTCAATTTTGAGTCATTTAAATCACTGTAGGTATTGAAATGCGGTCGATGTCCATCTGTCTGTCTGTCCATCTGTCTGTCTGTTCGTATGTCTGTCTGTTCGTATGTCTGTCCGCCTGTCTGTCCGTTTGTCTGTCTGTCTGTACCCCCCTTCCAAAATCGGTTCTAATCATCGGATCTTAAAAATTCTTTTTTTGTTAGAAAGCTATGACCTCAGATACCAACTTTCATACTTTTTGTCCGTCTGTCTGTACGTCCGGACGGACATAAATCTACTATCTGTCGGCGAATTTCCATTGAATTAGCATTGAAATTCAATTTTGAGTCATTTAAATCACTGTAGGTATTGAAATGCAGTTGATGTCCATCTGTCTGTCTGTCCATCTGTCTGTCTGTTCGTATGTCTGTCTGTTCGTATGTCTGTCCACCTGTCTGTCCGTTTGTCTGTCTGTCTGTACCCCCTTCCAAAATCGGTTCTAATCATCGGATCTTAAAAATTCTTTTTTTGTTAGAAAGCTATGACCTCAGATACCCAACTTTCATACTTTTTGTCCGTCTGTCTGTACGTCCGGACGGACATAAATCTACTATCTGTCGGCGAATTTCCCATTGAATTAGCATTGAAATTCAATTTTGAGTCATTTAAATCACTGTAGGTATTGAAATGCGGTTGATGTCCAACTGTCTGTCTGTCCATCTGTCTGTCTGTTCGTATGTCTGTCTGTTCGTATGTCTGTCCGTCTGTCTGTCCGCCTGTCTGTCCGTTTGTCTGTCTGTCTGTACCCCCCTTCCAAAATCGGTTCTAATCATCGATCTTAAAAATTCTTTTTTGTTAGAAAGCTATGACCTCAGATACCCAACTTTCATACTTTTGTCCGTCTGTCTGTACGTCCGGACGGACATAAATCTACTATCTGTTGGCGAATTTCCCATTGAATTAGCATTGAAATTCAATTTTGAGTCATTTAAATCACTGTTGCCAAATCAACAATGGCATGAGAAACTTTATTTAAACATATTTGAAGCAAAATAATATTTACATGAATCAGTTTGGAATGACGTCATAAAATGTAGAACAATTTGATTCTTTGATTATTCATTAATTATCTACCAAGAAAGCGGCAAGGCATACTTTTGCATGCAATTATGCTTAGTTTTAATTTACATTTCTTGTTTTTTAATGCAGTTCGGAGTAGTTTCATTACTTTTGTTATTAATAAATATTTATTCTTCGAACTACAAATAAATCACGAGCAGATGATAAATAATATTTAATTAATTTGCGAACGAATATTAAGGAATATAGTTGATTTTGGCTTTTAGAAGTTTAAATTATAGCTGGGTGCTGTGTTTCGATTTTTTTTTCTAATGTGTATAAATCTAGTGTAGAAACGGCTGTTGATGATATTTACTTTAGGAACCTAGTTTTTTCCCCGATTAGAACTTCAGTAAGTATTTAAGTAACAGGAAAGTAGGCTATTTTAGTTCTTTATGAACTTATTGTTTTTTAATGCAGTTCGGAGTAGTTTCATTACTTTTGTTATTAATAAATATTTAATTATTCTTCGAACTACAAATAAATCACGAACAGATGATAAATAATATTTAATTAATTTACGAAAGAATATTAAGGAAAATAGTTGATTTTGGCTTTTAGAAGTTTAAATTATAGCTGGGTGCTGTGTTTCATTTTTTTTTTCTAATGTGTATAAATCTTGTGTAGAAACGGCTGTTGATGATATTTACTTAGGAACCTAGTTTTTTTTGCCGATTAGAACTTCAGTAAGTATTTAAGTAACAGGAAAGTAGGCTATTTTAGTTCTTTATGAACTTCTTGTTTTGTATTTAACTAAATCTTTTAATACTTACTAAGTTGGAGCACACGTAACGGGAGCTATTCGGTAGAGGTTTTCCGTTCTTCATCCAAACTATGTCAGGAATAGGTTCCCCAGATATTGAACAATAAAGTCTGGTGCGAGTTCCAGACTGTACTATTCTATTTTGCAAATGCACGAGCACTACAGGTGCATATTGATCCGGATTGACTTTGTGTTGGGGTGTCAATATAGTATCGTTGTTAAGATCAATCAAATCTTTATCGACTTCATTTTCAAGATTGCTTGAGCCATCATTTATATAGTCACACATATTTGAGTCAATAGAATCAACGGAGGTTTGTAAATTTCTATGAATTTCGTTGACTGTACTTAGATCTTTCTCTAACGATGCCAATTCTTCTTGTAGAACACTTTCCAGGGATTCAATTTGTTCTGCTTTTTCATTGAAGTTTCGTTCGACTTCCTCTGCCAATTCCAATAGTTCTTGAGCACTCTTTTCTTTTAAATTATATTTGCAGACGATTTCTTCCGATTCTTCGAGAGTTTCTGGTGTTACTTGTAATATTCCTCTAAAAGCATTTTCTTGTTCATCAGATATACATTCAGGGACATCCAGGTATGACGTTTCTTTTAATAACTGCAAAAATTCTTGCAAATCACTCTCTTCTTCAGAATCGTATTTAAATATATCTTCTTGGGTTGTTAATAACTCTGAAGTCTTATCTGATAATTGTGGTAGTTCCAAAGTAGTATGATCTTTAAAATTATCTTTTTCATCATGGTCAAATATTTCAATGTCTTCTTTCTTTATATCAATAAAATCTTTACCACTCTCTTGCACAAAATTATTTTCATAAGTATCTTCATCATCGTAATTTAGTCTAGTAGTTTCTTTTGCAAACTGAAATTGGTCTAGAACATTCATTTCTTGTGACTTACCAAAATCATCATCTTCTATTTTATTTTTCAACGTACAAGAAGAAACATTAGGTAGCCAACTTGGACATTTCCAACTGATTTGAGAAGGCCTCGTTTTTTTAGAGCTATAGTGATCTTGAATTGTTTTTGTCCCATTTTTATCATGAGCAATATTGTCGCATGAATCATAAGCGTTAGCTAAATCACTATTGAACGCATAAGATTCTTGAAAAATAACAGTATATCTTGGGGTTTCCTTATATGGTGGAAGAACTGTGCCGCAGACTAATTTTGGTCCCGTGTAAGTGGAATCGGTAACTGATTGAATTTGCCTTCTCATTGGAAGAACACTCATGGCGGGTTTATAGGTTGTTACAGGTAATGGAAGAACGTCAACTAGTTCTTCAGAAGCCGTATGTTTATGAATTGAATACGAAGTCTTTTTATATTCAGTTTCTTCATGTACATAATCACCTACTGTTTCTATTAAGATTTTTGTAAATACTGTTATTGCTTCATAGTAACTAATAACAGTATGGCAACAGTCACTCAGTGGAAGAAATGTAGAAAATAATGTATCTTCTAAAATAAATGGGTGAAGTGTTACTATAATTGGCTTCTTTAAGTTAATAATAATTTCGCCCATTTCGAGTCTTGGCTTAAATGCTAATTCTAAAGGATAAGTTTGAATATAATTAATAAGTGAAAATACTTCTAGATAGTGGTTTTCTGTACCAAAGGAAATTATGCAAGAAATTTCTAGTGGCCGTATAAAATTTAGCGTGCTATCACAATATTCGAAATTTACATTCAAAGTAAGGGTGGAAGCTGTATAACATTTTATTTCTTCTATTTTACAAACAGGATATATTAGCTCTTGAAACATTTTGGAAGGTGAATCCTTGAATATTTCTACTACATCATTTTCAAATTTAGTTGTTTGCCCATAACTTGAATATGAAGTTAGCCCTTTTGAAACGCTTGTATCTGTATGCAAAAAAGAAGATTCCTCTAAATGATGTTTTACTTCGTTTGATTTTTTATTTTCAAGCTCAAATGTTTGAGGTGCAGAGTTATCATCACCGCACCATGAAGTTGGATTTGTTTCTGGATTTTCGATGTTGGTTTTTGCGACACTTGAAGGATCTTGAAAATTATTTAAAAGTTGACTTTTCGATTCCTTTTGAAATATCTGTTCCATGCTTGATTCACTTGTTCCATAGATATTGACAGCTCTGACCCTAAAACAGCACTCGTCTATGGCATGCTGCAAACCGAGGTAAAAACTTGTTTTGTGTGTGGATCCCTGCCTTAGCCATTCATTGCATTCCATCTGAAAATATATTTGTTTGTTTATTCATAAAAAAACATAAAATATTGAAACCTAAAAATAGTTATTCGTGATCTGTGTGAAAAAGAAAGAGTTTATTTATAATAATGAGTTAATTTGAATAAACAAATCATGAATACTAATCTCTGTACACGCATACTTTTACTTATTTATCAAATTTCACAGCAAACAGTCTCAATAAATAAAGCTTACATTAGTAAAAAAAAGTAAATCAAATATGAAATATAGCTATCCAATTTTTTTAGCACATCTTGTTTATTTTTCTCTTATATTTAAATGATAACGATTAGATACCTAAATATAGCATAACTTTAACATTATTTTACTGAAAGTGGTTTCAGATAACTCCTGCCATACATAAAACCATTACCAGTTTCTTTTCTACTTGATAGCTAAAAATTTCACTGCCTCCATCACATAATGGTAGATTCCATTTCAAGAATACTTCATCGTTTTCATCACTCAGGTCAAACCACAAGGGTCCTTCAGGAGGATCCGGCGGACCTGAAAAATCCATTGACTCCAATCAGCTTACCAAATTAATTATAGATTTTTTTGGAGAAAATACATTTTTTATTTGGAAAGGCATCTGTCATTTGGAAAATACATGTATCCAGGGTCTGATTTAAGAAAGCTCAGATGTAAGCAAAACAAAATTTTAAATATCGAAATGATTTTTAATCTTTTTTTCTGAAAATTGAATAGTGTAAAATTTGCGGTGAATATCCATTTAATAAAAAAAAAATTGAATAAAAATATTCAGGAGATTCACCCGTGATAGTTGACATTCGGTCTTCGGATATCTGCATAACATATGAAACGAGATGGGCAATGATCTCAAATTTAAAATTTGAGTAAGTTTGCTTTTAAGAATATTATGCATGATTTTGGAAATTAATTACCTGATATTGTGACTTTTACTGTCACAGAATCTTCCCCAACTTCGTTCTGCGCAACAATGTTGTAGTCTCCCGAATGTTCGTTCCCCAAATCAGCTATTCGAATTTCCACCGTGTTCGTTTCGTAGAGAGTCTGTGTTCGATGGTCTTCAGGTGGATTGTGGCCGTTGAAAAACCAATGGATTTTGGGCGTTGGTGAGCCCGAAGCAGATACTCTCAATCTCAGAATGTCCCCAAAATCGAAGGTCAAACCATCTTTGTAGGACGAAGGACATCGTATTTGAGGAGAACCTAAGAAAATTTATTGCAGTTTAGATCACGCACCGTATAGTAAACTAGAGTACGATTTACTTTACAGTAACCCAGAAATTGCACCTATTTGTAAAATTTAATATTTTCTAAGTTTAATATTACATCTTATAGGTGTAAATATCGTGGATAAGAAATAATGGTTAAGATGATATTACATAAAAATGAGACAGTCCAAATAATGCAATAAAATAGTTACGAAATTAACAAAATTAAAGTTTATTTCTAACTTTTGGCATATTATATGATATTTTTTAACAGTTCAGGACCTACAAATTCAGTGAGAATGTAATATAATTTCAAAATTGAAGAGCTGAGTGGAAGAACGTGCTAAGTGACATTTTTGAAAAAATTGAGATTTTTGTGTCAATGATCATGTTTTTACTGCTTTAAACGTAACAGCTTTTAATTTTTTAGAAAACATTCGATTTCGTATACTTTTCGCATACGAAGTTGGTAGGTGCACGCGTTTTCGTCACTTTTTCAATGGAAGAACGTGCTAAGGATCCTTAGCATTTTCTTCCACCGAAATCGCCCGATTCCGGAACGATCGTTTAGTGGAAGAACGTGCTAAGTGACACGTTTGCGGAAAATGTTCAGACTTTCGCTTGCATTAATAACAAAACAAATGGTTCTTTTGTAGTTTTAATCAAAAAGAATTCAACAAAGTGTAATTAATATTTCCTAATTAACTTTAATTATTAAATATTATCAATGAAATAAAATTTATATTGCGTAAAACTGGGTTTTGAGTGCATTTAGCAAAATAAGGAAAAAAATTCATTTTGATTTTAAATTTAAACGGAGTTAAAGGTTTTAACATTTTATAAAATATCGTCTACTTTGAATGTCGTCTGATTTTTATTGTAATAAACATAGATAATTTAGCAGCGACAGATGGTATAATTAAAACAAAGTTGCACCTGCTCTATGGAGATCGCAGTTCGCGTTAAAACAACATTGCACCGAACATTCAAAGCATTTGGTTTGTTAAAAAAATGAATTATGGGTACAAAAATCGTTTTAAAGCCATTTTATGTTTGATCTCTAAAGCTATCGAACGCATTTTGTGCAACTCTTAAAATTATTAAAATGGAATTAAGAAGCAAGCGGAAAGCAGAATTTTTGCTTGAAAGTGTGAATAGCAGCTTATACGGTAAGTACAAATTTAGCCAAGATATATTGCTTTGTTATGTAAAACTAAATTATTTTTATAATAATTGATGTAAAAATAAAGTAACAAAGAGTATAAAACGTTATAAGTTCTTCATATTTATTAAAATATCGATGACTTTAAAAAAGTACTATGCATCACGATTGTAAAAATAAATTGTTTAAACGATCATGTTCTACTGTTGCAGAATACTGTAAATTAAAGTAGCTTTCTCGAAATTGATTAAACCCTTAATTGAAAAGGAGAAAGGAAAACGTAAATAACCTTAGGATCTATATCTTGCCATACAACGTATTTTTACTTTTTTTTAATATCAAAGTTTGTTTTTAAATTCGATTATTCTTATCTTAAAACTATTTAAAAATTTATTTTGCGAAAACTTACATTTTGCATTATTATCTTTTTTTATAAGTCTTTTAAATTTAATATTTATTTTATTCACATACATTTGTGTTTCTTTTACTATCTTTTTGTATACTTTTTATTAAGTGGATTTGTCTTGTTATTCTTCAAAGTATTTAGTTTACAATTTCAATGATAATGGTATTTTTAAAAAAATATTTTCAATTAGAACCTTACTCATCTAACATTAAGCAAGAAGTTCTAATATAACTTATATAACCTACTTTCTTTTAACTTAAATACTCAAAGAAATCCTTATAGTAGGGACAGACGGACGAACAAAAAGTATAAGATAGGTGACTGATATCTTTAAAAAAAAATAGGGATGTGTACCACTATATATCAATATGCTCATTTAAAAGTTTATATACCCCTATAAAGTATTTTCAATAATTTTCGAACCTAAAAAGTTCTATGGCAGCTACTCCTTGCACATGCACAATATTGTAGAAAACTTTATTTTGACGTCCGACTAGTACAGGGAACACGTGTATCAAATTTGAAATCTGTATCTATTTTCGTTGTTCAGCAATACCTTTAAAACCAAAAAAAGTTTATAACAGCTTCTACTTGCGCATGCGCAATTTCCTCGAAAACCTTATTATGACGTCCAACAGGAACTAGGAACCCGTGTACTAAATTTGAAGTCTGTAGCTCTTTTATTTCGAACTGTAAAGTAGTTTCAGACAGACAGACGGATGAATGTAAAAAAAACCAATTTTTTAGAATGAGCACCCTCCAAAACGTGTAGAAAGCACAAAATCTTCATTTTCGATTATTTACCCCCATCGCAATAGTTTTATTACCTTATATTTTATATTAGGTAATATTGAAAGTAATAACTTTAAAAATTGGACGGGTACAAAAGGAAGTTGGGGGGGGGGGGGGGGGGGTAATAGGACATACGGACAGAAACAAAATAACAGACGTAAAGGCAGGTGGCCAAACACTATACATTGTAGTCATCTAAGTTTTTATTTTCGAACCAAAAAAAGAATTTTGAAAATCAGGCACTTTCGATCGGAAATTGAAAGGGATATGGACGGACGAACAAAATGATGGACGGACAGGCAAACGATTAAAAAATTATAAAAGAGATCTGTGAAGTCCTATCTTCCAAACAGAAAAAGAATTTTGAAAATTGGAAGGTTAGTACAGAAATTATGAAACGTGTATGGACCAAAATTACCTCAAAAATGTCACTTAGTACGTTCTTCCACTAAACGACTGCCAAAATCTGAAGCACTTCGGAGGAAGAACGTGCCAAGTGCATGAGGTGTCAAGCGGGCTTTGTAAATTTCGTGTTATTACGTAAATTACGGTTAAGCCAACAGCCAGCAAGCATTTTGAAGAACCGAACTAAAATATCATGCAAAAAAAACTATGATTTTGTGAATGACAGAAAAGTTGCAAACTAAAAACTTTGAAGCTCATTATCTCGTTTTCACCTTTTTGTCACTTAGCACGTTCTTCCACTAAGCTCTTCAATTATGGTTGAATCTTTATGAAAAATTCTACTGTTCACGTCACTTGAAATAATGAATTTGAACAACTAATTTATTGTATGTACTTAGAGTTTTGATTTTAGCCTCTGAACAAGTGCTTCCGAAATTGTTCTTGAGGGAACATTGAATAGAACATTCATCGTCATCTGAATCCACTTCGGTCAATCGGAGTTCTGAACTATTTCCATTGTCCAATTTAATCATCGCTCCGCAATTTTCAGACACTCTAAGACCGTCTTTAGTCCTAAAAGGATTAGAAAAAGATCAAGCTTTCAATTCTATATGAAAAACTGTAACAATCCCATATGTGATGTACGTAGCATTTTAAAATCAATTATGGAACATTTTTCAAAATTTTTGGAACACAAAATTCTTTTTAAATTTATATAGGCGTGAAATATACTTACCATTGCACATCAATCGGCAAAGTACCCGCATACTCACACCTGAATATAGCGGAGTCGTTTGGTTTCACGTAACAATCTCTGAGAGGAATCAACACAGAAGGTGGGATACCTAAAAGAAATGTAAATTTTATAATAATTCTTAGAGATCGTATTCAGAAAAGTTGATTTCGCTACTAGTTATATACTTTTTTATACAGTTATCACTTGAATAAATTTATTTCTCATCAAATACTTCTCGATAAAAAATATATTTAGTGAATTCTTAAATTGCAATCTCGTGATGTTAGTGGCAAATGGATACATGCATTCTACATGATTTAGTTTGGTATGGGATCGCAGAAATATGGGTCAGTGCTCAGAAAACGTACAGTTTGATGCTATAAATTTTGAAATCGATTTTTAAAGAATTTTGGTTTAATATATATGTAAGTGCACTTACATATATATTAAACCAAATTGTATTATCATACAATTGAAATTCACATGAACCGAACTTAGATTTTGTGGAAGGTTACAGCGTTGTGTGGATCGTTTCTCCTCATTTTGAGTACAGTAACTTTACTACAAAATTGAAGTAGAGTTCAAAAAGTTATGGTAACTTTACACACAAAGATTTTACAGTGCAGACAGGAATTGTCATAATCTATAGACACAAATTTTGAAGTAAAATATTTGATTTTTCTTATTTAGTCAACTTCGGGAGGTACCTAAAGCAATCATTATTTTAAATTAGTTAAAATGAAAACAATTTTTTGTTAAATATGAAATATGTTTTGTGAAGAATAACGTCACCTTCGTTTAGGTTTGTTGAATGTTGATTGATTTTTTGAGAAATGAAACTGTTAAGTATTTAATTGAAAGACACATCTCCATAGTAACTCCCAATACTTTATAAATAAAAGCTTACCTTGTATTTGACTCATACTAATAACTTCACTCTCTTCACTAGGTCTGCTGACTCCATATTTGTTCTCGCTGCTGACTCGAAATCTGTAATCTCTGTCCATTCCAAGACCGGTAACCAGGAATTTTGTCTTGGTCACCGATTCCCGATTGCACTGGAACCACAGGTTTGACTTGGGTTCGAACCTTTCTACTAGGAAAGTGAGGTCTTTCTCATTTTGATCTTCTAGAACAGTCCACGTCAGAAGGATGGAGTCGGCACCTTGGAGTTCGGCAGTAGGTTTGGAAGGACGAGGAGGCTTTCCTGAGAAGTTCAGATAGAAAGCAGTTAAAGTGATGCAGTCATTAGTAGGCAGTGCTATATGGTTTCTCTCAAATTTTGAAATGTTTGTTAAATAAATAAGAATTAATGAGATCATACTGTTATTTTCACTTTTTTACTAAAAAAATAATGATAGAAACTGTTTTTTTTATATCATATAATAAAAAAAGAAGTGTTTCTTTTTGGTGAGATAGTATGTCAATTTACAGTAAGCTTGTTATTCATTTTATAATAAGCTAGTAATTCATTTTCTAATACGTCATCGTACTCAAAAAGCTCTGTTATTGAAGTTGTTACGTCTACCAAAACTAAATAATTCAAATAAGTGACAAACTCAACTTGATTTTTTATAACAGTCCACGTCAGAAGGATGGAATCAGTACCTTGGAGCTCGGCAGTAGGTTTGGACTACTTTAACACCAACTACTTTTCGAGATGCGTTAGAATAGACTTTCAAGCTAAGTCACTGTTAAATTCTAATCTCTGTGTATGGGATTTCTTTAATCGATGTGCTGGAAAAGAACCTTACTTGACTTGGCTTTTATCCTGAGCAGTGTCTTGTTAAGAAGACCTTCACTGCGTCCGGCCTCATTCTGCGCGTACACACGGAATTGGTAGATGTGAGAAGTCTCCAAATTTCTGACAGTGTACTCGGTTCTTGTTCCTTCGCTCCACATTTGTATTTTACGAACCTATGGTAAAATAAACGTTTACAATGATAAAAAAATTTTTGATAGATAAATGTAGACTTAGTTGTAAACGTCTGAATCCCAAAGTATTTCCCGCTAGTACTATATGTAATGCAATGCAGTGAGCTTATAAGGAGTCTAGTAATCTTGTCTCCTAATGCCATGCAGAATGACCCTTTCTGTAGTTTAAGTCAAGTGTATTATCATTATCATTAAAACTTTGTGTGTTACAAGTGTGTCAGCATTATCATTAAAACTTTTAAAACTAAATGAAAAAATAAGCGGAATAGTTTATTAATTTTTAATGCAACTAAATAATGTTATCTGTTTTATTTAAGTTGATTTTTTCAAATTTAAAAAGCTTTTATGACTTGTGACTTACACTATAAAATCTTCAGTAAGATGAAATTATCCAGTCATAAACTTTTGGTCCATTGTAAGAGGCCATTTCACAACTATAACAAACTGCACGTCACTGTGGAGTTGATATTATGACTTTTTAAACTGCTTTTACAGTAATGTTTACTGTTCTTTAATATATCAATTATTTAAACATATAGAAGCATTGAGAGGGATGGGAAGTAAGGCATTAGAACGAACGAGAGGGATGGGAAGTAGGCTAAGAACGAACATACTGAGAACATACCAAAATACCACCGTGATACGTACATCTACATGCAGGATGTCCTTCGCTTCAACGATGTATCCTAGGATGGATCCTCCGTTGTCCTCGGCTGGTGGCTTCCAGCTCAAGTGGACAGAATCGACGCCGATGTCGCTGATGATCAGCGGGCCTTCCGGACGACTGGGCTCACATATTACGCCTGCAAGGAGAGAAGTCAGATCCAGCAACATAGTCCGGAACTTCTTCCATCGAATCGTTCTTGTTAACCATTTAATGCATAACTTTTGAAGTTTTACTCCACATTTTTTTCACGTTATTGTTAAACCTCCATTGCATAATTTCTTAGTTTTACACCAATTTTTTTTCCGTTCTTGTTAAACCTCTATTTAATTTTTTTTAAGTTTTAATCCAATTATTTTTGATCATTGATTGTCATACATAAGGGGAAAATATAAAAAAAAATCTTAGCCCTGGAACTTAACTATATAAATTTTTAAAACATTTCATCGCCATAGACTTAGCATCGAAGACGATGCATTGAATCTGCAGAAATTGTATCCTTTTAATTGCATGATTAACATAATTTTTTTCTTTAAATAGTTAATTTTTCATTCTAAAACATCAATATAGCTTCCGATAGAAGAAAAATTGCTAAATTTTCTGAACATCAACAATATTTTAAAGACATTAAAGTGGATTAAAGTGTATGTTGCCGAATAACAACAGTATACGCTAGAGGGTTAAAAAAGTTAAATATTTTATTAAAATTTTTTAACTGCAAATTATACTTTATTGTAAATTAAGTGACATAAAAAATTCGGTTTAACTTAGAGCTACATAAATAAAATAAAAACAAATATATGGTAAATGTGCCGAATGCGTCAAGATTTCTCAGTTTTTCCGCAATTTGGGCACATTTCACGCTTTATTCTGCAATAAAAGATTTAAAAAAACGTAAACAATTAAAGAAATATACTTCTACTTCCAAAATATTACAAAAATCTAATGAAACTTCAAAAATCATTGTCTCATTCAGGAATTTTTCCATCATATATGGTAGAAATAACCTAAATGCGATACCCAAGATCTGAAAAGCTGCTTTGCATTTAATGCAACGATGTAAAATTAAGTCTCCATCTTATAGTAAAATGACAGTTGGATTGGGGACCAAGATGAATAGCTGAATTTGCTTGTTGCAGGTGATAGTTTCTTCCAGCTTTCATTCCTTTACTTCCTTCTATCGAGGTTCCGATTGGTGCTTTGTGCCCACAGGGAATTGATTCAACAATCGAAGATCGAGAAAGATTTTTTATTCCGCATTTCTGTTGCCACCCAAGGCCTAAAACAAGCCCATTGGAGAGAAAAGTTGCATCTTTTGGTGACTTATTGTTGTTGTATGCGGGAACCGGAGAATTTGACCGGAGACAATTTGACCGCGGAGAATTTGGCTTGGATAATTTGCCCGGGGAGAACTTGACTGATAAGGCTGCCAGGCTTGGCGAGGAAAATTTAGAATTTGGCGATATGGTAAGTTGGTTGGGGGTGGGGGTAGCGTTTCCGAAACGAGGTGGAATTTGAAGGGAGCTTGCTTCGCCCAGAAAAAAAATATTCCCTCCCTATTTTCCCGCGGGGTAAGAGAGAGAGAGAGGGGGGGGGGGGGGGGTCGGCGAGACGAAAAGTTCCGATTGAGAGGTAATCGTTGTTTAATGGAATTCAGTTATAAATGTAATGTTTTTATTTATCAATTATTTTTAGTTATTAATTAATAAATATCCATAATTTTACTAATTAATGAATAATTATTAAAAATTGTGCCTATTAATTGATTATTAAAAATGAATACTAATTTTTAATTAATATCGGATTAATTTATTAATTATTAATAATTTTTATTATTAATCCAACTGTTTTATAAAACTTATGTTGAAAGTAAAATATTTATTTAAATTAAAAAACTAATAACGGTAAATAGTTTAAATATGAAAAAAAATTATGTTTACATAATTTTTAAAATTCAAACAATTCTTTGGTTTAATTACCTTACGTTTTAGAATTAAAACGTGGAAATTAATTACGGATTGGCTATTTAAGTTGACAGTAAAACTTAAAAAAAAATTAGTTGTACAAATGTAATGATAACAGGGAAGACAAACAAGAAAAAGACCTCCATGGACTTGAGTTGAGAAAAATCTCTGAACTGGGGGAAAAGCCGCCAAATCCGGCAGCGCTATCCAAAATCGCTATCAGTCAAGTTCTCCGCGGGCAAATTATCCAAGGCAAATTCTCCGCGGTCAAATTGTCGCCGATCAAATTCGCCGGCATTCGTTGTATGCATACTCAATTTGGTACTTGTTTGTTAACCCTTTCAGTCCCAATGAGAAATTGACATCATCATTTTAGAAAAAAAAATCTTATCGTCTATAGCCATTTATAATATCAAAAAGCACATCACATCATTCGATTCTTTAAACTTTTTTCAATTAGAAAATATTTTTTATTAATCCCAATAGATGGCTAGATAAGGCCTTATTATTTTTTAAAAATTATGATCAGAAATATGATGATTCCAAATGGCATCACTGGGACTGAAAGGGTTAAGATTGTTTTTTTTTTCTTAAAAAATGGGTTTGACACATGTACTTTTGTTAATACATTGTTACGGTCACTTTAGAATACCAGAAAGGCAAATGTTTTGTTTAGAATTTTATGGTAACTACTGTTTACTGATGGGCAAATTAATGAACTGTATCACTAATATATTACAATTAAGAATTACAATATTGAAGGTCTTCTAAAACATTAAATAGGTATACTTGTTTATTATGTTATTAGTTTTATATAGTGTTTGTCAGCAAATCTAGATGAAATTACAAATTTTAATAAAACTAGGAGGCTCAATTCAATAAAGGACCGGACAGTATTGTAGAGAGAATAAGGGCGAAATAATATCATTTCAGCTACTTGATCGGCATTTTAATTAAAAAAACGATTATCATCGATAGGGATGGGAACAATAGAAGATAGTACATTATTGTTTATGCACCAGTTTTGAAACAAAAACATCACTTTTAGTTGGGTAATAACGTATGGCACAACACGTAGCCGTATTAAAGTAATGATGTGGACTTTTAATTTGGTTTGGCGTAAATAACCTCTCGATAGAATTAACCAAGGGCTTTCGGCAGCTGACGTTGTAATTTTAAATTACCTTTTCTTAAAAATATTAAGATTAATTTGTGTTTTTGTAATTGGTTTTCATTACTAAATAATATTTAAAGGCATATCTTTAATAAAAAAGGTTTTTAAAATTCTGAGGATAGTGGCCAAAAGACCAAAAGTCTAACGATATGTTGTTTTATCAAAAGCAAAATTAAAATCACATTTAACGTTACGTGTTGTCTATTTACGAAGTATCAAGCCACAAGTAAAGTGTGCTAAATGATAAGTTTACCTTCAAAATGAAATAAGCGATTCATTCTTACATTTGTTAGGAGGCGTTAAATTAACAAGTGGACTATAAAACTGTATTAAATGTTACAAAGTGCGACAATTTGAAAATTGCAATACCGATTTAAAAAAATAGCTTGAAGCTGAAATGACGAAAATACGTCATAAGTCAGAAACTAAGTAAAAACGTTTTTCGTTATAAGGTAGAAAAATTTTCTACGTGCATTTCTCTTCTTAAGTTCAAAATTTGGGAGCATTTTGAGTATGACTTTTAACAGGACGATTTATTTGTCACTTAATTGATATTACAAGCAAAAAATTATTATTAAAAAAACTCTACCTGACAGGGCTTTTGTATGAGTTAAAAAATTATACATGTAGTCGTAAAAATCTTTTCATTGTTACAACCGCACAAATTGGTTAAAAAAGGAAAGCATTTATTTCAGTATTACTAACGATACAGTTTAGCTCAAAACTATTAAATTCTGTATTACATATCGAATGCAAAAGACTAAAAGCTAACCCTGCGTTAGGTGTTTTTTTAGCATATATAAAATCATAAAAACAAGATATTCCTGAAAGTTGTTTTCTTTGCCAAGTAAGTATTGCAAACGTAAAAAACAGCAGTTAAGTTCTCTCGAAAGCTGTTTTACTTTGGTCAAGTAGTATTGTTATCGTTAAAAGAACATGTACAGGCAGACCCATAGTTAGGTACATAAGTTAATTTAAATTTGAAGGACAGTCAAAATATTGCGCAAAAGAACAAGTATTCAGAATAAAATCATTATTTATAATTTAAGGTGACTATCTATACTTATCAGTTAATATTAACGTCTAATTTCGAGTTTTCAAATGAAATTTTGAAAACAGTTTTAATGATATTTTGCTTCAAGATGAGATCACAGAGATGTATATTTTGTTCTATTTTAAAGAAACGTTAAAAACTTAATGGGTAAATGGTAACATAAATTAGTAAAGTGTAAATACACTCGATTGGAGCCAAGGAAGATTATTAATGCAAGTAGAGCCATACATATAATTTAATTGACTTGAATGTATTTTTCTTCAGTGCTTTATTATTGATTTCTAGTTTATTTTACAACACCTTACATTTAATTATTAATGTTTTGCATGTCATTTGCATATAATTTGGAGGACATTTACTTTGTAGTTGTAAAAATTTCTGAAAATATATAGAAATTTTGAAAAAAAAAAATGTTGAGATTGTAGTGTGGTGATCTGCATAAATACAGGCCCTCGATAACAAGTAATTACTTTGCTGCAATGGTTCGTTATTGAGATAGAATACAAGAGGATCCGAGGTTGAAACCGGGACAACCCGTATATCTTTATTGGTGACTCGGACGTGGCGTCATCTAAGGGTGCATATCTGACAACCTTCACGCAACCTTAAAACAAAGTCCTGAGTTTGACAGAAGGCGTCAAATCCTGAAACTCAAAGCAAGCACAAAAGTCCTCTAAGACTCAAAAAAAGTAAGCAAAGTCCTGAGCTTCACTTCAGGAAGCAACACATCGATCGTTCCTCCTCCTCCGACTCTCTGGAAGGGGAAAACTGTTGTGATTAGCACAGGTACTTAATACTAGCCCTCGCAACCGGGTAATTACTTTGTGCACGAAGGTACAGCATCAAAACATGTCACCCCGTACCTCTTCAGCAGTAACTGTCCCTATAGTAGTATTGGTTCAAGATATGTAATATGTGCTATCAAGATGTAATTTAGTTTTAACAAGTAAGATCCTCTTATTTATATAATATGTATTTGTTGATGTGACTTATGCCTGGATTGAAGATTATATCAGTTCCATGGCGTCATTTATGTTTAACACAAGTCGGGGATTGCAGAATATGCTCAGGATTGGGCATGTTACTACTCTGAGCGTAGTACAGAAAGGAGCGATTTTGTTTCCTGCCATAATTTTCAATTATTTAGTGTTTCCAATCCAGATTCAAGACAGTGGCTACTGTTCCCTTCTAATTATTCATATATTGAATGCTAAAACTACTTGATAACGCACGAAAACTCATATAACAAATATTTAAAAAAAATTATAATGTTTCCTATGAACATGACACTGTGGTTGCGGCGGATTATGGAAAAGTCTTAAGATAGAACACGAAATGTCTTCAGATCTATACGTCCTCTGAAAAGCTTTTATTTCGTATGGTACTTTTCCTTAGTTCCGCGATTCAACACAAGAGAACATCACTAAAATATCGTTTTCTGTTTTTTTATTGGATGTAGTACGAGAGTGGTACGCGATATGTTTCTAATCAGTTTTCATCAGTTCCTTAACGAGTTATTTTCATATTTTCATCAAAATTCACAGATTACAGATAATTAATTGATAAGTAAGAAAAAGGACATAATTTTTGAATCCTCAATGGGTTTCTTTTGGTTAAAATTCTTAATATCTTCACTAGAAGTAAAAATTTGATTATCGGCCAATAAGAAACTGCCACTAGGAGAAAAGCAAAATTCATATTACACTGGGAATCATATTTTTTTTATTTACTTATTATTTTTACTTTAATTTTACAGGTAATTTCCAGACTTAAGAATGCTTATGAGAATAGGAAGGGTTGTAATGTTTTTATGTTTTTTTGTACAAATATGCAGACATTTGGGACACCAACAATTTGCTGTTTTATTAAATAAGTTAATATATCTACACAAAATTTTCCAAAAGCTATTTGCTATTTTTGTGTACTATTTATATTTTTTTTTACCCCAGATTGTGATTTAGTATTAATACAGTTTTTGGAGTGTTGTTTTGGAAGATTTTTTCTGTGGTAGGTATAATATTGTGTAGAAATATTTTTTGTTTCAAAGGTTTTCAACATAACCTGACAAGTAAGATATTTTATGTAAAAGATGCATAATTTTTAATAGGGATAATCTAATTTATTGCACATAATAATACATAACGAAATATCACAAACAAGGGATTCTAAATGCAATCCAGAACACAAATCAATAAGATATACATACGCCCATTTAGGAACATAAAACAAACATCGTGTTGAGTACAGCGAGTACACAGTAGAAGATATCTCAATTCCCCTTACATTTCGAGTACACTCGAAAATTTGAAGGAATATGTTTGTAAAGTCTATGTCCTTGGTAAAAATAATTGAGGATTCTCAAAAGATCCCCAGTAAAAATATATGTAACACTTTTTATAATTTTTACAAACTTAGACGCTGCCAGAGCTGTCTAAGTTAAGAGGGCTTGACTAGAAACTTGGGATATCACCTTCGTATGGATTTCATGTTTATAATATCCAAGATGGATAAAAAAATAGTTATGTTTTAAATACGGGTTTGACTTATGTATTTTTTTACATAAATATACATCGAAGATATATATCAACCAAGACAAAGAAAACTTGTTAACTGTTTGCTAAGGCTCTTATTGCTGATGTAAGTAATAGTGGTCAGAACTGGCTGCATACATCACTTTCCATTTAACCTACCAGTTAATTGAGTGAGAACCACTCATAGAAACTAGATAAATAGATGGAAAGTTGTCAGCATCCAGTACTTTTTTTTTCTCTTCTGATCACCATTACTTGCCTCACAAGAGCCTAAAAAATTAAATAAAAGTCCAAAAGTAATCAAATATACTCCTTTCGATTTCAACAACGGTAATAGGTACGAGTAAAAATACCTATTCACAATAAAATGTTGATAAATAATTTTTTTATACAGAAGTAATTTCATGTGCAAAATCCAATAAAAAAGTATGTTAACAAAACATACAACTATACATAAGCCCGATGAAACCTTGCTTATTTTGTTCTGAAGCAATCTTGCAATACTACTGCTGCCTATGTGGAAAAACCAATACATAGGCCATTATTTGCATTGCGGTACGAGGTGATATCCTACGATTTCATATGCCAAGCTCTTCGCATTTATGATATTGGGTTTATTTAGAGAGTGCCTCCGCGAGGTGCCACAGTCTGAAGAAGTACTCGTTGCGGCCCTTCAGCACGTGCTTCGTGTAGCTTCGCAGCATTGGCTCCACGTTGGCTTCGCGGATCCAGGAAGAGGTCTCTGTGCTGTAGCTGACCGATATCGTCTTGTCGTCGGGGTCGGGTTTGTCGGATTCTTTGAATCCTGTGCAGAGGGAAGACAGGCAGCGAGTTAGCCTTTCGTAGAATTATTGGAGTAAAATGAAGCTAGCCAGTTAAAATGTTAAAATTAATGACTAGTCTAGGTTATTATAATTAATTGAAAGCTTGTTCTAAAGGAAAAAAGGGAGTCAGTTTTTCCTTGTGTTGTTTAATGCATAAAATTATTTTTGAATAAAAAATATTTTGAAATCGTTAAAACACTAAACTATAAATTTATTAAAATTTTTTACATTACTGATTTCAGTTAACTTAGTAAATTAATTTATCGATTTAGTGTGTTTCAAAGATAAAAATTATTCAGAAGCAAAGCATCATAAGAGGTTGTAGAACAAACGACTTTTTACCGATGTAGGTAAAAGAAAACATTTGAATACGATAAAAAATACTTTAAAAAATGATAAAGCTGTATTTTCATAATCTATAAAAAACTATATTCGCCAATAAATTCTTAGAAATCACAACTAAAATTTAAATTGCGATTAGAGAGACAATAACATTGGTTATCAACTCAAAGTAAACGATTGTTGGAAATCGAAGAGAAAAAAAAAGCTTTTCTATTTACCTAGTCTAGTAGCTATGATAAAAAATGAAAACTGTGTTAGTAAGCATATCTTAAGCAAAGACACAGTAAGAGCACACAGTAATATTAATCGTGCTATGAATTTGTATTTGATAATTTATAATTCTGAAGGCCGTCAATTGAATAAATAAAAAAATAACTAAAAATAACCAAGATTTCAAGGGCAAGTAAAACGGGTTAAATATTATAAACTAGACTCCCAACTATTACCTCAGAAAAACGCTCATAATTCCAACATATTTGTGATTCCTAAAGGCATTTTCTTCAAAGGAACTCAGATAATCATTAAAATTTGTTTTCACTAGTTTTAACGAGTTTTCAATGTCTTGTGTACCACCTTGCCGACGGCAATCGGTTATTGAGTTTAAAAATTTTAGTATATCAACAGTATCAAATATCAGTCTATCAACTAGTCTAAATTTAGAACATCATTACCTTTGAGATTGAAATTTGGGATTTGGAGGGGGAGGTAGGATAATAAATTAAAAGCAATTGTAACCAATTAAAACTAATTGATTAGCTTCAAATATGTGTTTTCAAATCCTTCTCAATCTAAAATATCGATTTGGCTCTTTTTCACCTGAACACCCTATCATAAAAATTATAATCTGAATTATCGACTTTTCTTTCAAATTGAAACAATATTTCTTGGGTACCTAACAATACTTTCCTTATAAAATAATTTCTAGAGCATATTAATTAAGATTTCCTTTTATCGTCTCGATTTAATAATTAACCGCCTATACTTTGCAATGAAATAAGGAAACTGTGCTGTTTGGAAGAAATATCTATCGCAGTTTTTGTAATTGTGACAAAGTAACGGTAACTCACCTGCCGGCCTTACAACTGTGACTGGATCCGATGGCTCCAGAGGATCACTGATGCCCACTTCATTGCGAGCCATTACTCGGATCAAGTACTCAGCACCTTCCTGGAGATCTTTTATCTGTATCCGTTGGGTCTCACCATCCGTTTGACCAACCTGATTGAAACACATTCATATTATGCATGAAAAGTTATTGTGACAACTCTTAAGTATCGTCTGTGCCTATCATGTTGTTGTCAATTTACGACAAGCTTTGGTTAGCTTTGATGTTTGCCAGATTTTTGTCAATTCTTTTGTGAAACCTATGTGAGAATTGTGTTTATGTTAAAAAAAGTGTTTTAATATAAGCTTTACACTGAATGGTATGTTTTGTAAAAAGGGATAAAAGAAAATGTTTCAACATTATATCGTGTTAACAGATATAGTTGGGAAATAAGCATTTACCGTAATGCGGAATACAGAACATTAATTTTTTCCCATATTAAACTTAAAGTTGATTTTGCAAAGAAAATGGCTGAAATTCTTATGCACCTACCTCCATCCACATAATCCTACGGACATTCCTAAGGGCCACAGTGTATCCCAAGATGGGAGAGCCTCCATCTTTCTCTGGTTTGCCCCAGGCGAGAAGTACAGAACTCGGACCTGTGGCAACTTTTTCCAAAGGACCAGTAGGTGGAGAAGGTCGTTCTGAAAACGTAATGGAGTGGTAGATTTAGTAATAGTATATTGAATTAAGGAGATATTTGTAGAAAATGACTGAGATTGAAAAAATAAATGCCAAATTGTAGTAAACGTAAACCGTAAGTAAATTGAACAGTACACATTTAAGACTTATTTTGTATCTATATTCGGAAAAAAATATACAAAATTTGCACTAAACTAAAACATTAAAAATATGCATATTGAGTGTCTGAAGAATCCTAATTTTTAATTTTGTTAAGATCATTTTGAAGCCAAAGGCATTACACAAGCTAAGGTGGCATTACACAAGCTAAAATATTTTTATGAATACAAAACAAATTTGTTTGGATGGATTCAAATACCACCTCTTTCTTTATATCGTCAAGTTTTAACATATTGTACAGACCCCTACAGAAGTGGGGATAGTCTGCAAAACGTTGTTTATCTCACCTGCTGTGGAGGTTAGCCTGATCGGCTTGTCCGTCTCGAGTGGCGGGCTGAGACCAGCCGGGTTCTCAGCAAACACCCTGAAGAGATACTCTTTCTTGTGTGTGAGGTTGTGCACGGTGTAGCTTCGTATGCTGGGGGACAGTGTCTCGAGGCGGTGCCAGGACGGCTTGGCGGTGTCTCGCTTCTCAACGATGTAGGCAGTCAGCTCGGCGCCACCATTGTTCGCGGGCGGACGCCAACTCAGGGTTAGGGTTTTGTTGGTCATGTTGGACACACAAAGAGGGCCGCCGGGAGATGATGGAGGAGCTGCAACGAAGCATGGATTAACTTATAAAATGCAATAGAAATATTACTTTTGAAGAAGCTATCACGAGCCTGATCCTTTTCAAATTCCTTGGTTAAACAACATAATTTGTTTACTACTTAAATATAAATTTCAACTTGCATGTTATAATCATCTCTTTTTCTTAATATCATCTTTTTTAAAAAATATCTTATACAGTTAAAAGTATATTCAGCTCACCATCAATACGTGATCCCACATACCCCCTTTGATTACAACCTCATGAACTAACTTTTAAGTTTATTATTATAAACAAACACCATGGGACAACAAAACGGAATCACTCACAGATAGTAAGGCCAGCCGTGATGGTCTCCTCTGGGGCGAACCACGACGACTCCCCGATTTCATTCCTGCAGCACACCCTGAAGTGGTAGGCGACTTCTTTCTTGAGCCCGGCCACCTCCGCGGACAAGCAAGTCCCCTCCGTGGCGGCGACTCGTTGCCAGGCCTTCCTCGTGGCCTCCTTGCGTTCCAACACGTATTCCAGGATGGGCCTTCCTCCGTCGTTGTCTGGGGCGAGCCAGCTCAGGGTGAAGGAGGTGGCGCTCATGTTGGACGTGGTGAAGGGGCCTTTCGGAGCGTGGGGTTTGTCTGTGGTGGATTAGATAACAGGTTTATTTGCATTTTATATGGACGTACAGACAGGGCCTGATCAAGGATAACACGGACTATAGGCACAGAAAATTTTGGGAGACCCTTTAAGAAACTATTGTGTATTGATTACTCGTGTAATGGTAAATGCTTGAATCATAAGCCAGATCTTAAAAAATCGAAAATAATGATTGTTTTAAATTCTTTATTTGAACATGTATATTTTAGTACAGTTAATTGTGGATCCACTTTATTTTTAAAGCTAGTAAATAAACTAGCTTTAAAAATAATGTGGATCCACAATTAACTGAAGTTTCAGGAGGCAATACAAGTTAGCCAGAAATCACTAAAATATGGGGCTTCTAAGATTTGAGGGCTCTAGGACCTGGCGTAACGGGCCTTTGTATAAAATATAATATTCTGCACCCTGCGTATAGTACATAATATTTGATGTTTAAAATGCGTTTTCCCTGTTTTTAGATTGAGTTATAACTTTTCAAACACTTATTAGAATTTGGACAGTATATTTAACATTGTAACATAATTGAGTTAACTTTGAGAAGTAATTATTTGAATTTAAAATGCATATATATCGATAATTACTAGTTCACACTCAAAATATGTATGAACTTAACATACACTTCGGTATAATTTATATCATTTGGGCGTGCCCCTCATGTTTAGAGCTTACACTCTTTCCAACCATTAGGTTAATAAATTTTAGTGAAGTTTCGCAGAAATCGGCAAGAAAAATCTCTAAGAATATGTTTATCAGTTATAGTAATAGTAAGGACACAAGGAAGTGAAAGAATACTTACATATTTTACAAATGTTTATACAAAACAAACATAATATGATTTAAAAGAAATACGATTAAGAAAATCAAAATTTAAATAAAAAGTTATGCGAAAGAACTTGCCAAAAAGACTCTTTGGAGTGACGGGGTCAGATGTGAGTGGATCACTTCGGCCATACTCGTTGGCAGCGATAACTCGGAATGCATATTCAATCCCCTCGCTCAAGTCCGGTATCTCCAGACTCAGAACGTCAGAATTTACGGTCGACACCTAAAACGTAGAAGGACTTCAATGGAGATTTTAATATGATTTATATTGTACAGGAAATGAGAGTTGACACAAAGACTTGAGCCTGAAAATTGTCTCCCAATTGTATGTCTTGCGCGCAAGGCATGTTGAAAGTTAAAGTGTTTATATGTATTGAAAATTATTATTTGAAAAAAAATTGGAAGCCCGAAGGAAGCAAAATAATGAGTTAATTTGTAATAGACTAGTCTACACATTGGTCTATTGAGTATTGAATGAAGAAATGTTGAAAATCAAAATAATATGTACCGGAAAAATGTCGAAAAAGTTCAAAAATTAATTATAGGTTTCAAATGTTTCCTAGTTATGTTGTGCCGTTTAGATTCGAATAAAGGTCCTTCATTACCTCGAACCAAATTTTTCTTCTGGCTTCGCACCTTTCGACGATGTAGGAGGTGACTTCTGAAGCTCCAACGCTTGGAGGTTGCCATCCGATTGTCACAGAACATTTGTCAATCTTGTGGAATGCGATGGGTCCCTCTGGAGGGAGGGGTTTGTCTGTAAGACAGAAAAGAAAAATGTTTGGATTTTGCCATTCTCATTTGTGTTTAGTTAAGTTTAAAACTTTGTTTGAATGTTTAAATTAACACAAAAAATGAAATATCTAAAAACAACAAAGTCATTTAAAGTTAGAAGAAAGAGGAATGGGACATTGGATCACTGGATTAGAAAGAAAATTCATAGTTGCAATCTAACCTTTTTTTGATCAAATTGTTTTCAACATTATGTTTATATGTAGATTCTGGATTCTGTCAATTGAAATATTCTGATTTTCCCCCATTAAACATCAGATAAATTCTTTGTTATGTATGAATCCTTATTAATATATTAGTTTAGCAAAATATTAATAAAGTCCCCATACATAAACTAATCCCGATATATCCTGACGATGAAACTGTCAACAGTTAACTGCTTTATTTACTTGACTGTAAAGGCATTAAAATATGCACAAAGAGTGATGGATAATATATAAGAGAGTTTCGTATAATATTTCTCATAAAATAGTGCGTATAAAAAGGAGATGAGTTGCAGTGAATGTGGGAAAAACAAGAGCATAAAATATCGCGATGGACTCTTTGAATGCATATACATTTGATAAGCATGAGAAAAACAATTACAAATAATAAGAAGTATATCATAAAATACAATGAAGGAATCCTTACTGACCTAGCACCATAAGCCTAAAGTCGTGCTTGACGGTTCCAGCCGGGTTGGTAAGCTGCAGTGTGTAGGTTCCGGAGTCGGTATTCTCCACCGTCCGTATGGTGATGGTAGTGGAGTTGTCTTTAATCTGCACTAGGGTGTGTCTGGTGGACTCTAGGACCTTTCCGTTGCGTAGCCAGACGATTTCCGGGGCAGGATGGCCTGACACAAGGACCTCCAAGACGTACTCGCTGCGGGACTGGAGTCGCACTGATCGCATGTTCTCATCAAACTGCGCGGAAGGCGGCTCTGAAAAGCCAAGTCAACAATCAAACCAACAATTTATTTAATCTTCTCTTACAAATTTACTTTTAAATCAGTTCATTGAACGTCAGAAAATTTCTTTTATATGAAAAAAAAGTTAAAGTATAGTCAGATATCAAAAACTCTATTTAAAATAATATTAACAAAGTTCCTTACCTTGAATTTTAAGTTCGGTGGAAGTTTCTACAGATCCTAAATGATTAGTTGCTTTGCAAGAGTAAGTGCCGGCTGATTTTTCTGTTGTTTCGTTTATTTCCAATCTGGCTACTTGGTTTTCGTATGTGGTTTTTATATTTTTCACAATCAACACTTCATTTCCGTTTTTGAACCTGTAAAATAATGCAGTAAAATGTTTAATATTTCTTTGGATTAAGGATTTTTGGAGTGGGGATTTGTTTGAGCTCAAAACCTACACCCCTTTTCTGTTGAACTACAACAGCGTGTAGTAGTTTTTTAAAATTTTTTTTGATTTACTTAAATTATTTATCTTTTTTTTACTTTTCTCTAGAAGAAAGTTGATATTTAGGCCCGTTAAGGATCTCTCAATGTAAATCTTGCACGCTTTCCAAGAACGAGAAAGTTTTTTTGTGCAGCAGAAATGGACCCTTTGTTTAATTTTATTTATGTGGTTGGTACTTTCTACTATATATTATAATACATTTCCAATGCTAAAACAACTTTACACTACAAAACTTACTGCAGAATATGATGAACTTATGAAATAAAATAGCTTTATAATATATATAAACTAGAAAAAATACATTGATAATCAGAAAAAACAATTTTTCTCTTGAGGGTAAACTTTACTCGTAGTTAGGTTTTCCTTCTCAATTAAATTAGAGATTGATTAAAGGCTTATCAATGAATCTATACCATACTATTTATGTTGTATTCATATTTGACCTAATATCGTATCTACCTTTGAAGACACAATTTTTTTTAAGGCAGACATGTTTCATTATTGATACACCTACCACTTTATCGTAGGAGATGGTTGACCACTTATCCTGCAAGACATCTTTGCAGGTTTCTTCACACCACAGGTAACTGGTTGCAGATGTTCAACAACTGCAGGAGGTTCACCAGCTGAAACAAAAGTATACAAAGTAAAATTGAAGGATTTTTTCTTCAAGATATATTTCATTACATATATTTCGCGTATATATATTAAACATATATTTCCTTATTTTTTCTGCATGAATAGAGTTTTTTTTATCAACTTTGTAGTTCTTTTAAATCAATTTCAAATAAATTTACTTCAGTCTGTAAATAATTAGTGACGAATTTGTCAGTTTTCAATGACAAATATATTTCATACTTAAATATAGATAGTAATATCGAAAATGATATCTTATAGGAGATGTGAAATATTTTACCTGTAAGTTCTTGAATAGGGATATATTTTGTGCCAGGGGAAGGATCACTTTTTCCAACTTCATTTACCGCTATCACGCGGAACATGTACTCTTCGCCTTGTTTAAGATTTTCAACTAAGAAATATATAAAATTCGTTATCTATCGTTATAATTTACTTCAGACGATCGAAGAATAATTATAATCACGTTAAACGTTCATTTTATTCTTAAGTTTATTACAGACAAAAGAAAACTATGCTCATTTTTGACTAATGTTTTTTTTTTACTCTTTAGTCCAGTTCTTATATTTTGTTTTCTAATTAACATGTCACAGACTCTTTTTGAAATTTTCACATAGAAAAGATAATAAGAACTGATATGTAATTCTAGAGCACAATATTTAAAGTTAAAATTTATCTTATGAGAAATGGGACTTTTTCAATTTTTTTTTATCACTCACAGTTTAATAAACTCTAACGGCGATTTATGATACAAAAACTTTTACAATTTAACTAACCTTTGGTGAATGGTTGTGAAATGATAGCCGTTTCGTTGTAAGTTGACCAACGGAGTGTATTTTTGTCATGGAATTCAATAATATAGTTCGTGATAGGAGATCCACCATCACTTTCCGGTATTTTCCAGCTCAAAGTCAGTTTATTTTTACCAATTTCAGAAGCATTTGGTAATCCTGGTGATTTGGGTTTATCTATGCAAATAAAAAAATCTATATTTTATCCATGCATTTTTGTAAAAGAAAAAAGCATTACTATAGTATGAAAAGTGTTAAATAGGAACAGAATTATTACAATTTAAGAAAATTCTATAATATATCTATACATTTCAGAGTAAAGTACAGAAGTTTTCGGACAACTCATTATATTTGTACTGCCTAATATTATACAAAAAAGTCAGCTACGAATTATTTATTCAGATTACTATAATTCACAATATATTTTAAATATTTTTGAGTTTAATACACAGTTATTTTGATTTTGTCTGAGATTAAGTTAGCATTTAACTTAGATCAATACATGCAATAAGAAGTATATTAAAATCATAAACAGAAATTCCACAACCAATCTTGATTCCTGATTTGCCGTTCTGTAAAAATATTATTCCACATCGTATGCAATTTTCTTTAAAAGTAGGAGAGGGTGGGGGCTAACGGGACGCAGGGCTAATGGGACAAAGGGCAAAAAGCGGAGAAAAATACACTTTTTTACAAATATTTCTATACTACAACATTGTAACAGTTAGACTTCACATTTTAACAACCAAAGATTAGCCATTAAAAGCATGTGTTGAAGTGGAGAGAAGAATTGTTGTTTTGGAGAATCCAAAGTAAGTTAAAAGATCTTTTTTTACACTTTTAAAAAGTAATAAATAAAAACTTTTCATGAAATAAACTAAATAGTTAAAGATATAAGACATATCACAGTTTACGATATTATATGTCGAATACCGTGGTGAAATACACGTGGTTTTGTGTTGGATTATTTATAAATAATAACATTGTGGGGTCTAATGGGACAGAAACTGTGGGGTCAAATGGGTCATGAATAAACCTAGATGTGTATGGTTATCTCTTGAAGAATCAATATAAATCTCTAATATCTTATTCAGTCAAGTCGCCAAAAACTTTTTAAAACTTTAATTTTATACTTTTTGAACTTAATTTTAGAAGATTTAGTTACAAAACTATCCTTTCCAGTGATTCAACAAAAATTATGGGAGCATCTTCGATTTTGAGTTTCAACTTAGATATTTCACCTCTCAATGGGAAATAATTGTTTAAAAAAATATTTCATTATGCATACATTATGTAAATGGTGTTAGCTTAACAATTTTATTTTTAGGTCATTTTCTGATTCCTTTACCATTTTTTGAAATTTTAATTAAGGCACCATTTAACATGTCCCATTAGCCCACCTTGTCCCATTAGACCCACATACACGGGCTAATGGGACATTTACAATTTACATGTTTATTTAAAATGCTCAGCAACTCATATATGGGGATGTTTTAACATCTGTCTAATGACTTTTTAATTAAAAGAATGTTCAGTTTATGAGCTGTAAAAAAAGAAATTAAAATTCTTGTATTTTTGCTGAAATACAGAGGTTCAAAATTTTTTTGTCCCATTAGCCCCCACTCTCCCCTATTTAATTTGCAATGCATTAAAACTCCGTTGAACAATGCTTTTCTTACCGATTATAGAAACAGTGAATTCAGTTTTTGACTCCCCACATTTATTGGTCATTTTGAGTGTGTAGTTATCAACATCAGAATCGTCCAATTTTTTGATGGTAAGAACAGTTTTGTTGCCGTAGTTTTCTATTGTCCTCTTTTTATCCGGACTGATTGTCTTCCCTTTGTAGAGCCATTCAATTTTGGGTGGAGGTAGAGCCAGAAACTCAACGTCCACAGTGACATTGCCACCGCGTTTGCCTTTAAAGTGGCGTTTGTCGGATACGACACGTGGAGTTGCTGAAAAAGAGAAGGATTAAAATTAGTGCTTCTGCAAAATTCAGATATGACTGTTATCGATATTCACCAAAATATCAATTTTATTGGTCGTTAGGTGAGTAATATTAGTACATAATGCTATGAATTTAAAATGTTTCACAATACAGTGTTACAGAGAAAAAGCTGTTCATGGGTTGCTTACCAAAATTATCTCAGATAATTGAATAAACTATAAAGATTTAAAGACTCAATTAAAAGGGAAAAAAATCTATTTGCAAGATTGAATAAATAAATCAATGTTTTACTTTAAAGTAAAATTACATGGCTTTTAATCGAGAAAAGAATGAGTATTCGATCGTGATCTTAGACGGTTTTTTTTCTCTAGCCTATAGGGTGTACGTCCTTATTGTCCCAAAAGAAGCCTTTTATAATGGATCTCCTTTAAAAAGACAAACCACTAAGTTTTCAACGGTGTATGTCCGTAATTCAATGAGATCACTATAGAAGTCTATAAAATTTACTATTGAAGACTATTGTGCTGTAGTGCTCTTGATTACTTAAGTCCATAAAGCAAATTTAGATATTGCACGAATTATTGTTTGTTCAATAAATACTACGATATGCTTGCAATTTGTTCAGGATACTCAGTCTCTAAAGAATACCCTTTTAAACTATTTCCCCCCCAAAAAAAGTATTTATGAAGCTATAACTTTAGGCATTTTCCTCGTAACTTCAGTTTCTGTACTCTGAAAACGAAAAACTGACGCACCTTCCACCGTAAGCTTGGACGAGCACGTCTTTTCATCCAGGACACAAGTGTACATGCCCTTGTCGTCGAGTGCGGTGTCTCTGATGATGAGTCTCCTCCTGCACCCCTCTTTCTGCATGACGTATCGTTCTGTAGGACGCAGAGTCTGTCCGTCCTTCATCCACCGCACCTCTAGGGTCTCTCGCGTCACCTCGACAAGCAGCGTCGCGGTGTCCGACTCGCGAACCACAATGTCGCGCAATTTGAGGGTGAACTCGGTGTGTGCCTCTACATAAAGTTAAAAAAATATTAGTACAGTCGAACCAAATTAATATGAACACGTATATAATGAATTATTGTGATTTTGAACTAAAATGCGTTCCTTATCCAGTCGTATTTACAGTGTTAATAGTGTTTTCTGAAAAGTAGAATTAAGCTTGAGAGAGAGAGAGAGTCGCACTAGTTCTGTAGGTCTTCTGGGTTTCGAAATAATGAGGGTTGAATGTATACAGCATAGTTGCTTTTGTTTTGACATTTGCAACCTAGCAGAACAATGTGATACCAACACAAACATCAACGCACCATATATTAATACACTAAGGGAAATTTAAAATAACGAGAGAAACTAATACACAAAGGCGAAAAAGTTTACTAAACATATCCAAAATATATCAAATCAACAAGTAATAGTCATTGAAAATGGGTCATTCCTGACAAAACGTTAAAAACATGTCCCCGCAAGATATCTTTCACAGGAAGAAAAGTTATGCTTCTCCACTTGAATAAATTAAGATAAGGAATATTTTATCTACTCACTAGCATTGAAAAGATTAAAATTTTTTATTATTTTGTGTAAAAATTTGTGTCCACAGACTATGACAAATCATGTCCGTGAGATGTCTCACCGTCATGTCCGTTGACTGTTTTGGTTAGTAAATTCCAATTAAATCCCTATTTTTTTATAATAAATATTGTTTTTTTAATTAAATTGGCATTACTAGAACATACAAAACACAAAATAAAATTATTATAAATATTATAAATTTATAAATTCTGTGAAAATAAAATGTCCCACAGATTTTCGTCATGTCCGTGTATAACGTATTCATTAGCTTGCATAACTATCTAGAAATGACAACAGTACTCTGTTTCAGTCTTCTTAGTATTCAACCGTGCACGCAAAACGTTCTATCAAGTCGATAGTTTGAATACCGTAGTAGATAAAAAGTAATTTGCATTGTTGAAAGTTAAAAAAAAGGCTTCTGACAAGATCATAGCGTAATGTCTGTGGTCAAGATATAAGAAGGTAAACCAATGATTTGAACGTATGATTTGTTATTTGTAGAAAGAAACATGTTATATAAGCTTAGTTTGGATGCTTCGTTCTCTTAAGAACTTTTCTGTCTGTGAGCCCTTATTTACGATTTCATCATGTCCGTGCGCCATCATGTCCGTGGTGTTTGGCCCACGGACATGATGTTTGTATCCACGAACATGACGTTTTAATTATATAAGAATAAATCGATTAAATATAAGTGAAATGCATTATAGTAACACAGTATTTTGCCGTGAACTAATGTAATAATGTAAAGCTGAAATTTTATTAAAGTGTAACAGTGTAACACATCAATAAAATATTTTTATGTGAATTTTGGGGGTTAAAACTTTTCTAAATGAAACATTATTAAATTAAGACTTACTATCAGAATAATTAATATTAATTGTATGATCTGGACCGATGCTATATTTCGAATGTAGTATGTAAGTGTAACTTAAATCCAAAGTTTCAAAAACTTTCATCAATATTTTTTTTCGAGATTTTTCGCCTCAAATTGTACGTTTTCTCAGGAATGACCCAAAAAATAATAAAAATATGTCTTCATATTTTTACAACGGCTTTAGAAACACACAGTTAAGGTACCCTACCTTGCACCTGCAGCTTGGTGGTTGTTTTGACATTGCCAGCTACACAGCTGTACTCGGCCGCGTCGTCTTTCTGTGCCTTCTTCAGCACCAGTTTGTACACATTTTTCTCTTTGACAAATGTAAACTTGTCTTTGTCCGTCTCCGGTATGGGTTGTCCGTCCCGCAGCCACTGTACGGGCACATCTGGACGAGATAGTTCGACGGTGAAGCTGGCGTCCGTGTCCTGAGGGACGGTCATCTTGTCCGGAAGTTTGGCCACGAACTCGACAGTGGGAGCTGAAGAAGAGTGTCGATATAAGTTTTAGCCGAAATGTTTATTAAGAATTCAAAAATAAATCATGCAGTGCCTAACATCAATTGATTTGTTTTACTTGTCGCACTGAAATGGATGTTTGATGAAGTTTCAGAATAATATTATTTATAAAACAAATCTACCTTTTATTTTTACTCTTTACACTGTGTGTGTAACATCAAGATAATGTTTTACTCTCCATGAAAAATTATCACTATTTTAAATTGCACTCTGTATATTTATGAGATCCTAGGTATTATTTTAGTTTGATTTGATAGACATAGGGGAGAATATAGTTTTAACATATTTAATAAGGTGATTTTAAGAGTGACACACATGTTACTTAAAGTTTAACTAGAAACGGAGTGTCACTTATATAGGTGTTGTAGGGTTCGACAAGAAATTACTATTTACAAAAATATATGTTAACATAATTTATCGATTTTATTTATTAATTATATGTAAACCTCAATAGTCATTGAGGAGAAGTTTTAATATGAAATAAATAAAATGTTATGTAAATGAGATTTCTTCCAGACTTACGTTCAACTTTCAGTTTAGCTGTTTTCTTCTTGGTGCCTACCACACAAGTATAGGTTCCCATATCTTCAAAGCTAGCATTGTATATGATGAGTTTTTGGCGTTTGCCTTCAATTTTAAGCATCACGTGCTCACTGTAATCTATCTCTTTATCTGTAATACAAATTTACAGTATTTAACACATTGTAGTCTGTTAACAATATTGTAAAAAAATCCGTCTAATTTACAATTACAGTATGATGGAAAAAGTACTGCCATCACCCTGTGCTGTGAATTTTTATATTATATAAAATTTATTGTATTGTACTGGCTAAAAAGCTTGCGTCACTGGCAGTGATTGGATGTGTACCCATCTTCTTCTCTGTTTAATCACGATTAGAAAAAAAAATTTCATGTGACTCTCTGCGTAGTGAACACATTAATTTACTGTAAAGCAAACATTACAACACTGTGATGTAAAAAGTGCTGCAATTTTATACAAAGTGTTTTACAACGAACCATCTATTAAAGTAACCATTAGTAATTTTAAAAAAAATGTGAATTGTTAATGCTATTTCAATGAATAGTCTTTAATAGTGGTTACATTTGTCAGGAAAAATCAAATTAAAACTTGTAAATCGCAAAATGAAATTCCAAGTTATAACACGAGAAATTTAAAACCCTTATGATGAATCGGCAAAGTAGAAAAAACACACATTTGAACTAATGCTCAACATTCTAGTTCGTGAAAGATAAAAACATTCATGATGTCAATGGAAAATCATTTTTTTACATATCCCTAGGTCAAAATTAGGTCAGTTACATGATGTTTGTGATCCTGAGAATGTCCAGAACGAAAAGAGGGTCGTCATTGATGTCTTTCCACGTCAACCCGAGACAATGGAGTATGTGCTCTGGACGGGCTTGAGCACCTCCTCGACAGTTGTGACAGTCAGGGAACAGCTTAGATCTGGCCTCAAACCTCAAACTCTTTGTATGTCCCGTCCGGAATCTGGAGCGGGCAGTTTGGTCCTGCCTTCATATTTGCAATTTTGAAATCTCACCTGATTTCTTACCTCCATACCAAGAATGCTGTGGGGGGATACTCCGGTATGGAAAAGCATAGAAAATATATAAGTATTTGTTTTTGTGAGTTGACGAGATATCATTCAGACAAGATATAGTTCAGACGAAATATCTGAAACTTACCGTCCTTGAACCACCTAGCTCTGGCATCTCCTTTCGTAAGCTCAACCTGGAACGTGGCGTTCTGTTCAGTGGCGACAGTCACATCCTTCATGTCACCTCTGAAGTCGGGCGGCAGCTCTGGAATGCCAGCAATGACATTAAATATTTTTTAAATCAGATTTAGTGGCTGTGTGGAATTACCATGCCACCTCATAAGCCCAGTTATACTCCAGTAAATTTGACTTGAAGTTACTAGACGAAATGATATTTTGATAATTGATAAATACTGGACTTAAAAACCTTCAGAACTAATGTTAACTGTAGATGACTACTTTAAAAGACTTTTATTGATATAATTCTACATTTGAGAGTATTCACGAAGGAAACAACGTAGGAGAGACCGGGGTTAGTTTTCCCATGGGGATAAGTTTTCCACTAGGCCTTATATTGGAAATGAGCTGTTGGGGGTGCCAAATGGCTGCTTGGGTTATGAATCAACTTGTCTTATGTCATCCACAATAATCTTTGTTCAGGTGTGGGTGTTTGGTGTGGTAATATTTTAGTTAGAGCTCTTTTTATGATTTTTCAACGTTGAGTGAATTTTTATGCTTACATTCAAACCTAAATTAAAAGTACTTTAATTTAACTTACAGTTTTATCATAGCGTATAATAAAAGCTGGTTCCTCTTTCGACTTAAATATGTACTTGTTTTCAAAATAACTTAAGCTTCTAATTGTCAAGACACTATTATAGTTAAAATATGGCTACGGGGCAGGTTTTCCAAAATTTCACGGGGCAAGAATTCCAACAACGCCTGGTATATAAACGTGCCCCAAACTTTATAATTTTCCTAAAAAATGCAATTATTTTTTAGTGTATGACAAGGAAAATATTTTCTGAATATAATTATACACTGTTAAAAATTTTGGTGTTTGGTTTTACCATAATAATGGTTCCTAGTACATCTAAAGTCTGTGTGGAATGTTCCATCAAATTTTCGGTATTTGGTTGAACCATTGTTCAGGTTTCGGCAATAAAAACCTGAGAAATTGTTCAACCGAATACCGAAAATATGATTTTTATACCGAATACCGAAACATTTCACCACACAGTAGTTGCAGCTACTAGGAGGATTCACATTTTTGGTAAAATTAAGTGCCTTATTTTTAACAGTGTATAAATTTTGTTACTCTATCTTAGTTTCAAGTTACAATGGGGTTGCTTCAAGTCGTGGATGGCAACAGCTCCAACAGTTTGCTTTCATTTGTTGCCTTTAATTACTTTGCTATTTGAAAATTAGTTTTCTAAGAATATTTTACTTATTAAATATATTAAATGCAAACTTCTTGCTGTGCTGTTGGTTGTTCAAAACATTTGTTAAAGAAAGCTTGCATAGAAATAAAAGTTTCTTTTCATCTATATCGGTCATTTTGAGAGTGAAACCGAAGAAACCAAAGAAATCGCAGTATGCGGACAAACGAAAACAAGAGCGTTACATCATAAGAAACATTTCCATTGCAAGACATTTTTCGTACCGATGACGATGAGTTCGGCCGTGCACTCGTTCTCCCCGAGCACGCACGTGTACTCTCCCTCGTCATTGACGTTGGCGTCTTCCACCACCAGCTTTCGCGTGCAACCGTCCTCTTCCACACGGATTCTGTCTGACGGTTTCACCTGCTCGCCGTCTTTGCACCAAGTCACCTATAGCACAAATGAGATAGATTTAATTTCATTTGGTTGAATTAAATTAGAGTTTCACGAAGGTTAAGGAGGAAGATCATCGTATCCTTTGAACTGAGGTCAAGCGACGAAACTTACTCCTGAGATGGCACCCAATGCATATCGTGCATTATCGCATAAAAGTTCTCCATACACAAGTGATACGTAAATAATAAGCTACACTGTTAAAAATCTGCCACTTTTGGTTCCACCAAAAATATGATTCCTAGTAGATGCAATGTCTGTGTGTTGAAATTTTTACCATATTTTCAGTATTGGGTTGAACCATTCCTCAGGTTTTGGTTTCTAAAATCTGAAAAATAGTTCAACCGAAAACCGAAAATAGGGTGAAACATTTCACCACATAGCCGTTGCATTTACTAGGAACCATTATTATAGTGAAACCAAGCACATATTCTTAAAGGTGTATTTATAGATATATGAACAACTTTTTATAGGAAAGTAATCACGAGGACAGAACATACAAAGGTATCTTCAGTGTTATGCAGGCTGCAACTCATTTCACTTGAGTAATTACATAATTGAATTAGAGAAAGACGAAAAAGTTGTCTCAATACAATTTTGACAATTTGTCGGAAATTAAATTTTAAGGTTATACTTTGCTAATTAGTACATTCTAGAACAGTACATTCTAGTAATTAGTACATTGTTCTTTAGTACATTCTAGTAATCGATGTAAAAAAAATAGAATCTGGCGTTTTTTTAGTTATGGTCATTTCCTTTATTTACATTAAAAACTCGCTCTTGAAAATTCTACTGAAGAACTGAAGAAGACAATTCATGTAATTCAGTTTCGTAATAAACTGAAATGCATTTATTTTTATGTTCTAGTTTAAAGTGCCTCATGGATTGTTAACGTACTGATTCAATCAGCTATGGAAAAAATGAAAGGAAATAAATTAGACCTACCTTTGCATCGGGATGAGAAACCTCACAAGAGAATATTGCTGGTTCTCTCTCATTCACCTCTACATCGTAAACTTTTCCCACAAAAGAGACCCCGGTTTCTGCGAAAAACAAAAAGACAGATGAGACTTAATTTTCGGAATATGAAACTAAAAAAAAATATGATAACTTTCAGGAATATTAAAGATTATTTTGGATATGATTGTACGTATATCGAAAAAAAATGCTATTCTATACTTACTTTGTACAGTTACGTTAGCAGTGTGTTCTGTTGTTCCTTTAGGATTCTTAGCAACACACTTATATGGTCCAGAATCAGTATTTTTTGTGTCAGATATTTCAAGGGTGTGTACATTCTTGTTAACTGTTGGTTTTAGGGTCTTCGAAGGTTTTATTTCCTTTCCATTCCTTGAATAAAGATTATAAACATTAATTTTATACAGTTAGTATATTGAATATCATGTAATATTCAAAACGAATTACACACAAAAACAATTGTGAATAACTGTGAAAATAGGTAGTAAGCATTTAGGCTTTTACGATAGTTCCAAAACAAATTTGTTTGCAGTGGTTTCGTTGAATACCATTTTTCAACTTGGAATAAATTGCTCTATGCCAAAGGGCAAAAGGACTAACAGGAAAAAGTTATTTTGAAAATATTTTTATGGCAGTAGAATACCAGATTATATACATTGGAAAAGTTAGTCAAAATATTAAAAAAAACATAAATCCAAATATATTGAATAATACATAATGCCCATTAAATATACATTTAATGGGGATTTTAAAATCAATGATTATTTTCTTTCAAAATATTTCAAATTATGCTCGTTAATACACAGTTCCCTTTGAATTAAAACTTAGTAGTTAACTTTGTCCTTTAACAGCTTAATAATATTTACTCTTAATAGATAAAGGGTATTTTTCCAATGTTAAAAATAAAAGCCTGCTATTTTGACCTAAGATACATGAACACAAATTTATTATTTATTTTAATATAGTTTTAAGACATAAAAACCAATAAATTTCCAAAAGAGTTTAGGTGTTTGAAGGTACTCACTTGTACCAAGTGACTTGTGGTTCAGGTGCACCTTGCACCTTTACCGTCAGTGTTACCGTCTCCTTTTCTGTGCAGGTGATGTCACTGTAAGTTTGAGTAAACACAGGGGACTCATCTTTTGGTTTCTGGGGTTTTCCTATAAAAATATATTTTATTTGTCAAGCACTCTCTTTATGTCACTGATTTATTGTAAAAAACATTATTAGCACTCTTGATAGCATTTAATTAGCACTCTTGATAGCATTTAATTAGCACTCTTGATAGCATTTATGATATTTTTGTTTGAATGCCTAACTTCCTGTCTGAAATTCTAGAGATTTTAGATATAATTCGAATTTCTTTTTATGGATGAATTATTCTACAATGGAAAAACCTTTCTGGTTGTATTAATGTTTTTCAAATTTTCGTTACTTGTAAAGCGGTACTTAATGTTATGTTGGAAAAAAGTACTGAATATACATTAATGCTTTTTTTAAAATGAACAAGAAGTTTTGGAGAGAGTATTAGATACACTGATAGAAATCTCCTCCTTGTCAATAACCAACTATTATTGTTAAAAATAAATTTTGAAAGGAAAGTAGGTTAAAAAACAGTCAGATTGGTTCAGAGGATCGAATCGGTCCTTACCAGTGACATTGAGAATGAGGGATGTGACCGACTTTCCTTCCCTGTTCTCGGCGATGATCTCGTAGGTACCGGCATCTTCGGGTTTGGCTTTGTGGATGGTTACGGTGCCAGTGGTTACCTCCAGGTCTTCGGTAATGGTGCAAATTTCTACCCGATCTGTCTCCTGGAGGGGTTTTTGGTTGCGAAGCCAAGTGATCTACAAGGGTATATTATTTGGGGTTTTAAGATTGCGTGTTAAATAAAAATATAGATTTGAAAAAGTCATAAATTAGAAGAAGGCGAACTTTAAAATTACATCACTTAGCAATCAAATAGCCTGTTTGCTTAAATGATTGCAAAATAAGATTGCACAAAAAAAGAGTAATAAAATACCCTTGAGTATTAACTACTCTGCATCCAAACAGCTCAAAATATATAATAAGCATAATATAAATTACCTTTAAAAATATAAAATATATCATAATATTTAAAAATGTGTTCAAGGATATATCTTTAAAAAACACCATCTTGAATATAATTACCAAACAGGATTTGCTATTCAAAAAACCTCAAAAAGTTGGGCATAAAGCAGAAACTTACAATACATTAAATTTCTCTAAAGACATTAAACGACGGGCCGCTAACCTTCGGTTCCGGTATGCCTGTCACTTTACACATCAGCTCAATCGGCTTCCCTTCATCCACCTCCCTGTCTTTTGGCTTCTCGGCAAACACTGGTGGTGCCCCTTCCAGGAGATCCGTCAGAGACGACTGTCGTGAAAGAGTGAGTCGTGACGAAGGGTAGGTGTCGTATTCGGACAGACAGGGCTCCACGACCATTTCTGCTGACGTAGAAGTGAACCCGGCAGCGTTCTTGGCGACCACCGTGTACGTCCCTGCGTCTTCGACGAACACCTCACGGATAATGAGGGTAGTCACGTTGTCGTCATCGTAGAAGATCTGTAATTGATTGTTGTTTGTAATGTGTTCTTGTTGAAAGCTAAGATTTGCTTGAAGTAAAATATAATGCATTTTTACGATGATGGAATTATTTTAATGGTAGTGAACTTTAGAAAACAATATCTACTGTTGTTAAAAATTAGGTATATTATAAGATTTTCATTAAAAAGTACCTTAGAAACGTTTAAAAAATACACTAATTGTTCTTAGTTCAGTAATTGTTCTTATTGTTCTTTATTCATTTAGTTCAAAACTACATTTCTTTTAAAGATTTAGATTACAATTGATTCAATTTTTTCAGAGTGAATAGTACCTGGAATTCCATGGAGGGCTTGATGATTTGTGTCTGTTTGAACCATGTAATTGTGGGCCTTGGGTTTCCGGACACTTGGCACGAGAGTTCGGCCGTCTGTCCATCTACAACCTTCAGGGACGTCAGCTTCTTCACGATCTTGGGAGCGACGAGCTTTTCTCCAGGCTTCGGCACTGCAACATTAAAAGGTATGATCATTAAAGTTCGAATGTAGCCTAAGAGTAAGGTTTTTAAAATCTTGATTTAATAGAGCCGATATTATTATTAAACGTTAATGCTTTTCGCAGGTCAACTTGACTAACATTAAGTGATATTGATGCTGTTTTTTTCATTAAAATAAATTGCGCACGTTTTAGAATGTCAATTTGTCTAAGTGTATGCTTTAATTTTAGGTATCAATGTTAATTTTTCAACAGATTTCGAGAGAAAAGGTTGTATTTTCATATGAGAAGTAAGACTCAAAGAAACAGGTTACTGTCACCTTATGAAATGTAAACTACAACAATTTGAGAAAAGTTTAACCTAATCAATGTAATCATCCCTAGTTCTTACATTATTACAAATATCTGCCTTTTAAAAACTATCGAATGCAACACTTACGCCTAAGGACTGGTAGTTTCTCCATCTTCTTATCCAGTGTATCTTTCATGTAATGCGTGTAATTTTCTGAGTCCTGCAGTACACTTGCAGACACGAATCCTTTTTCGTTAGTAAGTGTCTTCCGTACAAACCACCAGTCCTGGTTGGTTCGCTCGATAACCAGGACACGTTCTCCCTCCACCAGGGTGAGAGAGTCAGCATGCTCCGATGACATAAAAGGCGACACGGCCACGTATTCTGTGGTTTCCTGCAAGTAAATAGAAGCAGATAAAGTATAACTAAAAATATTTCCTAAATGCTGTAAACTTAGACTAAATCTCGACAACACATTTCTTGAGGAAAATAGCTATACATTCATGTGGATAATGTTTCTGTGGCGTAAATGTGATTGTGTCTAGTAAAAACGCACAACCTTAGGAAACTTTAATTTGAGATAAAACTAATTGAAATAGAGAATAAAAAAAAACTATTCTCGATCTTTTCCGAATTAATATTTTTCTAGTGTTTACAAAACAGGATAATTTTCTTCATTTAAAAATATAAATGATAAAATTAAATCGGAACATTCGAAAATATTTTAAAGACCGTTTTCGTATACGAGCAGTCAGATTCTTAAAAAAAAATCAATAACCCTTCTTCTTGATATGAAAATCAATATAATTATAGCTATTATTATTTACAGAAGCTATACTTACCAAAATATCTTCAATTGCTTCCGGTCTACCCTCTGATGGTGTTTCAAGTGTAACTTTAGTTTCTTCAGACACTTCTTCGACTTTGTATTCAGATTTTTCGGAGGTAAAAGAGAGACTAACAGAATCATCTTCGTCGGTAGGAGCTTGGGTCTTTTTCGGTTTGGGTTTCGTTTTTACAGCAAAGGATTCCTCGACATCTTCTCCCTGTTGAATAGTTTCCTGCAAAGACTCTTTCCTGTGTATCGTGAAAGATTCGTTCGTGTCTTCCACTGCATCTGTTTTCTTTTTCGACTTCTTGATAGAAACTCTCTGTTCCTCGAATATATTTTCATCAGCTTTTTTGCGTACAGTTATTTCAGCAGCCTCTTCAGTTAAAACGGGCTTCTTTTCCTCCGCTGGTAATGTCAATTGGAAAGAATCTTCTTCATCGGTTGGAATTTTAGATTTCTTAGGTTTTGGCTTTGTTTTTACAGCAAAAGTTTCCTCGATGTCTTCTCCCTGCTCAATCGTTTCCTTCAAAGACTCTTTTCTTTGAATGGTAAATGATTCCTTAGTCTCTTCCACAGTTTCTATTTTCTTTTTTGGTTTTTTAATGGAAACTCGTTGTTCCTCGTCAGTCTTTTTATCACCTTTCTTGAGCACTGTTATTTCAGCTGCCTCTTCCACCACCATTGGCTTCTTTTTTTCTGCTGGCAACGTAAGTTTTAACGCGTCTTCTTCGTCCGCAGGTTCTTTTTTCTTAAGAGATGACTTCCTTGGCAAATCGACTTTAAATTCAGCCGATTCAGGTTCTACAGTTACCTCTTCTTTTTTTTGTGAAACGCTGAACACTTCAGAAACCTCCTTCGTTTTCTTTTCTTCTTTTCGTTTTTTGATAGAAACTCGCTCTTCTTTTTCTTCAACCACTTTTTTCACCGTTACTTCTGCAGTTTCTTCTGAAACCTTGTAGTCTTCTTTCTCTGTTTTAATCACGACTTTGGCTTCATCGGTCTCTTCGAACGTAACCGGTTTCTTTTTCTTTTGAAGAGATACTGCAAATGCCTCTTCTACGGGTTTTTCTTCGGTTGTTTTTGATAAAGGAAACTCAAAAGTTTCTTGAAGTTCATCAGGTTCTTTATTTTCTTTTGTCTCGCGTTTTTTCGACTTCAGTTTAAGAGTTGTCTTTTGATCTTCTTCTTTGGTGACGGGTTTTTCTTCTGTTTTAGGTTTCAGGACTACCGTTGCTTCATCTGCTGCTACTTCTTCTTTTAAAGAAGGCTTTTCTTCAGGTACTACGAACCTAAAAGATTCTTCAGCTTCTTTAAATTCGGATGGTTTTTCTTTAGTAGGAAGTTTAACGGAAAACTCTTCTTTAGTTGGTATTTCTTCAAATGGCTCTTCGGGTTTGTCTTCTTTGAGAGGAATTGCAAAAGTTTCTTCAACTGGTTTTTCGAGAGATTTAATATCTTGCTTCTTTTTCAATTTCAATTTTTTTGACACTTCAATAGTTTCTTTCTTAGGTGACTCTTCCTTGTCAAGAGGTTTCTCTTCAATAACTTCCTTTTTAACTGTGATTTCAGCCTTAGCTTCTTCACGCTTGTAATCAGTCACTTCTTCCTTCTGAACAGTTAGCTTAAAACTTTCATCAGCTTCTTGAACTACTTCTTTTTTAGTCTGTTTGATAGCCACAGTAACCTTTTCTTCGACGTTATCTTCTGGTGATTTCTCTTTTTCTTTTGGTAAAGCGATTGCAAACGTTTCCTTGACAGGGGATTCTGATTTTTCTTTTTTAAGTTTAGGCTTGATTTTCTTTTTTATTACTTGTGTTTCTGATTCTGTGGCTTCTTTTGCTGGCCTTTCCTCTACAACAACTTCTTTCTTGACCGTTAATTCAGCCACTTCTACTTCCTCTTTCAAGGGAGTCTTTTCTTCGATTTTAATTACATCATAAACTGTTTCTGCAACTACTGTTGTATCCTTTTTAGTAACCTTGAGCTTAAACGTTTCTTCAGCATCCTCTGGTTTTTCATCTTGTATTTCAGGCTTTTCTTCAGAAATAGGAATTTTAAAGACAGATAGAGTCTCGTCCTCTTGTTTCACTTTTGGTTGTTTCTTCTTGCGGGAAATTTTAACTTCCTCTGTGTCTTCCTGTGTTACTTTCTTCTTAACGGTGATTTCAGCAGCTTCTTCACTTACTACATACTGCTTCTCTTCAACTGGTTGAGGTATCTCAATAATTTCCTCAGAAACTTCAACAACAGATGTTTTCTCAGTTTTCTTGGGTTTTAATGTGAAAGCTTCTTCCACATCAGTGGGGGTTTCATCTTCCTCTGGTTTCTTTTTCTCTAATTTTATTTTGAAATCGGCTGCTTCTACAGTTTCTGTTTGTTTGGGAACTTTCTTTTTCTTCATAGTTATTTTTTCTGAAATCTCTTCATTTACCTGCTCCTTTTTCACTGTTACTTCAGCCTTTTCTTCAGATATTACGTAAGGTTTCTTTTCTTCTTCTGGAATGACTATTTTCGCAGATCCCTCTGGAGCTTCAAGTTTAGGTTTTTCTTTTGGCTTCATTTTAACTTCAAATACTTCTTCAGCATCTAGTTTTTCAGGAATTTCTTCTTCTTGGGGTTTAATGGTTACTTGTATCACCTCGTTTTCCTCAGGTTCGGGTTTCTTCACTTTCTTCTTTTTGATTACAGTGGTAGAAACCTCCTCTTTTTCAATAGGTTTTTCCTCTTTCTTCTTTACAGTAATCTCGACTGATTCTTCCTGAACAACCAACTTTGTTTCTTCAGGAGCGGGTAATTTTATTACAGCTTCCTCAACACTTTCTTCCACTGGCATAGAAGTCTTTCTAGGAAGTTCGATTTTAAATTCTTGTTGAACATCATCCACTTCTTCTGGTTGTTCATCTGAAACTGCAGGCAGGATAGTTTCTTGGATGATTTCTTCTGCTTTCTTTTTTGGTTTGAGTTTCAGTTTCACTTTATCTTCGGTAGGTTCATCTTTTTTCACTGGTTTTATATGTGTTGCCTCTTCAATATATTTCTCTTCTTCAACAACTTCTTTTTTAACTGTTATTTGTGTTGATTCTTCTTCTGTTTTGTAAGTTGAATCTCTTTCTTCAAATGTCTGTAATTTGAACGTAGTTTCTTCAGGAACTTCTTCTCGTTTCGGGGTAGGAGTTATATCAAACTTCACAGTTTCCGTAACTTCCTCGGCAACCTCAACTTTGTCTTCTGGCTTCTTAACTACGGTAATCTCTTCAGATAATGGCTCTTCTGTCTTCTTTGGTTTACGCTTAATTTTTACTTTTTCTTCAGTTAGAGGAAGCTCTGATATTTGAGGGGATAGCTTCTTTGGTTCTTCAACGTCAATTTCAACCCTTTTCTTAACAGTTAAATCAACAGTCTGTTCCTCAACTGTATATTTAGTTTCTTGAGCGATTGGAATTGTTACCTCAGTCTCATCGGTTTGCAAATCTTCTTTAGTTTTAGGAGTAATGACTAATGAAAACTCGTTGGCCGTTTCATCAGATGGTTTATCTTCAACTGGCTGGACTGGTACTACAAATTCTTCAACCTGTTTGTGTTCTTCTTCAACTTCCTTTTTCGGTTTTTTCTTGAGTGTAATTTTCGCTGTTTTTTCTTCAGACTTTTGAACAGAGACTTTCGAAGTTAAATCCACTTTTTCTGTTGTTTTCGATTCGACAGGTGTCTCATCAGCTTTATCAGTTTCAAATGGTTCTGTTAAAAATGATGAAGCTTCTTCAGTAGGTGTTTCGCCTTCTGTAGCTTTTTTTATGGAAGGTTTTCTACTTTTCTTTTTAGGTACTTCAGGCTCTTCTTTTGCAATTACGCTAATGGAAGCTGACTCAGTTTTGGTTTCTAGTGAATGTATAGGAGATTCTTCTAAAACTTTTAAGATTGATTCAACGTTTTCTACAATTTTTTCTGAATATTTTCGTTTCACAGAAATTACAGCTTGCTCTTCATCATCTTCAACGTCGTCTTTGATTGTCATACTGTGAGTGACAGGTATTTTATCTTCGGGTACTTCTTTAACTTTTGGTTTCTTTTTGATTTTTAAAACAGCTTTCTCAGAAATTTCTTCTGTTTTGAATTCTTGAAGAGATGTTTTTCTTTCTACTGTAATTTCCACTTGGCTCTCTTCTTCTTGCTTTGGTTTTTTCTTCAGTTTAAGAATTTCTACAGATTCGTCTGGCTTTTCTTCTGTTAATGATGGTTTTCTTACTATTTCAACATCCACAGGCTTTTCTTCTTTAGGCTTTTTCTTTATTTTTACTATTGATTCTACCGTCTCTTCTTTTGGTTGTTCTTTAAGAGAAGGCTTTCTTTCTACAGTTGCTTCAACAGTTTTCTCTATTTCTTCTCCCGGTTTCTTTTTAATTTGTATAGTAGCATTTTCAATTTCTTCTGGAACTTCTTCTTGTATAGATGGCTTTTGTTCTATGACTGCTTCTTCAGCAGTCTCTTTCTTCGGCTTCTTCTTTACTTTTAGAAGAGCTTGACTAGTTTCTTCGGGTTTTTCTTTTTCCTCTGGTTTGAATTCAGGTACCGGTTCTTCTGGTTTTTCTGGAATTTACAGAATATAAATTTTTAATAATTTTGGAAAATTGATTTCAATTTTACATACTCTTCATTATTTATAAAAAAAATATGCTGCGATATAAAATTTAATAAAATATGAATAAAAATAACGAGACAAAGAAAGGGTAAAGTGGGAACGGTAAATATAAAGACGACAAAAAGCAAAACATCGGATAGTACAAATAAACACAAATTTTTTACAATATTGTTAATTTTAAAAAGTTAGTTCTAACATGCACTAGGGTTATTAGTTATATTCACACCATTATAGACTTGTTTGACTTATAACAAGCGGCATGTGTTACTATACATTTTATGTACTTGTCCATTTTATGTCCATTTTATGTACTTTCTTGTACTATCATTGTCCTTCAGCTCTTTCGACCTTTAAGGTTGTAAAAATTTAAGATTATTATAATATCCTTAGTTGTGCCAAACTTTGAAGTTATATTTATTAAAAACATAATATATTGTACTGTTAGAAACGTGATAAATATGTCGAGTGTTATAGTACATACTAAAATGGCAACTGTATGTAGTTTGAAGAAACAACTATAGTACTTCAGAAAGGCATTACTTTTAAAATTTATAGTATTAATTGTTAAAATATGCAAATTAAATTAGATGGATTAACAGCATTAATTGATGAGTATCCAAAGCATTATGTTGCACAGCATGGTAGTTGTCATCAGATGTCAGAAAATATAAGTACTTGTTATCGTCTGCAAAAAAATTAAAAGTTAGTACCATATAAAATTGTTTTTCAAAGCTACATTTATATTTTTTTACAATTTGTTTAGTTACAATTTATAAAATTTTGAATTAAAAAAACTTACTGTTTATCAAAACTGATTCTTCAAAATCTTTTGGAACTTGAGATTCAATAGGCTTTTCTTCAATTACTAATTGCTCCGTTACTTTTTCTTCTTTTACTTTTTTCTTCAATGAAATAACTGTCTCTTGATCGACATCAGTACTTTCTTGTACAAGTGAAGGTTTTCTTTCTACAGAAATTTCTTCTTTGATTTTCTTTTTTAGTTTTACTACTGTCTCTTCAGTTGAAGGTTTTGGTTTTTCGTCTATCTCCTGCGGAACTTCTTTAGTCTCGGTCTTATCTATTTTCGGTTTCTTTTTGAGCGTCACAACTGCTTTATGAACAGAATCTTCGGTTGTTTCCTCTTTAACAGGCGAATGCCTTTCAACAGTAGCCTCAACTGGTTTTTCCTCTTTGGGTTTCTTTTTGAGAGTGACAACAGCTTTATGAGCAGAATCTTCGGTCGTTTCCTCTTTGACAGGTGAATGCCTTTCAACAACAGCCTCAACTGGTTCTTCATTTTTCGGTTTCGTTTTGAGTGTCACAACAGCTTTCTCGGTTGAATCGTCGGTCTTTTCCTCTCTAACTGGAGAGTGCCTTTCTAGAGTAGCTTCAACTGGTTTTTCTTCTTTTGTTATCTTTTTTAATTTTATAACTGTATCTTCAGGTGTATCCACAGGTTTCTTGTATTGCGTTAGTGAATTATTTTCCTCGATTTTTTCCATATCTGTTTCCTCCTTAGGCTTTGGTTTTATTACTACAGTTGCTTCCTCTATTTTATCGTCTGGTTTGCTTGTTTCTAAATTTGGTTGATCTTCAATGGGTTTCTTTTTCTTTTTAATCGTAACTTTTGACACTTCATTTAATTTATCTTCAGGAGCTTTAGAAACAATAGCTGTTTGAGGTAATATACTTTCTTCTATAAATGGTTTCGTAGTGGATATAGTTAAACTATGTTCTTCAGATTTGAAGTTTTCAAATACAATTTCTGTTTCTTCTGTTGAACTTTTTACAATAATATCAGAAGTTTCTTCCACCTGCGTTTTAGTGGGCGTTGGTTTTTTCCTAGACTTTAATGTCACTTCATTATCAGCTTCTTCAGGAGTTTCTTTTTTGTCCTTTTTCAGTACAACCACTTCAAGGCTTTCAATTTCTTTGTCTTTTGGAACTTCTAATTTTTCTTCTTTATTTATTTTCTTTTGCTTTTTGATAGTTACACTTGACTCATCAACTTTCTTTTTCTCTTTTTGAGGTTGAACTTTTCCCATAGAAATTTCAGTTTTTGTCTCTTGCATTTCAGAAACAAATACTTCTGGTCCTTCTCTACGTACCTTAGCTTCGACTTTTGGCAAAATATCTTCAGCTCCTTCAATGAGAATTTCTACATCTTCTACAACTCTCTCTTCGCGGGGTATAGAAATAATTTGTTCATCTTCTTCAAGTTCAACCTCATCTCTTGATGATGGTGCAATTTCAAGTTCTTCGACTATAGGTTTTTTCTTAATTACAATTGTCGTTAGATCAGTTTCGTCTTCATCACTTTCAGTCTTGATAACTGGTTGTATATCTGTTTTAGCTTTAGGTTTTCTTTTCAACTTGAATTCTGTTTCGTTTGTTTCGTCTTCAGGATTATATTCCTGTAGTTCAGCAAAAAATTCTTCAGATTGATCAATAGATTCTTGTTTAGATAAAACTTTATCTTCATATTCTTCAATAATAGGCTGCTCATCGACAGCAGTTGGAACAGTCTCCATGTCTGTTTCGAAAACTTCTTCGATAGTTGGTCTTGATACATCAGCATTCCCTGAAGTGAATGTTTCTACAACCTCTTTCACTTCCACTACTTTTCCATCCTTAGTTTTCTTGTGAACAACTTTTACTGTTCTCTTTTTTGTAACAGAAGCTTCGATGTTTTCTTCCGTTATCTCCACGTCTTCTGGGAGAGTAACAGTGAACGGTGAAAACTCTTCCGGCAGTTTGTCTTTAATTTTTTTTGTTTTAGTTTTAAAGGTTTCTTCAGTGCTCTCTAGTACAAGCGGAGTTTCTTCAATGACCTCGGTGGCTTTATCTTTAGGCTGGATAACGGTAAATTCGGCTGCCTCTTCTAACACAAAATCCGTAAAATCCAATTTTGCATCCTTCTTTTTAACTACTTTCTCTTTCGTTATCAACGTAACTTGCTGTTCTATACTAACTTCACCTGGAATTTCATCTATTTTTATAGGTTCTTTTACGGCTAGAGTTTGTTTAGCTTTATCTGAAACTGGCTTTTTAATAGAGAACTCATCAGCTTGTAAATTGCTTTCTGTTTCGCTTACTATAACATGCTGCGTAGTAGGCATAGTAACTCCAGCTTTTACAGCAGAAGGAGTCTTTTCAAGATTTACTTCATCAGCATTTAGTTCAGATTGAACTTCAAAAATTTGAACATGATCTGTTGTTGGTATTGTTAATCCAGCTGTTTCTTCTCGGGGTACTTTAGGCAAAAGTAATTCGGATTCACTTGCTTGATATTGAACCTGGGACACTTCTATATGTTCTGCAGTTGGAAGGGTCAAATCTGCAGTGATTGATATTGGCGTGTTTTCTTGTTTCAATGGGCCCTCACTTGTTTGAGTTTGAGTTTCACTGACGATAATGTGTTCTTCTGGTTTGACGGATAAATCTGCAATTACCTTTTTGGGAATATCTTTTAAAACAAATTCTTCCTCTTTTGTTTCTGATTCAATTTCCGATACGACAATGTGACTTTCAGAAGAAAGAGTAAAATCTGCACTAGCTTCAGAAGGTCTTCGTTGTAAACTCAATGTATCTTCTTTTTGATTTGTTGAAGTTTCATAAACAACTATGTGTTCTTTTGTAGGAAGAGTAAATAAAGCCTTCGTAGCTTCAGGTATCTTATCAAGAATCAGAACATTTTCTTTAGTATTTGTTTCAACAACAGTAACTTCAACGGGCTCAATTGAAGACAGAGTAAAATCAAGTTTTGATCCCGTTGGTTTTTCTGGGGATACTAGTTCTTCCTCTTTAATAGCTGATTCGGTATCTGTCACAAGTACATGTTCACATGTGGATACAGACAGTCCCGCTTTAAGTGATGATGGCAGACGTTTTATTTGAAATTCTTCTTCAACGAATCCAGTTTCAACTTCGGAAACAACCATGTGTGTCATACTGGACATAGTGAAATCTGCAGTTTCTTCGTAAGGATGTTTGTCTTTTGCAAGTTCTCCTTCTCTTTGGTTAGTCAACACTTTAGAAATGATGGCATGTTCAACGGATGGGACAGACAGTTCTGCTTGTTGCTCTTGAGGTATTATCGAAGGGACTGCTTCACCTTCTTTTTGAGATGGTACTGTTTCCCATACTATTACATGTGGTTGAGACGGAACGTTAAAATCAGCTTCAACAAGTTTAGGACAAGGTTCTAGTATTAGTTCTTGAGATTCAATTGTTTCTTGAACGTCTGAAACACACACGTGCTCTTGTGATCGGATAGTTACTTTCGCTGAAGCTGTTTCGGGTGTTTTGTCAGGAGTGAGTTCACTTTCTTTTACTTCAATAGGCACTTGGGACACTTCTAAGTGATCTTGTTGAAGTATACTGAAATCTGCAGTGGATGACAATGGAAGACTCGAAGGAACGAATTCCTTTTCTTTGATTTCAGCATCAACTTTGCGTACTATGACATGTTCTTCGGTTTTTATTGTATAATCAAGATTAACTCCAGCTGGAACCTTAAAAGTCGAAATTTCTCCTTCTTTATCGTCAGTCAAAGTTTCACACACAGTAATATGTTCTTCTTTCATGACCTGAAGACTTGCTTTTAAACCCTCAGGTACGGTTTCAGGTACGAATTCACCTTCTGAAGCGTGACTAAGAATTTCACCGACACTTACATGTTCTGAAGTAGCCAAAGAAATATCGAGTTGAAACTCTGCTGGCAATCTAAGCGGTTGAAATTCCCCTTCTTTATCTTGTGTGTCTGTTGAGGATATTATCACATGAGTTTCTGATGGAACAGATGCTTTAGCTGTTACAGAATCGGGGTGTTTATCTTTTTCTAACACTTCTTCTTTTATACCAGTTTCAATAGCGGAAGTTAAAACATGCTCGGCTGCAAGAACACTTAAGTCAGCTTTGGCTGTAGCTGGTTTTATATCTTCTGAAAGTTTCTCTTCTTGAGTGTTGGTTGTAACTTGGAACACTGTAATATGTTCTTCTTCTGGAATAACAACGTTCGCGTTTGAACCTCCCAGTTTCTTTTCAATAACGTATTCTTCTTCACATACATTTGGTTCTACCATTGACATTACTATATGTTTAGCAGTACTAAAACCTATTTTGGCTGTATCAGATATTGGTTTTTTCATTTGTTCAAAGGAAGATTCTTTAATTGCGGTTTCAATTTCACTGACTTCAATATGCTCGCCTGAAACTAAAGTCTGTTCAGCCAAGAATTCTATTGGTTTTTTGGCCAACACCAGTTCGTTTTCAGTTACAGGTGCAGTTATTGCGCTTACTACCACATGTTCTTCAGTGGGAACTGAAAAATCAGCCTGTTGCGAATTTGGTAAAGTCTGCAGATCAAGCTTATCTTCTCTTTCACCAGTGGAAGCTTCACTGACCATTACGTGATGTTCAGTTGGCAATGAAAATGCAGCAGTTGTAGTTTCAGGTAATTTTTCGCAAGAATATTTACCTTCTTTAAGCGACGATTCAATCAATGACACCATTATATGTTTTTCTGTAGGGATTGAATAAGGAGCAGTTATCTCGTCTGGCTTTTTCAAGTCTTCAAGATATCCTTCTTTATGAGAAGCAGTTACTCCAACTACATCGACATAATGTTCTGTAGGAAAGGTAAATTTCACAGATTCTGTTTCAGGGATTTGTTTGACTTCTAGAATACCTTCTTTCATCTCAGACACAATGTCGCTTATTACGACGTGTTCTTCAACTGGTAATGAAACTCGAGCAAAAGTATCGTTTGGTAGTTTTGTGGGAACAAAACTATCTTCTTTAATATTGTAAATTGTTTGCGTTACAAGAATGTGTTCTTCGGATGGAAGAGTAAAATCAGCAGTCATTTCCAATGGTAATTTTTCCGGCTGTAATTCACCCTCTTTCAATTGCGTACCAATTTCACTAACAGTTACGTGGGTTTCCGTTGATAGAGAAAAGTCAACTGTTTTAGTTACTGGTTTTCCCTCAGGATTAAATTTTCCTTCCTTTGATGATGATTCAACTTCAGAAACCACTAAACATTTTTCGGTAATTAAAGAGAACGGTGCAATAATTTCAATTGCAGGAGCGGGAGTTTCGAAAAGACCTTCCTTTATATGACTTTGTATTTCTGAAACTTGTACACTGTCCATTGATTTTATGTCAAAACTAGCTTTATTCTTCACAGGTTTCTGATCTTCCACCATCTCAGTTTCTTTTGTTTCACTTTCAGTAAATGAGATATATAGTGGTTCAACAGCATCAAACTCTGGTTGTATGAAGCGTTGTTTTGGTACTACAGGGTGGATCAGTACATCTTCTTTTGCACCAGACGTTGTTTCGGACACAACTAAACATTTCTGTGTAGATAGCAAGATTTCAGCCGTTTGTTCCGCTGGCGTTTCGGTTAAAATCAAATTGTCGTAGCCAGAAACTGCAGTAATTTCAGAAACGTTCAAATGTTTTTCCGTTGGAAGTACTTTTGTAGCATTCATTGTGGTAGGCAATGGTTTTGTCTTCATATCACCTTCCATCTCCGCTTGGCTTTGTTGCTCAATTAAAACGGTTTCATGAGGTGTCATTTGCAAAGCAGCAAATATTTCTTTTGGTAAGGATTTTATAGAAAGCTTTCGTTCAACATCGATTATATTGACTTCCATTACCGACAAGGCTTCATCCGATGGAATGTCTACAACAACTTCATGCGTTTCGGGTATAACAGGTTGTAAAAGCCTTTGTTCTTTAATCTCGGTAGTACATTCAGTTATTTCTAAGGCGCTTACTGTAGATATATCGGTTTTTGCATCCTGCAAAGGCAATTCTTCCTGTTCTAAAGTTGTTTCTTTTTGGTTGTATTGCGTTTCGCGAACCATGATGGATTGTTGAGGCATGAGTGCAGATTCGGCTTTATGAAGCAAAGGTAGAACGTCTGGTGTTAGTTCGCTGGAAGTGTCGCAAACAGCTACGAGCTCAACGGATGCTGAGACGTTCTCCAAAATTGACACTTTGGCTTTCTTCGACCTAATATTTTCGTCTTCCTGAAGATCGAATTCCCGTACTTCTGATGTTGTTTCTGAAATAGAAACTGGATAGTTAGACATTACCTGGACGTCTGCTACTGTCTCTAAACTCCTAGTATCAGGTGTAGTGGTAGGATAAGTAGATTCATTTGTCGTATTCTCTCTAACATTTATTGCGTGTTGTGATGAAAGATGACTATCAGCTATTTGTTGTTTTGGCATATCAATCTCTTTTAATGGAACCTCAATTTCAGAAACAAGTATGTCAGACACTTCAACACTGAATTTATTCGAAAATGAAACTTTAGCTGAAATTTCAGGAGTTTTAGAGTCACTTTCGAGAATTTCTTCTTTGAGCACTGAAAAAGTTTCTGAAACAGAAACAACTTCATGGGGGTTAAATGTTTGCTGAGCCTCAAATGTTAGCGCGTCACTAATACGTAAACTGCTCTCTTTCCCAGACAAATTTGTCTCTTCCACTATGTAAGACTCTAAAGTCGAAAAAGTGGGTTTTAAATTTTGAGTCTCAGGGACAAGTGGTTTTTCCAAAATACTTTCAGTATCTCCAACTTGAATTTGGGAAATTATTGGAATTTCTTGCGTGGTATAGTTAAATTTTGGTGTTTGAGCACTGGGTTGAATGGGCACCTCAAGTTCAGACTCTAGTTCTCCTGTTTCAACCTCTCCTACAGATGGTTGTTCTAGACTCACTATACCTATACTGGCATTATATCGAGACGGCTCTTCACTCTCGTATTCACCCAAGTGAACAGAATATGTAGTTTCTTCAGTTACTATGGCTTCAGAAGTAGGGATAGAAGATACTGCGGTTTTGACTACAGGAAGCTCTTGCTTATGAAGCGCGGACTCTGACATCTCTGGCTGTGTGAGAGAAACTTGGATGGATTGCTTGGGTATCACTTGAAAGTTTGCTCTGTGAAAAGATGGGGATTCTTCCAAGCTGAGCTCACTTTCGCAAGAACCAGAAGTGTGCTCTTGCACGATCGCCACTTGATTTATGCACACGAGACTGGCAGTGGCTTCCTTAGCTTCTGGTTTCAGCATTTGATCATAAGGTGTAGGTGTTTGCTGTACGACGGTTTCTTCTACTTGGATATGATCTAAAGGTGAGAACATCGGCTTGGCTGATTGACTACTTGGCAAGATATCAGGTTGCAGTTGAGATTCGCTGGAAATTGCTTTTGGTATGTTTATTTCGACGGTTTCATGAGGAACTAAAGATGTCGATACAGTTTTTGTTGTTTCTCTCTCATAAACGAATTTATTTTCTGAAATTAAAGTTTCGTGGGCCGAAATATTGTACGCGTGTTGAGGTACAAAATTACAGAGGGCTTCTGTTTCATTGGGAGTGTTATGTATTTGAATGTTGTCTGTATTTTCTATGGCTCGTATTTCAGATATCTCAACTGATTCATCAGCTAACATATCTGGAATAGCGTTTTCACTATGCGGAACAGAAATCGGTAAATTTTCTGTGTTGTATTTTGTGAGTGTTTCTGATATTGTCAATGAAATATGTGGTGCATTGTATATAGTTTGAGCAGAAACAGGTTGTTTTAATGCTATATCAAGTGGAGTTTCGTTTGAAAGTTCTTCTGTATTACTAACATTAATATACTGATTGCACACAAGACTAAAATTACAATGTCTTGCATTATCCTCGGTTACAAAAGGCATTTCGGCAACAGTATCACCTGTTTGTACAGTATTCGTTGCAAATGCAATTGATTCTGAAATGGAAACATCTGCTTGATTTTTATGTGGACTTGGAGAAACATCAAGATTCGAAACATTTTCAGATGTTTCAGTGGAACTAACTACAACAGACTGCGTCCCTTGAATGGAAGGACTAATTTTATTTGTATGAGGTAAAACAAAATCTTTCATATTTGATTCCTTTATATTGTATTCTGTTTGAGAAACAGAAAATGTTTCTTTTGGCTCTACCGATATAATAACAGATTTCGGTGTTGGTTTGCTTTCAGAATCCTCATAAGCTTCAATACTAAATGCCAAATTAACTTCCTCGATGGTCAAACTTTCTCCTGGTTCAAGCATTTTTGAAGCCTGTTTTGTTTCAGGAGAAGTTGTTGTTAATTCAGAAAAAGTAGAATTAGGCTGAACTCTTATGACTTCTACTGCTTTTTCTTCAGCAACAGTAAAGTCAGCATGCATTGTAGAGGGTTGTATTTTTTCTTTTAATGGCATCTCACTAGAACCTAATTCAATTTCTTCAATTGTTAGTGCTTCTTCGATGTTAAAGGCTGGATTAGCTTTTTTATATTGTGGCTTTTGAACTTCAATAACGTTATCTTCTTTGACATTTGATTCGACTTCGGTAACAGACAAAGCTGAAGTTGAAATGATAATAAAATCAGCTGTATGAGTCTTTGCTTCATCTCCAATATCTAAAGTACTTTCCTTATCTGAGGATTTCGTTTCACAAATGTTTAATGCCTCTAAAGGAGAAATTTCGATTTCTGCTTGTTTAAATTCAGGTTTTATTTCGAATAATTCGGAAATTTCTCCTGAATGTAGTACGACTTTCACGTCAAGTGCTTCGTTCTCGTTTAATAAAACATTTACTTTTTCAGTCTCCCATTTATCTTGTTTTAATATACCTTCCATAATATTTGACAGAGTTTCTAACACACTAATTGCTTTTTCAGGTTTATATTCTACTCTTGAGGAAAGTTGATGATGGTTTGGAACTGGCAGAGCTTGATATTCACCTTCTTTTAAAATGATTTCATTTTGAGATACTTCCACAGCAATGTCTTCTACCCAAGCTTTATCAGCTTGAATTATATTTGGCCTTGACTTTTCATTAACATCTCCTTCTTTCAAATGTGTAGTAGTTTCAGAAACTTCCATAGCTTGCTGTGTCACGTAGTTCAAACGCGGTTTTATGGTTTCTGGAATAGTGTCTAAAACTAAACTTTCTTCAGCTAAGTTTGTTTCCATTATTGATACGGTGCATGCTTCCTCTGTTTGCAAATTTGGAATTGCGAAATTTCCATCAGGTTTCCAGTCTTTTGACCACAGCCCTTCCTGGTCCACAGTACTCACCTCATGAATCTCTACAGCCGACTTCTGTGGCAGAATATCTTCGGTAGCTTTAATTTTTTCCGTAATTAATTTTTCTTCAATTAGAGGCTGTTCACTGATTTCTGTACCAGTTTGCAAAACCGTTATTGCTTGGTGTGGCGTATATTCTAGAGAAGCTAAAGACATTATGGTATCGTCTACAACTCCTAGTTTTTCTGGTTTTTGAACCTCACCAGAACGAATTTGAACCACCTCTTCGATAAGCTGAATGGACTCTAACGCTGAAAATGACTTTGAAAATTCTTTTTGGAATTCCAATTCTTTATCGAAGGTAGAATCCTCAATAACTTGTAAAGCTTGTTCTGCAACAATTGATGGTAACAAAGTTTTGGTGTTTGGCACCGTTTCCATTATTATGTCACTTTCTTTTTGAGCTGAACTTATTTCAATCACAGTAAGAGCTTCTTCTGGGACAAAGCTGCTTTGAACGAATTCTTTTATTGTTTTTTCTTTTTGTAGAATATCTCCAGTTTCTGATGTTCCTGTTTCCATTACAGAAATTGCGAAATTTGATGATTGTACCGGCGACGCTTTTATTGCTTTAGGTATGTCTTTAATAAGAAGTTCTTTTTCTAGGGTTTCAGTTTTGCATTCAGAAATGACAATAGCTTCAGTAAGAGGCAGTGAAGTAACGGGATATACTTCTGACTTTCTTTCAGGAATATCGAGAGTTGTTTCAGTATCATTTATTATCACTTCTGTAACATTTAAAGATTCATTTTTTGATAATGTCGATATTATGCTATGCCCAACTACGGAAACTGGAGCATAATTTGATTCTTTGTCGTGTGTATGAGTCTCAGAAATCTCAACAGTGTAACTTGCAGGAACACTAAAACTCGGTACGATGCTCACTGAGGAAATATCACTCTGCAAATTTTCTTCACATTGAGATGGAGTAACTTCACTCACACAAACATTGATATTGGATTCAATTGCCACTTTAGCGATATTTCCTAAAGGTATTTCTTCCAGTATTTGTTTTGTCTCTCCCAAAACAACAATATCACTTACTTCTAAACACAAATCTTTTGGAAAAACTTCCCTTGCATTTACTGACTTTGGCCTATCAGAAGTTTTCAAAAATTCTTCCCTTACATCAGCCGAAACTTCTGTAACCGATAAACTTTGTCCTAACATCATTCTTTGTATAGCTTGGGTTTCCATGAATTTATCAATGGAAATACGTCTTCCTGTATCTGAAGTTCCAATTTCTTCTACAATAACTGCTTGCTGAGTAGCTATTTCAGATACAGCTGTTTTGGGAATTATCTCTGGTTGCTTAAACTCTAAAGGATTGTCTTCAGAAAATGTTTCTGATATCTGCACGTACAGTAGAGGCTTGATTTCAGATCGTATTTTTTCTTTTTTGAACCTTTCTGGAGACAACCTAGATTCTTTGGATTCTGAAATTGTTTCTGTTATAATTATGGGTTGTTGAACTACGTAGCTAACATTTGTTTTCTGTTCCGCTTTTTCCGATGGTATCATTTCAGTAACTGTTCCCTGAACATTAACTTCCTCAATTAATAAAGATTTGGTTGGAGAAAATGTCTGTTTAGCAAGCATTTCATTTACGAGCTCGCATTTCAATTCGTCTTGAAGGTCAGCTGATTCCGTTTCGCTTATCAATAGATAATTTTTGGTTAATATTTGCATATCTGCTTTTCTATGAATTTCTTGTTTTGCGGTGAAATACTTTTCTTTACCTTGCATCTCTGGTACAGAAACCGTTAAAGCTTCTTGTGGTTGTATATGAGCTCTTACGGATTTCACATCAGGAACTGGATGCTCTGTAATTTTTTCTTTACCTTCAGGTGTTATTGAACTTACGTTGAGAGGTTCGTGAGTAATGAGCGAAATGTCTGCAACGTCTGCTTTGGGATGAACTTCAACGGGAACATTTTGTACGACCTCATCTTCAAATAAATCAATTTTGCTTTCTTCAATCTTCTCGTCCTTAAAATCAAGCCCTTTTTTCATAGTAAAGTCAGCAACTGTTTTCTCAGACTTCGGTTTTTTCCTTGAAAGAGCTTCGATTGTAGTGCTCTCAGTATGTGATGTATCTATTTTGACTGTTATGTCTTCTGGGGCCTTTCTTTCGATTGACATCTCAGTTTTATCTTTTTTAGGTTTCTTTATTTTGGGTTTAATTGTAGTTTCTGTTTTATTACTGCTTTCGTCTTTATCGTCAGTTTCTGGAACATTTTCAGGAACTAATACAGTTTCTTGTTCATTCTTTGTAATTAGAGTCAATTTATTTTCAAAGCTATGATCTTCGGGCTTTTTATTTATTTGAAAATTAATTTCATCCTTAAACTCTTCCTTTGTGGTTTTGCTGAGTTCCAATGATACGGTATCTTTAGGTTTTCGTTTGACCTTTGTCTTTGATTTTATCTCTAAAATTGATTTTACATTTTCTGGTTTTTGGTTTTGTAGTTCAATTTCATTGTGAAATAACTCATCAGGTTTGTCCTCTTTTGCAAAATCAACTTCAACTTCTTCAACAAAATCTTTTTTTGTTCTCTTACCGGTTTTTAGAGATACAACATCAACAGGTTTTTTCATGTCTTTTATTTTTATATCAATTAGTTCGTCATCACTGCCTTTTCTTACGATTTCTATTTCTTCTTTCGAAGAAGATTCCATCTCTATTTCTTGAGTATCTTCGACTGATTTGGGAGACGGTTTTTCTTTTACTATCTTCTTTTTCTTTTCAATAATAATTGAAGAAGTCTCTTCTGGTTTTTGAACTATTTTGGATGTTAGTTCCACCGGCATTTGTCCTTTAGATTCAAAATTGATTTGTATATCTACGTCCTCATCTTTTACTTTTTTCTTTATATCTTTTGGTTTTTCAACTTTTTTGGATGTCAGTTCCACCGGCATTTGTCCTTTAGATTCAAGATTGATTTGTATATCTACGTCTTCATCTTTTACTTTTTTCTTTATCTCAAGATCGGATACGAAAGAATCTTCTTTTTCTTCTTCGAAATCATCTTTAACTAATTTTGCAACCAGTTTTTCTGTATCAGTTTCTTCTTTTTTGACAATTAGCTTTGATTTGTATTTAGGTTTCTTAACTTTTTTAGAATCAATTTCAATGGGTGTTTGACCGTCTGACCTAAGTGTTATGTCAATTTGTGTGTCCTCTTCTGTTTGTGTATCGGTAGTTTTCAGTTCTTTTGAATCTATATCCACTTCGGTTTGTTTTTCGGATGTGAGTGTTACGTTAATTTGTGTATCTTCTTGTGTTTGTGTATCGACTGTCCTTAGTTCCTCTTTAACCGCTCGCGACGCTAAATACATATTCATAGAATTATCTTCTTGTTCAACACTTTGGCTTTTAGTAATCGTTTTCATCTTAACGTCCCTCTTTCGAAGAGAAACTTGAGCTTTAGATTCCTTTTCTGTAATGAAAATGTTTAATTGAATGAATAAAAGAAATACGCGTTATCTGACTGCCTCCTCTAACTTATGACTATTATACATAACTAAAGTTATGAAGTTAACCATTTTTTATTTAACTTTGGATAAAAATTTTAACACATTTAAATTTTGAAAATATTATTTAGCTAAAAAGAAATTTGTAGTGTTTTTTTAAACACTTTCTCTTACTTTTCCTGTTATTTATTTTAATGCCTAAATATGATTACAATAGGGTACTTGACTGTATCGCTAAAATACCTTCTAATATTAAATTAATTATAGTTTGAACACAAAAATAACAAACGTTTATATTTTTTTGCAAAATAAGTCTTTAAATAATTTATAAAAATGGCTTTTTTTTTCATCGGTACGTCACGTGATCACAAACACGTCGATTTGAATGACGTCACTAGTATATATAAACAAACCGGTGTGATGTTTTTTTTGCTTGCAACTAAACTGGATTTAATCTAATTTACTCTTAAAATAAGAATTATATAGACAATGGAAGGAGGTTTTACAGAAGCGGATGGTTCAAATTTGCTTAAAGTAGATTCCAAAATGGTGTTTCAAAGTTTGTTTATAGTTACTAGTGACGTCATAGATACCACGTGACAACCACAAAGTGTTTTCGGGCGTAATTTTTCGTCCTAATTTTAAAATTTAATTTTCTCCCTTTTGTGGGGTATTTGAAAAAAAGAAAAAATACGGGTCTAATATTTTGAGCATAAAAATATTTTAAGCCAATAAAAGTTTTAGTAATACCCTATTACACTTTTGTAGAACGAGTGTAACGTAGTGTAATAACCATGTTTCAGGGATGAAGGCTAATGGATTGATTTAGTGAATTAAGTGATTGAGTCAGGGAATCTTTAGACGAATTATAAATATATATAACAAGTACAAAATAATATTAAGTTTTATTGAATTTCGAATGGATAACTCTTCATAAAAAAAACTAGTAATATATCGAATTTTGAAAGAATGTAAAACTTTACACATTCATCTTTTAATAAATTAATGATAAGGTATTTATATACAGGGTGACCCAAAAGTAGGCTTACAGTTAGTTAGGTATACAGTTATTTATACAGAAACAGTTATTTTTCGAAAGCATGTCTGGTTGTTCAGTCAGTTGATTGCGCATTATCTCACAAAACTCGTAACTGGGCGGTACGGTTTAAGGTTCAGCTGGTCCATCATGCGTTGCAACGTTACTCTAGGAATCATCATCTCCCGAGAGGCTAGTCGAGTGGACTTCTTTTTATGTTTATGAGTGTTATGCTACGCACTGTCTCCGCATTTTTCATACTTTCAGGTGTCTTTAGGATCCACCGTCGGTGCTCCTCACTCAGATTCCCAGCAGTGGTTTGCACTTACAAACAAAAGCACAAATTTTCCACCAGCACAAATCATTTTATAGGATAGCTGGTAGATGGCAAGATTCGAAGTTTCATACTCTGGAAACATTATTTGCTTATTCTTCAAGCATCAAATAAATATTCCAAATCTATCTCGAAACTAAACCAAACTCACGAATCGCTACTCTTTGGATAAGATACGCTGTAGTACGACTTTATTTTAGCCAACCAATAAAACTAAGCACGACTATGTCAAATACCTGTTCTAAATAACCCAAAGTTCTTACCAATGGTACAGCATTAACTGTTAGCCTACTTTTGGGCCACCCTGTAGTATATTTTTTATTGCTTTTATTATTCTTCCAGTATTCTTGGGGTTCCAGTGATTTTAATAGTTTTATAATTTAACATACGATCTTTCAATTTAAATATTTTTTTACCACACATATTAAACGAACGATTTTTTTTTCGATACCTACATTTTTTCAGAAAAAAAAAACTTAACCGAATAAGAATTTCTAAGTCGTAGATTTATGGTTTAAGTGAATGCTTTACAAAGATTACACACTCAAAAGAAGCCAACAGGGCGAAATCCCTTCTCCAAAAAAGCTCGAATGGTGTGTTGATTGGACGTTGTAGATTTTCAGAATCGTATTTAAGCAGTAGTCTCTCCTCTAATTGTCTCTTTTTTTGCAATAAACATAACGTGGTGTATATTTAAATGTTTCAAAACGATAAATATGAAAGGTAAATTATACCGATAAAGGATGAATTTACCTATTTTCTAAAATTTAAAGGCACAGTAAATTCTTTCACCTCCGTAATGTATTTGAAAAGCCCTATATTTAGCATCGCAAGATTTATCATTTGTAAATATAAGGCCAGTGTATAAAAGGTATTAGTAAACTCGTTTAGCTTATAATTAATAGTTGGAAATAAGTAAACATTTGTAGACAGAAAGATTTGCATTGATTGTTAATGTTTAATATAAAAGCACAATGAAAACAATATCACAAAATATTTGTGGGGGGGTAGGGGCAAAAACTGTGTTTAAATAATTCAAGAATAAGTAAAAATTTCTCTAAAGAGTTAAAACTATTGAAATGCATTGGTGTTTAAAATAAAAATGACTATATTGATCGAACTAAATATATAAGCAATGCAGTTTATCATTTATTACGCATTATAAACATTAAAGCTAAAAATTTCCCAAAGATAATTAAAATTATATATATGACGTCAATGCTTGGTTTAATTTATTTAAGTAAGTGCATAGCTGGGCAATTAAAATGATTTTTCTTACATAATATAATAAAAAGTAGTATATGATAAGTTATAAATGAGAGATTAAATGCTTAAATAATAGAAATAGTGTAATATCTAACCATTGTATTTTATAAAAATAAAGAGGAGGCAGTCAAGAAGTAAGAGTTTAAGATTTAGTAATTATGTTATACTTTTGTTAAATGGATTATTAACGATGGCAAATTGCTGAATGGAAATGTATAATTTTAATTAATCAAATAAAGGTTAAGTTTTAATATTTTCAACAACATATTCAAATGTATACTTACTAAAGCTTAATATTCCAAATCTTAAAATTATTTTTAAGTAATTAAAATCAATGATATGAATTTCATTTAAAAAACTTAACCGTACCAAAATTTCAAAAAAAAACCCAACTACGGTTAATATAAATAATTTCAATTAAAACCTCACTATTAATTAACTACTATTAACCGCAATTAAAACCTCACTTAATAATGTCCAAGATGTATAAAAAAATTGGAAGACCATTTAAGGGTTTGAATTTGTGAATAAAAATATATTCAAATGTTTTATGTATTAGAATAAACAACGTATCTTATAAAAACAATCTATTGCATTATTCAATATCTCAAAAATAAATCCAAACATATTACAATTTGCCATCAAAGTTTAGTACAATTATTTAGCTAAAATTAGTTAATCCAGTTGGTTAAAGACCCATTATAGTAGCCAAAGCAGTTTAGTTGAAAGAAGAGATAGCTGAAGTCCAATAAAATAGTTCTTCAATTCAGGTGTTTCTTGTAAGAGATTCAATAGCATTAGATGAAGATTAGATGATAGATTGTAACGAATATTTGAGCTAGGTTATTGATTTCCCTGCTTATTAGAAGGCAGAAAAAGCCATCCTGTTAATTCTATATTAGATGAAGCCTTGGGTTATTGTCCTTTTTTTTTAAAGTTTTATGAGTCTTGTTTCTTGAATTGAAGTTTCAGCTAGATGTTAGAAGTTTCTCTCACGCAACCAGATGATGCATACAGAGCCTATATTAAAGCGTCCGAAATGATAAAAATAAGCATTAGATAGTTATTTGTAAAGATTAGAGTAGCGAATTATAGTATTGTAATAGATTTTAAGTGAAATTTAGAGGCGTTATTAGGCCTGCGTATTATTAATATAATTACATTGTAGGCTGTTGCAAAATAAGAATGTCTTACTTTAAAGAAAATCCGTAGAAAAATTTGCGGCTTTATATAGTACCTCATTATAACAATACCTCCCAACTTGTATGTTTCAAACGTTTTTCGTTACTTAAATGGGGGAAGTGCCTGAATTCCTTTGAAATATAGTGCACTACAATAAACAGAGCCACAACGATTAGAAGCAATGGAATTTAGTTTAACAAAAAGAGAAAGAAGCTCTAATGAGGCTATTGCTAGTTAAAGTGTACCTAAGCAAACTAGCCCATGAGGCAATGTCTATCACCCCTTGTAATTTTTGGAATTAGGGGCTAATGCTATCGATTTCCATGCCGAGTGGCTAGTTCAATACCTTAACAAACAAGCTTGATACTCATTTATCGATTTCTGATGGATAAAGAGGCCAGTTAAAAGCTGACCTACAGGAACCAGTTAAGAACCCGGGTCGACAGTATAAGAGCCAGGCGCCCTAACCACTAAACCACAATGGCAGTGGAGCGATGCTGAACTATAAGTAGAATCGAACTCTACTGTTAGATAGCGATCATAGGACAATATCCTCATAGATTACATGATTACATATTCATAGATATCCTTATAGATACGAAAATTCTTAATCAGTTTACCAGGAAAGCTCTATTAACTGAATTTTGGTCTGATGCCATTGACCCTGAGTTTTATATCTACAACCCCCCCCCTAAAAAAATAGCATGGGCCTACAAATAGTCCTTTCGAACGATTCCAATAATTATTGGAAAATGATATAAATTTGACAGGATTATCTGCAAACAGTTTCATTTTAAACCTAAACTTTAATAATAATTTTCCAGCATGTTTATAAGGAGATAATTCTAAATTATTTTCCAGCTTACAAAAATGTGAAATGGGCATCTGAAAGGTGTTAACACAGCAAGTGCCCTGCATATATGTTTTTAAAGACAATAAATTATGAAACGTCTTGACGCGCATTTGCAACAGCCTACATTTAAAATTGTATTGATATTAAATTTTAGAAAGCTTATTATTAGATATGTTAATAGTTAAATTAGCCACATTTTAATTCCTTGTGTTATGATCAATACAGCAAATTTACTGAATTCATTTGAAAATGATTAAATGATTAACTTAAAATAAAACTTTAGAAAAATTATTTACAGCAAAAAAATAACGGAAAAAAAATGTGATGCAAAACATTTTGAATTAGTTTAAGTAGGTAATCAAGTTAAGTAGTTAATCAAGATATTTTAAAATGACATGTATTGAATTGTAGTGACACAATGAAATTAATAATGTGGCTATTTAATAGAGAAATAGATATGAAAATTATTAAATTAGATGACAGCAGCAGCGTCTCTCCCACACTGAAACACCAAGTAGTAACGAAGAAATAATATAGTAATTAGTAGTAGTTGTATGTCTTTCCTAGCTGGTTAATAATAAATAATTAGAGGCTTTTTATACTGTTTAAAGACTCCTAGTAGCAATTAAGCTGTAAATGAAAAGTTTCATTTTCGAACCTTCGACTCTTGATTCTGAAGTTGTGTCATCTGCCACCATAACTGAAGAAATGAACTCATGTTATTATAGTATACATGACAACGAAAATGGTGCACTTGCATATTTCCGAGTCACTTCAAATTCAAATATAAGACCAAAGATTAAAAAAAAATATATTTTAAAAAAAAATATTATTTATTCTAGTGTTTCCAAAGATTCAAAAAAAGATAGTGTGAAGTTGAAGTAGCTTGGACTAATACACAGTGCTATTTATATAATGGTTATGCTATAACTGTAACTGATACAAAATATAACTGATACAAAAGACATAAAACTAATTTTAAAACATAGTGATGCCTTGGATTTCAGTAAAAAACTGCTTGTAGTTTACTTTTGGTTATAAAAATATAGAGGTTTACTTCCAATGTTAATAGCTTGAGTTATTGAGAGTACAGAAATTTCATTTCATATGCATATTTTGCCCTAATTGGTAGTTTTATTTTAAATTAGAATATAGATTTTTGCAAAAGATCCTAAGGCAACCAAGTAAATATACATGAGAATATTTTTGGCAAAAAATATGATTACAGTTAGCATAATTTTTAAAAACATAATAGATATATTTAACAAAAAAGAGTAAAAATCACCTTTTACCTGTTTGTAGAGTCTTGTCTGTAGAAAACTGTTTATACTGTGTCAACGATGTTTATACTGTATCATACTACCATTTTCAAATACTTTTTTTACGACAGTAAAAATTGAATTAAAAAAGTTGTGTATATAATAACATACTCCCAAAACAGAATAATTAGGTATTTTTTAAGATTTTACTAAAATAATGTAGTATTTGCGCTATATAACTAGGAAGACGTGAAGTGGTTCTCCAAGTAGAAAATTTAGCACTAAAATTTAGAAAACATCAAAGGATAGCTTTGAAACAGAAAGGGCAGAAAACAGAGTGTACCACAAACATGCAGAGTGGGAAATGACAAATAAGTAGCATCACACAAGACATGCGGCATTTCACAAATTATTATAAAATAAACGTTCGTGATATAGGACATTGTTTTCCAAGTTGATCATAGTTATGGAATCCGCAATGAAACCACTTACCCTTACCAGTCTGGTATACCATCCATGTTAATATGATGGAAGCTATTCTCTTTTGGCTCTCTGGTAAGGGTAAATGAAATCGGTTCATAAAGCACTGGCCAATGGTCATGTGCACTGGTCATGTGCACTGGCCAAAGATATTTTACGTCGGGCAAGCTGTTAGCGAAAGAAAAAGTAATCCAGAAGGATTCTAATGCAAATATGAGAGAATGTTGCAGCTACGCCATATTGCATTTGGAGAAATTATGCAAATGAAACACTATTTTTTAAAGACAATCAACTTGCATATAAACAAGTTAAGGTTGTTTGTAACGAAAAATGAAGTTAGATCTTGTGAAAAGAAGCTGTTTCTTTCTGGATTCATATAAAACAACACACTTATGGCGGTAAAGATAATCCAAAGTGATCCCATATCTGTGAACAATCTGGGTGTGTATGAGAAGCCTAAATAACAAATAACCAAATACCTCTTTAATATAAGAAGCACTACTTTCCTTTTAAAATAGCAAATTTGTTATAAACTAAAGATTTGTGATGAAACGTTTGGTTTTATACTTAAACGTATCAGAATATTTCATATGGTTGGCAGTAATTCGTGCAGATATTTCAAAATGTTATTAATGTCTATACTTCATTTATGTATATGTATAGTGACAGGTTAATATCAAACTTCAGTTGAGTTTAATAATCATTGTTGACAACTGATTTCTGTCAACTTACATTATTAGTTCTGGTGTAGAATTATTAAACATCCTTTTTCTAATTTATTCTATAAAATTGGAATTTAGGCTTCTCTTACGAACAAATTTACATCATCATATTATTATAATTTGTAAGAAACTCTATGTTATCTACTTATAGTTATTCTTTAATAATGCTTTTTTAATTAAGTTTTAAAAGTAAGTAAAAGCATTGCATTTATTAATGATTTGTGTAAGTTTATAAGAAACTTGAAATAACTGTTATTATAATTAAAAATTATTTAAGTAAAAAAGAATATAAAAGCAGCAATATAAAAACGAATCAATAATGTTACCTGCTTGTCTTGTTATAAGTTATTTTTCAGCTGGTTAAAAGCGATTATGTTTTATATATTTTATTGAGCAGAGATTATAAAAGCAAGTTTATGCATACTTGTTATTTATTAAATAATTTTTAGTTTATTTAGGTGAAAAAAAGAGTTTTAATGAAGTTATCGAAAATGCTAAACGTATATACCTAAAGTAAAATGAAAATGCTTTAAAATTATTCAATGAAACTCTTTTAAGCATAACAATTTCACTGTAATTCTTCTTAATAAAGCATGAAGTTAATAGTTAAGCAAATTATTAGCGTGTCATCCCACTCTGTATACTAAAGAAGATGGTAATAATAGATTGTTTTATTACTTATACCATGACTGAAGAAAATTAACACTTTTGATAGATATAGTTTTTTACTTTTATTTTTTTCTATATATCACTTTAAATTTCCGAAACTTCTATATTTTAAGTAATAAAGATGTTTCTGTGTTAGAGCATTCGTTAGTACTATTGTAATTTTAATCACTTGAGAAAACTTAGTTTCGGTGTTTTGTTTGAATCATGATTTCTACTCAAGCTTAACTAAAAAATCATGGATTATTTACGTAAATGAACCAGTTTAATGGTTGACCAATATCCGTTGCTTTTAAATAATAAAACTTGACATTTCGAACCCTTAGATTCTAGTTCACCGGATATCAAACAGCTCTATAAGCACGTTCTTTGAAAATTTTAATTAAAAAAATATATCTTTATATATTTTCTAATATTTTCACGGAAATTTGAAATCTTTTCCTTCACGAAACCTGAATTTTGAACGGGGAAAAAGTCTTAGTCCCTATTATCCATCGCCATTAAGTCAGTCCAACCGATAAGATTATAGTATTGGATACTGTTTGCTTTATACAATGCTTGGATATTTCAAACCAAATAGTAAGGCTGGCAGTAGAGATGTCATTAATATGTCCTGGCATTATATTAAGCCGTTCAGAAAGATAGGCCGACTCATTACGACCTCAAAAAATGCAAAGTCTATTCACGTAATAGGCAAGCATAGTTAAAACAACTCCTGAAAACGATAACGTTAATTAAAAGTGATTCAAACTTTAGCAACTGATGGAGATACGTACCAAGGACTTGAATAGCTTCACCCGTCTGTGCTGTTGGTAATACTGGTCTGGCAGATTCCTTGGCCTTGACTTCCACGGGCCTCTCGAAGGTCACGTCGCCGAGACCGTGGCCTGGAGTCACTTGGCTTACCTGAAAGAAACGGTAAAATTGAACATTTTCTAAGAACTCGGAATAAAGTGCAAATGTCTTCACTGTAATACGTTATGAACAAAATTTCGGTGAAATCTCCAGTCATAACTTAACAAACCTCTAGCAACTTGAAACAAATTATGGCTAGATGTAGTCCTAAAATGTAGAGTTTTCACATGAACCTGGCTATGACTACGTGCTGTACCAAAATTTAATATTTCACAAGTAAAAAATTTGGGGAGATCATGCACCCTCTATTGTATCCAGCAAATGGACTTCAATTTTTGGTGCACCATGGCTCTTTATATTTTACAGTTTCTAGTACAATTCAATCCTGTATCATGTACAACTGCAGTATGAGGCTTCCGTTCAATCTATATATATTTTCATAAGAACATAACTATCTTGTAATTTTACAACTTTTATCGTTCAACCTTGTAAACTAAACAAATAAGGTTCTGTGTGCATAAACACTGAAAACTTACCTGAACAGATACTTTCTCCACAACTTCCATGGCCGCCATCAAGGAAGCCGGTCTCTCTTGCGCAACTAAGTCTCCAGCACAATAGTGTGCCAGCGTCTCGTAGACCTGTGCCGCCACTCCAGAAGGCAGCACCACGCCTTGTGCCTGTCGAGCTCCCGGTAAAGTGTCAGAGGTGAGCTGGCACACAGAACTGTGGCTCAGGATTTCTAATACTTGCATGGCTAGTTCGGATGGCAAGCTGACCTGAGCAGTGGCCGAACCGGGACGTTCTTCCGATAGCGCCCGTAGTGACCCTGGTACAGAGAAAGAAAATATAAATATCTTTAAAGAAAAAAGGTAGCAGCAAAAATTTGGTTTAATGTTAGCCTTTCTGGTAATACATCTTAATAAGTAGCGAAAGCAAAAAAAAAAAAAAAAATCATCACGAGACATAATTTCTATATATGGAGGGTTTAGAATATAAGTGAACCAATTTCATAAAAAGCTTTTTTGTGCTACAGAGATTTAAGGTTAAAGCTTGATCACAAAATTATCTCTTAATTTTTTTAAAAATTGCTGCTGCCTAAAGGATATTATCTAAACTTGATTTTTTTATTATTGCACTAAAATTCTACATTGTTAGTGCAATTCATGCGATTGCGCTAGAAAACGAAAAGGATAAAAATCAGATTTGGTTCACTTGTACTCTGAACCCTCCATATTTACGATATCAACCGATCCTGATATTGGATCAATATCGTGAGATTTTTTACTGGGGAAGACGTTGGATATCTTTACCTTGTGTAGTCACTTCCGCAACTTGCATGGCCATGTCCCCTGGAACCGTAAACGCCAGCTCCTGAGTTCCGGGTAGCTCTCCCGCCTGGAAATCTTTTACAGATGAATGGGCCGTGACCAAGCAAATTTCGGATCGGGGTAGCTCGGGCGAGATCTCAAATGCTGCCTGTCGAGACCCAGGGCGCTCAGGTACTTGGAGATCGCCAATGGAGCTGGAGGCCAGCACCTCATATACCTGGAGAGAAAAATCAAGAAAATTAGTTCATGAAACACGAATGCATTGACAAATTGACCATATACGAACGGTTGTAAATTAGCTATTTGGAACTCAATATCATAAAAATAACATCATCCTCATATACCATATTATTAAACAATTTGAATAATTATTCCTTACGGCGTGTCACTCCGAATGGTGTGTGGCTTTATCACTAGCCATTTCAATGAAACAGTTTGTTTGATACTTTTATCTTCTCCCTATAGTTTGTTAAGCTCAACAAACACATTTAAAATTTACATTCGTCAGATCAGACATTTCTTTTAGCTTTAACTTTACTTCTTCCATTAAGAAGCAAATTTAAATTTCTAATTTTAATAGAATTCTTTTCACCTGCGTGGCTAGTTCTGAAGGTATAGAGACGTCTGCCGCCTTTTGGCCTGACGCGTCGAATGGTTGGATGTCACCCAATGCGCTGTTCTCCAACACCTCATACACCTGCATGGCGAGGTCGAATGGAAGAGACACCTCTGCCAGTTCTGATCCGGGGACGTCACCGCTAGACAGGTCACGTACCAAACCTTCAGATGAACATGAGAAAAATTGACACTTTATTATGAGCAATAAGATAAAATTTAACGTGAAAATTAAGCCATATAATGAAAATTCAAAAATGTTTGTTTAAACACTGGACTTTCTTTGAGCACGGTGGTAAAAGAGAGTAAGGTGTTTTTTACTGCCATGAGTTAGATTTTTTTTAAGAAGTTTAAAGACTGCAAACCGACTCACAATGCGTTCTTTTTCGAGGGCTGCCACTGACTAAAGCAAAATGTACCAAAACCAACTTTGGATCTATTCATTCTTATTCTACGTACCGCTTAAGAGCAGTAGGCAAAAGCTAACGCTCTTTTTGGATTTATTTGTTGCTAGAATCCTCTACAATTTACTTTAGAAGCTCTTTGTTTCTCGATTTTTGAGGTTACAAAATGAGATTATAAATACGCATAAATGTGTCGGTTACATTTATAATACTTTACAGTTATGCGAAAGTAAAATACAAGAAGGCAGCAAAATCGATAAATTTTACATTCTGACAGATATTGCAGATTGAGATACTGGTAGGTTTTAACAAACAAGTTAAATTTTTCTGAGAATTATAATTTCTAACGATGAGCCATAATGTATAATGTGTAAAGATATTCTCAGTAGCCTTTACCTTGAGATAATACTTCAGACACTTCTGCTACCAAATCTGCTGGGATGCTGAAGTCTAGTTTTCGAGATCCTGGAATTTCTGTTGGTTTGAAAGTGTTTTCTTTCTCTTCTGCTTGCACTTCGGAAATACTTAGCGTGTGTTGCGATGAGAGTTCAAAATTAACCTGTTCATCACAACAAGTAATATTATCGAAAATGTATACAAGAAAATCAAATATACAAAAAGTTTGATTAAGGGAAAATTATTAATTGTTAATTTGATAATGAACCGACTTACACAATGCACATAAATTTTAATCATTTATTCAGATTTAGTTCAATAACTAAACTTCAAAACTTTTATCACGTGATCACAACAAAAATTTTATTTTTGAAGTTAATAATTTTCATTATGACTTATGACATTTGTAGGGGCGCTCAGTAAGCCTAGCACTGCGTTTTGAACTGTTGTTTTTGAACTTTTCTATTTTTAGATCTATTATATATTTTAATAAATACATTACAAAAATCTCATGCTATTGAGAAATTCTTTTAAATAAAACTTTTGTAACTATTTAAAAATGGTTTAAAAACAATTTGAACTGAATATTGTCAGATTTTTTTTATCATTTGCTGTTAAATGTTTCTAACCAAAGAAAAATTTGCCAAAATTTTCCAATAATGGTGAGTAGCACATAAGGTGTTTTCTGTGTTTTACCAACAAACGTTAAATATATTCAATTCAGAATATAATTGTGTTAAGAAATATGTTAGATTTAATGCAAATAAAATACACATACATTAGAATGTTGCAAACAAGAATCATAAATTAGTTTTTCTACAGTGGTTATAATGTTAAAATACATATAAAAATACGAAACATACTCATTTATTAAAATAAAATTGTGAGTAAAATATGTAAGGCAATTAATACAAATATATTAAAATTAGTTGAGTAATAAATTATATTACATAGTAGCATTGAGTTAGAAGCCAATTGTTAAAGCAGAATTAAATGAGTTATTTAAACAGCATTTACATTGAGCTTAGTAGTAAGCGTTTGAGCCGTTAGCAGCACGTAGCAGTGCTTTAAGCACCCAGTCTTCAATGTTAGCTTTGCGTTAGAGTGAGCTTGGTGTTACTTCAGCTTGAGGATATATTGTGGCCCGCATCTTACCTGTTGCCCTTCGGGCTTTTTGTCTTCCTCAAGATCAGCAGCGATCGATTGCGTGGACACATCTGACACGGCCAAGTGTTCCACAGGTATGAACTTCACACGGGCACTGGCTTCAGAGGGCAGTTGGTCTTTTTCTAAAGAAGCAGCTCTGGTCTCGTCCACCACTTCGGACACGATGCAAGTCTCGTGGGGAGACAGGGCCACTTTAGCCACCCCAGTTGGGACCTTTTCCATTTGACTTAGATCTTCGGTTTTGCTTTGAGGGGTTACTTCTGAAATTGATACATGTTCTGTAGGTGTAAGAGAAAATTTCGCTGTAGAACCTTTTGGAAGGTCTGCCGCGGGAAGTTCTTCAGCTTGGGTGCCAGAGAATACTTCCGAAACATTGATATGTTGTTTTCTGGTGAGTGCATATTTTGCTTTCTTCTCGGCCGGCTTTTCGTCTTCCTGGAGTTCTCTAAAAACTTCCTCGGCACTTGTTTCTTGTACGGTGAAAGATTGTTTCTGAATGTAGCTTACATTCGCCGATGCACTATCTGGAGATTTGTCTGGAACAAGTTCTGCTGCTTTTGTTTCAGTAGTCACTTCCGACACGTCTAAAGAATCTTTAGGCAAAAACTGTGCTCGAGCAGTAGCTTCAGCTGGCTTTTTAGCCAACGCTAATTCGGATGAAGAATCGGCAGACGTTATTTCTGATACTGCAGCAGTTTCTAGACAAGGTACATTTACTTCAGCAATTTCCCCAGAAGGCAGTTTCTTATGAATTAGATCTTGAGGTTGGTCACCAACGACAGTTTCATCAACGCATAAAGATTCAGTACTAATAACTTCAAAATCTAAAGTTTTACTTACAGGCTTTTTATCTTCTTTTAAATCACCTGTACTTAGCTCTGCTACAATTTCTTCAACGGATACTGTTTGTCGTGTTATATACTTGCTTTCAGCACTTACTCCTGATGGAAGATCCTTGGAAATGAATTCATCTGGTTGTATTTCTGATAGCACTTCAGATATTGCCAAAGTTTCCTTTAACGTTAGACCCATTCCTGCAGTTGCCTCTTGAGGTTTTTCTATTTCCATTTTAGATGTTTTTTGTTCAGTAGACACTTCGGAAACAGTTATAGGCTTCTTAGTTGTAAATTTCACGTCAGCCTGCATTTCCCCAGGAAGCTTTCCAGCCGCAAACTGACCTGGTTTTTCTTCTGGAAGGGTGTGGCATATTTCAATGCTTTCTAATTGTAAAAGTCCAACACATGCCTGAGCTTCAGATGGTTTTGGTTTATTGACTAACTGTTCAGATGTTTGCTCAGCTTCTACTTCACATACTGATACAGATTGCTTGGTGGTAAATTTTACACCTGCCTGAACTTCCCCAGGTAGTTTACCAGCTGCAAATTGCCCAGGGTGCTCCTCAGGAAGAGTTTGAAATACTTCAATGCCTTCTTGTTGTGGAAGTCCAACCATGGCATTTACTTCAGATGGTTTTTTAGCCATTTCAAGACTTTCAGTTGTTTGTTGGGAAGAAGTTTCAAATACAGTTAAAGGCGTTTTGGTTGTAAACTTAACATCCAAATGAATTTCTCCTGGTAATTTTCCAGCAGCAAATTTTTCAGGTAATTCTTCTGCAGTAGTCTGCTGAACCTCGACACTTTCTTTGATGTGTAAGTCTACTGATGCTTTCTGAGAAAGTGGTTTATTTTTAATTTCAAGGTCTTCTGATTCTTGTTGAGTGGACACTTCTTGAACAGAAACATGCGATCTTGTTGTCCATTTTACTCCTGCTTGTACTTCTCCAGGCAATTTTCCAGCAGCAAACTCCCCAGGCTGTTCTGCTAGTGTTTGTTGAGATATTTGAATTGATTCTCGCTGAGAAACATCAACGATTGCTATTTCTGAAGTAGGTTTCTTCTTATCTTCCAGAACGCTAGATTCTTGATGAGTGGATACCTCCATAACGGATAAAGATTCTTTCAGAGGTAGTTTCACACCTGCTTTTACTTCTCCAGGTATTTTTCCAGCCGCGAATTGACCAGGTGTTTCTTCTGGCAACGTTTGATGTATTTCCAGTCCTTCTTGTTGAGAAATTCCCAAATAAGCCTGAGCTTCAGTGGGTTTTTTCTCAGATTGTAAAGTTTCTGAAATTTGCTGCGTTGATACTTCAGAAACTGAAAGTGAAGTCTCTGTTCTCCATTTTATTCCTGCTTGAACTTCCCCAGGGAGTTTGCCTGCTCTGAATTCTCCTGGTCTTTCTTCGGACAATGGATGTGATATTTCTAGAGATTCTAGTTGTGACATTCCGATGCTGGCCTGGGCTTCAGAGGGCTTCTTTTTTGCTTCAATTTCTTCGGATTCTTGCTGTGTTTCAATTTCAGAAACAGATAACGGTTTTTTAGTAACGAACTTTATAGCGGCTTGAATTTCACCAGGGAGTTTGCCCGCAGCAAACTGTCCGGGTTTTTCTTCAGACAGCATTTCTGTTACTTCAACGGATTCTTGCTGTGATAAGCCTATGTTGGCTTGAGCTGATGCTGGCAGTTTTTCTGAAGGTAAATTTTCTGAAGTTTGCTGAGTACATATTTCAGAAATAAAAACGGAATCTTTTGTTGACATTTTTACGGAAGCATGAACTTCTCCTGGTAATTTACCGGCAGCAAACTGGTCAGGTTTTTCTTCAGGCAGCATTTCAGATATTTGAATAGGTTCTTGTTGAGTCACATCGATCTGTGCATGCATTTGAAGAGGTTTATTTTCTGTCTTCAAACTTTCTGATTGTTGTTCCATTGTGACTTCCATAACCGTCAGTGGCTTTTCAGTAGTAAATTTGATGTCAGCTTGAATTTCTCCCGGTAATTTCCCAGGTGCAAACTGACCTGGTTGTTCTTCTAAAAGTGTTTGAGACACCTCAACAGATTCTCGTGAGGAAAATCCAACCGAAGCACAAACTGTAGAAGGAAGCTTTTGGTCAGTCATTTGTTCTGATTGTTGGTGAGTGAAAATGTCGTATACTATTAATGACTCTTTTGTTGTTACGTTAATTCCAGCTTGAACCTCGCCAGGAAGACTACCAGCTTCAAATTGCCACGGTTTTTCACTTGCTGAAACTTGTGATACTGATATGCATTTACTCGTTGCCAATCCTACACTAGCTTGCATTTCACCTGGCAATTTTCCTGCGGCGAATTTACCAGAAATTTCCTCACTTTGCGTTTGAGAAACCTCTAGTGGTTCTTGCTGGGAAATATCAAAATGCGCTGTTACTTTAGAGGGCAGTTTTTCAACTTGAAGATCTTGATATTTTTGTTCTGCGCCCACCTCCGATATAGAAATTGATTCGACGGTAGTTAATTTTACACCGGCTTGAACCTCCCCAGGCAGTTTACCAGCCTCAAATGTGCCAGGCTTTTCATCCAAACTTGTTTGACTGATCTGTATGTGCTCCTGATGAGAAAGAGCAACATTAGCTTGTTCAGTAGAGGGCGATACACTGTCAGGTAGATTGGACGTTGAAACTTGAGAAGATGTTTCTAATACAGATAAACTTTTGTTTGTCATAATCTGAACACCTGCTTGAACTTCTCCTGGTAATTTTCCAGCAGCAAATACTCCTGGACTTTCTTCTGGGAGTACTTGAGATATTTCAATTGTTTCTCTAGATGTCAGATCCAGAACTGCTTGCTTTAAAGTAGGTTTTTCTTCCAAATGAAGCTCTTCGGGAGAAATTTCTGAACTTACTTGTGATACTGCAACTGATTCCTTAGTTTTTATCGTTGTTTTAGCCTTTACCTGTCCAGGAATAGTTCCTGCTAAGAAATCTTTGGGTTTTTCTTCCGATTGAACTGTGGTGATGTCAAGTGGTTCTTGAACTTTATAATTTACTATTGCATGTGCATCTTTTGGTACAGTTTTCGATATTTCTTCTGGTTGCTGCTCATCTGTAACTTCAGAAATTACAATTGACTCCCTTGGAGACATTTTGCAAATTGCCGAAACTTCGTCTTTTACAAACGGTTTTATAGAACCTACAACCTCATCGATGTTAGGATATTCCTCAAACTGAATTTTTTCGGGGAAAACTAACTGTTTCGAAGTAATTTCCGTATTTTCTGCCTCCACAGTTTGTTTTATCTTCATTTGAGATTTACCCATTTTCATTGAAGAAATTTCAACTTTTTGCTCTGATTCTTTTTTAATTATAGTTCCTTTTTTCACTACCTTTGTTTGTTTGGTGACTTTACCACCCATTGTGATCTCAGCTGCAGCTGATTCAGAAGTGGAAACATCAATCGTCTTTTCAGTTTGTAAGGTTGGTTTTTCCTTGCTATCTAAAACAATAGCTTGTTTCTTTGTTTGGGTAACATCTATTTCTTGTGTTTCTACAGCTTTAGATGACAGATGAATATCCCTTTCAAAAATCTCTGGCTTCATAGGACTAAATTTTATCTCCTTCACCTCAATCGGTTTTGGTACAAGAGATTTTTCTTCCACGACTCTTCTCTTAGAGGATATTTCAAAATCGGTCCGTGTCTCTTGTATTGGTTGTATTTCCGGTTTAACTTTAGCTTTACTTGTCAGTGTTATTTCTGGTTTGAACTGCAACTTCTCAAAAGCTTCGATTGACAAAATTTCAGCCTTTTCTGGCTTCTTTTCGACGGTTACTGCTTTCTGTGGCTTATACTCTAAAAGAACTGCAGTACTCATAACTGATTCCGTTTCATTGTCATCTTCTGTGTACTTGACCTGTTTTGGTTTCAAAGGTTTTTTCTCTACTACCAATGAAGTTGATGATTTTGTAGTTTTCGTGGACTTTGTAACAATATCTTGTTTCTGTTTTAGCGGTAATACTTCAATACATATTTTTTCATCTACTTTTTCTGTTTTCGTTTTAATAATTACCTTTTCTTTTGACTTCTGCACCTCTTCTACCAATGGAATATTTTCTTTCGTTTTTATTTCAATCGAGAGATTTTCCACAAGTTTTTCCTCCACTTTAGGTTTTTCCTCTGGTTTTTTGGTACCCAGTTTAGTTTGCACACGTTGCGTCTTTTTCAAGTTAAATGTTGTTAAAGTACTAGTATCGTTTTCTTCTTTTTCTTCAGGTCGACTTACTTTTCTAGGTTTTAATTTGTATGATTCCGTTATTTGGGCTTGTAATGGTTGAGGAGATTCTTCCAATGTAAAACTTTTAAGCTCATAATCTACAAATTCAGGTTTTATATCTTCAGGCCTAAATCTATCTATCTTAGCTGGTTGTAAATGAACTTGTGCGAAAAGAGGAATTTCAGGCTTAATTTCCTTTCTTTGAAAGAACATGGGTTGCAATTTTAATGTTTCCAGTTTATGAGTTGTATGAGAAATGTTTTCATAAACAACTTCTTCACTCTTGGGGAGAGGTTTCTTTGGTGTCTTAGTCGATTCAATTTCTACTTTTTGTTTGGGCTTTTGTGAAGAAATTTCAATGTTTATTTTATCTTCCATTTCCTTCACTACTATCTGGTCTCTTTTTATTTGTTCTGGCTTTTTAGGAATTTTATTTGTGGATATTAACACTTGCTTTTCTTCTTCTTGTTTCATAGTAATCGTTGTTGCCATATCTGGCTTCTTAGGTTTAATAAAACTCTTTTCTGTTTTCTTCAAACCAAACTTTGTCGTAGTGGTATGCTTTTCTTCTTCTTTATTTTCAGTCACGACGCTTTGTGGCTTTAACGAAGTTATTTGTGAAATATCAGCTTTGGAAGTTTTGGGTGTCTCTTCTACAGTAAATTTTGTGAGGGCATAGTCCATGAACTCTGGTTTAGTGTTTTCAATTTTAGATTGTGTCAATGTAGTTTTTTGCAACGTCACATGTGATATATCAGCCTTCAAAGGTTGTGGCCGATCACCTACATCAAAACTTTTCAGTTGATAGTCGACAAATTCGGGTTTGATTTCTTCAACCTTTGATCGCATCATTGTGGTTTCTTGAAGTGTATATTCGGTGACACTGGCCTGAGAGGTAGTAGGATGTTCACCGACATCAAATTTCTTTAATTTGTAATCAACAAATTCGGGTTTTAGTTCTTCTGGCTTTTTCTTTACCAGGCTTGTTGGTTGTAGAGAAATTTCAGAAAAAATACCTTGCGAGGGGATAGTATGTTCACTGATATCGAATTTTTTCAACTGGTAATCAATAAATTCAGGTTTAATATCTTCAGGTTTTTGCTTTAGAACACCCTGTTGTATAAGCAGATGAGAAGTTTGCTTAGTTACCTGTGCATCAGAAGTCATTTTGAACGAAGTCTGTTTAATGGTACTAACACCCCTTTTTACATCCGTAGCTTCTTGTACTGTCTCCTGGCTAACAGTTTTCGAAAAGCCATTCATTTCAGGTTTTGAAACTACTTTATGAACGCTTACAGTCTCCTTATCTCTCACTGTAGGCTGCTGTTGAGAGCTAGATAAAGTTATGTCATGTTTAGGCTTGGATTCTGTGGGTAAAAGTTCAATCTCAAACTTCTCTTCTGGAACAACGCTCTTCAACTTTTCCACTAGTAATTTCTTTGCATCCTTTACTTCTTTGGTCGTTAAATTGACATCCGTTCTATAATCGGGATGTACTTTTTGTTCTGGAGTCGGTTTGACATCAGTTTCTTTGACTCGTGGTCTTTTTGGTTTTTGTGTGGCAATAAAGGAGGAAGTTGATGTTTCAGTAGTTGTTGTAACCTCAGACGCCGCTATAATTTTCTGTGGCTCTGGCAAAATCTTTTGCATTATTTTTGTTTCTTTGTATCTTTCAGGCTTAGGGACCTCGATGCTCTCAAGAGAAATATCTTGTTTTGGTTTCAGTTCTGTAACAGTTATTTCTACAATTTCTTTATTATCAGGAATTGGAATAACTGGTGTTAATTTGTCTCCAATGATTTTTTTCGCTGCATTCTTTTCTTGCTTCCTAATAAATCCCATTTTTATTTCTTGTTGTTTTGGCTGTGGCTGTAATTTGTCTTGCGGTTTAACATCAATTTGTTTTGGAATTTCTTTTGCTGGCTGAGGTTTCAGTGTAATTGATGATTCACTTTCGGAAATTTGAGCTTCTTTGCGCGTATTGATTACGAGTTTTTCCCTTTGGAAAATTGTTTTAGGGATTTCTTTACTTTCAAAAGTAATGTCTTGTTTATGTTGCATTGGCAAAGCCGTGATTTCTATTACAGGCTCTTTTTTAATGGTTTCTTCTAATTTCTTTTCAATATTTTTCTTACTGATTTCTTTCTTAAAAGCTTTAATGTCAGTCGATATTTCAGGGATTTCTGGCTGAATCAACTGTTCGGTTATTTTGGGCTGCTGCGGAAATAACTTCTGCTTCTGAGTGATAGTCATTAAAGACGTGGAATCGTACATCTTTTCTGCAATTGGAGAGATTTGTTCTTCAACTTTTATGACGTCCCGTTCTTTTTGTGTAACACCAATAATCAAGCTTTCTTTTTGAGTGACACGCTTATGAGTTTCTTTACTTTCTATAGTCACCTCTCTTTTTGGTTTCATTGGTAAGGCAGTTATTTCAATTATGGGTTCTTTTGACATAGTTTCTTCCAATTTCTTGGCTACAGTTTGCTTAGCCAATTCTTTCTTAAAAGGTTTAATGTCAGTTGAAAGTTTTGGAATTTCTGGTTGTATTCGGTCTTCAGAAATTTCAGGTGGTGTGGGATATATTTTTTGTTGGTAAGTCTCAGTCATTAAAGTAGTAGAATCATAAGTCCTGTCTTCGATTGGTGATGGCCGTTGTTCGACTTGAATAATTTCTCTTTTTGGTGCTACCCCAATAATAATTCTTTCTTTCTGTGTTGTTATCTTTGGAGTTTCTTTACTTTCTAAAGAAACATTCCGTTTGGGTTGCATTGGCAATGCAGTTATTTCTATCACTGGTTCTTTCGACATTACTTCTTCTAACTTTCTTTCAACTGTCTGTTTTGCAATTTCTTTCTTTATAGAATGAGCGTCAGTTGTAAGTTTTGGTACATGAGATTCAACAAATTTTTCAGTAAGCTGCGGTTGTTTTGGTGATACGGTTTGTTGATGCTTCAGTGTCAACAAAGAAGCAGAATCATACGTTTCTTCATGAGGTTCAGTAATTTCTTCTATTTCAATTACTTCTTTCGGTTTGGGTGATACACCAACGACAGTCCTCTGTGACTCTGTTTTTTGCCTCAGAATTTCTCGACTTTCAATGGTGACATCTCTTCTAGGCATCATCGGTAAGGCAGTAATCTCAACAACTGGTTGATTGTCCTTCTGCATTACGCTCTCGATTTTCCTTTCAACCGTCTGCTTTGCTTGCTCCTTTTTCCAAGTTTGAATGTCAGGCATCAGTTGTGGAATCTGAGGAGCTGGTTGCTGATCTTCTTGGGGATATTGCTTGAACAATTTTTGCTGCTGAGCAACTGTCATTATTGTACTTGATGTTTGAGATACTTCTGACTTTTGCCTCGCACCCATTACAATAGTTTCTCTCTCGCGAGGTTGTTGTGGTAGTGCTCTACTATCAAAAGTAATTTGCTGTCTTCTTTCTTGAGGCAGTAAAGTAATGTCGATTTCTTGAACCTCACTTCCTTCTCTTATCATTGTCTGTCTGTGCTGAGAGATTTGCTGAACACCTTGTCTAGAAACACCGTGTATTGTAACTTGTTGCTGCATATATCCTGTAGTCTGCTGCGTTTGAGAGAACATCACGCTTCGGGTTTGGTTGGAACTCATACTGACCGACTGAAATGACCTAACGTCGCTTTGCAAAGACACTTGTTCAGGGATGTCTTCAAAGGAAACCTGTTTAACACTTACTGTGGAATGGTCCACATTTTTCATTACCTCTGCTTTCTCCGTCTGGGGCTTCTGGAACGGTACAACCTCAGAGGGTTGCTCCTGTGGAGTGACTTGTTGCACTTGAAGGTGTTCCTGGGTCCTCAAGGTAGTTTCGGCCTTTTCCTCGGTACTCTTGGTAGGCTTCAGTTCCCTGGTGCGCTGCAGAGGAGTTGTCTGCTCGGTGGCTTTCTTTAAGGTGGGTTTCTTGGTTTTCTTTTCTTCTTTAAGTTTTTCTTCATGTTCTTCTTTTGTTACTGTGGAAGGATAATGACTTGTTATAAGAAGTTTATGTTGTGTTTAGCATATAGAAGAGTAAATCATTCAATTATTTAAATTTTTGGTAAAAAGTTAAGTCCAAATAACATTTATAAGACCAATTTGTGTTATATACGTTTAATTTAGCTCATTCAATGGCTATTCCAAAAAGACATCTTTATAAATAAATTATACGAACATTTAAAAGTAGAATAAACATTTGTTACTTCTTTAAAGCCTCTAAGTCAGATATACTTTATTTAGACGCCTTAATTACAACACAACAGCGTTTTACAGCTGGATGCGTTTTTATAGATCATTTTGTGTCATCTGCTGAAAAATGTTTATTCAACTGCTCTGTACCACCTAGGTAAAATTCCTTAAAAGAAAACTACACAAAAAGGTAACATCCTGACCTCCCACATAGAGATAAGCAGTGGTCGTGACTTCTCCCTGATCATTGACGGCTTTGCAGGTGTATTTCCCCTCTAGCTCTTTGGTCACTTTCAGGATGACCAGTATGGAACGGTCTTCGACCTCCGTCACCAAGAAGTATCCGCTCGTGACGTCGATCGCCTTTTCGTTGTGGTACCACGTCACATTGGGCTTGGGCACGCCCCTGATGACACATTCCAGGGTCGTCTTCTTGCCGGGGATCTTAACGAAGGTGTCCTCAAGTGGTTTCTCGAACTTAGGTGATTTGGGTTTGGACTCTATGGAAACGAAAATGATTGCAATACATCACCAGATAAATTATTTTTGAACAAAAAAAAATACGCCAAATATTATTAAAATTTTACTCTATCAATTTGAAAACAGCTTATTGGAATTTAACTTAAACGTAAATTTAAGCTCAGTAATCAGAAATAATGAATTGGAGAAATATATATAGAAGGGAGGCGAAAATATGGAAATATGCAATAAAGATGAAAACCTGAGGTATTTCGGCTGCAAGGAGTTTTACCCTAGTACTGAGTGCCGTAAAAAGTCACCCTGGTCCACACTGGAAAATATGTCTTTTCAATTGTCAACGTGTCCAAATAGAAACAACATGAGGTGTTTCTTGAGGTGTTCATTCAGAAACACTCAAATTAAAAAATGCATTTAGTGTGACTTAAACGCATAGTTGAAAAACACATGATGGCAGTTCAGACATTTAAAGAATTGCATTAAGAAAAAACATGATTTAAAGCGAAGCATACCTGCAACCTCCTTTTGAGTTTCCATTTCAACGACCCAGTCAGGTTTCCTTGGCTTATATTCTGCATAGAAAGTGATAACAAGTAATATTATTATACATTCCATTTAAGATACCAAAATTACGTTTCAACCCACAAACAAAAACAAAGCAACTTAAATAGATTAAGATAGCTCAGACCTGTAGCGAAAACGCGATAATTTTTACAAAATAAATCCCTAATTTTTGATATCATAAATGTATGGTGATAAATGATGGACTTGAAAACAAAACTGCAATAAAAATGATATGTTTATATTACAAATAAACAATACATGAACATTATTGTAGTGATTACAATAGAATTTAGGAGTAAACATGGGTATTCCTGTTTTCAAACCTGCTATTGTTATCTTGGCTGTGGTGATATCCACACCGTTTCTGTTGCGTGCCTCGCAGCTGAAATCGGTGTTGTCCTCTTCGGTAGATCGTGTGATGGTGAGAGTGCAGGTTCCGGTCGGTTCGTAGAATATCTGGTAGTCGGGACTGTGCCTCAGAATCTTCCCGGATTTGTACCATGTGATTTTGGGTTTGGGGGTGCCGCTTACTCGGCACTCCAACCTGGAAGAATTGGCTCGTGGTATTACTTTTAATTAAAATAAAAATTAATTGAGATTAATATGATTTTGTAATTGGAAAGTGGTATGGCGGGTTGTGAGTGTTTTTAAAATGTGTAATAAGTAAACCAATCTTGGTTGACATGATGGTTGGTTAGAATTGACGTGTTGTTAGCACAAAAACTTTTAGAATAAACTTCAGATTTTGTCTAATGTATAGGATATGTTATCCACTGCAAAATTCTGAACAAAAAACAGTTTATAAGCCAATTGTTACAATTTTGCACTAATAGAACAGTACATTTGATGGACTATGTATTCCATACAAGAAATGCCAGGCACCAACAATTGAAGAGCTCAAGTGCAAAACAAGTTAAATCACTTTTTGGAAAAAAATTGTGTTGGTTAGCTTTTCATACGGGTATTGTAGGAAGGGATCCACCAACATTTTGATTTGCACAAAAAAAGTTTTCACTTTTTGTCAAAATTAACTTTTTTTGTGCAAATCAAAATGTTGGTGGATCCCTTAATACAATACCTGTATGAAAAGTTAACCAACTCAATTTTTTCCAAAAAGTGATTTAACTTGTTTTGCACTTGAGCTCTTCAATTATTAAACATCTTAAAGGAGATGTTTAAGTTAATATTTTTAAACGTTAGAATTTTAAAATTTCCTAATTTCCTTCAATCAACATTAATATATTTTTTTCAAATATATGTTAAGTGTATAGAGAGTTACAGCTAGAATTTTTTTATCTGTTATTTCGTTGTTGGCAGCCCAAATATACACCATTAATCCTATGTTATTTTGACTTCCTGTGTCTCTACCCTAACACAGACATACCTCACAGACTGTCCGGGCTTAATTTCCAAATCCTTGAGCGGTTGCGTGAAGGAGGGCGCCGTGCCAACATCCTTCGGCGCCGGCAGCTCAAAGGTCTCCTTCTTGACCGGAGTGTCAGGGGCCACCTCGGACTCCGGCAGATCCGGGATGGACACAAACTCCTCGGCAGACGACTCCTCGGACGAAAGAGATACCAAAGTGGCGTCTGCGGAAAGGGTGCGGTCGAGGCTGTACGAGGCGATCTCGGAGTCGGGCACATATTCGTAAGCTGAAAGGATGTCATTTGTTGGCTTGGTAAGAATAATGGTGGCATAAAATGTTAGAATGAATAGAATTATGATGTCATAAAATGTTAGATTGAATAGAATTATGATGGCATAAAATGTTAGAATGAATATAATTATGATGGCATAAAATGTTAGAATGAATACAATTATCATGGCATAAAATATTAGAATAAAAAGAATTAATTATGATGGCATAAAATGTTAGAATGAATAGAATTATGATGGCCTCTAAAAATAAGTTACCGATTGATTTTTCTTAACTATCTTACAAAATGGGGAAAGGAGATTACATTTGCTATTTACATTACCTATTTGTGCTACTTCAGACTACAACACCCAACTTGTGTAGCTGTTGGTGCCATTCACGTGTAGTATTGAGGTAACTTCTTATTAAGTATCAAAATAAATGTTTTGCTAGTGCTATTTATTATATTTTCAAAGTAAATTTTGATGAAGGCAAGACAACCAAATAACTTCGCTGGTGCTACCAAAAAACCCGGAAAAATTTTATAATAACAAAATTAATTCAACCCAACTAACATTTTGGTCCTATCATTTATTCGGCGCGCGATGTATTATTTAGTTTATTTAGAGTGAGTATTATTTGTTGAGTGTACAAGTTCTGCATAACTCATGTCGCTGTGGTGCTTCTATCTTTATAATCTTAAAACAACTATTTTAATCATCAAAATAACAAATATTTTGGTGCTGCCATCTATTATTTAATTGAAATGACACTTGGTCACAGTAAAAAAGATCTTGATACTTATGGATATAAACTTTTTCGTTTATATTGATGTAATTTTTTCGTTTATACTTTGACCTTAAGTTTCAAAGCATAAGACGTTTCTTAAATTAGTACTTACATTCGACGGTGAGCGTGGTTCGGGTGATTGCCTCCCCAGCCTTGTTGACTGCTTTGCAGATGTAGTCTCCGGCGTCCTCAGGAAACACTTCATTTAAGAAAAGCTCGCAGTAGCCGTCCTTGCGACAAGTCGTCCAAATTTCGGAATTTTCACGGACTTCTCGGTTGTTGTGGAACCACATAACCTTTGGCATAGGCTCGCCAGTCACCTGATAACAATTAAGGATTGTATTATTAATTTAATATACAAAAGCAATGTAATAGTTACATTTGAGATAGTTAAATATGCCTGAATAGTTTTTTTCTGTTGTTTATCGGATGTATCGTAATGTAGAATTTATGGATAATACAAATTTTATATTATGCACTAAAAAAACAGTAAAATATTTTTTAAAAAAAACAACAACAAAGTTATAAGAAAACAATACAACATCTCATTTTGAGAGTTTTATTACTTTTTAATGGCATCGAATGCCAAAAAAACCCCTTTCAACTTTTTAACGGATCTTTTCAACAGCAATTCACAGGAATATGGCCCTTCTCATGTATCTGGTGATTTTTTAGAGATTAGTAAATGACTTTTAATTTAAATTGCATAAACACTCACGAAACAAAATAGTTTAGTTTCCTCTCCATCCATGACTTTGACTGGCATCAAAGGAACTTTGAACTTCGGAGCTTCGGTTATTTCTTCTTCTGGAGGACCTGAGAAGATGAAACATAAATTTAAAGAAAAGGTACATTTCACGTAAAGGTAATTTATAAATAGGTGCAAGGTGTCTATTATCTTAAAGACGATTTACCATTTGATTAGAAAAATATTACTTTCATTTATAGCATTTTCTTTTAATATGCCCCATTATCAGGAAGGTCACTAACCCTTCCCGATTTGCTTAGTTTCATGCTCTTTTCGTTTGCTACAACTTTAACTGATTAAGTAAGGCCTAAAATACTATTGTCATTTTTAATAGGAGCTTGACAACTATTACACATGTGTCAAATACTATATTTAGCTTGTATATACTGCAAAACAAGGGGCTATATCTTCTTCAAAAGTTGTAACTATAAACAATCAAACACTTATTTTGGTAATCACAGCATTAAAATTCTAAATTGTTTTCTGAATTGCTCTAAAACCAAAATCTAAAAGAACTCCTTGAATGGAAATGCATAGTAGTCAGGAGGATTTCGTAATTAGTTTTACTTTAGTCGTCATCTATACTGTGAGAAAGCTACCACGTTATAGTAGACCCATGACAACGTTCACTCAACTAAACATCATCTCTCCAGATTACAAATGGTTTTAAGTCCTGCCTGCCCTCTCGCTTCATGCAAGGATCTTTCTGCCCTCCAGATATTTGGAAGCGTGCGACAAGTTGAATACTCTTTCCGCTTAACTACCACTTTATATTATGTATTGCTTTATTGTATATATGCTTTGCCTTTTCCTTAATTACGACGTTTTGGGTGTTTATGTCATTATTCTGAGCTTCCAAATCAGTTTGTTTTGTTTTATTTTTTTTATCTTTAAACTATGTAGAAGCAGAAGATCTTTCTGTAATTTGCTGGCTGCATTAGCTATAAAAAAACGTTCACTCATAATAAAAATAATACTACCACTACTAATAATAAATTTTAAAAAATGTTTATAAATACACAAACATTATAATCGACCGATCTTCTAACTAAACCCAAAATTAGAAGACCTTTAAAACTTATATTTACTACAATAACGAAAAATCTCAACAACATCTCCTTACTTTCCACAGTGAGCGTGGCCGTGGTAGTGGCAGACCCTGCAGGGTTCTCAGCCTTGCATGTGTAAGCCCCTGCATCATCCTGGAATGCTTCGCAGATCAGCAGAACAGACTTGTTGCCCTCGGAAGTGATGCGGAAGTCCCTGGACGACTTGAGAGCCCTTCGTTTGAAGGTCCACGTGAAAGTGGCTTCAGGTGAAGCTACGACTTCTGCTTCGAGGCGGACGGGCTCGCCCTCTGGTACTAGTTGGGAAGTGAGGGGCTTGATGAAGAGGGGCGGGATAATCTCTTCTGGGGGCGACTCGACTTCACCTGGATAATAAAAGTGGATCCATTTGGTGTTAGAGATTGGCATGGTAATACAAAGGGGGTAAAGGAAATAGTAGAACTTATAAAAAATTTATTTACAATGCCATGACTAAATCTTTTTTTTAAATAAGCCAAAGATTTTGGATCGGATGGGACAATCGGTCGTATGAGCGATGCACAAAAAACTCTAGATCATCTTTCAGTCGAAAAAGCTACTACAAAACGAAGCGACTTGCGAAAAGTTTATCTACAAATTATACATATGCACTATATGGCAGAATATCAACCATATCACAATTAAAACAAATTTGAAGGGGAAATATCGTCTGGTTACTTACTTATTAATTTTTAATTTTAATTATCGCAAAATATTCTGAACAGGACGACACTATTTTTAAACTTTATCAATGAATTATTAAATTACCGGATGTTATTTTCATTTCAAATTTGTTTTATTTTGCTTTCATGGCGATTCTCATACCAGGTGAATTGAATGCCTACATGGCTGGCAAAGCAATATTTTCGCAGAAGTTGCTATTTCAAAACTAATGCATTAGCTCTATGGAACTGACAAACGGCTGAACACCCCTTTTAAAGGTATATAGACACTTTATGTTGAACTCACATATAACTTTAAGTGGAGCGGACGTGGAAGCTTGACCAGCCTTGTTGGTGGCCTTGACACTGTAGGTCCCCGCATCATCAGGGAAGAGCTCAGTGATGAACATCGAAGACTTTCCACCCTCGGTGGTTACCTTGAAGTCCCTTGAGGGCTTGAGCTCTTGGTTGTTTCGGAACCTATATGAGACACATTAGTAGAACTTACTAACATACAAAACAACTAAGTACTACACTCTTAAAACAAAAGAGTGGAATTCACTCCTATAGGAGAAGTGCATTTTCGACACCGGAAAGGAGTGGAAATTAACTGAGACTGAGTTAAAACCGCTCGTTTTAAGATTGTAGGACGCAGATTGTTTTCTTTTATTTCTTTTACCCACTCCGAAAAAGAGTGAAATTCACTCCTATAGGAGAAGTGCATTTTCGGCACGGAAAGGAGTGGAAATTAACTCAGACTGAGTTAAAACCGCTCGTTTGTTTTAAGAGTGTACTACTATAAATAACTGTATATATTACGTTCACATTTATTTTTCAGTGCTTTCTGAGAAAATCATAAAATATGAGTTCTGAAAGATGAACAAATCAATATTAAAGATAGGCGATGAAGGCTAGTATGTAGGTTTGAAACCAGTGTGAGATACTACCAGACTACCAGTACAGATGTAGTTAAAGTGTATAAACCTAAAGATAGTTTTTGGTTCTGTTTTCCAGCCAAAGCTGATTCTATTTATAGAGAAATTGTATTATTTACTTCCTTTATTACTTATGTATTCCTTGTATTTTACTACCTTTTTTATTAAATGTACACACCGGCACAAAAATTAGTTTATCTCTCTTCAAATTCATTTCAAAACAAGTTTTAATCACTCACAAGTTACTCCAAACAAGTTTTAGCATCATTGTATCAAAATCAGTTTATATTATAAATCTTATACCATTGCAATGTTGGTATAGGAGTTCCAGTTGCTTCCACTGTAATTTCCAGCGGCTCCCCTTCCGGTGCATTAGTGGGAACCAACGGTTTTATAAACTTTGGTGCTTCATACAAGTCGGATTTTTCAATCACCACAATATCTTCTACAATAAAAAGCATGTAGTTGAGAATTATTCGAAGACTTGGAAAATATCAATTTAGATTAATTAGATTAATTGTAAGTAACTATGCACAATGACAGAAAAATAGTTAGCAAACAACATTCGTATAAAAATAAAAGTCTAAACCTGTTGTATTCCAAAGTGATTGAAACAATTTTAAAGTACTAAATTATCAATGGGACTGCTGGTTTATAATTAAACACAACCCACAGATATGATAACTTACCTATAACAGTGACAAGGGCCGTAGTCGCGTCCTTCCCATACTTATTAACTGCCGTGCATGTAAACGTCCCGCCGTCGTCAGGGAACAACTCTGGTATCGTGAGCGTCGCCTCTCCCGTTTGCGGTTCGTATGCGGGCCGGAAATCGCGAGTGGGCCGCAGTTCCCGTCCTTCGCGGTACCAGCGGATCTCCGGTACCGGCGAGCCCGTGACAGTACAGCGCAGCACCAGTGGACTGCCTTCGACGGATGTGATGGGTAGCAGCGGCTCTGTGATCTTTGGGGACTGACCGCTCTCTAAAGGAAAAATTCTTATTTCAGTTATCTATGCATATTAAAACCATAAAAACTAAAAATTCAGCGATTTTTTACACTTAAATAAAATCTGGATTGGCTTGACGGGCTGAGGTGTCTTGCCATGAAGGTTACAATTAAAGGCTATGTCCTTATCCAGCCACTCTGTAAATAGATTGCACTGAGAAAATAAATCCCACCTCATGTCGAACTTATGAAAAGATGGGGGCTATAAAATAATCTCGTTAGTGGAACTCCTATCGCGCACTATGCGGTCTGTACTTATATGACGATATACTATATGGCAAAGTGCGTTGGTATACGATGAATATAAAAGATAATATGTGAATCATAATTGGTGCTTGCTACATATAATGAATAATGTTTAGTTTCGATGGAATGCAAATGTGTAACCTAAAGGAAGATTTTCTTTAAAAATATTTTGTGTAGTTTTTCAATTATTTTATTGCGATTACTTTTTAATTTGTCTCCAACACTTAACCCAATATTTATTTAAAACTATTATTTTGATTTGCTAATGCATGTTCATGACAAATAACATGCTAGTGTTTCACCTAATTAAAAATAAAATTATAAAGCCTTAATCGATTGAAAGATATTGTATGGTTAGTAGATTAATAAGAATCATATACATATTCGGTTGATAAAAATCAATAATATGTGTTTCTAGTTGATTAATATGAATCATATATATTTATAGTTGCGTTTATCGACAGAATTAGAAATTTGAGTATTTTCAGTTACAAAGTGGTTAAACTTAGCATCTTAAAAATAACACAGTTAACTTTTGAAGTGTATTGTTCTTGCTGCTATATGAAGGGTGTATTTGTGGTACAAAGCCACATTTAATGATAAAACAAAGCTTTTTTTATTTCTAATGCCTTTGATTTTTTTAAAAATTAAAACCTGAAAAAATATATTATTTTAATATTTGATTTACTAATTAATTGCTAATGCAAAACAACGGATTGCTAATGTATGTCTTATTGTAAGCAAACCGTTAAAAATATTTACTAATATTTTGAGTTGCAAGAACTTTGAGGATTTGACTATTTCCATTATGGTAAAATAAATTGAAATTCTTAATTTAAAAGGTTCATCTTCGTTAGAGAAATTACTGCATAGTTTGCATAATATCCTTTAAAATATATGTAAGTTTGAATTTACAACATTTGACAAGCTATATCCCTGTTTTTGTACTACCATTCCTACGGTGGTTTTTCAATTCATGATATTTTATTATTTTTTACACGATTTATTGGGCATATGTCTCATTTAAGTTTCCTTTTACGAAAGTTTGGATTTCTTTTAGCTCAGTAATATTGAATAGTAATTAAACGAAAATGCTTAATTTTAAAGTTACACGTTTTCCAAAAATGTTAACTTGTAGGTGTAATTATTCACTGTTGTGTTTAAAATATATTGTTCTTCAATATCTGTAATTCCATAGACCTTTATTTGTTCTTTCAGGAACATTGAATGGAGAAATAAAAGTAAAATTAAGAACATTGGTCATTATGCATGAAGAGTCCAAGTCCCAAAACGGTATAAAAAATAACTAAGACAATCATCTCCTAAAAGCAGAGCTATGATCAATCCAAGAAGAATCTTGGTGAGCAACTCAACCTTGACGACACACAGAAGTAGGTGGGTGGAAGAATGGTGACATAATTCGCAGGTAACAAGAAGTGACGCTAACGGGACAAATCCAGGATAAAAGCCCTCTTCATTCCCACCCAAATACAAAAACAAACCAGAAACTTCTCTGAAGCCCCAGGAAAGCGATAAAGATAGTCGCTCCAGAAATAAATAGGAAGGAGGGTTGGGACAGTGACGTCATACGGAGCAGACGATTCTTATTTTTGGACCTGCCCAGAAATGGTTACGAGTGCGGGTCCTTTTCTTCCCAGAATGGCACCCCGGAGGAGCAAGATGGAAGTTTTGGCCCACATAGAACAGTCCAATGGGAATGCTTGTAGATCTGTCGCAGCGGGACGTTCGAATTGACATCTCTCTCGCATGCAGTTGTGTGAAATGGTTCTGTGGCGTTCGGATGTTGTGGTCTTCAAGTTCTGCATATCAACAATCTGTAGTACTCTGTGTTTTGGATTTACGTGAACTCTAGGACTATCAGGGAATAATTGGATCAGGTTTGTGACTCGAAGCTACTTGCAAGTGATTTTATTGTGTCGTATATGTAGTTAGAACAATTGGCAGCAGAAAATAAACTGGATAATTAGCGATATGTGTAAAATTATGTTATAAAACTTCTGGAATGATGTTTTATGGTTTTATTCAATGAAGTGCTTTTTAAATATTTGATCTTTCACAATCGCATATTTTGATAAACTCATAGTTTACCTGACGTTTTCTTCGAATGCTACAGTTAAAAATTCATCTGCTTGTGTCAACTAAGATAGAAAAGTGATTAATGTTGAGAAAAAGATTTATATTCGTGATGTTGATTTTAAGTGAATTCAGGAGTGAGATATTAGCTAGTTTATAAATGTTACTAATCAATTTTGTTATATTAGTTTATTAATTTGCTGGAACTTATACGAACTTGTTATTTCATGATTGTATTTTACTCTAGTCTTAAAAACCTACTCAGCAACCAAAGGAAACATTTTTCATTCAACTTCCTAATATCACTTTAATAATAAATCTGTTCTAACAATTTTCTGTATTGAATCTACTTAACAAACTGATGTTTATTGTGCCTGATCGGAAAAGTGAAATACAAAAAAACACTTACGCATGCTTATCAAACTTCATTGAACTGGATTTATACTGCAAGGGATGCCACTTTCTATGAAAAATTTAGTAACTACGAAATTCTGAAAAAAAGGGAAGAAAAACTATCTCACCTTGGACATTGACAGTAGCATGTGTGACAGCCTCTCCTGACGGGTTGACAGCTCTACACGTGTAGACAGCCGAGGTGACCAGACCATTGGGGATCTCCAGGACACTAGTGCAGTCCTTGGTGGTGACTTTATATAGCCTGGTGGACTGAATGGGAGCATCTGCCTTGTACCAGGTGAGTTTCGGTACTGGGTGGCCAAGTACTTTGGCCTCCAGAACCACTTTTTCCTTCTCCTTTACAGTCTGCGACTTCGGGTGTTTGGTGAACTTAGGAGGCGTTTGCTTCTCTTCTGGAGACTTCACCTTTGGCTTCTTGGTGGCCTTATCTTTGGAAGGGACGGCTTCCTGAACGGGTGTTTTTCCTGCAAGTAGTCAGAGTGTGTTACGGTTATTTGATGGTATAATCAATAATGTAATTTGTGAATATTATTTAAAATAATTTCCTTCGGTTGGCAAAACGTGTTTGTTCTCAAATTTGTTAAGGCAATATCTCAGATGTGTGTTGAATAGTCGGTTTCCTTATTTTAAAAATGTGTGTTGAATAGTAGGTTTACTTATTTTAAAAACGCACATGATTTTTAAATAAGAATTTCGCAGTGGTGAGAATCGTTTATTAATTTGCTTCTTTCTTTAATTTTGTCTATGTCCATTTAAAAGATTTTCTGATCACGATGCCAGGGTAAATATAACTTCTTAAATACTGATTCAGTAGCAAAAATAGATATCTACCATTTCGTGAGATTAGTGATAATTTATTTTTTAACATGTTGTTATGGATTTACTAGTATTTAATGGGTTTCTACTAGTGTTTAATGGGTATGGGGTTAAATGTTTCACACTTGTCAAAGAAAACAAAACAACCAATAAAATCGCAGTTCGGTGCGCGTGACATTATAAAAAACTAATAAGCTTGTTTCCACACTTTGTCAAAGAAAACAACCAATGAAATCGTACTATGGAGAGCGTGACATCATAAGAAATATTCCCATTGCTCATATTAAATACTGTCGAATTTTTGCATTAAATTGTTATGTAGGTATTGTTTTTCTTAATGTAATAATAATGGTAATTTTCTTTCAATTTAGTAAATTAGTAGGTAGATAATTTTTTATCGAAACGTTAAATTGTAATATTTAACTCAAAGCGTACCTAAAATTCTTTATTCTTTTTTAATTTAAAAATTTTTAGAATAAAAATTCTTCTTATTAAGCATGTATCTCATTTTTTGCGCGAAACTTCCTTAAAATAAGGGTAATTTCAGCAAGTTTTTAAAGCTTTCATTTTATTGAATTTAAAATTAGGCAAAAAAAACTATATATTTATATTGTTTATGAGTTTTAAATAAATAATCTAACATTTTAGTTAAAGTTAATTAGTTTAACTTAAGCCAACTTAATTCAAGATTTTTTTCAATAAAATTTTCTATTAATTAAAATTGGAACACAGAAAATACTTAAATTATGTTTCCAATCTTTTGTAATAGAAAATTTAATTTTAAAGTGCACTAATGAAAGATAAAAAAAATAGCTTGTAGTAATGTTAAATATTATTGCTTAATAATTTTTTTATAATATTCCGCACTTTGTCTAATCGCATTGTAAAAATTGCAAAGTTTTTTGTTAAAAAAAATAGAGAATATTTTTCAGTCGAAACTGGTTTTATTTATTTGTAAACACTAAAAAACATTAAAGTATTAATGTAAAAACTTTAGTTCTCTTAATATTCATTCAAAATATGTCGGTTATTAGTACAATGTAACATTATGACAATATTTTATGTTCATTTTATTTCGACAACTTAAGGTAACTTGCAGCTCGATAGAAGTTTAAAGGTTCAGGTGATGTCAAAACATTTTTTTTTTATCTCCTCCGAATCAAACCAGGTTGCGAACGCAGTTTATAATGATCTACCTTTGCAAATACGTGTGCTGACAATTAAATAGGGCTTCCAGCATATTTTTGGACTTGGCCAGTAATCAAGACGGGGCCCATTGTGTGATAGTAACGACTAATGACTAAATTGTGTCACCTGTCTTACGCTGATGTACGAGCAATTGCATGAAAGGGTTACCAAGTTACACTTCCTCATCTAATACCTTACTAGCACAACATTAAACAACAGAGCTATTGTGTACGTTTTTTCAAACACATACTTAGTTTGATTAGTGTTTTAGATTCTAAAGGTTTTTTTTATCTTAAGTTTCACTTTGTGTTAGGAGTTTTATAATTTACAGCTAAATCTTAAATTATATAGGTTATGGTGTTTTATAATATGATTATTATATATAAATTCAAAATGCTTTTTTTTTAACTCAATAATTGAATATTTAACATGAGTTTAACAAATAGTCAAGTAAAGGTTACACAAAATGTATTTCTTTATATCTAAAAAGACTCTTCATATAAAATATAGGATAAAATAATCTGCATCAAAAGTGTGTATAATTTTTTTTTTAAACTTTCAATGTTCTATGCCTTTTATTCGCACAGTTCTTTATTTATATTAACTGGTTTGCAGTTTTAAGATATTTATTGACTAAAACTAAACTATTTAATCTTTTATCAAAGTAGAAACATAGACACTTATTGAAACTATTTTGTTGTTGAAAATCATTACTCTTAGTTTAAAATTAACAGTCAAATAGTGATTAAAATAAACACATAAGTATTGAACACATTAAAATAACTTTACACTTTTGGTTTAATATTGGTAGCAGAAAAAAGTTAAATACACTCTCTAGACACCATTAGCAAAAAGCGTTCAACTAAATATTCAAAACTTTTTATAGGGAATATACTAATTACATAAGATCTCAAAACCAATGTGATTACCAATTAATTACATCCTCATTATTTAGTTAATTTTTTTTAATATACAATAAATAATAAAAAGTTTTCCAGGTGTACACAAAAACACATTTACTTGCAATATACTAGTCGAAATATACGCAAAATTTATTTAAAAAAATAAAAGGAGGTTAGAAAATTCTGTTGCTTTTCTGCATCATGGTCTATAACTAGACGATGCCATCCCTATTACTCACAGCGTGCACTGATTCACGCAATTCAAATAAGCGTGAAAAAACAGGATATTCGCATTTAGGTGCCAAATGTGCCAAGAGGGCGTTGAAGGGAGTCCCTGTCCGTGATTCATTTTTCAAAGCAAAACAAACATAGGAGAAGGATGAAGATCTTTTCTCCCTCCAAGCATCCATCCGGAGGCTCAAGAGCTAATTTTAGAATATGCGGATGAAACCCGACACGACTTCCTTTTACTTGAGATGGAGTGTTGGGTGTGGTAGTAACAGTTGAATTATTGAGATTGTACGGATAGATTTAGGTTCATATAATGAAACTAAGCTCTGTTACATTTTCATATAAAATTACTTTGAACTAAATACTACTAAAATTTAATATAATAGTACTTTGGGTTAATTGGGAGATCGTCACACGAGAGCTACAAATAATATTTAGGTTAATATATTTTATGCATGGTTTTTTTTCAAAAATGCTTTTTATTTATGAACTCTGCATAAAAGCTAATTATCTTTTTAAATTGAGTACATAAATTATAGAGATGTGTTAGATATCTATTTAAATATCTTTTTGGTACTAATATTTTTGTTGCATACTTTCAGGAACATGGAAAGTAGCTGTACGAAAATACATTTAATAGGAAAAACTAATTTGGTAAGTGAAGTATTGGAGTTATTCTACATCAAATTTGGCGTTTGGATGTAGCTATAGTTTTAAGATAACTAGTAACAGTAATATCCTAGATTTTAATTTAACAACTAATTTAACGGTTATAGATAATAAAGTAAATAAACAGTATCTTTTTTTAATGATAATAAAATTTAAACTTCACTATTTCGATACCACTTTTAGATTAAAATTTTTTTAAAGAATTTTTTAAAATTTTAATTAAGTTTTGAATGATCTTAGATCTATTACAAAATAATAAACCGTATTGTTTTCAATAACTTTTTGAGTTGAAATAATTTGTTTAATTTTATTTTAAAACAAATATTTAAACTTTATTTAATAATAGTATTTTAATATAGTTTTCTATTTATCGTAATTTATCAAAATTCCTCATACTTGTTATATACTTTATTAAATTTCAAATACTATGGTAAGTTTAATTTTTCTATATTTATCCATTAATTAAATATTTCTATTTAAATCATTGTCGATTTTTTGTGATAATTTGGGTGTTTTGTATGAAATGAATCATTTGAAAATAAAGAAATATTTTCTCTTATTTGTTTGCATTTTCTTTTTTATGTTTTTGATTAATTTAATTATTAAATGTGTCTTCGAATAACATCAAAAGGTAAATAAAAATATTGAAGTAAATTTAATCATCAAATTGGGTTCACTTTAATAGAAAAATTATTTATATTTGATAAAAAAAAATTTGCTTAGGGGAAAAAAATTTAAGCATAAAATGTTTTTTTGAGTTTTTGTCCCAGATGAGTTTTCTCAAAATTTTCAATAGTTAAATATTGTTTTCGTTTTGCTAGTACTATTTTCGATTATTGATCCTTCCAATTTAAAACAATTTATGAAATTGTATTCCATAAAACAGTAATAGATAAAAGTAATTCGTATTTTGATTAAGGGATTAAGATAATAAGATTGAGATATAAAATGATTTACATTAAATTTAAAAAAAACCTTGACATTAAAGTTTGTTTTGAAAATGTAGCAACGATTTCCTCATTGGATTAGTAGGAATATTTTAAGAGAATATAAGTTTTAGTGATGCTAATCAAATTCTTATATTGCCTTCATATAAAATTGATTATAATATCACCAATTTTATAAACTGAAACCAAATAGTCTCTTGATGCAGTTTCTAACCACAATTAATTTTATTTAATGATATTTTAATATTATGAACTCTTTTAATTAACATTTTTCTGCTACCAAAATTAAGAAAATCACATTTCATACAACTTTACATAAGATCAACGACAATGAAAAATAAAGACAAAAATCTTCTGTTTGGTTCGAAAATAATTAAATTTTAATTGCAATTCTTCGTTACACAAATTACACAGAAGCAAAACAGCAGATAGGCTCCCAGAATAGGTACATCTGGTAGAATCCACGAAATTCTTCAACAAAAGCTTCTTGGACATCATCATCAGAAACATGAAACTCGCTGTTCTCACATCAGTCCAAACTGGGAACAATGCCTGGGTCTATGTTTAGCACACACAGTGGTCGGAGAACCTGGAATCCTCTTTGAAAGCACTTTTTGTGTGTCTTATCTATGATCTTCTCGGTCACAGGTAAAGTCATTGTTGATGTTTTTTTACCGTACCGAACTATTTGTGAGGATTTGTCTTACGAATGTTGTTGCATTCATTTGAGTTAGGTGCAAAATTATTATTTCTGGACTGTATTAATTAGTATTGCTAGACTGTATGACCCAGTATTAATACTGGGTCAACTGACTTAATCAGGCAGTATGAAGATATATATTTTTAAGTACACAAGTTACTTTAAAAGATGCGAATGTAGCATCTTTTGATTTAAAAATTTTAAATAAATGCTTATATACACGTAAAGACAATCGGCTTGATATTAAAGTTATTTTACCAAATTAAACTTCAATTTACTAATTACAAAAACACACACATTTTTTTGCGATTAAGATTAACTAAATACAAAAAAACTGCATTTGTTTAAAAAATATATTTTAATATACTTGGGAGCCAAACACATTTCATGAAAATTACGTTGTAAAAAAGGATTGTCTCATTCTTGATTTTGTAAAAATCAAATCGCATTTTATTTATGTCCAAGAAAAACTTTTGTTCTCTGAAAAGCTTTTGCTCCACACATTCATAAAACAACAAACAAATTGCATACCTTGCTTGCTACAAACTAGTAAAATCAAAAAAAGATATTTAACACAGGCTTTTTTTATGTCACATCAAGACATAGAATAAAGAGGGCAACACAACATATTTACACGATAATACTAACGATAAAAAAACGAGTTAAATTTTGATTGTGAAAATCAGTACACGAAGCAAAGATGGCTGCATTTTAGACAGGTGGTTTTAGCGCTTACTTTCGACGGTGAGGCGAGCGGACGTTTCTGCCTGTCCACTGGCGTTGGTGGCTCGGCAAGTGTATACACCTTCGTCTTCAGGGTAGGTTTGACGGATGACTAGGGAGCAGGAGCCGCCATCTTGGAACATCTGAAGACACACAATGCAATTAGTATGGGAATTTTGCACAGCCTAGATTGTGGTCATGACTGCAATTGTGTATATTATAACGAATCCGGAAATAGGGCTCGGATGTACAGGTTTTCACACAAGTCCACACACTTAGGTTAGTTTGAATTATCGTTGTTCTAGAGCTACACGAAGGCTATTGGCGACGGGCGTCATAATTTAGAACCACAGTTAAGTGACGAGCCGACACCTGAGTAGGCACCCCACACAACCGACAAGTCCACACAGAAACACAATGTGTGGACAATGTAGGTGGCGAGTTCTTAAATATGCATTATTTCCGTTTTTTCACAAATACTTAGTTCATGAAGGATAATTCTTTTAGTTCTTACAGATAGATTTAGTTCGTGACTTACTCATTTTCTAGAGAAGTTTGCATTGCTATTTTTATGCTAAAATAGCAAAAAATCTTTAAAAATAAACAAAATTTTAAAAAATCAGCCCATCAGATACTAAATTGTAACAATGTCATATTCTCTGAAAAATCCAAAATATTGCACAAGAAAATTAACACAATGATATTTAGTTTATTTTTCCCACTTAACCTCTCAACTCCACATACGCAAACCTTTGTACAATTATCTTGCCGACGCGGCGGCGCAACGGTTAGGGAGCTAGCCTTTGGAGCCTCTGGGTTCGGGTTCAAATCCCGGTAAGGCATGGATGTTTGAGTTTGTCGAGTATATGCGGAGTACGTGCTCGTTAAATCTGTTGGGTCCGAAAGTCCTCCAAGTTCCCATACCAAATCAATACCTCTGGGGGTGACACGCCAATTCTGGGGATCCTCTAGTTGGCCTCTGTCTCTAAAAATTAGATGGATCCACTTATGTGTGTGTGTTGTCTGTTGTGTCTGTCTTACTTGACGAAGGTTTATAAGCGGGTCTTTGACCAATCACAGAAACCTGAATATATATGTCTACCAACCAACCAACCAATTAACTTTACAGCTTCATTTACAATTATCTTAAAACTAATTTTATATTGTAAACGAGAAAATTTTTCACTAGTATTTCAAAACACTGATATCGAAGCAGCTGACATGCATTAGTCGTTTATTTGCATAAAGCATATGACGTAGTACGAGGGTCAAGTTGTATCAGCAGTAAATTTAAAAGAAATTTGCATTTAAAAATTTATAAAGCGCGCCTAAAACCACAAATTTCATTTAAATGATGATCCCTTCAGCCAATAATAATTGTCTATTTTTTTAAAAATGACTTGCGAAACGTACTTCTAAATGTATATAATTGTTTGAAAATATGTTTATAGAAATAATATATGTTTGCTGGGGAGTGAAGAGGTTATGACAAAGACTCATATATAGATAGAACTACATAAAAAGCGTGAATGGTAGAGTAATTACCTGAAAGTCATGGCTGGCCTTTACAGCTTTTCCTTCCCTGAACCAAGTGATTTTGGGTGTCGGAGTTCCCGTCACTGTAGTCACAAAGCGTGCTGGAGAACCCTCGGGCACCGTCAGGTCAGCCAAAGGACTTACAGACGGAGGGACTTCGGTTACTTCAGGTACTAAAATAGAACACAGAAAAGTCAGAACTAAAAATATTGAAATTTCATAATCAAAACTATTCATAGCGTTGGAAATTCTACGTAAGAGAAAACAAAAAAATTGAAAATAAACTTTTAAATACATATACAAACTGGTAAAATTTCAACCCCAAACTGATCTACGGATATTAATTTTCCAATGCTTTTTGTCAAATACTCAAGAAGAAATTTCTTATCAGCTGATGAACGAATATTAAACTCTGGCTGTTTGCGAATGAGCCTATATGAGATTCAGAATACCGGATTTTTTTATCGAAAACGATCCCATTGATATCTCAGTATTTATACCCACGCATTCGATTACCAATAAATTATTTTAAGTCGATAAAAGAAACGAAAAGAAATTAACATATTTCAAATTGATATTAATAAAAAAACTGATCTAGTTTTAGAATTTCATATTCTTTCCTATAAACGAAACAGTTATCGAAGGGCCACAAAAGTTCAGCGTCATGATTTAATGTTAGATACTATGGGGCTTTCATAGACCTCATTGCTTTTGGGTGCTAAATATCCAAATGAAAGCAATTGGACCACTTCTAAATTCGACCTTTTAACTAAAATTGCATGGAAATATGTACTCACCCACAACTCTGAGATTAGCGCTAGTAGAAGCTGTGCCAGCTGAGTTGGTTGCGACGCATTTGTACAGCCCCTCGTCTTCAGGGAAGGCTTCAGATATGCGCAAGCTGTACACGTCCCCTTCCACCGACATGCGGAAGTAGCGAGACTGCTTCACCACGATTTCGCCACGGTACCACTTCACTTGGGGAACTGCAGGAAAAAGAAGAACATTAAATTTTCATAACGAGTTTATTATTTAAGAATTGATTATCCATAAACGCCTACATGTAATTTTTTAAAGTAATCTTTCTAAGTTGGACAAAAAACTAGAGCAAAGTCAAACAACCAATAATTTTGTATAAATTCTTTTGATAAATACCATTTTTTAGAATTTTTAATTAATTATAAAATGCATTTAATATTACGTGTAATGCACACAATTAATTCATTTTATAAAAAAACATTGTTCTTGCCTATAAATTACTGACAAGTTGATTTTCTAATATGGGGTATTGATACGAACAAAGATAATTGCTAAATATTTTTTTTTGTTTATGCTCCCAAAAATAGGCTAAGTGTTACTGCAAACAACCGCTAGTTTTTATGTTAACCTCTTTGGATATATTACCTGGTGTTCCTGAAAATCTGCATTTAAAGACTGCTGGCTGACTTTCTTTGACTGTGGCATCTTTCAAGGGCTCTATGCACTCGGGAGCCTTTACATTTTTCTCTGTCTTCTTTGGACCACCCGATTTTGCTTTGGGTAAGGGTGCAGCTAAAATACACAAAATATGGATGTGAAAAACCACTTCCAAACCAATTCAATGTGGGACTAGTCTGCAAAGGGGAAACTAGTGTTGGAAAAGTTTTAAAATTAAAATTATTTCACATTGAGCACAAAATGTTGTCGAATTTTAAATACTTGTATTCTCAAAATATAAATTCAGTACATATCTGTTTTCTTGCTATATTACAAGCATTTATTTTGCAACATTTTACAGGAAACTTTTTTTGGACGATATTTCTTGTAAGTCCAAACGTTTCGAATACCGAATTACTGAAAAAACCCTATTCCATCTAAAGTCTATAGTAAAATTGTTATAGTTATTGTTGTAGATACTGCGTGCCAGGGCATTATTGGCCTCACCTGTTAGGAATTCATGCAATGGGGTACCAATGGGGTAATTCAAACTGTCCCTACCTGTAACTTGCACTGCGGCCTGGCACCGTGCTTCGCCGACCTTGTTGATGGCTACGCATTCGTAGGGCCCTGCGTCTTCCGGGGTAGCCTCTAAGATAATTAATAGGTATTTGTCTTCTTCCTCTAAGGTCTTGTGAGTGATGTCCAGGACCACCTTCTTTCCATTCTAATCAAAACAAGATTGGAATGAATCAATAATCAATTATTTTATCGATGTTCTAATGTCCTATTTTGTGCTTTTTTTATCGATATAATGAAAGACTGATAGATTTATCAGATGTTCTGCAATAGTTAAATGACTTGATTTTTTTAACATATATTTGAAAAAAGAGACTACAATCATTACTGTGCTCTCTTTTATATAAGTGAAAATGTATTTTTAAAATTACATACATTTAGAGGCTGCAGTTGCAAAACTTTCACATTCTCAAGTATGCTAAGGTATAGGGTTTGGACTGTTCATTGGCAACTTCGTCCAATTGATTTTACAATAGTCAATAGTCGCCAATGGACGAATTAGACCCTATATTTTAGTTATACTTATGAAAATGTGAGTTTTGAAACTAAACCCGTCTTTGAAAACATTTCAAAATGAAATGAAAGCTTCTTGTACTAAATGCCAATTACTCAATCTAAGATTTTCAATTTTTACACCTTCAAGAGCCATGCTTACTTTGAGCCAGTATACGTCTAGTGGTTTGGATCCAGCTATGATGGCATCCAATCTGACAAGCTGTCCAACTTTGGCAGTGGTATCTTGAATTGTTTTTACAAAACTAGGTGGAATGGTTCCTCTTACTTCTTCTTTACGCTCTAAAAAAATTGAATAATAAAATTATAAGTATTTTTTTACTAAATGAAATTAAAGTTCAGGATTTTCATGATTTAAATATTTAGAACCTAATAGTTTCTTTTAAAAATTTAGCTATGAATTTTGTCATAAAAGACGTTTTATCATTAGTTTATGGATAAATATTCGCTTATATTACAAAACATTATTCATAACATTAGGTTACAAAAAACTTCAACTCAATTTGTTTTAATCCGATTATAATCATACAAAATGTAAATGTTAAAACTATAAAAGTACGAAAAAGTTCTAAATTAAAATTGCAATGCATCAATGTTTTTTTTTTACAACGGCAAGCATCATTTACCTGTATAAACACAAATTCTCCCTTCATTTCATCATTATAAAATTAGATAACATTGAATGTATTAGTTCACACAACTCTAACTTATCATAGTTTAGCTACAAACTATGTTATACTGCCACAGAGTCTTTGTTTTAACATCTGAAACAATACGCACCTTCAACTACTAAGTTAGCAGAACTTTTTGCAGAGCCTCCGCGGTTTTCGGCTTTGACGCTGAACACACCACTGTCTTCTAAGTACACTTCTCGGATGGCTAGACTAGATGTTGTGTCCGTAGTGTTAATCTGAAATCCCCATATATTGGTTACTAATAATTCTTTGTTTGATTTTCTACTAATGGTATTTTAACTCAATTATCGAATAAAAGTTTTAATGTATATGAAAAATCATAAGGTGTCTTGAATATGTTCAAAAATCTTTTAATATCAAAACCTTCAGAACAATAATGCTAATTTTACTTGAGATTTTGGTAGATTGTTCTTACTTAATTTTAAAATGCACTCAAGTCCAAAATTATCTTTACAAGACATTTTTTTCTGATTTTTTTTTACTTTCTTTGAAAAGTACTGAGGAATTTTAAAATTTACTTTTGGCGTTTTGTAACACGTACTATAAAAAGATATTTCCTCGATAATTTTGGACACGAGTAAAATTTAAACATTCTATGCTAAAAGCACAATCCGTATGCATAAAGATGTATGTAGGAGAATATATTAAAGCCATACAGCCATAAGCCAACAGCCATACAGCCAACACAGAAAGAAATCTAGATTGAAAATTTGTCAAAGATGATTCACTGGAGAAGAAAATAAATAAAAATGCCAATTATATAAATAAACGTATTTATAATTTCCATAAGTTTTCTACAATACTCTAACGATATCAATTGTGAAACTCTATATTTCAATCACAATCTATCAACAAATAAAACTGACAATTTAAAAGATCAAAAATAAAATTGACGGCAGGTTACCTGGAAATCTTGTGAGTCCTTGATGGGGAAATTCTCCCTGAACCATGTAATGTGAGGGGCGGGGTATCCAGTAAATACACAAGAGAACTGTCCAGACTCTCCCTCGAAAGCTCGGCACGGCTCGATCTTCTTTGTGAACATCGGAGGCTTGGTTTCAGGCTGGACGGAAGGAAAGGTTGTTAAGCAGTTTTTTTTAAAAAAATCTATCTATCAATTGACTAATGTAGCTGGTCACATAAATAATTATTTTTAGAAACCAGATTACTTAAAGAAGAATTTCCTTGTAAAAATTGAATTGCTTATTTTGTGATAAATTTTTATTAATTTTAAAAAATACAGCATCACACATGACTAATCTGGAGGATGTAATAGGTTTGAGGTTCCGATCCTTGACCATTGAAAAACAATCATTTGAAGACAGCTTTTATCAGATGAAAACAAGTGACAATTATAGTGTCTCCATAAATGGTTCGATCAGCTATCCAAATTGTAATAAGATAAACGTAGTAATTATGTATTAAAATTCAAAGTTATGGTGTTAGCGACGTTATCTTCAACACAGGACCTGAGAAAATGTAATAAAATTGGTTACAGAAGTGGGACATCTGTCCTAACAATTAATCGACCGCCATATTAACAATAGAATAGCAGTTCAAAGTGTTCATTTAACAAGTTAGTCTTTAACCTATCATACAACCCGAAGAAATTCTCCTAAAAATATCCTATTTATTTCCAAAACTCAGTGTCAAGCCATTCCAAATTCCCCATTAATTCCAATTTATTTTTCCTTCAGATACTCTCGATTAATAATCCCACTAAGGCCGCTTACCACGACACCGGCCACCTTCCTCTCCTTGGTCACTGCTTTGTGTTCCTGCTCCCGGGTCTCCGTGACCGTCTTGTGTCTCGTGATCTCGAGGTCTCCCTTCTGCTCCTTCTGCGTCTGCTTCTGCTTGGAGACGTGGACCTCTTTTCCATACACGGAGCTCTCCTGGGGGGCTCCGGGTAGGTGGGACACATGAACCTTCTGGTTGTCTCTACAGAGGAGAAAATATTGGGTCAGTACGAGAGTCATAAATAGTTTGATTGAAATAATGACATTTGAAAGTGGAATTGATAAAAATAAATTTTATAAGTCTTTAAAAAAAACCTTCCCAATTTAATGAATTTCTAACTGAAAAATGGATAATGATCAAAACAAAATTCTTGCTCCTTTTTTGGTGCTAGAATTTTTTTTTATAAGACATTGACTTCTTTTTAATCGTATATTGTATTGATAAATGGCGCTGAACCGGCAACGATTATAAACTAACGATATTCCAGACATGTTGGACGTCAGCAGCAATAGCAGAGCGTCGTAGTAGCAGAATTAAATTATATGCAACCTTTTTCAATGTGGGAACTGGATTGTCAACATGTTTTTCCGAACTTAACCATGAAAGAACACCTATTAAGTTGTCCCATCTATCGAAAAAATACGCAACTATAATTAGGTCAGTCTTATAAATTTATTCATTGTTACAGAAATATGCCACAAGAATTATGTCCTGATCCATCCCTAACCATTTTCTAGATATTATTTTCTTTTTCCAAATTAAGGAGTCATTTTCAGAGCTCCCTGTTTATATCACTTTGATAAAACATCTAAAACTTACATTTCGGCTTGGGATTCGTGCTTTTTGGCTAAGTATAAAACTTGAGACTGTTCTTCAGTGCGTTTTTCTCCTGTAACTTTATCAAACTGAAAAAATACTGAATTAAAAATAATTTTCGAAGAATGCAGTTGCATTATATAATAATATTTCATGCATATGTCCCATTATATGTAATTATATTTAACACACAACTTTCACATGTATTTTTAAATGGATCTACTGCCAAAAATATTGTCACAACTTACATAGATAGCTTCGGATTTGTAGCGTTTGACTTCTGGAATTAATTTTTTAGTATCTTCCTCTTCCAGTCGTTTTATTTGTTTAACATGGTCTCCTAAAGAAAAAAATAAATCACGATGTGAAAAGTTAATTTCCAAACCAAATAAATTCTAACTTTTTTGCCTGATTTTATTTATTTTAAAAAGTAGGGTAGAGTGGGGCACTATAAGCTCAGGGGCACCTCGATCCTTCTTTGAAAAAAATGAACCAACGGTGGGAAACATAACGTATTGGATTTACTTTACACTTTTGTAGAATCTCAAGGGAAATATTTTAGAATGTCATAAAATTAAACTAAATCTTTCTTTGATTTTTCCACTTGGTAATTGTTTTAAAGTATTAATAATATAATATCAAACTACATCCACAATTACCTTCTTCACCCTCCTCTGTTTTCCAGACATCAATCTTAGTGCCACCTGGTGTGAGTTTTTCCTCGAATACTTTCTCGAGCTCACACTCCGTTCTCACTTTCTGGTAGCTTTGGATCTCAGCATCATACCAAGCTGCAAATAGATTGGTGTTTACTACTCAATATAGAAAAATGCATTGGCAGCCCAATCTCCAGAGTCAGTTTACTTACGTGACTTCCTTATAAGAAATTCCATAACTAGATATAATTATAATTTTACATAAAATCATTTAAATTTAGTACTATAATTTTGCACACAAGTACTAGCATAAATTGCAAAGATAGTTCCTAACCAACACTTGATGATTTTTTAAATATGAAGCACAGATTTATATTAAAAAAATTAAATTGTTTTTACACTGCAAGTTATGTTTTATTACAAAGTAAAATGTGTATTATTTTTAGCACTTAAAAGCATAGTTGTTAACTTAGTAATAAGCACATGCGTGTAGAAGCCATGCAAACCGACAAATATTCATTGTAATGTAAAGCTCATATATTTGGTGTTTAATAACCACTCTTTTTCCTATTTTTATAAACTTATTTTAATTTGAATATTTACCAAGATTTTCACAAAATTAAAATTTTTCTTGAGTCTTAAAAAAATGTTTTTATAATGCCTTGACAACTGTCTTTTCCTTTTTTAATCAATAACCGTGTCTAATTGCAACTTTTGACAAAAGTTAGTGGCAAAAGTTACTTTAAACACCAGTGCTTAAAACTACATGTACGCACCTGACCACTGTACTGTTTCATATACATTAAAATACAATTTAAATATTTAAATAATTGTTTTACTATACATGTATAATTATTTTACAAAAAGAAATAATTTTGTATTTTTATGGCCATATTGCAATTTTTAATTTTTATAATAAATTTAATTTAACAAATTTACTTACAAGTACATTTTACAAGCAACGATTTAATCACCCCCGAAAATATGTACACAATGAAATATTTGTTTGTTACAAGCAATCATTAAAAACTCATACCTATTGTTAGTGGTACATTCCTTTAAGCGATGTGGTGATTCCAGCTTACATCATTTGTCCAGTCAGCATTGAAGGAAGAAGATTGCGACACGTTTTAACTAAAGTTTTTGCCCACTTTTAATATGTAAAAGTGGGCAAACTACTGTTGTTAGTCAGCGGTTGTTTTGGCAAAATAAGCCGTCGAAATTAGTTAAGTTAGTACATTTTAGGTAACAAAAAAGTTTGCTACAGGTCTGAGTGTGAGTATTCTACAACTTTAAGCAATAAGATAAAGCAATGTTAAAAGTGAGGTTGCAATATGTTATGCATTCATATTTAATTGTTAATTGAATTTTTTTTATATAAATGACAATAGTATGAAATCTTAGTTGATTATGTAAACACTGTTAAAGTAACTTGATATAAAAACATTGGTTAATCTATGGAAATTAGTACAAAATATTTAAACCTCACTTTTAGATATGAAATATATTTCAACAATGTGTACTAAGGAAATTACATTTACAAGAAAGTTACCAACCCATAAAGTACTTGTTAATTTACACATTTTAGTTAATAAGTATCAACGAATAAAAGTAATTTCTTATGCAAAGTTTCTTGAGAATAAACATGGTAACATACAATTCTAGACTTCTTTCTTAAAATACAGGCTGTATCAGAAAATTTCAGTGAGAATGTTCACCTTTTTACCACCGGTCATAGCAAAAATTAAGCTACTAATCACCAAGACTATTTGTATGATACCAAAACACAGTTCCATAAAAGAAAAACCCGATACATATAATCATCTGACACAGTTTTGACGTCGGATGCCGAATATTCAAGATAGTATGTCTGGCATGTCATAGATGTAACTGAAGCATAGTTCTTTTAATGAGATAGGTCTAAACGATCTGTAATCCTTTTTGCATCAAACATTTCAAATATATATATATATATCTAAAAAAAATGTTTAGAGGGATATGAAGCATTTGTAATTTATCGATCTTTCTTTTGATTTTTTTAAAAGTTTTCTCAGTATATTTATTCCTATTACTTTGCAATACAGGTACTTTTTGAGTAACCAACCCAACCCACAATTTCTAAAAATCCTGACCAAAGCCTTTAACCTTTAAAATGTCTCACATTGATTTCCTGAATAAAAGTACAAATTTGTTAACAAACTTACGTCGGGGCGAGTTTTTGAGGACTAGCCTGTAGTCGTCATGCCTCGGTCTTACTTCTAGGGTGGTCCAACAGTAAGCTTCACCCAAGCCATTGCGGGCGAAAACTTCTACTTTGCCCTGGTCGTACTGTCTGCTCTTGGGAATGTCTAAATGGTAGATGCCATCGTACGTCAGCTTATATCTCGATCCCTAAGAAATATAACATTTTATTATTGACATACTTTCCCTTTTTTTTAATTTGAAAGAATTTTTTTAAAAAATGGAAATGTAAGTATTGACATGCTGAAGATGTCCGTCTGGACTCTACATCCGGATAGACATTTGTCAACCTATCTGCCAACGATCTTCCCATTTGAATAGTATTAAAATTTAGTTTTAAGCCTAAAATTCATTTTTAATTCGAAATAAATAAAAAATGGAAAATGTAGGAGCGACAAGCTGGATATGCCAGTCTGTCTGTTCATCCATTCTTCCGCGTATCACACAGACTCCCCCCCCTTTGCAAATTCATTTTTATCCGTTGGGTCCTAAATATGCTTTTTTGTAGGTAAAATTACTTAAAATAAAAAAAAAATTATATTAAAATTTGGTTAGATAAACATTCTTTTTTTTGCAAAGTAATGACATCAGGCACTTATCTTTTCTACTTTTGTCTGTTTGTTTGTATATCTGTCTAGTCTACCTGTCAGTCAACGATCTACCAACTGAATTATCATTAGCAGCGTTCAATGTTTTCATAAAATCTGGTAATTTTCTTAATGATTTAACACGGTCGTTTACAGTATCACTCACCGGTCCCACTGTGTTTCCGTTAAGTATCCACATGAGCCTTGGTCTCGGGTTTCCGATGACTCTGCAGCAGAATTTGGCCCATTCGCCCTCCACTACCACCTGAGGTTCCGGCTTCATGACAAACATGGGGCGGCACCTCTCAGGCGGAACCTCCTCTTCGGACACCACTCTGAAAAGAGAATCAATTCTTATACTATTAGTCAAAAATCAGATTTTAGCTCAATCGAAATCTTTTTTCCGAACTCCACTTCGCTTAAGAACTGGTTCCAATAAAATAGTCTGGCACTGAATAGGAGAACAGCCAGAAAGCGTTAGACATTGTCAACTATAATATATTTCATTAACTATTTAAGGTGTTAAATTTTCAAAGTGGACAACTTGATAAATTCGTTAATTGTAAAATGATAACTAATGTTGAAGTCTTCTTTAGAAAAGTAAATTTTTCTTTGTCTTCTTCTCCTGTATAATAAAAATTAAGTAAATCGAAACTATTTATAGTTCGCAAGTTTAATAAGGATCTTAACGAGTGTGTGTTTTCTTGATTTTATTTCACTGTTTTTAACATATTGGATATTTTCTTAGTTAACAAACGGTAAATACTTTAAGTGGAATTTGAAATGCTTGACCTAATTTCGCATACCTAAGTTACCTTACCTAAGTTTCGCATTTATTAAAAGCATGAGTGAACAGAGAAGGTACTTGCCTCTGCCAAGATGCTTCCATTTCTGCGATTTTCTGCACACCGGTTTCCATCGACTTGGGAAGCTGTGTTCTGTACTCCAACAGCCGTTGTGCTGCAATTTTAAATGTGCGATCAATAACAACCTCTTCACCCCCTCCCCCCATCCAAAAAAATCATATACATACATTCTTTATATAAACATATCTTTTTTCAAACAATTATTTATTCAAAAGTATGTTTTGCAAGCAATTTTGAAAAAAATAACATTTAACAATTGCTACGGTTCACGTCAATTTAGTGGAATTCGAGGTTTTTGAAGGTAAAAATATACAGTTTTGGTGTCTAACATATTTTAATGCAAAATGTCTTATAAATTTACCCCTAAAAAAATTAGATTTCACAAACCTCCTAAATCCTCTTGACCCTCTTGCTACGTCATTTTTTATACAATTAATCAATTTCTTCATCTGTATCAATATATTTGGAAAGTCTGAACAATCTAATTCATAATAGAAGGTTTAGTATTAAGAATTGAAAAATGAAGTTGAAAAACGAATTCTACAAAGATCCAGTCCACGTATGTGTATCTCTTTAGCAAAGAGGATAAATAACTAGTTCATACATTAGTTTACTTTGCAAATTGGAAAAATCGTAATATTTTCCGGAGAGATAAATAAATATACATTTCAACAATCTCTAAATTAAAAACTTGCCTTTCACTTTGAGGTTTGTCTTGGTCATGTCCTCTCCGTAGTCATTGACAGCACGAGCCGTGTATTCACCGGAATCTTCAGCGTACACGTATAAGACATCTAATGCGACAAATCCGAAATCGTGGGTGGTTTTGAAGCGATGACCTGTGGAAATGTAATGAATGGAAAAATGAATTTAATATAATTTTTTTTATCAGTTTTTTTTAACCTAGCTCTTAGATGGACATAGATAAGTATGTATCCAGCAAGCGATCTTCAGTTGTTTTTTTTTAACTTGCATAGTTTATTAGGGTCCCTAAATACATTAGTTTTATTTACAAAAAAATTTAAGTAATACTGAAAATAGAGCATTTAACCTTCAAGTACAGAATTTTTTTAAATAAAATATTAGTATATGGACAATTTATAATAAAGTCGCATGGAGTCAAAAAACAATTATATATTTTATTCATATACTAGTCCCGTAGTTGGGTTTCAAAGGAGAAATAAAGATAATTTACTTAATACCTATCAAAACTCAACTCTAAACCACTCTATACACTTCTTCAAAAGGTTACAAGCCGTTTTGGCTGTCAAAAGAAATTGTGTCTCACCTGACTTCAATGGCTTTCCGTTGTGATACCATTCCACCCTGAGCTTAGGATCATTGACAGGCGTGAGTTTACACTCAAAGTGAGCAGAATCTCCCTCCTGCAGGTTCTCTTGTGGCTGAATCTGAGTCACGAATTTAGGTGGTTTAGGAGCTTCTTCTTCCGTGGGCGCAATCTGCTGCGGGGGCATGTCCAGCTCGCGCAGTTTGTCGGAGGACATGCCTTCGGGCAGTTGAGAGTCCATAATGATATTCCGTTTACCTAAAGCGAGAAAATAATTTTTCAAAAAAAATATCAGCATTGCAAAAATAATGTTGGTTATGAGATTATAGTCTAGTAAATTGGAAAATAAGACCTGAATTTTGAAAATAAGAAATAAATTCAAACTTACTCTTAATTTTGAGTACAGCCTTAGTGGTGTCTTGCCCCCACTTGTTGGTTGCTCTGCACATAAATTCTCCAGCATCCCGAGGGAATAGCCAGTCGATGTCCAGAACCACAAAACCGAAGTCATCGACAGTGTGCACACGAGTACCTAAAACATACAGTTGACTGTTAAATGCTATTCTTTATCAGAAAGGCAATGATAAAACTTATATATTATTATGACATTAAAGTTAGTTGTGATTTGACAGATGATTTCCTATTTTTAGTCACATCCTGTAACCTGTTAAATAAACCAATCCATTCAATTTCTAAGTAGAGAAAGAGTAGATGTTCCTGTCAAACATTATGACGTAGGACACCATTTCAGAAAAGAATGTGAAATGTATCTAGTAAGGAATGTATTTACTCAGAAATTAAACAACAGGGATTCTCAATAATAAATGATTCCATAAGTGGCATTTACCTTCTGCTTGTAAATGTAGTATCTAATATGGGGAAAATATAATTGCATTTAAATTCTCAACAAAATTTAATAGAAAAATATTGGAGTGGAGAGTTTGATAGATATTATTTTTGACCAACTAAATATTTTAGTAGCTAAATATTTATTATAAAGTTCTTGAAGAAAAACATACGTTCTCATCAAAATTTAGCTTTGATGTGACTGTACACAAACTAAAATATACAATGAATAACATAATTAGCAAAGATAAATAAAAAAAAAAGTGTGCTTAGTGACTATGCTATCCGTCATTCAACGAAAGAAATCTTGGTTAGAATTAGGGGCTGTAAAGTCATGGATATTAACATTTTGTACATGTAATGATAGTCGAAACACTTGCTTCTCCTAAGCAAGTGACTCAAAGACTCTAATATTTTAATGGCCATTGAAGTAAGTAACTAGTTTAACTTTTAGAAGACAAAATTCGAGATCATAAAACATCTCTTTACCTGATGTAAGAGGTTTTCCGTTGACGAACCACTCAACACGCATGGTGGGATCTCCCACTGGCTCCAGTCTGCACTCAAAGTGAGCCGACTCCCCTTCCACCTTGTTCTCCAGATTCTGGATCTGTGTAATGAATTTAGGGGGAAGTTTTCGGTCATCGTCGATGATCATCTCTTCGGTGCGATACATGGCTTCCTCGAGACGCTGAAGACTTTCGGTTCCGGATCGCCACTCAGTAGGTAGCTGAGGCTCCATGATAATGGAACCTTTGGCTGCCGGGGGAAACACAAATTATTGTAATCAATACATCGAGGAAGAGAAAATATAAGAAATTTTTTATGCATAAAAAAAAGTGTTTTCATTTGTATTCATTCTTGAACCCTATGAAAATTTTGAGGTTTTCTATCTACCTCGAAGAAAGTTGTTTCTTACGATGCACGAGTATATTTTCTCTTGAGAAACAAACAACTTCAAAAAATTATATATGCCCTTCTTAAAGCTGGAAATCAATACAAAAATATCTGAAACATGACATAGTTTCTGCCACTGAGTACTACTAGACATAAGTTGCTTATTAAATTTGTCTTTATTATGCTAATTATTGTACTTTTACTTTAGCTAAATTAAATGTTCAATACAAACCCCAAAAACTCTATGTTATAATGAAACGTTAACTGTTTAGCTTCTAAATTATATGAAGGATTACCTTTTACAGAAAGTTTGCAGGTGACTGTGGCTTCCCCATACGCATTAGTGGCTTTGCACATGTAGACACCGGCATCTCTACCGAACACTCCGGCAACTTCCAATATAACGTAGCCAAAATCATTGATAGTTTTGACTCGAGATCCTAAAAACAATAAAATTAGTTACCATTAAACAACAATGTAGAACCCATCAACGTAGTTGCTTGTCAAAGTATTTTATTTAAAACTTATTTTGGCAGCTTGGATATCAAGGAAAAGAGGTCTTCTCACCAAAGAGAAAGAAATCATACCAAATATAGTCTGTTTTTATTTATGTAATTTTTCGTGTATAAATTGAGACGCGAGAAGATATATAACAACTTAATGCAGCATAATAGATGGAAAAATATGCTTGGGCCCCAAATTTAGAAGAAAACGATATTTAATTAAGAGATTTAACGAAAATCTGTTCTGAACTCATAGAAAAAATATTAGGGCTCAAAATTAAAAAACCTTCTGACTTTCTTCTGGATTTATTAAGTGATTGACGTAATTAATAATATTATCAAATTATATAATACATGTTTCTCCTACAATAAAATCATATGCAGTGGAACATTTATCGAAAATTGTATGCAAATTACTCAAATAATCCTTGACTTTTATTTTTACAAAAAATCATTAATTATCTTAGCAATAAAGTAGATACCAAAATTACATAGTTATTAATAACTTAATCTCACCAGTGATGAGTGATTTTCCGTTATGGTACCACTCCACCTTCATGGTTGGGTCGTTGACTGGCGTCAGCTTGCATTCAAAGTGGGCCAGAGTGTTCTCCGGCAGTGTCTGGTCTTGCGGTTGCGAGAGGAACTTGGGTGGTTGCTGCACCTCAATGTCCATCCATTGCTCAGAGATGCGGGCAGAAGAGATGTCCTCGAAGCGAGCGATCTTTTCGATGCTCTCCATGCCTGCGGGCAGCTGAGTGTCCAGAATGATGCTGCGCTTGCCTTAACACCAAAGACAGAAGTAAGTTTAGGTAGTGCCAATTTTGTTGTAGATAAATTATAATTCTAGAAGTTTTGATCATGTCTTAATGAATTAAAATGCGTACATGGCCTTAAGGAGGCACATCCATTTCTATTGATGCGTTAATTAGAGTTTAGATTTTTTTTTGTGTTATGAAACGGATAGTCTGCAGTCCATACAATCAAAAATCTATGATTGGTTAAAGATGAATTTGCGTTTGACTAATCTTATTTTGATGAATGAAATTACAAGCCCTGCCCCATTTTTTACCATTTCAAATTGCTTCGATGAATTGTTTAACCGTTGTATATAAGCTTCAAAAGTCTATACATTATAATTAGTTAATGTCATAAGTTCGATATAAAATTATTTACTCTATTCATTTTCAGTTTAGAACAACAACACTTACCTGAACATTTGAGGGTGCATGTTGTGACAGCCTCTCCCACTTTGTTGAATGCTCTGCATGAATATAGCCCGCTGTCTTCAGGGTACACCGGGCTGATTTCAAGAACAACGAAGCCAAAGTCGTTGATGGTGCGGATGCGAGTTCCTGAAATTTATATTACAATGGTTACTAAATTCTCTTAAGATGGTTCATTAAGCTTTTAAAAAGTAAAGAAAAAGAAGGAAAGTGCACATTATTTTTGTAAAAGGAACTTAGTAGAGTGATATGTTACCAATATTTTTTATGATTTATTACGAAAAATATTTCGCAAGTTGAAAATGACTTAAGGATATTTGCATAATAGCAATTACATATTTTACTTTGTGTTCTTTGTTGCGAAGCTATGTAAAATGTGATTAACTTTAACAGATTTTTATTTTGTAGATAAAATGCGCACTGGCAGAAAATCTCGTCTTTTTACACTTAGCTATCCCTAATTTTTCGCATATAATTTCCGTTTTGTTCCTAGCATTATTTTTTCGTAAATTTACGAACGTTCGTGGTTTTTTAAGAACCCTTTTAACGCGCATGCTCAATGGACATTCTAAAGACCAATTCTTTATTCTGCTTGTATTTCCATGCGCCTAACACCGGTCTTGATGAATCGGTATGACAACGGGCTGTTTTTGAAAATTCGTCGTCGAGTTGGCGTCGTCTGGGTTTGTCCATCGAGACCATCCAATAAAGAACTTATGTTAGTAATAATAACAAATATAAATCTACTTGATGGGGTTACTTTTAGATATTATTTTTTCTCTAGAAACAGAGAAAATTAATTAGGAGAAGACATTTTACCTTCTAAAACGGGGAAAAATAAATGAAAGTGGTGTTAATTAACGGAAATACTTAGGCAGCACAACTGCCACTAATATTTCCGTTATTTGAAAGACTCATTTTTGAGAGTATATAATCCCTAAACTCTTTCACAATTACAAAATTAGAAGCATTCATACATGAAACCATGACATTCAAAACTAAGTAGACAGCAAACATTCAACTAATTCACACGTTAAAAAATAATCACTTGATTTCTTACCTGCTTTGAGGGCTTTGCTGTTCTTGTACCACTCTACCCTGAGGTCTGGGTCGTCTGTGGGCGTAAGTCGGGCCTCCAGATGGGCATTTTCACCTTCCCTCAAGTCAGTGGCATTCTCCAAGGGAACCGTGAAATACGGAGCTTCCAACTTGAGCTCCACCTCATGTTCCGAACGGGAGCGGTACAGATGTTCCTCAAGCTCCATGATGCGTCGGTTACTGTCCGCCATTTCACGGGGGATCTGGGGATCCAGGATGATAGACTTCTTGGCTGGTAAAGGGAAATATACATAAGTACGGTTTATCTTCGTTAGATATACTAAGGTTTGAAGCACTTTGTTCTCAAACGCAACGCTTTCCTGTTACAGAAAATTATATCATTATCCAAAGACGTACTTTATAGCCTCCAGGCCCAAAACCTGGCAACTCTCATAATCAACGCCTTTGGCCCTATATAGTAATACGTAGCCTTACATGGACACGATAACAGCAACAATAATAACAACATCCAAAAAGTATACTTACATAGACAAGTTAGGGTTGTCTTTGTGGTATCTGAGCCGAATTTGTTTGTTGCCTTGCACATGTATTCTCCACTATCTTCACCATAGCAATACAAAATGTCCAAAATAACAATTCCAAAATCGTGGAAAGTTCTGAAGCGATGACCTATAACAAAAATAAGTAACATTAACTTTACCATTTAAATAAGCATTTCTATAGATGTCTATCTGCCATGTAGAACTACATTAGCTAGAAATTTTTAAAAAAGAATTTTAAAATTTCTACTCATATTTTATTATATTAAAATGTATCTAAAATTTTCTTCAAAGTTTATGTGCATACTTTAAGTGAGTGTTCTACTTAAATGATTTTGGAAATTTGCTTTAAAACAGAAATGTATCCTTAGTAAAAATTTGTTTCGCTTAAAGTTGTAATAAGTTAAGAGGAATAAATTTGGAATATTTTATTCTGTATATCAAAAAATCTAGATAGCCATATAACCAGGATTGTTAGGAAAACTTGTACCTTTACCCCTTTCATTACTAAATAAAATAGTCATAAACAATATTCGTAAACTTACCTGCCCCGAGGAGCTTTCCGTTGAAGAACCACTCAACCTTGAGGTTTGGATCGTTAGTAGGCGTAAGATACGCCTCAAAGTGGGCGCTCTGTCCCTCCACCAAGTTGGACACCTCTTTGATGTGGGTCGTGAACTTGGGAGCTTCAGTGATTTTGGAATCCATTGAGACCTGAGTGCGGTACAGGGAATGGGAACCCTCCAACTCTGCGATCTTCTCCAGACTCTGCGGCTGTAAGGTGTCTCGGAAGATCTTGCCATGGCCTGTGTTGGAGATTTCATTATTTATGGGGTAGTAATATGATAAACAAGTAGGTAAAGATAGGTTTGTAAATAGGTTACTTTGAGTGTTAGGGCGCAGCTTAAAGCGCAAATACAAAAAGGGTGTTCATTTGGCAATTTTTTCAAATTTAAAATTTAATTTAGTATTAAAGTATCAAAATTGTTTTGGATTGGAGGATTGATTTTGGAGTTTTATCCAAGTTAAATGAACGTTATGTTTAAAACAGATGAAAATACCTATGAGTTATATAGTTTTATTACATAAAACAAATGTATTTAACAAATATGAGCTGTAGATATGAGCTGCTATCTGATATAGAATGCTGGAGTTTGCGTTTACACGCAAATTTTGATTATAAATTGATGAAATGGAAGAAGATTTAAAAAATTATTTTTAAAAAAAAATCTTATACTTTCAATAGTTCAATAGTTTAAAGTCAAAATTACAGAAACTGTCTTACTATGCAGAGAAAAATTGCCAACTATTTCACAAATAAAACTATTTCATGTTTCAGTACAAATACCCTGTTAATAATCAAACTCTTACCTGTACATTGGATGCTGCAACGAGTTGTATCAGATCCGAATTTGTTTGTGGCAACACAAACGTAATCTCCAGAGTCTTCAACGTGCACGAAAGAAATGTCCATCACAACATAACCGAAGTCACTCAAAGTTTTAATTCGAGAACCTGCAATTTCAACGATAAATTTAGTTTCCATATGAGTGACGAGATGCTCGAAATCATATTTTTGAATATTATATTCAAATATTATGCCATTTTTATGTACGAAAAGTCTGCAGTAAAAGAAAAATCTTTTTAAGTAATTGTATGCAATTTACATAGAAACAACTCGGACTTACTATGTCTCATGGGCACGCCGTTGTGGAACCATTCTACCCTCATAGCGGGGTCACCAATGGGCACGAGATGACATTCAAAATGGGCACTTTCGCCTTCTTTCAGACCACTCAGGCTCTTCAGTTGAGTTGTAAATTTGGGTTTCTGTCCACTCACTTTGTCGACGCACTCAAGCTTCACAGTGATCTCGGCTTTGCCCCATTTGTTGGTGGCCACGCAGCGGTATTCGCCAGTGTCTTCGATCACCACTCCTAAGATCTCAAGCACAACCATACCGAAAGCGTGCACTGTGCGGATACGATGACCTGGTAGAAAAAATAACGATGGAAAAAGTTAATAATCGAAGCAAATTAATACTTTTATTCGAAATTTATTAAATATTAGAAAAGTTATTTCCAAGTCCATGAAATATCTATCTCTAAAATTGCATTAGGATGTCTTTATCTACTTTTCGTATAATTTGCAATTCTTAAAAAGAACTTACTCTGAATCACATAAGTTACGTACTGTTTTGTAAAATAAACAATTATATGTAATTTCAGTTTAAAATTTCCCACTTGTACAAGAATAACTAAAATGTTATATACCTGCTTTGAGTACTTTTTCATTGAAAAACCATTCGACAACCATTGTCTGGTCTCCTGCTGGTGCAAGAGTGGCCTCGAAATGAGCGATTTCGCCTTCGGTGAGGTTGGTCAGATTCTGGAAGTGCGATGTGAAGATCGGTGGATGGCCTTGGTCTTCCGTAAATGCTTGGTCGGTCGGACGGAGAAGGGAGTCCTCAAGGCTCTGTATACTTTCCAGTCCCTTTTCACCTTCCGGATGGAGGGTGCCTTCGTAGATTGAGCCCTTGGCTGAAAGGAAAATACATCATTGGAATTAATGAATAAATAACTGAATTAAGTCTAAAGCTGTTGTCATATGGTTTCTTACGAAAAAAAAAGCTATCACGGTTTTAATTATTCAATACGGTTAAATAGTCCAATCGCCAGGGAACAACATTTTAAGTATAACAATTGTATATTTAATCTATTGTATTTTTCTTGAAAATCTGACTGCATGAAGGATTAATGGAGACGCACAATAGACAACAACAAACGTAATGAGGATGAGGCATCGTGAAGTTAGAGATCATGAATAGTCTTTATTTAAAATGACTCTATATACCTTTCTAAAACAGGCAGAAATCCATATTACTTTTTCTTAAAAAAATATGTGAAATCAAAAAATTTTAAGCTTACCTGCAACATGGATGGTAGTGGATGTAAATGCTTCACCCATGGCATTGTAGGCCCTACAAGTGTATACGCCACTATCTCTTCCCCACATGTCCGTGGATGCTAACACAACTTGACCAAAGTCGTTGGTGAGCTGGAATCGAGTACCTATAAAGAAACACAATGAATAATTCTATACTTTATTTAGATAAATTATGTTTTATTGTTTGTATTTTAATTTTTAAGTCTTAGTTATGTTTTTGGTACACAGTAAAATTATCACAAATGTTTCCTTACTTTCACACTAAAAACCATATCGATGATTCTCTAGTTAAAACAAAGACACTCACCAAGATTGAGGGATTTTCCGTTGAAGAACCACTCTATGCACAGCTTAGGATCAGCTGCAGGCTCCACTCTACAGTCCAGCCTGACACTCTCACTCTCGTTGACGGCATACTTGTCTTGCAGAGGAACAACGAATACGGGCTTTGGATATTGCATCTCTTTATCTTCGATGTGAGTCTGCGAATTCAGTTTCATCATTATAAAAATAAAAGATCACGTAATCGTCATTTACTGTTAAAGATATTTATAAAAATATTAATAAAAATTTCTATCTTGCCTATAAATAGCCATCTTCAGTAAATTTTAATTTAAAAAACGTATTATACGAAGTTTTAGTTGTTGCATTAATGACGCATGACAATCAATTTCCTTAAAGTGATTTTTAAAATAAAAATGAGGCCTCCAAAATTTTATGAAATATATACTTTTGTGATTTCTTGAAACTCAGCCTTAAAATTTTCTTTTACGCTTAGAGTATGTTTTGGAAATATATACACACAAAACGCTTGGAAAAACGCTTGGAAAGTTAGTTAAATTGTTAAATAACTATTCAACTAGTTTTCGTTTGGATTTAGGAAATAGATCTAATAAATTCAAGACTTACCTGGTATTTGGACAAATACATTTCTTCCACTTCACGAACTTTGGAAAGTCCTTCTTGACCCATGGGATGAGTAGTTCTTTCAATTACAAACTCTTTGTCTAAATAAATATAATGAAAACAATTCATAAAAAATTAAATAAGTGTTGGCCCGTTTCATATAGAAGTGCAATATTTTCTTTTAACATTGATATACTACAGCTTTAACTTAACTTAGGGATGCGCAAAGATAATTTAAATATATGTAGTTTAAGATTTTCTTAACATTTTGATATTCCAATAGTTAGCCGACAAATTCAAAAAGAAAAATATACATTAAGTATTTACATTAAAATATAAAAATAAAGCTTTTAGGTAAAGACCAGCGGACCGAGTTGATAACGAGATTCGTCGGTTTGAGAGATGGGAAGTTTCAAGTATTTTCTGAAACTTTTACCAGCAACCGAATCATAATGGACGAGTCAGTTTATGAGTTTGGCGTTGAGGGCATGTCTGGTGCCCAAAAATTGTTAAATAATGATATAGCATGTTTACAAAATATAATTTAAAATTTATATACCATCTATTATCTTGAGAGAGCCTGTGGTAACAGCCTGGCCTTTGCTGTTGGTGGCCTTGCAAGTGTAGATGCCGGCATCTTCAGCAAGAGTATGAGAAATATCTAGCGTGATGTAGCCAAAGTCTTTGCTGGATGTGAAACGAGTAGCTGCAAAAACAAAGGGCGGAATCTCAATGACTTGTTGTGCAAAAAATGTTAACTATTCAGAATTTACATGGTATTTTATATTAAATTACTGATTAATAACTTTGCCATTATTTTGTTGATAATATCAAATAAATATCGAAATTTCTTTCAATTATTTACTTTAAAAATTCCATAATTTTTCCAGAATTTTTATCAACCCCTAATAAGATTTTTCTAACTAATCAACGGTTTGCATCGACTTATTTTACCGTGATGAATATCAACAGTTCATGCTTAAAAAACATATTTTAAAATTCACGAACACTATGCTATAGTTTGAAATATACTTTATTTCAAATTGTGGAAATTGAGTAAAAATAAAGACAAGATGTTCTTAGATTTAAATAATTTGCCAACATTATCTAAAAGCTTAAGTTAATTGTTTTGAATAAAACTAATATGAGGGGGGGGTTAAGAAAAAAATATAATTGGGTTGCCCTCCCCCCCCCATTAAGTTCTATGTTTCAAATTATTTTATTCACCTGCGGGCAAGGGTTTTCCATTCAGCTGGAACTCTATCTTGAGAGTAGGATCTCTGTAAGGCTCTACTCTGCACTCGAAGTGAGCCGGGGCGCCCTCCTTCAACTCCAAGTTGTTGAGATGTGAAACAAAAATAGGCTGCTCGTAAGCCACTTCTTGCTGCACTGTTCCAACTGGCTGGGATGATTCTAGTTCTAGAATCTTTGGGAGACTCTCCGGATGCTGAGATCGGTAGATGATGCTCTCGCGGTCTGATGAAAAAATTGAAGAGCAATGTAGTTTGTGTTAACACATTTATGAGATGTTTTTAAACAGTTTCGGTTTTATAAGTTTTTTTAAGTAAAAAAGCATGATGTTAAATTGAAACCAGGGTTTCAACGACCTTAAATATATATTTCACATTATTACACTTGACTACATGCAGAAAACTGATCTAAGACTTATTTACAAAATAATTACAAAAAAGTAATTTGTGCTTATATCGCTAGTATATATCATATACCAGAAAGAAGGTTAGCAACATTTAACATCCATATAAATTAAAACTCACCTTCCACCTTCATAGAACATGTAGTGATGGCTTCTCCGACTTCGTTCACAGCTCTACATGTGTAGATACCAGAATCATCCGGCCTGACAGTTACTATGTCCAAAGACACCAGTCCAAAATCACAAGTGGTTCTGATCCTTGTTCCCGACACCAATGTCTTTCCGTTCTTGTACCATTCAATCCTCAACTTCTCATCTGCAGCTGGTTCCACCCTTGCCTCCAGATGCACATATTGACCTTCTATAAGCTTGTCGTGGCTCACAAGATGTTCAGTGAAGAATGGTGCTTTTGGAGCTGGAAGTTCGGGCTCACCTGCTGGTGCTGGGCCCTGTTCTAGGCGTTGAAGTTGAATGTAGGCTTCTGGGTGCTGGCTTTCGCCCAGTACTCCTCCACGAGCTATAAGAAGGTATATATTTCAGATTTTGTGAAGTTCATTTCAAGACAAAATGTTAGTTCATCGGTCAAATTCTACGATCATACGATTTCTAATGCTTTATTTATGTCATAAAACTTCCCAAAGTGAAGATTATGTAGATAACAAAAACATATTCAAATAATAGAAGGTTCATTAAAAATATTTGTAAAGGGGTTAAGGTAAATAAAAAGTTAATCTTTTATTGAGCAGTAAAATTATTTTCTAAGAAAATTACGTAAAGATTATCAAATTCATGTCTTTGGTGATTCTTGTCTCTTTTAATTATTCGTGAAATCATAATAATTCATTAGTTTTAAATATAAATTTTTATATTTTTTCTAATTAAATACAATATTTTACCTCTAACAACCATTGATGTAGAAGTGACAGCTTCTCCAGCTTTGTTCACAGCTTTGCACATGTATACGCCAGAATCTTCAGCTATGGTGGATGCAATGTCCAATGACACCATTCCGAAATCGTGGATCTCACGGAAACGAGATGCTATAATTAAAAAAAAATAATAATATTTTAATTCTTCATTGCATCGTGTTTCATATGTTGCAGAGACTTATATTTAGATCTATAAAGCAAAAGGTTTACTTTTCTTGAAACATTTAGAAATACTATTAGAAATACTATTAAAATGTAATTTACTATTTAGAAATCAGTTCTACAAATAGCAAATTAATTGAAAAATTATGTTAATGAAACCTATCCAAATTATGGGCTAATTAACTTTATATTTTGATTTATTGATTGACTGTGTTAGTTAGTTCTAATAGCCATTTCACGTGTTTGAGATTTTTTTTTCAAACAAACAAATTTTTAGTATGCCTGTGTAAACGCATTAAACTAGTGTATCTCTTTAAAATATTAAGTATAAAGTTGTTTTTTTTAAAATTTTGGAGTATATTTAGTTTATTAAACTAAACGTGCAATGATATATTTATACAGTAAATGATAGTATACCTTGTTTCAGTGCAACTCCATTCACAAACCACTGGATCTTTAGATTTGGATCTCCGATTGGTACCACTCTAGTTTCGAAATGAGCTGGCATTCCCTCAACCACCTCAGGTGGTCCATAGAGCTGCATGGTGAACATAGGTTTCTCAAAGGCCTTTTCAGGCATTTCCATGGATGGAGCCTGCTTGTAATTCTCCAATTCCTGAATCTTCTCCAATCCCTCGGGATGGTGACTTTGCAGCTCGATGAAGGCTTTGGTCTGTACCTTGATTGAGGCGGTAGTAACGGCTTCTCCCAATTCGTTTCTGGCCCTGCAAGAGTATAACGAGCATTTTTGTAAATACTCAGTCAATTTTTATAGGTTTGTTTCTGCGTTTTTACAGGAAACTCTATTGAATTTTTTACAATGCTGGAACCAAACGCAAAGGTAATATTACTAATGCTGTAAATGAGTTAAAGTGGAATTTGACTAATAATTTTTATTTATAACTATGAAATAATACTTAAACTATTCAAACCCGAACGAAACCCTACACAAATATTCATTTATATAAACAAATTTTTCAAATTGTATTTGAAGTTTGTATTTAAAAGTGGGTGTTTTTTTTCAAGTAATTTTAAAAAGTTAATGTTTAATATTTGGTATTTAAACTGGTCCATTCTAAAATTTTAAAATGCAAAATATCTCATAAGTTTGTAGCGGAGAAAATTTCCGAATTCCCCCGAAACGCGAACTAAGTCATTTTTCATACAAATAAACGTCTAATGCTTCGGTATCGGTATTTTCGAAAAGCTTGAACATTCTGGTTTAGAATAAAAAAGTTCGTATTAAAAAAAATGTAAAATGAAATTGTGAAGTGAATTATACAAAACTCCATGTATATGACAGACTAACTCTAAACTTAAAGGCTTGCTACTTACTAAGTAGGCAAATTTTTGGAGTGTGCAATTATACTGTAAGCAACCTACCTGCAAGTGTAAATGCCTACATCATCTGGTCTTGCGTATTGAATGTCCAATGCCACGTATCCAAAATCGTGCGTTGTCTGCACTCTTGAACTTGGAGGCAAAGGTTTCTCATTAAAGAACCATTCTACTGTGAGGCTTGGGTCTCCTACGGGTATGAGTCTGCATTCCAGATGGGCACTCTGGTTCTCAACTAGCTCAAGGTTCTGCAGAGGAGCTGTGAAGACCGGTCTCTGGAAAGTTCTCTTTTCTGTGAACTCTTGTGGTTGCCTATTCGACTGGTCCTCCAGTTGCTGGATCTTCGCAAGACCTTCTGGATGCTGAGTGTCGGATATGATTCCTGACTTGCTGATCACACGGACGTTGAGGCTGCTTGTGGCCTCACCAAGTTTGTTTGAAACCTTCACCGTGTATTGTCCGGCGTCCCTCGGGTACATGTGGCTGATGTCCAATGCGACGTATCCAAAGTCCAATGTGACGTGGAAGCGCGAAGCTGCGTCAATGGGCTTACCATTATGGAAGAACTCGACCTTCAGGTCGGGGTCGTGAGCTGGTTCGACACGGCATTCGAAGTGGGCACTGTCCCCTTCCGTGTATTCTGTGATACCTCTGAGTTCGGAGACGAAGTATGGCTTGCAGATGGGCTTCTCATCCACTTCGATTGGCTGGTATTTGGTTTGGCATTCCAGTTCTCGGATCTTCTCCAAGCCTTCCGGATGCTGGGTGTCGTAGTAGATATTTCTACGAGCTGATAAAAAAAATATACATTCGATATTATTTAATAGATTATCGAGATGTTATGTATATTTTGACAGTTACTTAAAAACTTAAAATATATTATGGTTAAAAATTGAAGAAATTACCTTCTACTTTCACTGAACATGTGGTAACAGCTTCACCAAGTTCATTTACTGCTTTACACATGTAAGTGCCACTGTCCTCTCCATAACTGTAGAGAATATCCAATGCAACATATCCAAAGTCATGTATAGTTCTGAATCTATGACCTAATAGAGATAAAATATATTGAATTTGCTAATCGTATAAACACACAATATAGAATCTATTGCTTAACCAATTAGAGTCTCATTTGTCAACCCCATTAACACCTTTCTTACCGAATAAAAACGTTAACTTCGAGTATAAAAATTAACTCTTTCAATTTTCGTGTAATCTAATTTGTCCAACATAAATTGTTCAGTACTATGCTTTTCATTTGTCTTATAGTACGTTTATTTAAATAAACTTAAAGAAAAAAGTTTATTTTCTCATGGCAAATTTTCTTGCCGATTTTATTAATAATTTAATATGTAATAACGCCTTTAAAATACATATTTATACATATTTTAAGCTCCTGTTCTTGCATGTTTTTCTTTTTAAAAAAAGCATATAATTTCTAACATAAGAAATTTTCCCCGTTTTATGTAAAAAAACTTAATTATTTAATAAACCTTAATTAATTCATGTTAAACAAGCAAAATGCAAGCAATATAATGAATACATAATTTAGTATTAGTAATCTCCTCACCTGCTTTGATCTCGATGCCGTTGACGTACCACTCGACCTTGAGCTTGGGGTCATTGACGGGCTCAAGCTTGCACTCGAGATGTACTGGCTGCCCTTCCTTGATACCTTCCTGGCTCTTGAGTGGAGTCAAGAAGACGGGGCGAGTGACGGGCACAACCGTCTCTTCCGGAGTGGGACGGTACTGTTCCTCAAGAGCCCGAATCTTTTGCAGACCTTCTTCGTGAAGAGTGTCTGTGTAGATGGAGCCTTTGGCTGGAAGTTCAGGTAATTTTGTAATTGATTTTAAATAGATGCCGACTAGAATATGCTTCAGGTAGTGTTCATTAAAAGTCTATTTTTTAATCTAGAATGATTCTTAATTTTTTTTATTGTTGAGTTTCATTAAAGACTCTAGAATCTAAAAAAGGGTTATCAGGACATTTTGTACGTTTAAGTTTCTTAGTTTTAAAAGTAACATAATTAGTTATTATTGAAGGAATGTGAACTGGAATTCATTTTTTAATAAATTAGTTTACGTCATGCTTTTTAATTTCAAAAGATTAATAAAGTATATTGAAATTCATGTTACCTTGCACTTTAATGGAACATGTAGTGACAGCTTCTCCGACTCTGTTCGTAGCTTTGCACATGTAGGTGCCAGAATCCTCGGCAAACACATAAAGAATATCCAGAGCAACATAGCCGAAATCGCAAGTAGTTTTGAATCGGTGAGCTGCAAACGAATGGAGAAAATTAGTTATCTCTTTACTTTTATACCTAGTAAAGTACTAAAATTCTCTATGTTCTTTACCTTTTTATTGCTTAAATATAGCTTTAAAATATTTACAATTAAAATAAACTCTTTCATGTTTAAAACCTACATTTTCCGAATAATTTTAAATGGTGGAAAATGTTTTTATGTTCACATTAAAATTTAGAGAAATAAATATTACTTAAAAATTTAAGGTATTTTTTTAACAAATACTAATAAAGGCATGTATTTCTAATTTTTTTCCAAAACTAATTCAAATTCGTAATTTGTTAAAAACGCATTTAATTTAGAAAAAAGTTTTTGTAAGTTGAAAAGTTTGCGTTTTATAATACTTTCTTTTTTGTTTTTTTAATAAAAAAAAAGAAAAATTATATTTTGTAAAAGTACATTTTAGGAATTAAACATTGATGTTAAGTCTGAATTTTTTCTTAATTGATAGGCTAAATTTTCAGATTTCTTCACCTTGTTTGATGGGCATTCCGTTGTGGAACCATTCCACCTTCATAGTTGGGTCGTTGACGGGTGTGAGCGTTGCCTCGAGATGAGCACTCTGTCCCTCCACTAAAGTGTCCAGGTTGTACAGGGGGCGACCAAAGTTGGGCCGATCGAACATCTGCTCCGGTTCCTCTGGTCGAGCGAAACGACTGTGGTCCTCCAAAGCACGGATCTTCTGAAGACTGTCCGGTTGCTGAGATTCCAGAATCAGGCTCTTTTTAGCTATAACGAATCATTCATTAAAATGCGGGTTATTTGAAGTCATGTAATTTTACTTGATGACGCCCCTCCGATAAAATAAGATATTTTTTATTAAATCTTTGAAAAATATTACCTGCAACGTTAATTTTCGCAGATGAGGAGGATGTACCGAGACTATTTGTTGCCTTGATAGTATACTCTCCAGAATCTTCGGCATACACAGTTAGGATGTCCAAAGCAGCAAATCCAAAATCAAACATTGTTCTGTAACGGGATCCTATAACGAAAATAAGAGTATTAACATTTTTATTAAATGTAGCTTAGCCAGCTTCACACTATTCATAAGTCAAATGGGGGAGTTAATATCAATAATTGACGATATGAATCTTGAATTCAATTTTACGATTGAAAGTATTCAATTGTTAAACCGAATTGTTAAAGCAGTTCCAGTATATTTTTGGAAATCCGATATTCCCATGTACACCAATCACAAAAAATGTTTGTTTGCACAAAATAGTCCAAAACAAAAAGTGTTGCAAGCGGATAAATAAATATACATCAAAAGAGCATGGAAAATATTCGACAACTTAATTTAGAATTGCTAAAAACCATTCGAGCCTTTTCTAAATAATTCCAAGGCGTAATAATATAATTTCAGAAAGTGTTTCCTACCAGTGGGCAATAGCTTCCCGTTGAAGAACCACTCTATCTTCATAGTGGGATCGGGATAAGGCTCAATCCTGCATTCGAGGTGACTCGAGTGACCTTCGGTCAACTTTGACGGACCGGACAGCGGTGTCACGAATACGGGAGCCGATGTGACCTTAACCTCCTCGAAGGTGCTGCGCTGGTGCCTGCTGGCGTCCTCCAGATATTGAATCTTCTGAAGTCCCTCGGGGTGCTGGGTTTCCAGCAGTAAGGAATTGCTTCCTGCAAGAATATAGAGATTGAGTCTGTTTTGATGCGCACATTTATTTGAATTGCGTGACCTTAAAATAAATGCAGTCGAGATCCAGCAATGGTTTTTTCAGTGTTATTGATGACACCAGTTTGTTCCGCGACAGTCACTTAACATTCAATTTAATTAAAATATTACTGATTTGAATTTAAATAATAATTATTTTTTCACTTTTGTTAAAATCGTGATGAAATTAATAAAGTACAAAGTTGTGCATATTAACAGTGTTGAAGAGACAATATTTAAGTAAAAAATTAATAGTACTTGCGAACTTATTGCGTTTTTGTACCATGCCCACCATTCACTCAAATTGCAAAAAGTCGTTTAAAACAAACTTCATCCAAACCAATTAAAAATATTAAATTAAAAAATATTAAGATATGTACGCTAAATTTTTAAATGATCTAACAAAAATATGCTAAAAAAGAAGTTAAAGAGTAGTGAGTGTTCTTTGCTATAAAATAATTGTTTCTTTTGAAAACTCACCTCTCACTGCCAAAGTAGCTGAGCATACAGCTTGTCCCAGCTCATTAGTTGCTTTGCAAGTATAGGTGCCGCTGTCTTCGGGTTTCACGTAGGCCAAGTCCAATGCAACGAATCCGAAGTCATGAGTTAATGTTACTCTAGAAGCTGCAAAATGGTACAACTATTAGTAACATAATTCCGGCATTGTTATTTTGTGATTGTAATTTTGTAATAAATAGTATTTAAATTTAAGAGATATAAAACATTTTAAGAGACATTTTAAACTAGACATGCATGATATCATAAATAAGAAAATATGTTTATAGAGAACATTCAAAAGCTTCAAAATATACATTTAAATAACGAAATTAAACAAAAAGAACATCTACAGAAATCACGATATTTTATTTTGACAGTTAACAAGTACAATTTGCTCTATTTTAAGTTCGTAAAAAATGCAAATTTTTAGCTAAAAACCCCGGTCTATGCTTAATAGATTGAAATTAACATAATTTTTTTAAAAATAATAATTGTACTTTACTCAATGACTTTTGAAGGCTTGCTTAAGAATTGGATTGCAATGTACGTTGGAATACGTTTGAGGTACCGAAGTAGTACATATGAAAATATAGACAAAGTAGTATATACTAATACTATAACTTTTCAAAGAGACAAAGAATACTTCATTTTATTTTAAAACAGTTGTTTCACTCACCAGGCATGATGGCCACTCCATTGTGGAACCATTCCACTTTCAATCTGTTGTCTCCGACTGGGATTAGCCTGCACTCAAAGTGAGCACTCTGGTTCTCTATTAGCTGCAGGTTTCTCATGGCCTGGGTGAACACTGGTGCCTGGGTGGTGCGTTCTTCGACAAAGGTGGTGCGCTGGTGTCGACTGGCATCTTCAAGTTGTTGGATCTTCTGAAGGCTCTCAGGTTGTTGTGATTCCAGGATCAGACTACTCTTGCCTGCAAATATTAATTGTTTAGTTGAAGGCTAATAAAAAAAGATATTTTGATCGAGCCATTCTCAATTAGTAACATTACGTTAATAAGGTAGTCCGATCTAGCAAACAGTAAGGAGGTCATTCTTATAAGGAGGAGCTTTTAATAATATTGTAAGCTGTACCGTAAAAATATGGTCGAAGTTACATCATAAAACTGTTGGGAGAATGCATGTTTTTTTTTTGTCTCCAGCTTTATGGAGTAGCGCTACACCACAAAATAAGAGTAAGTTTATATCAAATGGGCAAAAACCTGGATGCCTGGATGCTGTAGCCAGTTTATTTTAAGATAGTTACACCAAACTTTCACAATGCGGTTAGTCATATGTTGTTGTTTGAATATATATACTTACTAATACACTTGAGAGTAGCGGAGGTAACAGCTTCTCCCAAAGCATTGACAGCTTTACATGTATATGTACCGGAATCCTCAGGATAAGCGTACATGATATCCAAGGCAACATAACCGAAGTTGAAGGTCTGTACAAAGCGAGTACCTGTGAGCAAATCATTTTATTTAAAACTAAATAATGTATAACTGCATGTGTACTTCATCTATTTTATGTACTCTATTCCATATTGATGTAGTGCTTGTCACGCCACGGGTCCAGGGATCGAATCCCGGATTGGGCGAGGTTGACTCAGCCTTTTAGCCCTTAAGTGGTTCGATAATATGAGGACCAAGTATGCTTGGGAACTAAACACTGGGGGTTCCGCGTGAGGTTGACCACCTAACCGGGACATATGCCTAGTACCCCATAGACCTTGGTCACGTAAGCAGAAATGGGCACTGCAGGCCTTGGCCCACTAACGGACTGTTGCGCCGAGGAGTTTAGTTTAGTTTGTTCCATATTGAAAAATATTCTTATAAGTATATATTTTATATTTAATTTCAAAAAGACTCATGCTTTTTTTTTTATTTCAGCACAAAAAAAGTCAAATTCCAAAGTTAAATGATGCATTTGATTTTTTTTTTACTAATTTATATATTGCAGAATACACAAGAAATAGCATTTAACATTTAACCAAGATTAAGTTGTTTAGCCGTTGAACTAAAAGTATAAAATTTAATTTAAAGAAAAAATGTAAATCATCCTTTGAGATCTTTTATATTGATTAGATTATAATGAAACAGTTAAATTTTTGAATGACGTAAAATTTTAGAACAGTTAGAAATTATTAGAAATTTAGCCTAATCCTAAAATATTTCATTCTCAAAATTGAAGTTAGAAAATGATCAACATGAGATGACTAAATATTCAAACAAAAATAGTTAAAACATCAGTCTTTCGCTGAACATTTTTCAGCCCCACATGTTTGAAGTACTATACATGGACAATCACATCATTCAAGGTAAACATAAACAAGTAGGTTCGTAACAGAATCTGTCACTTAACCCGCTTCCACACAACAGTTGTGTTTAACAGGTAAAAAGGCGCCAAAGCATTAATTCTATATTAAACATTTACATGCTGAAAATTTCAATAATTATTACTTATCGTTTGCAAAAATTAATTTATATTTCAAAAAATAAATATGTAATATTCCTCGCTTTTAAATAGATTAAAAACATTTCATATCAACATCCAAAGAATCTCGTAGTGAAATATATTTGACGTCATTTCAAACTGATCGATGTCGCAAAAATAAATTTATTTTAATTTATTGTCTAAAAGAATTAAAGTTTCTCGAGCGATTGTTGCGAATGGCAATGGTGATTTAATTCTAATAAAAATGGCTTCCTATTCTTTTTAAATGAGCATTAAATTTTGCAGTTTTTTAAATAATTGAAGTACTTCGAATTCGAATTCTTTTCTGAAATTTTCAATGTATTCTAATTTCGATGCGCTGAATTTTTTGACGTATCACACTTGTCCGTAGCATTCGTAGTTTGGGCTATGAAAGTGGGTGACAGACAGATAGACAGACGGACAGACAGACGGACTGAACGATTATAAAGCCTTCCACTTTTTACGTTATAAACGTAGTGTGGAAGCTAAAATTGTTTAGAAATAATTTTGTAAGAGACCTCTATTGTAATTTGTTTGTGTGCAATATCATGAAGCGTACCTTGTTTGACGGGCCTTCCGTTGTGAAACCATTCGACTTTGAGTTTCGGATCTCCAACGGGAATAAGTCGGCACTCGAAGTGCACCCTCTGTCCTTCTTTGATTTCCACATTCTGAGGGGCTTTTGTGAAAATAGGAGACTGGCTCGTCAGTTCTTCTTGGTACACATCGCGAGTGTGTCTAAAAAATATCACAAAAATTTTCATTAAGGGACAGAATAATTATTTAATATGTTTCCTTTATTTTAAATTCTTTTTTAATGCACTAATTTATTAATTTTAATTTTTTATATTATTTAATTTCAATGAATCTTTGCGTAATTAGATGTTTAAAGCACACAAAAAAGGCAATGAATCAATCAACCGATCCGAGCTACTAGACGACTAAGGCTAAAATTTTTAAATAATAATTTTAATAATAACAAAAGAGGATACTTTTTTAAATGATATTTCTCTTTTCGTAAATATTTGTTTTACATATATATTAAAGTGAATACACAGGATTTCACGGATACGATTAAAATCATAAAAGATAAATAAAGATATTTACCTGGAATAATCTTCAAGATGTTGAATTTTCTGTAATCCTTCAGGATGTTGTGTGTCCGATATAATTGAGGACTTTCCTGTTAAAAAATATTTAATGGTGATAGGGAAATTAAAGTTTGAAATAAGTAAATTAAAGTTTGAAGTTAATATCAATACAAAGCTACAACTTTAAAGCACTTTCGTAATTGTTTAATCAGGCACTATTTAAAATATTCTAAACTTTAAAAATGTAAAAACATTTATGATCAAAAATAGTTCCACACATTCAATTATAACAAAATAATCAGACATAACTATAAAAAATTCTAATTGCAAGCAATATTTTTTTTTAAGTATTTTAGTTACCTGAACAAGTTAAGGTTGCTTGGATTTCAGAAGTTCCCATCATATTGACGGCTCTACAAGAATAGGTGCCAGTATCTTCGGGCACAACAGAAAGAATATTCAATGCCACGTATCCGAAATCATGGAAAGGACGGTATCGATGACCTGTAGAAAACAAAAATATATTTATATAATTTTCATGTTGAAACTGTATTAAAAAATTGAGCACGTTTTAAAAAAAGCTACTTAACATAAAGAAAGGAAAAAATCATTCAGTCCCAGGACTAAATAGCTGCAGGGACAAAAATAATGTGAAGTTTTACTGGAATAATTGTAAAGCATTTTTTTTGGGTCAAAAATCGAAACCTTTGTGCGAAATTATGGCGTCATGGTGCAATGCAAAAGTTGACCAAGAACAAAAAAATTGCCCTCCAGAAAACAGTTCTTTTATACAGGCAGAAATGTGACCTAATGTGAAACCAAAAATTATGTCAAATTTAAGAACTACAAAACTTACAGATACTCTGGTTGCCTGTTCATCCCAAACTAATAATTCAATTTGTACCAAATGATTTTAGTTTTAGAAGAAGCAAATGCTTTTTTGGCAAATAAAAAATCAGAAATTGTATAAATTTTTCCGTCTATAACTGCAAATCTTCATTTCGAGAGCTACGCTCCTCTGGTAATTAGCGAGCCATAGAATTCGATCGAAATGAATGAAACTCACCGGCAGGCAGTGATTTTCCGTTCCTGAACCACTCCACTCTGAGGGAAGAATCGTTAACGGGCTCCAGCCTGCACTCGAAGTGAGCCAGTTGTCCTTCATTGAGGTTCAGGTTGGTCAGCTTGGACAAGAATTTCGGAGCTACTTTAGCTGACTCTTCGATCCAGGTTTCGCGGGTGTGTCGGCTCTGGTCTTCCAGGTACTGGATTTGCTGGAGTCCCTCAGGATGCTGGGATTCGAGGATTATCTGGCTACGACCTGGGATTCAAAGAGACAGAAGAGTTTTAGTATATAACTTTAATTTAAAATAGTCTACGAAAGAGTGATATACCGGCCGCCGTTAATATGTCTATATTATTATGTGTATAGAATTGATTTTGTCATCGATCTGATTCGCGAGAACATTACTGTTTTCAAAGACCTCACTTACAACTTAAACAGAAGATGTTTTGTTGACGAATAATATTTTCCGATGATAATTTAGTTTGAATCATTCTCTTTGTCTGTCTGATAAATTTAACTTAGAAATGCTGACAATATTAAGCCTTTTGAAAAGTTGACATGGCTCATACAAATGTATTAATTGAGTGGTGAATAATCTCCAACAAAAATATATCATATTCAAGGATATGAATTTTATTTGCAAGGTCCATTACCTGTGCACTTTACTGTGCAGGAAGTGACGGCCTGTCCTAGACTGCTGGTGGCTTTGCAGGTGTAGACTCCACTGTCTTCTGCGTACACGCTGAGAATGTCGAGGGCGACGTAGTCGAATTCGAACGCGGGTCGGAATCGATGGCCTATAATAGGTATTTGCATGCGATAAAAACTTAGTAAGCAGGTGAAAACGATTAAAACTATGTAATTTTTCACTGGTTACAACTAAGATAAAGTGTGATAAAGTCAACTTTATAACATACAGTTTTAAAAAGTCATAAAATGTCGAATGTCAACCAAATTTTTAAAGTTCTATAAAAACTCGTATTTTAAACAATAGTAAATTTTTGAAAAAATATATAATATTTATGCGAAATCTTCAAATAAGAAATTTTATTGTTCTTAGACATTTACTTTAGATTAAGGTTTTAAAAAAGGGCTAATAAAAGAAAGATGATCGCAATGAAGCAATAAATTTAATTCGTAATTCATTTTGGAACCTCTGCGTTTTAGCACTGTGAAACTTTTGTGCAACGTTACTCCAGCTTCACGAAGTAACGCCATACCGAAGTTATACACAAATGAGGAGTTTACTTCTCAAGTATAATCAGTGACAACAGTTGCGGAGTAACGTTACACCCGAAAATAGGAGTAAACTTCTCTTGTTGTCACTTTACTCTTGAAAGTTGAAATAACGGTACTCCAAAAAACTAGAGGAAACTAGTCTTCACCACTTCTATAGAGTAACGTTACTCAGCACTATTTTACAGTGAGTGTGCTAACCACAATACCAAAAACCACTAAGGTGACTTCAGTGGTGCTGGTGTTCTGCCCCACTATTGTTGAGTTTGTCACCTACCCACTTCGAGCGGTGCTGCGTTGACCAGCCACTCGATGGTCATGGTCGGATCCCTAAATTTGGTGTAACGTTGTTCCATGAAACTATAAGAAACTAGTCTTCATTAGTTTTATGGAGTAACGTTATACAGCGCTGTTTTACAGTGAGTGTGTTAACCCATTATACCAAAAGATGCTAAGGTGACTTTAGTGGGGCTGGTGTTCTGCCAGTATTGTTGAGTATTGTTAAGTCGGTTCAGCATTGTTCAGTTTGCCACTTACCCACTTTGAGCGGTGCTCCGTTGACCAGCCACTCGATGGTCATGGTCGGATCCCCAACGGGCGCGATTCTGCACTCGAGGTGGATGTTGGACCCCTCAATCGTCTCGATGTTGTGCAGGGGCTTGGTGAAGGTGGGTGCCTGGGTGATGATGGTCTCCTCGAACTGATCGCGCCTGTAGCGGCTCGAGTCTTCCAGGTGCTGGATTCGCTGGAGGCCTTCTAGGGTTTGCTGGGTCTCGGACACCACGCCGCTCTTGCCTGCAACGATAGATGTTTATTTATATATTTATTTATTGAAAACACGTTAGTGAATTAATACACCATGTGTCTTATATCTAAAAGATCTTGTGGTCGAGTTGGTTATTTAATTCCGGGAAAGTTTTGAGTTTGAAGCCATTTGTGTTTGTAAGGTTTTCTTTTAGAAGGTTGTTTGTGTTTATAAGGTTTTCTTCTAGAAGGTTTATATGGATGAATATTTGGTTTGAATTGTGCAGGGGCATCGAAATACATATTACGCAAAATGCTATATTATTGGTATTAAAAGGTTAAAAGGGTTCGTAAAAGTGACACAGAACATTTAAACTTTTATAATTAGAGAATGAGCAAAACAAAATATATGTTTTGGCCATAGCAAGATGCATAGATTTTTAGTAAATATAAAAGTCCTCTTCAAAAATTTAACTTTACACCTCGTTCAACATTAAATAATAAAAAGAGCTATTTTAGATGTCTAACAGTAACTTAATTGAGTTTTGAAGAAATAAACTAATGTAAAAATACCAACACAAAAAAGTGGAATATGAGGCTTTAAAATAAAATATTTTTCAATATAGTAGCTGATTTGTTGTTTTTGCTCTTACCTATGACTGTAATGCATGCACTGGTATGTGCTGATCCTAGATGATTAGTTGCCCGGATTGTGTATTCACCAGTGTCTTCTGGGTAGGCGGTTGTTATATCCAAAACAATCAAACCAAAATCGTGCCTTGTCTGGAACCGAGATCCTTTAAAATATAATTAATTTCAAAATTAAAAAAAAGAGTTACATATGGAATACCATTTGAGTTTTTAAATGTTAATAAATAATATTTATTCGATATATATTGCAACTATTCAACTTTCCCTGAAATAGTAAATCATTGAATTTGTCCGACCTGAGAAATCACAAAACTGGAGAATTAATACCAATATATTTATCGCCCAATTTTTAAAGGTTACGTCTCTCTACACCATCTATGGGCTGTCACACCACTGAATTTGGTATTTTTTAATCGACTACACTGTTAAAAAAAACGATATTTTCGTTTGAATCACAGATATTATTTTCCGTTCATTCACGAACCGTTCGAGATTTTGGAGGCGCTCTTTTATCGCGCATTTTTAAACGTCATTTTCAAGGCGATTCTTCATTTACTCAGGCTCAGTAGGCAAACCGGTGCCCAAGCACTCGGACCTAAATGGTACGGCACCCCCTTTCTTGTCGAGACTCGAGAATGCCCTGTTTCGTGTCCCAGCCTCCCTATAAATGGATTTGTGTTTATACGAATAATAAATCTACTCTAACTAGATGTCTCTGAAGCTTTTTATCCTAAACACAGAAAAAACTAACGGGAATGGTGTCAAATAATGGATAATATCAGTTATAAAAAAGGAGTAAAATAAACAAAAAGGTTTTAAAAAATCCAGGAATGTTTAGGCAGCAAAGTTACCTGTACACTGTTAAAAAGTTTGGTGCAAGATTGCACAGGTATCCTGGAACTTTCTAGCAGCCACTACTATTTAGAGCGTTGATTCACCACTTTTTCAGTGTATCATCAAAGTTATAGTTTTACCTTAAAATTGTTAAATTCACGCCCCCAAATAGTGAAGAGGGTCCGTTGCAGTCTTTTTAACTGTGTAAATACTCGTGAATTGAAATAATGATTGCCCACTCACCTGTAGGCAGTGGCTTTCCGTTGAAGAACCACTCCAGAGTGAGGGTCGGGTCCCCTACTGGTTCCACCCTGCATTCGATGTGCACCCTCTCGCCCTCTCTGAGGGGCTTGGGTGAGTGCAGGGGGATGGGGAAGTGGGGCTTGCATTTTGAGATCTCTTCGATGTAGCGCCCCGTGTCCACGTGGGACCCCCTCTCCAGATACTCGATCTTCTCGTCTATCTCGTGGATTGTTGACGTGTCCACGGAGCTCTTGGCTGGAATGTCACAATATATGTTATAATGAATGGTGTTATTAGATTATATTTTAAGTGAGGAATATAGCAGTAGCTAAATAGTTTTGATTCAATTTTTGCTCGATTAAAAATTAAAACTAGTAATATTTATTTTTAGTATTTTACTAACCTCGTCCACAAAAAAAAATTAAATACAATATTAATGATTACAAATTTTTCAAAGACAGCATTAATATACTAATAATATTTCTTGTAAGAAAAAGTCTTAATATTCGTTTAAATTCCTTCCCACTACTTTTGATCCAACGAATAAAAATGCTTCGAATTTCCAATATTCTTCGAAAAATATTTCATTGCATGTTTTTATCTTATGACTAAATAAATTTCATAAATTTATACATAAATGGAATTTCGTTTTTTTTTTAATTTTTCAAAATTAATCAAGTAAAAAATTGGTTGTAATTCTTCCTTTCCAATCTTTGAAAATTAAAAGAGCAAATGCATAGTTCATTATTAAACTTGCATTGTAAATTTCATAATACAACATTAGTCTCAAAAGAGAGTCAGTAATTTATACCTTGTACATGCACTTGTTTAGTAAGAGTTGTTTGACCCAGAGCATTTTTGGCCACCACTGTAAAAGTGCCCGTGTCCTCGGGGAACACATACAGAATGTCCAGAGCAACGTATCCAAAATCGAAATATGTTTTGAATCGGTGACCTAAAAAGAAAGAAAGTTTACGATAAATTGAAAAATGTTCAAGTAAGTGATGACAGCGTCTTTTAAAAACAATTAAGTAAATCGAATTTTAAATATTCACCCGTAGTAAGGGGCCGACCATTAAAGTACCATTCCACAGTCATGGTGGGGTCACCCATTGGTTCGAGCCTCGTCTCAAAATGAGCACTCTGACCTTCTAACAGTTGATTCTTGCCAATCAGGTCGGATGTGAAGATGGGTTTAGACGTGCAGGTAGTTACGTCTTCGCGTACATCTCGCTGGTAACGTGAATGGTCCTCCAGGTGCTGAATCTTTTCCAGACCTTCGGGGTGTTGAGTTTCCACTAGGATACTCTTCTTAGCTGCAGATAGACAGACAGTGACAAACTTTCAACAGTTATGTGTAACACAGATGTATGAAATATTCATAGCAATTTTATGCTTTTTTATGCTTTTGATATAAAGCGACAAGCTTATACTGACTGTCATTGTTTGGCTGTGCAAGTTGGAGATATCATCATAATCGCCATGCAATGTCCATTATTTAAGGAAACTCACCTATAATCACCGATGAATCACAAATCCGTTTATGAAATTTAATAGCAATACTTTCACGAGTACAAATGTTTTAAGACTTAATACATGGAATAATATCAAATCCTTTGGTTATCATCTTTAAAATTTCGTCCTTGCCATCAATTATGAGCAACTTAACCATATTATAAAATAGAAACTCGGCGGTAGAGCGAAAATAAAGTAGAAAAGTTTACTTTTTTAATGGAAAATATTGAATGATATATTGTTAATGGCTTAAGAGTATTCTATATTAACAAGTTAATCAATTTTATGTAAATTTCATACAAAAAGGAATACGAACTTACGGTATAGTCGATATATTTTACTTTAGAATATTTCTTTTTAAAACACATGGCAATTTGTCAAAAATATAAACCCTTTATAAAACAGTAACTATTTTTTGGTTTTGTTCTGTGAAAGACATCTTATAAGTTAAATGCGCTTTTAAGAAATTTTAAAAAGTGTTTCTAAAACATTTAAATATATACTTACTAATGCAGGTGAAACTAGTAGTTGTCGAAGCACTCCCGATGCAATTTGTGGCAACGCACGTGTAAACTCCTGTGTCTCTAGCATCCACACCTTTTATTGTGAGAGACACGTAACCAAAGTTGAAAAATGTTGAGATTCTGGAACCTAAAATATAAAAAAAATATATAGCTCGCTGCATTAACAAAAAAAGTTAAAGTACACTTAATTAAGGATCTAGATTTGATACACTAAATATCAGATGGGTATCGATATGGGTGGGTTTAGTGACCAAATGCAAGATATGCCAATCCGTACCGTTGACCGAATGAGAACATTACGTTAAGTCAAATATTTGATATAATTCCCTTGATAAATGCTTAATTCAATTATTAGGAATGAGATATCTACAATTTAAGCCGTGGAACTTGGGTTCAACTTTTTGTATTTATACGTACGAGTAATATACACTGTACAGTTTGTCGGCATTGTTGGCTTGTTAAAAACTTTAACTATTGCTTTTGGCTATAGTAAGAGTTAGATACACTTGCACCTCTAAAGAGAAGGAACTCATGTAAAAAAGAGTCATCTACGTGGCATGCCCAAAAAAAACTTATTTTTTCACTCCTTTTCCGCTTAAAATTGACTTAATTCAACTATCTTCTTTCTTTAGACAATCGTTTCATTGAAACATCCTACTCACTGGCTTCGACAGGCCTTCCGTCCTTCATCCACTCCACCCTCATGGTGGAATCGCCAGATGGCTCGAGTCTCGCTTCGAAGTGAGCCATCTTCCCTTCGTTGAGCTCCACCTTTTCTAGGAGTTTGGTCTTGAAGGTGGGCTGTTGTCGCACTGTCTGGTCAGTCTCGACGTAGGACGTTTGCTTCTGTTGCATCTGGTAAGCCTCCAGTTCTTGGGTTTTCTGGATGTAAGCCTGCTGCTCTGGTATTCCCAGGCTGGATGTCACTTGCTCGGAAACTGCGGAAGAATAAAACTATTCATTTTGTGCTCATATAAGTTCGTCTTAGCAGGAATTTAACATAAAGGTTTTAACCTTCACCAAAATTGGGTTCATATACATTTTTAAATCGTAATGTTTTTGTGGGTGATTGATTTTTTCTTTTAGCTAGTAGGAATTCATAGTGGACGTAATATAAGTAATAGTTTTATAACAGTAAATATATTTATTAAAATATTTAAAGTCACGGGGTTTCTTACTTCTGACTTTGAGTGTGGCTGTTGAAATTGCTTCTCCTTTCCTATTTATAGCTTTGCACATGTACACACCAGAATCTTCTGCTCTCACGTATGAAATATTTAAGGCGACGTATCCGAAGCTGAATGTAGTACTAATACGAGTGCCTGAAACATAAAAAATTCAATATTTATCAAACATTAAATATAGTATTAAAAATATTCGTTATGTATTTGGAGGGAAGTCTGCATAAGTAGTATTTATAAGTACTTAAATCAGACTCACCTGCTGTGAGGGGCTTTCCATTGAAGAGCCATTCTACCCTCATATGAGGGTCGGACACAGGGGTGATCTGCCCTTCGAAGTGGGCAAACTGCCCTTCCTGCATGTCTTGGAGTGAATGGAGCGGTCGTACGAAGACGGGCAGCTGGGACACGGTCTCCTCTATTGACTCCTGACGACGGTAGCGTTCGTCGTCTTCCAGGTGACGAATGGCTTCCATGCTTTCTGGGTGCTGGGGCGTACGCTCGATACGTGCACGAGCTGAACAGGAAGAAGGTAAAAAAAGTGTTAAGTTACAATTTATGTTTTATTGAATAGGAGCATCTACATTAACAAATACTGCTTCACTCTTTATCATTCAGATATATTGTAAAATTTTTGAATACTTGGTGTCTACAGAGGAGCTTATAACGCATGAAGTGTTGAAAACTACAAAAATCTTATGTTACTTTTTCTAACTACGAAATAACTCTGATATTTCTGAGGTTTAAACTAATTCTCATTTTATATAATTTTTTATATTTTTTGTTTCACAAAAGAAATTCTAAGGCTATAAATAATTCATTGATTTCAAGTACTAGATTTCTAAAAACACCGTCTCATCATTTTTGGAAAATTAATATAATACATTTGCCGCGGGGTTAAGAATGGTTCAATGTAAGATATTTTTTAACTGTCTTAAGTACTTTGCCATAAGAGTAAAGATCTATAATAAATAGTTTTAAAATATTAAAAAAAAAAAAACTTTGCCACTCACGAACGCAACGCAGGGTGGCTGTTGTTGTAGCTTCTCCGGCCTCATTGATAGCTCTGCACATGTAAACGCCAGAATCTTCAGCATACACGTGAAGCAAGGTAAGGGCTACATAACCAAAGTTGTATGTCGTCATTACTCGAGAGCCTGTTAGTAGTAAAAAAAAAATTAGTCAATATCGATGGTTACATAGGTTATTATGACAACATGATTTCACCAATAAAACTCTAATCGAGAAGTCCAAATTGGCTGAAATGGATTAGAAATGTCAAAGAAAAATTATAATAAACATCACCTTCACATAAAAAAAAAGGCCGATTACAAAACCTATAAGGAAGAGCTGAAGAATTCTGAGATCAATGTTTAATCCTCAACCTCAATCAACTCGCAAAGATTCTCACCAAAAAACTAACTGACAAATTCAACTGTGCGTTATTATTATAATTTTAATCTCGACTTCAACACAAACAACTATGTTTTCAAATCGCAAACAGATTCCATCAAACTTAGAAGATAAATTCAATTCAAAGGATAGTCACTTACTTGCTTCGACCATCTTCCCATTGACATACCACTCGATGGTCATGGTGGGGTCTCCAATGGGCACCAGCCTGGCATCGAATGTGGCTCTTTCCCCTTCTTGGAGTGCCAGGTCACGTATGTGGGTGGTGAAGGCTGGCTTCTGTAGGGGCCTTTCCTCTTCAGGGGCCCGTTGGCGAGGGGCCGCGCGCTCCACGGGCTTCAACCAAACCACCTCACGAGGCGGAGAGCCCCTATTTAAAGAAAATGAAATTCAAAGATAACTGAAGTAGAAGGTCTTAAAAATAAGTTATTAAGAGATTAATATATATTCTATTGCTTACATCTTTGATGTAGAGCATGTCAGAAAAATGACTCCATTCAACTATAATATGCTTCAAAAATATTTTATAGAACTACCAGTTTTCAGTTGGAAATCTAGCTAGCAAATAACACATTATCCAATCACATCATGCTTAACTACTATGATATAACGTCATGTGAAACTAGTTTTTCTGTAATACGGTTCAAAATGGGAAATTCTGTGGTACGGATTTCATCTAATGCCTTTATTTACATCGCATAACCCATTAAAATTCAAGACATATGTCAGATATACTAACTAGCAGATAAGGAACAACTTATATCAAATAAGACCTTTGACAGTCGCCTCTGCACACGTAAATAGTGAACATTATGCATTATATACCAACTGTTAGAAATACATCAATAGTATTTTGTACGAGATTTTGAATAACTAAAATTCATTTACTTTGCAGAAAAGAGCAGATGACTAATAATAAGATATCTGTTTTTAGCCTACAAAAGTACAGACCAAAAAGACATATGGTATACCAACTAAAATGACTAAGATCCATTAAAGCCAGGAAAATTTCTTACTCGGGGCAAATAACTTTTTGCGGCCTTGGTAAATTAAGCCTCCATGGTTCTGCAATAGGTGTGCTTTCACCTATAAATAAATAACGTGTTAAAATGTAATCAAAAAGTGAGAGATTATTTACATAATTTATGGAAAATTTTGTAAAATAATTCTAATTCTAAGTAATTTTTCATACTTACTGTCCACATAAAGACGAGCACGGGTAGCTGTACTTCCAGCCTGGTTTTGAGCAGTGCACTGGTACCAGGATGAATCCAAAATATTAACTTTGTTGAAATAAATCGTTGTGGCTCCTTCATTAGTTTCTATTTTAAAAAAAATGGTCAATAACTATTCATAATTTAAATAGAATAACAAAAACATCACAATATTCCAATCGAAAATTTATTTGCAAGACCATACTTCAAAAAATATACGAGTATGTGCATCGTCGGTCCTAGGACTTTGGCAAATAATACGACTTGGCGTTTCAACAAATTATCATAGAAGGAATATTTTTTTTACAAACCTTTGGATTTAATTTAGATATAACTTGATCTATATTCGTTTATGAAATATAATTCAAGACCAGTGCTTTAATGTCTTATTATAATTAGATCTCTTTAGTAAATTAATTTAAAAGACTAAACACTTCAAATGTAAAATTATTATAAAATATAAACTTTTAAAAACTATGTATCGGGGGACTCCTAGTTTTAAAAAGTTGATTTTCAATAAACAGATACCATACACAAGTATATATATAGCCTATAGGTGGCTAGTGTAAAATGGAGTAATTTGGTCCTACCTATAGAGTCACAAGATATTGGCTCTACTGAAATAGATAGAGTCGTGGTAAATTAGCGTTATGACAGCCCGCTTCAACCAAGGTCATTATTCTGGTGAACGCACGGTGGGTCGCTAGTGGACACTATGTTATATTTAGGGGCTAGAGGGTTTCGAATCTTCACTAAATCTCGCCTCGGATGGTGAAAAAAGCATTAAGGGCCAATACCACTACGTGTCGCGATCCCGAAAGTACTAGTACAAGCCGATATCTAGTCCCTACCTATGATGATGTTGGGCGGCTGCGAGTGTATCTGCACCCCGTCTTTCTGCCACGTGATGACGGGGGTGGGAGTGCCGATGGCTCTGCAGTGCAGAGTCACGGGCTCCCCCTCGCGCACGTGGAGACTCTGGAAGCGCTCCACGAACTTCGGGGCCACGATCTGCTCCTTCTCTGCAAATGTAACACACACATTGTAAATGTATCCAATATAGAGGTATGTTCATTGTGAAACTTTAGTGATCAAAACAAATTGAAGACGAGTGTCTACAAAATTAAAGATGGGGGTCTACATTAAGCTGTCTTAAATTTTAAATGGAATATTTAGCAAAGTCATGCTTTTTTGTTGCTTGTCAATATAGTAAATTGAGATCCGACGCTATCGCTGTTCCCTATATCCCCCCCTTTGATTTCAAGAGTGTGAGTTTCGTAGTTAGAGCTCTCGCATCGTGTTGTTGAAACAGCTTTCAACACCGCTGCCATGGGATATACGTATACAAAATTTTAAACCTAGTATAAATTAAGCACAACCGGTCAAAGTGAAGATAAATCAAGTAAGATGACATTAAATAGAATGGCTCGTGAAGAAATACAACTTCAGCTTGAAAATAATCTATGTAACTATACATATATCAATGAAGTAAAACCTTAAACCAGATGAAAGTGCGTTCTAATCGAGTGAAAGAGCAATGCGTGAAATAAGTCCGTATAATATAGAATACAGACGAAAAATAATATAGAATACCGAAATAATATAGATAGAAAAGAGCAAATCAGTACTATATCCATCGACATTTCTTATGTGTTATTTCGTTGCTCTTTTTCTCGATCATGCCATTGCTTCATTGATTTTATATGAAAAAACATTATTTTCCTTGTGTTCTATCCAAGTTTAAATCATCTCAAACGATTTATATTATTTTGCACCTTTTATAAAAGAAAACTTTTGCCTGAAATGTCAAAAAAGATTCTTGTTGCATCATAAGTTTTAAAGAATTATGCTTACCACCAAAATTAGTATGCTATCCCATCATAGTTTAGTAAATGAGAGAAACAAATTTTTTGCAACCTCTAGCCATACTTTGGTACGCGTGGTTAAAGGGCGCACTCAAAATTTATTTCTCCTATGCTCTTTGTTATGCTCCTTATGTTTGTCCCATGCCAGCAAATTTACGTTGATTTTCGGTGCAAAGTGGTTAATTATTTGTTACAGTGTAGAAAGACAATAATTACCTATGACGTGCAGGTGGACGTTGAATGAGGCGTCTCCGCTCTTGTTCCTGGCTACGCAGGTGTACGCCCCGGCGTCGGTTCGGTTCGCGGTCGTGATCATGAGGGCGTGCACCCCGCCTTCGTTGACCAGGAGCTTGTGGGTAGCGTCATCAACCACCTACACAAGATTTGGATCATTGCAATGTATGTGCACAGTTAAATATATAAATTTTTTAAAGGTTATTAAAAGTTTCTTGCAATACAATAAGTATTTGTGCAAAATTATTCTATATTCAAAGAAAAAAAAACTCTAAAAATTATTTGCTCTACTTGGACACTTGGACTATTTGCAACAGTTTCAATTGCTTGTCTGTATAAATCTAATCAATTATATTCCCTAAAAACATAGTTTTGTAACTTAAAGCAGAAAGAAGCTACAGATTTTAAATAAGACTGAACTAGAGATTTTCTTGTGAGATTTGAGAAACAGTTAAAGATTTTTGAGTAACTTCTCTCTGGGTTTTTAAGCCACATAAGTATTCTACAATAAAGCAAACCTCACTAAAACTGTTCTTATATAATAAATTTAAGATTATTCTACACTTGATAATATAAAATATTTTTATTGTTACCTGCTTCCCATTTAGATACCACAGTACATCGGGAAAAGGCCGGCCGCTGACTCGGAGGTCGAAACGCACCATCTTTCCTTCTGTGACCTCTTTGTCTCCAGGGATCTTTACGAAGTTGGGCTTGAGGGCGCGCGACCCTGCGCTCTCTGTTTCTGCTTCCTGTACCGTCCTCACAGCCTGTGTGTTGCTGTCGCTGCGGGAATCGAGACTCTGGTTCAAGTTGCTGAACTGCTGGTACTGATTAGTCGCAGCTTGTTGCTGGTACAGGTTAGTCGCAGCTTGCTGTTTCTGCTGTTGCTCAAGCTGGTACTGGTTAGTGGCCGCTGCTTGTTGCTGGTAAAGGTTAGTTGCAGCTTGTTGCTGCTGTGTTTGCTGGAGCTGGTACTGGTTAGTCGCAGCTTGTTGCTGGTATTGGTTAGTTATGGATTGCTGTTGAATTTGGTTAGTAGCTGCAGTCTGGATTTGCTGTTGTGAGTAAAGGTTAGTGGTGTTAGCTGAAGCGTACTGCTGCTGGACCTGCTGTGAATAAAGGTTGGATGTGGATATTGCCTGGGATTGAACTTTAGTCTGGGCTGTCATTTGAGAGATAGACACCTGTTGTTCGGATTGGTATCCGAAAGCGGTGCTTTTTGGTAAAGGGGAAGAAGGTTGAACAGATGCGAAACTAGTTTTGAGTTAAAGAGGATAGATAGAGGAAGAAAGAAGAGAAAGGAAGAAAGAAAAGAAATGATTAAAAAAGGTTGTTTGCATCATTATTTCTTATGTAAGAAATACAACTCATAAGAAACTTAATTTAAATGTAATATTCGATAAATATGTGCAATTTATTTCTTAATTTATTTAAGTGTAGTAGCTTCAATTTAAAAATACTGAATTTTAAAAGACTTTATTTAATGTAGGAACATTGAATTAATGTCAACGTGAAAAAGCAGAGAGCATTTAAGCTATTTCTATTAAGCGTTAAAAAGCATCATATTACATGGAAACAAGTAAAAGCACTAAAACACAAAGGTTTGAAGTTTCCAACAAATTACTAATATAAATTGAAGTTAAGTTACATCCATTTTTAAGCCAAAATAATATCTTCCTAAAATAACATTTTTCTATTCTCATGCTTCAAAAAATTATTAATTATTCATACGAGGATGATGCGAATTCTTCAGACAAAAAAAATACAATCAGCAAAAATAATGTTTAAAAATTGAAAAATAATCAAACAAAATTGGCACGAAAATATCAAGTACAAAAAATTATTAACTTACTAAAGCATAATATTCAGCCTTCCGTACGTATTGTTTTTAATATAACGCAACCTATAAGCTTATTTTACCAATCCATAATTATTTTATTTAAACTTCAACACATTTTTCTTGACGACGTTAAATTTTAGACAATAAAGTACCCTTCCATGTGAAATTCAGGCTACGAAACAAAAATCCTTAATTCTCAACCCCAACCTACCTCTTCTGTTGCACCTGTTGGTGGAATTGTGTGGCGACTGGTGCACCCACCCCTTCAATTACCAGATGAGCGGAACATGCAATGCGCCCATTAGTGTTCTCTGCTAAGAGTGTGTAGTAACCCGCATCTTCGGGTAACGCCATATGGATGTGCAGAGTAGCCAAGTCTTCAGCGTAGTTCATCTTGAATCGCTGCGAAGCGATGATACGCTGTCCGTTCTTGAACCATGTTATCTATCAAGAAATTAGGGATTATTTAGTACCATAACAACGGAATATAACGGAAGTCCTCTCTATATTTAGAAAACGCAAGAGCAGTTTATTTACACTCTTAATTGTATCTCCATGCAATTATAGTTTGATCTTCAGAAAAACATAATTAAACGATAATTCATTAACACGCTGGACCTACATCTATCTATTTATCTACAATTAACTTTTACTATCAAAAGGACGTGGCAAAACTAATACCTTGGGCTTAGGATTGCCTGCTATCTTGGCCTGAAAAGTGGCCTCTGACCCTTCAAGCAACTTGCTGTTCCTGGGGCGTGCTATAATTTGCGGGGCGCTTGGGGGCTGAGCCTTGTCTAAGGGGCTTGGCTTCTCAGGGGCTTCTTCTCCTGGGAGTTTTCGGAAGAGAGACTCGCGGAACTCCACCTCACGAAGTAGTCGATACTCGAAGGTGTCCACTCGGAAACTCTGCAAACAACAAATTATTATTATAGAGCTTGTTACTATCTAATTTATAATATTTTACATTTCAAAAAAAATATTCCTCACAGATAACATATTAACACTCGACATAAACTTTCTTAATTCTGGCAACCTACTATATGGTTGGTGCGAATTGCGTACGACATAAAGTTTTGCATTTTCTAGTTCTAAGTAAAGGATATTTTAAATAACAAAATATGATATCTTACAGATGGTGTCTCAATAAAATATGAAAGTGATTTTGGTCTTATTAGTCGAATTAACCTTGTCGATTATAAATGAAGTAAACTTAGGTAAATTTCGTTCATAAGGTATTTCTTAAAAATACTATGATATTGGATGTTTTAGTAAAACCAAAAAAAAGAGCTTACTTCGGTGCCACTGTAGTACATGGGGCATCCAGGGTCTGCCTCATAGTCGGCTGAAGTGGTTCTCTGAAACATGCCGTCCGAGCTTTGATGCATGTATGTCTGCTGCACATAGCGCTGCTGTTGCTGGTGCTCTACCTGCTGGCTCTGCATGTGACTCACTGGTGCCTGCACCTGGCGGAAAGTGTCCTGGGACACGATTTGGCCTAAAATAAAGCATTGCAATTAACTGTGGATTCACAAAGAAAAATAAAACACTCCCTCAAAATATTGCTATGGTACACTCCTGGTTATAATCAGTAAATCATTTGGTTGTGTTTTTTGTCTACTATGGAGAGGTTTGAAAGTGCAAATAAATAATTGCTTTTTAGCACATGCGTGGTATCATTTTACTTAATGTATCTACTATAAACACCATTATTTTGGCCTGACCATTTCACTTAGGATAAGTAGATAGGGGAATGGCAAGACACCTTTTCAAAAATAATTGCGATTCCATATTGCTCTTAATGTTTCATTCGGGGCACTTGGCGAAAAAAAGGGGTAATAATACATAGTAGATTTCAACATGTACAATATTTGTAATTAGTTTTTTAAGTTAAGGGTTTGACAGAGCAAATTTGTATGCGTGGTATACTTATATGTATCACTCACCCCTGACGTCTCTTTGTATGTGAACAGTGAGAGCGGCCTCTCCAGCACAGTTGACTGCTGTGCACGTGTATTCTCCATCGTCATCGGCCGTCAAGCCCTTGATATTGAACAGGCACATGCCTGTCGTGGGATTATACGACACACAGCGTCTGAAAGAAAAAGTAGGTTTTAATTGCTGCTCTTTTATTAGTGTCAATTTTATTTTTTAAACAAAAAGTTATACATTCTAACATACTTTTTACCGAGTGTTTTTCATTTAGGCAACTAGTAAGAAGTACTGAAAAAGATGCAAATTTTAAATGTTCATAGGTTCCGACACATTTATTTTGGGCGTCAAAGCACTTTTCCACGACCATCCTAGTATCCAAGTGAGAGATCAGCTCGTTTGGGGTTTGTAATTTTAATTTTTAAATAATAGAATAAATTTACTACACATTCTCTACATTTCGTAATTAATATTAATATAATAAGTTAATGCTAAAACAGTTTTAGTATATTTGTAGTATATCAAGTATGCTTAGATGAACGAGGAGGTTGTGCGTAAAGCAGTCGTATTACCTAAAATTGGTCCTTATTGTAATAAGTCCATACAAAATAATAGTTAAAGACAAAATAATCTGTATCTATTCGGGGTTTTTTTGCTGTCTGAATGTCGTCTTTCGGAAGGAATAATTTTGATGTTGTTATTTAGTCTTTTAGGATTGATGACAAAAAAACTTCAAAGCTCAACAGTCATAGAGAAAATTATACTTCCATAAGTTAAGCATGATTTTTGCCACTAAGTTCAGTAAAATGTATTTGCTCATGCAACGAAACACATTGGCGGGAATCCACGAAAACTACCATCTGACTGGTGTCACAAAATCGGAATACAGGGTTGGTCCAAAAATAAATTGCCCAACTCAGAGGCCTGTGCAGGATGCTGTATTGGTCAGAATGTGATAAAATTTAAGATACAGACATTTCAGATCATTCGCTCGCGATTTATTACAAAAAAAAAATTAGTTCAAAAAATTGCCGATAGGTGGCGCTGCAGATTCAAAAACGCATTCTACTGTAATTCTACATGAGATCCGTGGTTCTCCACAATTTTCCCCATTCTTATAGCTTTGTGTCTGATCTCACTCCATGTGATTTCTGGTTGTGTGGATATTTAAAGGGATAAGGTCTACCGAGAACGTCCTGCAACCTTGGCGGATCTGAAAGCCTCAATTGTTCGGCAGGTTCAAGGAATTTCTGCAGATTTACTGCGTTCCGCTGTGGAACACCCAACAATAAGAATGGAAAGTGTTATGGAGAACCACGGATCTCATGTAGAATCACTATAGAATGCGTTTTTGAATCTGAAGCGCCACCTATCGGCAAATTTTTGAACTATTTTTTCTTTTGTAATAAATCGCGAGCGCATGATCTGAAATGTCTGTATCTCAATTTTTATCACATTCTGACCAATACAGCATCCTGCACAGGCCTCTTAATTGGGCAACTTATTTCTGGACAAACCTGTACTTATGAACAGCATGCATAAAATCGGAAAACTGGGAGTCTCACCTGTTGTCGTTCTTGATGGGCATACCTCGTCGCGACCAGACAACTTCCGGTTGCGGACTTCCGCTAATCTTGCATTCGAAGTGAGCATCTCCGCCCTCGATGAAACGCCCCATGGTGGGAGGTTTTTCGAAAACGGGAGGGCGTGCATTTAAAGGCCGGTGGTGCAGCCCCGGCTGCCTGTAAAGTTAACAAGAGAACAGGCATGAGATGAGGAACAGTCTACAAAGATCTAGGTTTGATTTCATTCCAATTATTTTTAACATCTTATCTGTATCGAAAATAATGCATTTCATTGCCAATTTTTACAATGATTATACTTATATTTTCAAAATTCTCAATTATTACAAAGTAATCTGTTTTTATTGTTTCATTTTCTAGAGTTTGGTCGCATACTATTAAATTTCAGCAACAACTCAAGATTTAAATATTCAAAGACAAAAATTATCAACACATAATTTTTACACCTGTAGGTCTCTTCTTTAAACATAAATAGAACAAAATATGTACTTTTGGTGTCTAATTGGGTACCAACGGTCGAAAGAGATAAACATTTTATAAATAAGTTATAATAACGTTCACCAAAGTATCCAGTTTCTATTAAGAGGGACTGTCAGTCCCATAGAGATAATGCATTAGTTTTGAAATCACATTTTTTGCAAAAGAATTGCTTTGCCATGTTATCCATTTTCACCAGGTATGGGAATCATCATAACATCAATTTAAACAAAAATTGAAAAGAAAAATAACATCCGGTTATTTAATTATTTATTGATAAAGTTTTAAAATAGTGTCGCCATCTGCTGTAATTTGTGGCATTTTAAAACTAAAAAAATATATAATTAAATAACTAGATAACAGTTTCATTTCAAAATTTATTTCATTTCGATGTTATGTTGATTCTCAAACCTGGGAAAAAAGGGCTAACATGGCAAAGCAATACTTCTGCGGACGTTATGATTAGAAAACTAATGCATTAGCTCTATGGGACTAACAATCCCTCTTAAAGATAGCTAAAAAAAATGTTTCATGGCGTCAACAAACATACGAAAGAAATATACGATACACTTTAGCCTAGTAGCAGAACCGACAGTAGATAAGAAGTGTTTTAAACAAAATGGATGTCCTCAAGCCCCAGAGTTAACTCATTAAGCTACCACTGTATTGTTCAAGGTGCTTCTGATAATTATCGCATTTGAGTGTCACCCAAGTGCTTTAAAAATAAGACAAAGGCCTTTTATTTAGTTATATTGTAATCATTTAATTGAATAGTGCTTGTTATACTCTAAGGAATGCTTTTACACCCTCCAACAATAACCGCATTAGTCAAAGACATAACCTACTTCTTAATTAATAGCATGAAAAGTGTTTAATTTGATTCAAAGTAATTGTGATATTTTAAATATATATATACAGGGTGACCCAAAAGTAGGCTAACAGTTATTTCTGTACCATTGCATTGATAAGAACTTTGGGTTATTTAGAACAGGTATTTGATATAATCATGCTTAGTTGTATTGGTTGGCTAAGAAAAAGTCGTACTACAGCGTATCTTATCCAAAGAGTAGCGATTCGTGGACTTCGTTTGGTTTAGTTTCGACTTGGTTTTTGAATATTTATTTCAAGGAATTTTTTTATTTTTGAGGAATAAGCAAATAATGTTTCCAGAGTGTGAAACTTCGAATCTCGCCAGCTATCCTATAAAATATGATTTGCGCTGGTGGAAAATTTGTGCTTTTGTTTGTAAGTTCAAACCACTGCTGGGAATCTGAGTGAGGACCACCAACGGTGGATTCTTAAGACAACTGAAAGTATGAAAAATGCGGCGACAGTGCGTAGCATAACATTCATAAACATAAAAAGAAGTCCACTCGACTAGCGTCTCGGAAGATGATTATTCCAAGAGCAACGTTACAACGCATGATGGACCAGCTGAACCTTAAACCGTACCGCCCAGTTACAAGGCCTTCTTGAGGACGATCCTAATTACAGTTCTGTAAGATAATGCGCAATCAACTGACTGAACAACCAGACATGCTTTCGAAAAATAACTGTTGCTGTATAAATAACTGTATATACCTAATATATACCTAACTAACTCTATAAGCCTACTTTTGAGCCACCCTGTATATACTTATTCAGTAAAATAAACTACGATGGGGTGTGACAACTCGGGTAAGTTTAAATTTTGAGTATTTGTCAACAGATGGCAGCACAACAAATCTATATAATATTGTGTCTCAATTTTAGTAATATCTAGATAAATTTTATTTAAAGAAGCATAAAAACATAAAAATCTCCTGACAGATGGTGCTCCTTTAATTCGAAGTATAGTTGATTTTTTGAAGGGTGTTGAAACATATGTATTCAAACATTTATCACGTTTGGGACAAATAATACGCCAACGTGTGATGGACTAAGTTTCCGATATTGCTATCAATCTAAAACTCATCGCAAAGCAACAACATATTACAAATTTAAAGCGTTATGAAGAGAAACTTAACGATATATGTCTATCTTCCGTTGACGTCCACAAGTGCGCCAATGAAGGGTTTATAGAAATGGATTGTAAAATGTAAATTCGTAATTGAATCCGTCGCCCCCGTAATCGTAAACAGCAGAAACCAAATCTGAACTGTCACACTCTACCATGCATCTCCTTTATTTTGCTTTTCAGCCCCCAACTGTCACTAGCATCTAAAAGCAGAAGCAGCAGGTATTTATTTAAAAAAGTTGTAACTACATTTTATTAAAAAAAAATATTTCATGTCACCGCTTATGAAGTTAATAAAACTAGGCTTATTTTAAGTTATACAGAACACTTTTGTGCATTTAACATTACCCAGAACCCTGCCGTAACTAAACAATCCGTTCATCGGATACCGCATTCTCACCAGGGATCTGAAGACCGACAATTAGAACTGGGCTTTCACGCCCTCCATGTTTACAATAAGGACTTAGGATTATTTATTACGAGTATACATGCGTGGACGAAGGGGCTACTGGGAGTCATAAGTGTACACATATGTAACTGTAAACCGCGTCAAGAAGATGTATTTGTATTTGTATGTTTTGTTTATGTTTGTGTTTCGATCTTATCAATAAAATAATATTAATTAATGTTACTATTGATGCAACTATAAATTTGTTTGCACAAAATTCACAATGAAGAGACTCTGCATTGTGAATTTTATTGTCAACCATGTAGAAAATTAGCGATCACCGTTATTGACCAACCCATGAAGGCACGTTTCTCTAATGAAACCATATTAACAATATCTTGCCTTTCTCCACTCGTTTTCATTATTTATAACTTATTTTACTCCAGATGCATTGCAATCTTGTGAAACCAGCACAAAAAGCAGCAGCTATGTTTATTCAATGGCGCATAGGACTGGGGTAGGCGGTTGGGCAATATTTAGGAGGAAACGAAGAATCTCGTGGAAGAGAGAGAGAGAGCTTCTCCCAAATAGGATACGCCGAATCGGTGCCAAGGAGGAAGGAATAGGGAAAGATCCTTGCTGACGAACCTCGAAGACACGCACCTCAAAAATAGACTTGCAGAAACAGAGCTTGCTTCTCTTTCGTTTTCATTTTTGCGATGCTTTGGGTATGCAACACTATGTTTTCAGGCAACCTTGTTAATTAGAATTTAAACAAATCAATTTGCCGTAGTTTGCATGGTTAAATTATTTTTATAGGAATGATGCACTAATAGCAAGAATGTAGCATAGAAAGATAATTCATATCACTTAGTTAGCACGTAGAACCGCGTGCTAATGCAAGAGCATTAGCGTATGGTTTCAAACATATTCCTCAAGTCTAGTTTCAAACGCCAATTATTTTACATAATAAATTTATGATTAATTTTTCACAAAAAAAATCTCAAAATAAATACATGTAAGCAGTACTAACTGTATTTCATACTAAATGTCCCTAAGGAATAAAACAGATATCCGTAAGCAATGCAGAGCAATCAGTAACATTCCCCGCTTTGACAAGAACATACAGGCAGAATATCTATGTACCACAAACCCTTGAGGATGTTTAAAATGAATGTAGGATTTAAAAAATAATAAAAGATGACGAGGAATTGTATTGGTGACAATTATTGATAATATAGCCACAGTGTTTCAGTCAATACAAGTTTTGCTGTAAGTGACGAAGAATACAATCCATCGAATAAACAACCATGGGTAGAGTGCCAAGTGTGACTTCGGTCGATTCAGCTGATTCCTAATGAAAACAAAAGGGATCTTCACGGACTGCAAGTTTAAAAGACAAGGAGGCAAATAGCATGACCTGATAGTGCTTCCGCATCTGAAGGATTTTACCTTTTTCTTAACATTGAAAGGGAGGCAGCAAAAACAATTCTAGATCATGATAAATAAGGGTACATTTACGATTGATGATATTTTTAATATTTATGTTCTTTTTAATAAGACCCATGGACAGGTCACCCTTTGTAAATAGGAAAAACTATAGTATAACAAAAATTAGAACCACACACACACAAAATTATTTCAATCAAAATAATATTTTACATGAGTTGTAAACATGTAGATACCTCAGAAAAAAATATTGATTGAGACTCTTTCGATTCGATGATTCTCATAATTATCTCTAAAATAATATGCACGGTAGAAAATTTAGGAAAAGTATATGGAAGTGATCAATTTTTACAAATTTTCTAGCGATATAGTTTACAAAATATATAATTAGGATTAAGTGCTTGCATAAGCGATGCTCTATGTATACTAATCACCCCCCCCCCCCCCCCCCCCACTGGATATCACGGTGCGAGCATTGAAGAAACACACAATCTGAAATTACTAAGTTGAAGAACCCGGTGAAAATCCTCATTAGCAAACTTATAACTGTTATAAAAAAAATGCTAGTTATTGCGATCAGTGTATTCAATTCAATTTACTGAAATTGTGGATTTTTAACTCCTTAAATTAAGTTAAAGAATACAAGAAATTCTAAATTAAATATCCAAAGAAAGAGGTCGTGGCTTAAGTTCAAACATAAAGAATCATTAAAATATTGGTATGACAATACTTTTAGTATTCAGTTTGCACTTTTTAATTAAAAGGTTTCAAATGCCTTATATATGTGTTTAAAAAGTGTGGTTTATTTATTTTGCAGTTAAAATATCAATAACATAAAATTTTCAATGGCTATTCTCCTCGATGATAAGTTTGCCTTTGTAGTAACATGAACACAAAAGCATGTAAAAAAATAGGAATTTTAGTAAAAACTGTGATTTAATAAAACTTCACCGTAAAAATGTGTATCAATTTACACATAGTTCAGCGTAAAATAATAGAAATAAAAAACTGTATAATTGGATATATTAGACAGATGTAAACAAAGTTAAATTTCTTGATTTTTTTGTAATCCGTGCAAAAATCCCAAGTGTAACATTTTGTGTGCACTGTTCTTCTTCATTACAACAACAGTTTTCGAGTGATGGTAAAAATATTCTGTATCGAGCACTAGATAAGCACACTTTTAACTTGGGAGAAAAACTTTAGCAATATTAAATTATCTTACAAGTTAAGGAGGTTTTTTTGTATGCGATTATAAAAAATTATGTATTAAACTTTGTGTGTAAGTTTTTAAAAAAATCAAGGAAATTATTTGATACGATCGTGTCTCGCTTATCAAATAAACATTATTCACCACATTTAAAAAAGTTTAAACTTAAGAACTTGTTGCATAAGTAACTGTTTTTTACTCCACTTGTCCCTAATTTATACTTTAACAGAACATACTTCTTAAAATTTAAAAACTTGATAATGAAACAGGGTGAGAAATGGCTGAATTTATATTGTTATTCAAATTTTATAAATTTTTTTATTTAAAGTGTTTTTATAAAGAAATTTATTAAACGCAATTCTTATCTTTAATGATCATAAGGAAAAGAAGGGGGTCATTTATTTTTCTTTTGTTACTTCTATCTTTTTATTATTTTTTTAAAATCAATTTTAATGGCACCAAAACATCATTATGCTTCTTTCACTTTTGTCAACAAACTAGCAACCTTGCATTATTACTTTTCCGGAAACTAAATACAATTTTTCAACGCAACTGATTATATCTAAGCATTTGAGTTGGAAAATGTTCAAATCAGTTAAGTTCAAATAAGTTAAGTTTCAAATAAATAACTGAAACTTACTCATATTTGAAAACAGTTGCAAAATAAGACCTTTCGACTGTATAATAGTTTATATTAAATTAATACTTGGTTCATATGATATATGGTGTATTGCTACTTAATCCAATTCGACCTCTGGAGTTATTTATCGGTCCATTACATAAAAAAGTGGGCGGAAAACCTTCCCCATTAGCCCCAGTCTCCCCTACTAAAAGTTCTGAAAGGTTAGCCTACTTTCCTGTTATTCTAATGCTCATTGAATACCGAACGGATTTGCAGACAGGCGAAAAAAAAGTATAAGAGATATTATCTCATGTCCTACCTCTCTAATAAAAAAAATAATATTTGAATGTTAAGTTAAAACTAAGAACTAAGTTTAAACAAGATCGTCATGGGATAAAAGCACGAAAAAGCTTACTGACATACGGACACCAAAGTATAAAAGATAAATCCCTGATGTCATAGCTTTCTACCAAAAGAAACGAATTTTTAAAAATGAACGGATAGAACTTGAATTATAATATAAACTGTTTTATGAAGAGCAGATGGACGGAAAAGCGTACCGACAGACGGACAGAATGTACATAAGTTTGGTATATATTGTCATTCTTTTCGAACAAAAAAATGAAATTTTAAAATTGGACGTTTAGTACTGAATTTATAAATGCGTACGGACAGACGGATATCACCACCATATCAATACCAACTTTAATTTTTTTTAAATTATCTTGAATTAAAAAAAAAATCAAAAAATGGAACGCTGGGTGTCGCTTTCTTAATAAACAAATATGTAAAGAATCACATTGTGTTGGATAATATGACGTCATTCAAAACTGATTAATATATGACAAAAATAAATTTTCCATAAAACATTAATTTTAAACAAATATAGTTTATCATGCGCTTGTGGATGTGACAAAAGCGTTTTACATGATTAACAATCAATTATCATTGCTAATTAAATCGATAAAATAAATGGATTAAATAAATGTCTCTGATGTCATATTTTTCTAACAAAAAAAATTAAAAAATTCAACAGATAGAACCGAATTTGGAAGGCGTTACTAACGGACATGCATCTTCAGCAAATTAATACCTCTTCTTCCTTTTTTAAAAATTCGTTTGAATTAAAAAACGACAGTAGGCTAAAAAATTCAAAAGTTTATCAAAACGTAAAAAAAATCTCATGCAATGTATAAATTTTAAAATAAAAATAAATACTTACGGAGAAGGCGGTTGTATCACCATATTTTCATCTGAAACAGATAAAGTACGTTTTATAGTGTATCCAGCTAACAGAAATATAGAGAAATCAAGTATATTTATTTTAAAAAATAAGCACATTTTAAAATTAGCCAATAAACTAAAAATGCTGTTGGTTAATTAGCAAAAGAACCTAGGTAACTTGGATTAATAAAAGAGTAAAGGTTAATTAAAAGAGGACTCTTTTTTCCATAGGTGCACTATATCTCATAAACCTAAAATCTGCACTTAAATTAATTTTACGAAAATATCCCGTTCCCATGTCTGTCCCGTTCTACCCTGCCAATTCTAAATTAAAAAGCTTTACATTAGTGAAAACAAAAAAGAGCTATACAAAATATTCAAATTAAAATATTTTCACAGCTTCTCCAAGTAACGAAATTGAAACAAATGCAGACTAGTGCAATAGTGCGTTTAAAAATAATCTTCTTCGTCAACGGAATCCATCGTAACAAACCGACTGAGAATCGCAAATTTAGCGAGTCTAGTTGGCAACACTCCATGAAGCCAGGGACTCGCCACCATCAACAGAAAAGAAACTACATTATTGTGTCTTTACATTCACAGGAAGCAAGGTAAAAGTGATATTAATCCTTTGACTACAAAAAGGCCAAAAAAAAAAACACTCTAAGCGGATTTTTCTATTAAAATAATAAAATGATATAATAATTATTCTGAGTGTGGTATCAACGAAACAAAATTATTGCTTTCAACATTAGCGAACCTTTTTATATTATGATCAAAAGAATAGAATTTTTTTTCTAACAATTATGTATCTTAACTTTTTACTGTTGCAACATAAATTGATAACTAAATTTTTTCAAAAGTTATTATTTTATACAAGTGTCTGAGAGCTTTAACGTACATGTTAGTTAAAATTAAAAAGTGTGGCTTATCCTTGGTCACATCGATATTTGCAACAACAAAAAAGTTTTAAAATATTAAGAAAACTCCCAAAATCAAACCTTAGTTTTCTCTTGAACAATGGACAAGTTGCATGAAACGCGAAATTCAGAATATATATGTTTTTCTGGTACATTAGAAGCTGCAGATTCCGAATATAAGCTTAAATATTCACAAATATGTTTAATTTCAACAAAAAATGCATTTGAAATTTGCCGAAAATGTACGTCACTGTAAACAGCACTGACGTCAAATGTTTATGTTTTTGGCGATGTTTCGATTTATGCTTTGATACACTTTATAAAATAATAAACCTTACAATTTCTGCGAACCTCATTAAAGAAGAAGAAAATATTATTTTAATCAGTTCATATCAAGGAATTTAAACAGCTTGTTCCAAGTTTGGTTGTTAGTTAAAATACACACACTACTGCGCGTATGAGCTATATTGCAGAACTATTGACTGTTGATCGGATCGGAATAGTCGAGTGAAATCGTTCAACGTTTGAAGCAATTAACTGGAATGAACATGACATGTTTCTGTAAAATAGCATAACTTTTTAAAGAATTTAATAAAGATAAAAGCACGTTTCCCAGTTTCAAAAGCGATACAGGGAAACGTGATACGAAATAACACGCCAAGAACAAAAAAAAAGCCAACCGTGACGTCATTTGTTATGCTATAAGAGGTTTAACAAGAGTGACGTATCACTAACTTTAAAAATGAAACTAAAAAATAAATACATCTTTAAAACCAGAAATACTTGAGTTTTAGAGGTTTTTTAATATGCTTAATCGAATAAAAATGTTTCTGGAAAACGCTGTAATTGTCCATTTCCAGTGAATAGGAGCTTATAACCCACACTTTTTGTGCGGAGAGATCTAAAACATGACTACAGCTCCCCAGCTTCATCTGGACCATGTATTTTACTGACAGTGTGAATGATGTAATTATTAATCCAATTAACCAAATTCGAAGCACAAAATCCATTTAACAATACTCCTGGTATAGAGGGATATAGCTTCAATGTCACTGCGAGTTTGCTTTAAAGAAGTGGCTCCAGTTTCAGCCTTTTTCATTTGATTTTGGTAAACAAAAAATTGTGCTTTGTACCTATTCATTAATCACATCATTCTTTGTACCTTGTCATTAATCTAAGTTACCTAGGTTTTATGATAACAGACTAAGATCTTTAAACATGTATTCCCTGGAAAATAGGAGAGTTAGGGGTGATTTAATTCAGTTATTCAAGTTCATATAACAGGGAGACATGGAGGGCTTAGGTGTTACCTTAAATAGCCGGACCAGAGGACATGATCAGAAATTGAATAAATCATGCTTTAGAAGGGAGGTAATAAAACATTATCTTTACAATAGAGTTGTCAATGAGTGGAATGCTTTACCAGATTATGTTGTGTATTCGAAGAGAGTAGAAGATTTTAAAAAGAATCTTGATAGTCATTGGAAACTGGTAAAGTATTAGATTTATTTTGGACCAACCTTGCTGGGCCTCTGGCCTGTTGTTTGTCGACAATTTTTGTATTTGTATTTTTAATATATCCTACTATAAAAATGTAAGGCCAAATTCCCTCAAATTAGAAAACACTTGGACTTAAAATAATAAAAAAATTATAGGTATTTAAAATACAAAGTAACTATTTTAAACAATAATTCATTACATTATTTTTTAATTAAAAAATGCAAGTTTCGCAGTCTTTAGTGTGTGTGCATTTTTTTATAATATTCCATTCATTGCCATTTTTTTACTTAATCTAAATATTCTAAAAGTGCTTTTTACTATTATTCAAATTGAATCATATTAAATGAATTCTTTAATAAATGCATATGTGAAAAAAATAGCATTTTTTGTAAAAAGGCTTTTAAAATCTTAAATAGTAATCATTGTTCCAAGTAACTTTTTTAAAAAGTCTGCACTTAAAAAAATGTGCATTTAAACAAAAATAGGAACTTAATGAATAAAAAGATTTAAATTGTATATAAATGTTTTTAAATGGGTATAACATCATAATGTTAGGAAGTGATACAAATCAAATTTGTTCAAAGTGTTAAACTACCATTGTAAACAAGTGTTAAAATAATGCCTTTTATTAATTAAAAGTATTTAAAGATAAATTATTAGGCTTTGACGAGGACAAATATAAAGAGTTTTGACATGTTAGCTGTATCTTTTCTTATATTGTGATTCTGTGCCCTAAATTTAATGCAGTATATTTATAACATAAATATGTTTTTATTTTCTTAATAATGTCTTTTTTTCATTTTTCATTGATTCTACGAATTAAGAATTAGTAAAAATTTATATGTAGGATAATCATGCATTTGCAATAGTATCTAAAATCAGATACAGTTGTTTTGCTTAAAAACAATTTACTGAAAAATAAATCATTTATATTATTGAAAACAAATGACTATCCGTTCTTCACACGTGTTTAAAAAATATCTATCAATTGTATTATTTTATATTTTAAAAATAAATCATTTATATTATTGAAAACAAATGACTATCTGTTCTTCATACGTGTTTAAAAAAATATCTATCAATTGTATTATTTTATATTTTAAAAATAAATCATTTATATTATTGAAAACAAATGACTATACGTTCTTTACACGTGTTTAAAAAATATCTATCAAATTGTATTCTCCAAATAAGTACAATTTTTTCTACTATAGAGAAACAGTTCTGTTATTGTTCACTTTAGTTATATTAACTTAAAATCCCAAAATTCAGTTCAACGAATAATCATGGTAAATTGCTTGAGTCAAATCCTAGTATCCGTTCCGGTGATATTTGGCGTATTAGAACATCGAGCAGCGAGCTTCTTATTCTTAACTAAGTATGGTTATAAAAGTTTGTAAAACCCCAATATTTCCAACATATTTAGTAATAACAAGTATGAAACAACTCAAAATTGCTTTAATAAATTGAAAAAAAAAATTTAAGCTAAACAACTTTTTACGCAAAAAAACAAACAAACTTGAATACGTTGCTGGCTTTTACCAGCACATGAAAATGTCGCAAAGTTTAATAACGCTGAAAAACTTTTGAAATATCACTGTTAAAAGTCGAAAGAACACGATTAATTATTCACAAATTGTATCAACATAGAATTGTAAAACCCGATATTTTCGAGCTAATTAGTAATATTAAAAATATGAAAAAATTAAAAATTTCTTAATTAATAAATAAAATATAAATTAAAACTAACAAGCCTATTATACAACGAAATGAAATGCCTTATCACTTCCTTGGTAAACAAATAATAAACAATGAAAGTATCACATTATGTTAGATTTCATGACGTCATTCCAAACTGATTTATGTGACAAAATAAATTTTATATCAAATATAAATTTTAAATAAATAAAGATTCTCATGTTATTATTGGATGCGGCAACAACGATTTAAATGACTGAACATTAAATATTAATGCTAATTCAATTTGTTGTTCGACGACAGACAGGTATACAAATGTCCATCCAGACATTCAGACAGACGAACAAAAAGTATGAAAGATAGGTCTCTGATGTTACACCAATAAAGTTATTTTTTAATATGAAATGGATGATACCGAATTTGGTATACACTGGCATCATTTTAAATCTAACACCAAATACGTTCGCGTTGCTTTATAACTTTAATATTTCACATTATGGTACATTATTGGTTTCATATTGAGACATAAATTCAATTGTTAACTTTGAGGCAGACAGATTTGTAATCTAATAATTTAAACTCCTAAGAAACATTATACTTAAATATTACTTACGAATGTTCCTGTTTGGAAATGGCAACACAATCTAACATAAAATTTTGCAAGCAATAATACTCTTTTGTTTTAGTGATATCTAATATATATGAATTGTTTTAAAAATCTATTAATGACAAAATTTACGAAAAATTTGTACTTGAAAAACATGTTTATTATTTTTAAAAATGTACCCCTTTTTAGAGGACGAAATTACTGAATTCATGATAACGTCAATCTTCATCAGCATTCTGTCAGTAAAGACAATATTCAAAGAATGCTTCCCTTACTAAAAAGTGGCTAAAAGTTAAACCCAAACGGTTAATTTTTTTATTTTCTTTATAGGGTAGACTGACCAGTGAGTGAACAGGCCCCAGTGAATGAACAGTGGTAATACATTTTTAAATAAGGATTGAAAATCATTCCACTGATGAATTGGAGAAACCTTTTTCTAGTTGTCAGTAAGACTTGTAAATAAATACTGAGCATGAAAATGTCAAGAATCTTGTTTTTAATTAAATCCAACAGTTATTGACTGGACATTTTGTGTCATTCATGGTAAAGAACTGTTCATTCACTTGGCTTAAGCGTTCATTCACTGGCTAGTCTACCCTAATATCAAATTACAAAAAAATAGTAAATACCCTGGGGAGTGACATGTAAATAAACTACGTACATTGATGATAGTCATTACTTTTTGCAGAACAACGTTTTACATAAATCAAACCAAAATAATAATTAATTTTCATTAAAATTATAATTAATGAGATTACATTTAGTTCATCTTTGTGGAAATCCACAATTTCTCAATGTATATATCTCACCCTCACTTTTTGTTTACGAATTACAAACAGATTTGGTGCCTTAATGTATCAGTACAAAATTTTATATTTAACACTATATTTTAATCAGAAGATAGAGTGAAATCTAATCTGAAGCCTTTGTATGGATGTTTATGACAGAAGTTTTGTAAAACGCAATGACACCACAACGGTATAACAGATCCAATTTCAAATACTAATAAGTTCATATCAATAAACTTAAATTAGTCTGAAGTAACTTTGATCTGAAATGAATTGAGGTAAAAATATAATACATTTACATTTATTTACAGCAATCGATAGCAAGTTACTTTCGAATTCTGACCACTAAATTCTTTTTAATATAAATTTGCAATCATGAAAAAAATTGTGTTTTCTATATTATTGTTTGAAATATGTTTAAAAATCCAATGCTACTTTCCTATTTTGTTATTTGAATTTTTTGTTAACAAAATTGAATATTTGGGCATTGAACTTCTTTCAAAACAAAATTTGTAGAACTGTCACCATTCAACAAAACACAAATGCATCTTAAAAAATATTCTAATCCACAAACACTTACCTATTGTTTTGCATATATACAAAGAAGACAATCAATAATCTCAATCGAATATCACTTTTTTGACACAAACACAACACACTATACTCTAGTTTCTGATGTAAGGACAGCACAGGAAAGAGAGATGATCTTCGTGTGTATTTCTCGCTGTTCCTCAGTTTCGACTGCTCGGACTGGGGTTAATTTTGCATGGGATTCAGATCGGTATCCAGACCCTTTTGAGACGGCCCACCCTTAGCCGCAACATCGATCACGTGTTACGCAACTGATAAATCACGGGAAAAGTGACTAAAATGCGTGTTATTGCAGGAGAAAACATAATCTGATTTCACTTTGGTGGTAGTGATACATTTGTTGGGGTATATTTGGGCTATTGCACGATAAATTCTGATCCATTAGATAATAAATCCAAAGAAGAGTTATTTATCACCAAGCCTCTCTCACACCTGTTAATAGAAGAACAACAGAAAAACTCTAATTTTTTTATTAATAGATTTTAATACTAAGGTTGAATACTACGCTTAGAAAATATGATATAATTATGTGTGACATTAAGAACAAAAAACAATATATAATTTTAAAAATAATTGGAAATTTTGATACTGGGTTAGATACACGCTTAGAAATATTTAAATCGTGTGACATTTACACCAAAAAAAATTCTAAACAAATAATAATTTGAATTTTTTGCTAATTTTGGACTTTAAAGAACAAAAATTAACTTGTTTAGTTTTCCACGCAACATATGACATAAAGCGCGTCCGCGATAAGAATGAGACAATTCGATTAGCTATGCTAATGCGAGAAATTTGTAAGCAAATTTTTACACTACCATCAGAAAGTAGATAACTCACACTTTAAAATAATATATGATTTTGATTGTTACTGCTGCAAGGTTTGCCATGCTAGCTCATTTATCGAATGCTATTCGAAAATAAATTGTACAATTCTATAATTTCGATTCCAGAAGATGCAAAAACATAGCCTTTAAACATTTTAAAAAGCAAAAAATTTCAAAAACAACTGTATATAGCTTTTAAATACAGTACGATGAATAAGGAAACTTAAAATTCTTGAAATTGAAAAAGGAATCTGGAAAGCCAACTCTTGTAACTGAAGGTTAAGAAAGTAGTGGAAAATAAACCTGATATTTCGGGCGCCAAATCGTCCGGAATTAAGTTATCTAATAAAGTGCCAAAATCAATAAGAAGACTTGAATTAAAGCTTAAGGAAAAAAACGGTTCGAAATACATAAAAGATCAAAACGTGAACAGAAAGAACTGTTAAAACATTATCGGAAATGATTCCATCTGGATCAGAATAACTCGTCATTATGACGAGTCTTATTCATGTAGGTCCAATTGCTGGTGGTAGATGTACTACTCGCTTCATCGACTGTCCGTAAAATATGAATAAATTAAAGAGCAATTCGCCAGAAAATGATGTGTGAACGGATGGTGAGGTGAGTGTGTCCAAACGTTCTTGAAGAACTGTGAATGGTAACATTTACTTGTAATTGTATAAGAGACTAATCCCTTCATCCTCCAACACATGGAAGGAGATCTTTTATTCTGTGCCCAATATGGCTACCAGTCATTGTGAGCGAGTATATGAGGGACCAGAATATTGATTTCATATACAAGAAGGACAATGTGTCTAACGCCCGACAAGCAAGAGGAATAGAATAAAAAAAAAATTCGTACAATAGTCTAGTTCTAAATAAGTATAATGAGGATCTTCTTAAATACAATTTGAAATTTTAGATATAAAAAAATGGTATAATTTCATTATAACTACAGCTAAAATGCATTTAATTCTGCCAACAGTAAATTAATTCAAAATAAATAGACAATAATTTACAACAAATTAATTTATTTCCGCTCGTCACTTTCATATTATAGTAATTTTTTGCAAAATTAAGATATGTTTGCTGTGGATACTTCATATTACTGATATTTTCTCTGCATATTTAAGTATGATAATGTGAAAGTTATGGCAATATTTTTATTCTTTGTGAATATTTCGAATAAAATAAATCATTAAATAATAAAAAAATAAATAATTTCATTAAAAAAATATGTTGTTCTAGATCACATAAGTAAATATTTCGTGAAAATCACCCATATAGCTACATTCAGGTTGACGTGGCAAGAAATACAGCACATTTCACGCTGTAATGTTAAACAAAATCAAAGTGAGTAAACTATTTCCAGACACTAAAACAACGCATCGGTAAATTCGTCGCGATTTTAACAAATAAAATAAGGGACAAAAAGTAAGGGGGAGTGAAGACTTCGTCTGAAAAATCGAGGGTGGGCGTAGTTTTGGCTCACACCCTTTGGCATCGTCGAGACTAGTGCGTCGTAGAAATGAGGCATGTCGATGAGTGATGCTAGTACCAAGTGTTAGTCGCTCGGGCTCTTGCTTTGTTTTATTGTAAAGATTCATCCGTCTATATTTAAAGTTCCCCCTTTCAATCTGTTTGAATCATATGTTTGTTGATATATGATTTGCATACTTCAACTGATTACAGGCATTTACAGATTTTTCTGATAAGTTATTATTTCTGTTATTTTCAGTTAACGAATTTCTAATTATTTTACAAACCCTTGATGATGCTTTAAAGTAAATTATTATAAAATTTAACTCCCTCATGTATATTATACAAGTGAGTCTAGAGATGCGCATGGTTCGACACACATTCGAGAACTATACAGAAGGAAGCTAAAAAGTAAAACAGATTAAACGGGCTTTTTTACAAGATCATCATATAGTCCGATTTCAGAGAGAGAGAGAGAGAGAAAATATTGATAATTATTGCTGTTTACAACTAAGTTAATAAAATTCCAGTATAGAAGAATCACAAAAATACTATTTTAAAAGCTTATACAGAATCAGCAAAGAAATTTAGATATCTTTTCTCATGACAGAGTTTTCAGTAAAAAATCGATTTAAAGTAACTTTTTATCCGCTAAACATTTGAGTTAAAAAACAGGATCTTCCTTTCATTGGACAAGAAATTTAGATTAAAAAAACGTCTTTAAATTACATGCTCTAAGTTTTAAAAAAAAATATATATTTAAGTAAGATCTTTTCATACGAAAAGTTGAGTTTAAGTATGATAAAGTGGTAGAAAAAAAAGAAATTCCTTATTTGAACTTATAAGATCAAAAGAAAGGTTCAGTACTCTTCAACGCTATCGCAATTTAGGTCGTACCGTCAACAACGGCTGTCGCTTAACTGCCAACAAGTTCAAGGATTACTTTGCTACGATGTAGTTAAATGAAATAATAAAAAAGTGTCTTTTCAATAAATACATGATATTTCTTTTAAAAAAATGTATACGTTTGGTTTGTGCCAAAACTACATAAGTGCAGATTAAAAGAGCATATTCCACCAGACCAAAAAATTTCGTTTGTAACAAAGATTCTAAATAACAAAAACAATATTAATTTCATCAAATGGTTTAAACTTCAAGTAATATGATTAATTAAATTAAAATTTAAGGAAGTTACATTCGAGACATGTATAGATAAAATATAAATGGATTTTTTTTAATTTTTGGATTTCTGGATTTTTTTATATTTGATAAAAAAATTTGTTTTCAATATACCTGTATATCAACATTTAAATAAATAGCATTCAGTACAGAAGTTTATAATTCAATTTTTAAAACTTAAGTGAGATACATAACCTACTTGGCTATCGTATCGCCTCTATTTGTGCCATGTCATGCCAAACGATAAAATGCATCTATTGAAAAGTGATTTAATAAATTTAAATATGGAATCAGAAAAATAATCAATTATAAAAAAATGGCAAGTAAAAATTATGCAAGTAAGAACATTGTATCCGATGATCATGGATTTATTCAGTTAACCGAAACCGTTTCAAATTAATTAACACAGGTATGTCCCTATCTTCTATATCTCATCGAGAAAAATGTATTTCAGAAGAGCCAGAGATGTGTCTCTCTGGTGAAAGTATGTCACACGGGATTCCGTAGGTGAATCAACAAACGGTGGGAGGAAAGGTAAAAAGTTTCCTAAAAATACTTCCTCTGCGTGTCCCCGATGCTAGGTGGATGAAAAAGATGAAGGACAATTGCAAGATGTTCAACTCTATTCATGCTGGAAAGTGGTTCAAGGGTCAGAGATCCGATGGGACAGGTATGGTGTCTCTTTGTTCGTTTTGCAGTAGAGCTAATGATGCTTCAAATTTTTATAATTATGGTTATTTTCTGTTTCGCTTTTGAGCTCTGTCTGGATAGGTGAAACTTGATAGTGCTTTTAGTGTTTATTTTAGTAGGTTTACATAAAATCTGTAGAAATATTATTACTTTTTGATGAGCTTTGTCTTTTTCTGGAATCAGTACATTGAATTTGGTTGAATTATATTATTATAATTTCATGCATTTGCTTTTTAATTAGGCAGAATAAAAATCAAAGAAATGTTTTACTCTAAAAATTTATTGTTTGTAAAAAAAAGCCTCGCTTTTGAAAATGCAAATACTTTTTAGTGTTTATTAACAAAATAAAAACTATCCCAAAAACTTACGTAACCAGAAACTCAAAAAATAAAACCCCAAAAGACAATTTTTTGTATTCTTTGGCAAGGTCTCAGGTTTTTATAAGTTTACAGCAAAAAAATAAGCCGGATACTCAACAACTGTACTTCAAAATCAATTCGCATCGGCTTAACAAAAACATTAAAAGAAACGCAATCCCACCTGGCAACTGTGCTATACAAGCTGTGCTGCATGTAGCCCATCTTTTTTTGTTAAAATAACTTCCTTTTACTTAGCCGCCATGTTGACATGCTTTGTATTATGTTCGTTCTCTCCTGGACGCACCAATTAACAATTTTTAACCAATTTACCAAGATTTTAAAATAATGGTTCAGATCAAGACTAACGCACCTTAGATCTGATTGAAAGTTAACCAGACATGATTCATCTTATGTTTTCCCCCCATTCGGAATTAAAATTGTTACAAAAATGAAATTAAATTAAATGTGGATTAATTTACTCTTCAAAAATTATCGAACTCTTCAAATTATTTAGTTTTACAAAATTCCGGTATGTAGTCTGAGTAGCCTATTTGGGATTTGATCCTTTTGAAATTAATTTTTTTATCTGTGAGACGATTTTTCAACATATCATCCAACTTGTGGTACAAACGAATTCATGACACTCACCTTCATCTGCTGCAGGTTGTACGGCAAGGTACGAAGATGTTGTGTGGCACCCGGAAATGTTGGTTGCAGTACACGTGTACTTTCCTGAATCCTCGGGATATGCTTCGGGGATACATAGGACGCAAATTCCGTCTTTGGACGCTGACATCTGGTAGTCATCGGACGATGCTATTTGATTATGGTTCTTGAACCAACGGATGGTCGGAAAGGGTGTACCAACCACTTCGCACTCGAAGCACACGCTGTCCTTCTCGTGGGCCGAAATGTCCTGTAGAGGCTGTAAACAAATTCAAGCGTCAGTTTATTTAATGTTCGGAATGGACCAAGTCATTTGAACAAAAAAATCAGCAAAAGGGCATGTTAAAAAAATTCTAAAACAGAGGCACTAAAGTAGTGTAGAGCGTCCACGATAAGAAAGCGATAACTGAAATAGATAAGCCGACGCGAGCGATATTTATAATGTAAAATATCCTATTACCTGAAGACAGTAGTCAAACCCACTATTTTAAAATGAAAAATAAAAGGGATGTAATTTAATCATTTATTGCTATAATTTTCCGATGACAGCACGTTTACCAAAGGTTATGAGAAAAAAGGGACATTTATGCTATTTTAATTATAACATAAGCAAAATTGCAGTACTTTTATAAGCTCGAATAAACAGCACTGATTTAAAGGTTTTAAAAAAGTACGACAAAATAAAAGACTCTACCAAAATTTCTTGGGGGGGAGGGAGCGTTGCCGAGAGACCTAATATTACTATGCATCAAATTTCCCCAAACCTGTATTTGAAATTTTAAAAACGTATTAAACAGGCATAAAAGATGACATACAATGAGCAAAGTAAAACTGCTAAAAATTTACAATAAATTGATTCCTTCTGCTTCAGCTGAAACTCTTCATTAAAGAAGAGTCTATTTTCATATATGATTTAAATGCTGTTTGTGGTAGAAAAAGTAAGTATAATCATTCTGTCTCTCGTGATCCCGTTTTTTTTTTAATATTGAATTAAACCCAAAGAGAAATTTGGCCGAAGAGTGATGGTGTGGCGATTAAAAGATTGCAATGTGTTACACGGGTGTTCTTGAGGGATCCGTGAATCGCAAAGTTTACTTGCCGCAAGGCATGAGGGAGAGTACTAGTACCGGCCTTTTACCCTCCAACATCACAGGAATTAAATATTTTATCCTGGCTCTTAGTTATTACACAATAGAATTTGTCAAATATTTGAGGATTCTGTCCATTAAATTCACTTCCGAATACGAAATGCATCTAATATCCTGCAAACAAGAGTAAGTGAAAGGTTTGGGGGAACTATGGAACCTAGATGTTCCAATGAGAAAAAATAGCTCAAAAACTTATCCCAATGTAAGAGACGTTATCATTTCATCGTCTCCCTCATTTTGTATCTGGAGAAATCGTTTGTAAACTTGGCGTTAAGAAATTTTAGAAAAAAAATCAATGAAATACGCATATTCATCGATTTAAAATGTAAAAAATAAATAACAAAAACTGTTTGTTTTACATTTCCTTGCAAATTTCATCCAGAAAAAGTAGTTTAAGTTGTCTCATTCTTAAGGAGTTCAGCGGACATTAGACAAGGACATGTGCAAATGTAAACATGCCATAATCGAAGACGTACCAAAAAAGCGAGTCCTTTATAATTGAGACGTTTTTATGGTGGTTCGCAAAAAAGAAAGTTAACGGCTTTTTTTAGATATTTTTGACGTTAGAATTTTTTGTTCAATCATGTTTTCTGTTAAGTTCAAAACGGACTATTGGTTAAAAAGAACCTAGCTTAGAATTGTTTGACCTAGAATTTTGTGTAAGTTTTGAAAGGAAACAGTTTTTCCCTGGGTAGCGTCTATTTTGCTCAAAACTTTGCCAGTACTTACATTTTTAAAACCTGGAGTTTTAAGAGATGTTTAGATTTTTTATTTTATTGGTAAGAGCAAAATTTTGAAACTGTTGTCTTTATAAATGAAAAACCAAGTTAACACTTTGCAATCTGGAGCTATGAGTCATAGAGCGTGAAAAATGCGTTCTATCTCAAATATAGGTGTGTTACCTTGTCCCTGTTATTATACCTATTTTCGTCAAACAGCTTAATGTTCGTTAAATCGGAAAGACGATTACAATTGATCTAACATTATATTAGCCCTTAAAGGTTTCTGGTCTGGATTGGGTTTAATTACCTTCGCCCAAGATCTAAAAAAGGCCATATTCTAAAAGGATTCAGTGATGAAATTATATTTTTAAAAGTTTACTTTAGAAAATATGAAAACTAGTTTTAAAAAAAGATAAATTCACATACATTTGTCGAATATTTAAGCCTAATGAAAAATATTATATTAAAATGTTTTTGTTTTCAAGTAACCTTAACTTATCGAAAACTATTTTCACTTTAAAACATTTGTGAGTGTTATTTTGAATGTTATTTCGGTATTTAGAATGACTATATAATTTAGTTTAATAATAGAAGACAATAGTTTTATAATAGGAAAGAAGTTATTCTGAGCAACTCGAAACAATATTTAAATTAAACTTTCAAATATAGCAAAATTTCTTGATGATTTCTAAAGAGTTATATAAACTTGACAATGAGAACAATATTTTGATTTAAAATTTGTTTTATTTATTTATTTTTTAAATCCCTGTGGGTCATAAAGCGCGTCCGCGATCAGATTGAGACAACTTGATTTTCTTTTAAATTCAACAAAACATTACGTAAATGAATGCTACTTACATCAAATTGACAAACAAACATTTCAATTTCTTTTAATACTTTAAATCGACGAATATGCACCTTTAAGTCCCATTTTGTGAATATTTCTTCTAGCCGTCGTCATGCCATTTTGTACAGTTTCTTCCGACACTGATTTAAATAGACGATGGTTTAATCTCTTTGAATCGGCCAATTTTTGGGGCTCCTTTCCCTCGTATTAATATTTACATTCCCTAATTCCCCAGAATTTTTCTATTCCTCTTGCTAGTGGGACGTGAGGCGCATTGTTCTTCTTGTGTATGAAATCAATATTCTGGCTCTCCAGTCACTTCTTTCATGTAATGCCTGATAGCCATATCGGGTCACTACAAAAAAATCTTCCTCCCGATGATGTTGGAGAATGAAGGGTATCAGTAAACTCTCTTTATACATTGTTGCAAGTAAATTTTATCATTCACTCCTCAAAGAACTCCGGTTTGGACACATTCCCATCCTCATCCACGGCGTGCCCCACTATCACTTTTTTGGCGAATTTCTCTGTAAGTTTGATTCTATGTTCTACGGGAACAGAATCAGATGAAGCAGATTGGTAGTACTTACTACCACCAGCAACATTGGGATTATACAATATACATGAAAATAAGACTCGTCATCAATGCCGAGTTTCAGTCCTGATCCAGATGGAATCAACTTCCGATAAAGCAGTTCTTCTTTGCTCGTTGTTTTTGATCTTTGATATATTTTGGAACCGTTTTTTTCCTTAAAAGCTTTTAAATTCAAATCTTCTTTAATGATTTTATGCGCGTAAGAATTAGATATCTTCAATTTCCGGATGATTTGGGGCACTCAAATATCAAGTTTCCTTTCCACGACTTTGTTAACCTTCGTTACAAGAATTGGGTTCTTTTCCTGGTTCCTTTTCCGAAATTTCAAAAAATTTTGATGTTTCTTTGTTCATGGTACTGTTTTAAAAAACGATATATAGTTGCATTTGAAATTTTATTCTTTTTAAAATGTTTAAAGACTATATTCTTGCATCTTCTGACATCGAAATTATAGAATTGTACAATTTATTTTCGAATAGCGTTCGATAAATGAGCTGGCATGGTTAGCCTTGCAGCAGCACCAATCAAAATCGTAGCTTATTTTAAAGTGTGCGTGATCTACTTTCTGCTGCTAGAGTAAAAATTTGCATGTTACAAATTTCTCGCACTTGCTCAGCTAATTGAATTGTCTCATTCTTATCGTTTTTTAGAATACCGTTTTTTAGAATACCGTTTTTTAGAATACCGTTTTTTAGAATACCGTTTTTGAGAATAATTCTAACTTTTAAATCGTTCAATATAGTATGGTAATATTAATTAATATAGTAATTAAAAATTTTGAATTTTTTTCAAGAACAGTTTAATCAGTTAAATACTGTTGTATTTTAGCTTCCACGCTACGTTTATAACGTAAAAAGTGGAAGGTATTATAATCATTCAGTCCGTCCGTCTGTCCGTCTGTCTGTCACCCACTTTCACAGAACGAACCGCAAATTGCATAAACAAGTGGGATACGTCATTTTGAAGCAAAAAGTCAGGCTAGCTTACATCCCAAATTTCATTAAAAAAATTTTAATTAGAAGTATATTTAAAATTTAAATAACTAAAAATTTAATCTACATTGAAATAACATGCGAATTCTATTTTCATTTATTATTTTCACTGTTGCCCCATTATATCACAATAGAGTTCTTTTGATGGGTCATTATATATGTATGCGGAGAGATGCATAACGAATTCTAACTTTGTATAAAAAATATGCAAAAGTTCGCTTTTATTTTTAAAGCATTAATTTTACTAATTATTTCTTCTTCTCTTTTTTAATGGGAAATTGTGGCGACTAAAAGATATTTATAAAAAATAAATTGCATAATTATTCTTCTAATTTCAAACAAATTTAGCAAACGATAATAAGTAAACATTAATTTGCGAGAGAAGATTAATGAAAAAAGTTAATTTTGGCGTTTAAAAGTTTAAATTAGAAATAAATTATAAAAAGGCCCTGTTTGGCGAATTTCTTTCTGAGGTGTATAAATAGTGCGTTTTTTTGTTGAGCACAAATATTGTGTGGAAGCGGTTTAAGTGACAGATTCTGTAACAAACCTACTTGTGTTTTTCAAATACTAACGATTTTCAGCTTGGCTCATCATTGCTCGCAACGCAACTTAAGAGTATTTCTGGCTATGTAGTAATGTAAACTCTCAAATGTATCAACTTATATGTGTTTCTCTTTCGACAATAATAGCAGGGCAGACTGGTTTAGTGAGCACAGTGTTCTTTGGCGTATTATGAATTACATAGAATGAACTGAACTCCTAGAAAAATGTGAGTCGATGCATGTTCTTTAAATGCTCATATAAATGGAATACTTTTATTAAAAATTTTATTAAAAAATTACAATATTTTCAAAGTTTCTTATAGTTTTTTTCTCAACCAATATGAATTTATTCTTGGGTCTCCCTCCCCCAAGCTGTAAAAAAATTATGTAATGAACAATAAACGTTAAGGAAAACATCGACAGAACCTAAAAGTTCTTGGTTTGTTGGAGTGTCTAAACAAGAGAACTGGAAGGCCGGTTGCCGTTTACATTGAAGTTATCATCAACAATTTAACGTTAAGTAATTGCTCTTATGCATTTAAATTGGCGGAAAGAGAGAGGTGTTCAACTCTTCACAAAAAAAAAATTCTTACGCGTGCATCCAAAGCGCTTGTTATGTTCAACCAACCTAGATGAAATTTTAATGCATAGTTCCTTTAAGATACGAATATGATTTGGGAGGATGAGGATTGAATTCGTGTTAGTAAAATTGTTGGCGATCAAATAAGACAAGTTGGATTAAAGCTTATTTTTCTCTCGGTTAATGGTTAAGTTTCAGTAACGTTTGCTTTTCTTCTTTAGGATCCTTTGTTCGTATTTTTTAAAAATATATAGCCATTGACATCGTGGAAATTACCTTCCGCCTGTCAGCAGCACCATGATCTACTCAATTTTAAGACCACAGAACCTCTTCGTGATGTCACTCTTATGTGTCTGAATTGACTGTTTTTCCGTGGATAACAGGTTGCGAACAGGTTTAGTTTTCGTTCGGGTTTCGAACCGGACGAATAGTGTAACGTCACGGAAAGATCCTCTGGCCTCATTAATGAGTTGGCCTTGGTACTACCCTTACAAATTCCGCTCTAACAGTCCGATTTAAAATTGATTTTTTTTATTAAAACGGTATGACATAAGTCCCCTATCTTTTTATACATTTTGTTAGTCTCCCCTCCAAGTTGTGTAAAAATGTCAGTAGTGATAATATTAACCCATTAACGACGACTTTGTGAATACCATTTAGGGGACATATGTTTCCAAAGTAGCAAGTAAGCATTTACATGCTAAATTTGGCTAGTTTAATTTATTTTATTTCGAAAATTCAATAATTATTACTTATCGTTTGCAAAAATTAATTTATATTTCAAAGAATAAATATGTAATATTCCTCGCTTTTAAATAGAATGAAAATATTTCATATCAACATACAAAGAATCTCGTAGTGAAATATATTTGACGTCATTTCAAACTGATCGATGTCGCCAAAATAAATTTATTTTAATTTATTGTCTAAAAGAATTAAAGTTTCTCGAGCGATTGTTGCGAATGACAATGGTGATTTAATTCTAATAAAAATGGCTTCCAATGCTTTTTAAATGAGCATTAAATTTCGCAGTTTTTTAAATAATTGAAGTACTTCGAATTCGAATTCTTTTCTGAAATTTTCAATGTATTCTAATTTCGATGCGCTGAATTTTTTGACGTATCACACTTGTCCGTAGCATTTGTAGTTTGGACTATAAAAGTGGGTGACAGACAGACAGATGGACGGACAGACGGGCAAACAGACGGACTGAACGATTATAATACCTTCCACTTTTTACGTTATAAACGTAGTGTGGAAGCTAAAAGAAACTAACCTATGTTAACCTACGGAGAAATTGGATGGATTGTTTCATAACTGGCATCCACAATTGAAGAGCTTAGTGGAAAAACGTGCTAAGTGACATTTTTGAAAAAATTGAGATTTTTGTGTCAATGATCATGTTATTACCTGCTTTAAACATAACAGCTTTTAATTTTTTAGAAAACATTCGATTTCGTATATTTTTCGCATACGAAGTTGGTAGGTGCATGCCTTTTCATCACTTTTTCAATGGAAGAACGTGCAAAGGATCCTTAGCATTTTCTTCCACCGAAATCGCCCGATTCCGGAACGATCGTTTACTGGAAGAATGTCCTAAGTGACACGTTTGCGGAAAATTTTCAGACTTTCACTTGCATTAATAGCAAAACAAATGGTTCTTTTGTATTTTTAATCAAAAAGAATTCAACAAAATGTAATTAATATTTCCTAATTAACTTTAATTATTAAATACAATCAATGAAATAAAATTTTAATAGCGTAAAACTGGGTTTTGAGTGCATTTAGCAAAATAGGGAAAAAATGCATTTTGATTTTAAATTTAAACGGAGTTATAGGTTTTAACATTTTATAAAATATCGTCTACTTTGAATGTCGTCTGATTTTTATTGTAATTAACATAGATAATTTAGCAGCGAACCGATGGTGTAATAAAAACAACGTTGCACCTGCTCTATGAAGATCGCTATTCGCGTTAAAACAACATTGCACCGAACATTCAAAGCATCTGGTTTGTTTAAAAAAATTAATTATGGGTACAAAAATCGTTTTAAAGCCATCTTACGTTTGATCTCTAAAGCTATCGAACGCATTTTGTGCAATGTCCTAAACTCCTAAAATTATTAAAATGGAATTAAGAAGCAAGCGGAAAGCTGAATTTTTGCTTGAAAGTGTGAATAGCAGCTTATACGGTAAGTACAAATTTAATCAAGATATTGCTTTGTTATGTTAAAATAAAATATTTTTATAATAACTGATGTAAAAATAAAGTGACAAAGTATAAAATGTTTATAAGTTCTTAATACTTATTAAAATATCGATGACTTTAAAAAAGTACTATGCATCACGATTGTAAAAATAAATTGTTTAAACAATCATGTTCTACTGTTGTAGAAATGCTGTAAATTAAAGTAGCTTTCTTAAAATTGATTGAACCCTTAATTGAAAAGGAGAAAGAAAAACGTAAATAACCTTTGGATCTATATCTTGCCATACAACTTATTTTTACTTTTTTTTAATATCAAAGTTTGTTTTTAAATTCGATTATTGTTATCTAAAAACTATTTAAAAATTTATTTTGCGAAAACTTACATCTTGCATTTTTATCTTTTTTTATAAGTCTTTTAAATTTAATATTTATTTTATTCACATGCATATGTGTTTCTTTTACTATCTTTTTGTATACTTTTTATTAAGTTGATTTGTCTTGTTATTCTTCAAAGTATTTAGTTTACAATTTCAATGATAATGGTATTTTTTTAAAAATATTTTCAATTAAAAACTTACTCATCTAACATTAGGCAAGAAGTTCTAAAATAACTTATATAATCTACTTTCTTTTAACTTAAATACTCAAAGAAATCCTTATAGTAGGGACAGACGGACGAAAAAAAAGTGTAAGATAGGTGACTGATATCTTTAAAAAAAACTAGGGACGTGTAACACGATATATCAATAGCTCATTTAAAAGTTATATATACCTTATAAAGTATTTTCAATAACTTTCAAACCTAGAAATTTCTATGGCAGCTACTCCTTGCACATATTGTAGAAAACTTTATTTTGACGTCCGACTAATACAGAGAACACGTGTATCAAATTTAAAGTCTGTATCTATTTTCGTTGTTAAGCAATACCTTTAAAACCAAAAAAAGTTTATAGCAGCATGTACTTGCGCATGCGCATTTTTCTCGGAAACATTATGATGACGTCCAACAGGAACTAGGAAAAAACTAAACTGTACTAAATTTGAAGTCCGTAGCTCTTTTATTTCGAACTGTAAAGTAGTTTCAGAAAGACAAACGGATCAATCAGATCAAACGGATCCAATTTTTTAGAATGAGCACCTTCCAAAACGTGTAGAAAGCACAAAATCTTCATTTTCGATTATTGACCCCCATCGCAATAGTTTCATCACCTTATATTTTATATTAGGTAATTGAAAGTAATAACTTTAAAAATTGGAGACGGGTACAAAGGAAGTTGGGGGGGGGGGGGGGTAGTAGGACGAACGGACAGAAACAAAATAACAGACGTACAGGCAGGTGACCAAACACTATACATGTAGTCATCTAATTTTGTACTTTTGAACCAAAAAAAGAAATTTCAAAATCAGGCACTTTGGATCGGAAATTGAAAGGGATATGGACGGACGGACAGGCAAACGATTAAAAAGTATAAAAGAGATCTGTGAAGTCCTATCTTCCAAACAGAAAAAGAATTTTGAAAATCGGAAGGTTAGTGTACAAAAATTATGAAACGGGTATGGACCAAAATTACCTCAAAAATGTCACTTAGCACGTCCTTCCACTAAACGACTGCCAAAATCTGAAGCACTTCGGAGAAAGAACGTGCCAAGCGCATGAGGTGTCAAGAGCGTTTTGTAAATTTCGTGTTATTACGTAAATTACGGTTAAGCCAAAAGCCACCAAGCATTTTAAAGAACCAAACTAAAATATCACGCAAAAAAAACTATGATTTTGTGAATGACAGAAAAGTTGCAAACTAAAAACTTTGAAGCTCATTATCTCGTTTTCACCTTTTTGTCACTTAGCACGTTCTTCCACTAAGCTCTTCATGTGTCAGAAGCATTCAACTTCTATTAACTTGGAAAACAAATGATACGTTTCATAACTGATCAAATAGGCCATTTATAAGATGTTTCTTATATTTTCATAAACATTTGTGTTAAAAAATGTTTTTCAGTGTAAGGCGTGGCATCGACACTCTTTTACACAGAGATTTTCAATTGTAACCTTCAAGCATTCGCTTGGGGTGTTTTTCACACCAATGATTTTTTAGATTGACAATGATGATTAGATTCAATGATTTTTTAGTAAAAACTTGCTCATATAACCTGTAACAAATCATCTAACAAACTCATATAAAATGAAGTTCAAAAATTACTAATATAGCCTACTTTCTTTTAATTTAAGTACTCACAGAAATCCTTAAAGTAGGGACTGAGAGACTGACTAACAAAATGTTAAAGATAGTTCTCTGAAGTCATACATTTCAAACAAAAAAAGAACTTTAAAAATCGGACGGAAAGAAAAGAAGTTGCAGGGGGAGGGGGAGGGGAAGGACGACGGATGGACAGAAAGTCAGACGTACAGGCACGCGGGTAAACATTATAAAATATACTCATCTAATTTTTAGAACTTTAAAAAAAAATTAAATAAGACAGTTTAGATCGGAAATTGGAAGGGGTATGGACGGACGGACAAAATGATGGACGGACAGGCAAGCAAATAAAAAGTATAAAATATATCTGTGAAGTCCTATTTTTAAAAAAAAAAAAAGAATTTTGAAAATCTGAAGGTTAGTACAGAAATTATGAAACTTGTATGGATCAAAATTACCTCAAAAATGTCAGTTAGCACGTTTTTCCACCAAACGACTGACCGAAATCTGAAGCACTTCGGAGGAAGAACGTGCCAAGTGCATGAGGTGTCAAGCGCGTTATGTAAATTTTGTGTTTATTACGTAAATTACGGCTTAGCCAAAAGCCACTAAGCATTTTGAAGAACCAAACTAAAATATCATGCCAAAAATGATTTTGTGAATGAGAGAAAAGTTGCAAACTAAAAACCTTGAAGCTCATTATCTCGTTTTCACCTTTTTGTCACTTAGCACGTTCTTCCACTAAGCTCTTCAATTGTTTACCTATCGGTTCCTAATTTGTTGGTATGCTTTGGTATTGATAAGCCCCATGATTGTGACTTTTTTAAATTGTCTCTAAATTATTTAGAACGTTTTATCATAAGCTGACAATATCACTAGTTTTGCTACACACAAACGTAGGGCTTGTCAGTACCAAAGCAACAAATTCGGAACCGATAGGTAAACAATTGTGAATGCAAATCACGAAAAACTCTTTTCAATTTATCTGTAGGTTAACATTGGGGGAGTTTTTAGTAGTTTTTATTATTTCATTTTATGTGTAACTTAGTTTGTCGCACATGATCTTTGTATTCATCTTTGTGTTCATGATCTTTGTATTCATCTTTGTGTTCATGATCTTTGTATTCATTTGCCTTAAATACATAGGCAGAAATCTCAGATTCATTTGGCACATTTTCTTGTCAATCGTCATTAATGGGTAAAAGAAAACATACAGATACTTAATATCCTTGGTAATTTGGAGTCCAAATAGGTGAGCTGGTACCGGTAGTGTATATTTAAATAGTGTGGTGCTCACAACTGTTCACAAAAAATTGCCCACTAAATTCACTTTTTTTCTAAATAACCAGTAGACAATGACATCGTAGAGGTTTTCTTTTCATTCTATCAGTACTCTCTTCCAAAATCCGTTCTAACCGTCTGATTAAAAAAACAAATTATTTTGTTGTTACAAAGGATGAGTCATCATTAACCTCTCTTTTCAGCTTTTTGTCAGTCTGTCTGTAAGCTTTTCACCCGTCTGTCCATCTGCTTTTCATCGGTCTGTTTGACTTTCTGTTCTAACCAACCGATTTTTTTAAAAAAAATACTTTTTTTGTTATACAAGATTGACATAGGCTACCTATTTTTATACCTATTTTTTTTTGTGTTTATTACGTAAATTACGGCTTAGCCCAAAAGACCTAGCATTTTGAAGAACCACTAAAATTCATGCCAAAAAATGATTTTGTGATGAGAGAAAAGTTGCAACATAAAACCTTTTAAGCTCATTATCTCGTTTCACCTTTTTGTCACTTAGCACGTTCTTCCACTAAGCTCTCAATGTTTACCTATCGGTTCTAATTTGTTGTATGCTTTGGTATTGATTAAGCCCCATGATTGTGACTTTTTTAAATTGTCTCTAAATTATTTTGAACGTTTATCATAAGCTGACAATATCACTTTTTGCTACACACAAACGTAGGCTTGTCAGTACAACAAGCAACAAATTCGGAACGATAGGTAAACATTGTGATGCAAATCACGAAAAAACTCTTTTCAATTTATCTGTAGTTAAATTGTGGGAGTTTTAGTAGTTTTTAGTTATTCATTTTTATGTGTAACTAGTTTGTCGCACATGATCTTTTATTCATCTTTGGTTCATGATCTTGTATTCATCTTTGTGTCATGATCTTTGGGATCTTTGCCTTAAATACATAGGTCAGAAATCTCAGATTCATTGGCAAAATTTTTTAATCGTCATAATGGGTAAAGAAAATCACCAGATACTTAATATCCTTGGGAATTGAGTCCAAATAGGTGAGCTGGTACCGGTAGTGTATATTTAAATAGTGTGGTGCTCACAACTGTTCACAAAAAATTGCCCACTAAATTCACTTTTTTTCTAAATAACCAGTAGACAATGACATCGTAGAGGTTTTCTTTTCATTCTATCAGTACTCTCTTCCAAAATCCGTTCTAACCGTCTGATTAAAAAAACAAATTATTTTGTTGTTACAAAGGATGAGTCATCATTAACCTCTCTTTTCAGCTTTTTGTCAGTCTGTCTGTAAGCTTTTCACCCGTCTGTCCATCTGCTTTTCATCGGTCTGTTTGACTTTCTGTTCTAACCAACCGATTTTTTTAAAAAAAATTCTTTTTTTGTTATACAAGATTGACATAGGCTACCTATTTTTTATACTTTTTGTTTACTCATCTGTACGACTGGACGAACATCTGTCTACCTTTCTATGAGACTGTTTGTTTGGACTTCCGTTCTTTCCTCTTAAAAAAAATATGTTAGAAAGGTCTAACATCAGATACCTACCTTTTATACCTTTGTCCATCTGTCTATCTGTTCTATAAGAATGGAAGACTAAAGCGGGGTGAGCGGGGTTTGCTTGTGGAATAAAAGACAATGTTTGACGTAATGTTACGTCACTATAGTCATGGCTGTTTTAGTTTGGATGAATTAGCTGCCGGATAGTTTGTTTATGGGGTATGAGACAACTTTTGACGTGTATGGGAAGATAAAATACTCGAATGTTTTCTATTATTAGAAATTGTTCAGCTGATATTGATCATTACGCGAGTCCAAATGTCAAAAAGTAAACAACTTTTTCTGCCAAAACTGCATTACTAGTAGGGTAGCGGTAATTTCAATGCAATTCAGCTAGATTATCCAAGCACAACTCAAGTGTGGCTATTTTTCAAAACCAACATAACGTAACTCAAATTTTAGAAACTTTTTTTAAAATTTCTTTCAAGTTTTGCCAATAGACGATCAAAACGCTGCAAAGGTTAATTTGTTTTAAGGGTAGAAGAACATGTTGTAGCTGTAACACCACAACATGTTCTTCTATCCACAACGTAGCTGTAGGGGTAGTGTAGGTACATATATATTCCGGCTTGTGTGCTTGATCAGAGACCCGCTTATATAAGCCTTCGTCAAGTAAGACAGACACAGAAAGAATTTTTACTGTCACAGAGAAAGGAAAGTATGCACCCAGGCGAAGGCGGGAATCGAACCCGCACCAGCACGTTACAGCGCACAGACTGCTAGCGTAATGGTCCAAACCACTCGGCCATCCGGTCCCCCACGTAGCTGTAACGCCACCAATAGCATGCCCGTTCTAGTTTGGACGAATTAACAGCCGGGTGGTTTTTTTGAAGGGTTTAAGAACTAGAAGTTAAGACTTAAGTATGGCTCCATGAGTGGCGTTGCAGTTCCAGTTGTCCATTTCTGTGAGTATTGACTCATTCACGACGACTTTATGAATACCATTAGCACTTTCATAACGTTTTAAGTTTTTCGAATTCGTTTTTCATTTAACTTAATTTATCATAAATTGTGCTAGACTATGGTCTTCATTTGTCTTATATTTTGTTTATTTAGATAAAGTTAAGCAGAAAGCTCATTTTTGCTTGGCTAATTTTCTTGCCAACCCGGGTTAAAGTAACTGATAAATAGGTATATGGGGCATGTACCAAATGGTATCAAAAATGCCTCCCTTATATTTTAAACTCATGCTATTACAACATTCACATATTTTTAAGAACACATTAAGACAGGAGTAACGCTATGCAATATGTATCACCATAATCTAATACGTGATCCGAATACAGTGCTTTTAGAAGGAAAAATTAAATAGAACAAAATGTTCTAAAATATCATACATTTAGTTTCTAGAAACTTTAATACTCAATTACTCACAAAATTTTCTGTTGTGCAGGCAGACACACGGCGGAACAAGCAGATAAGTATAAAAATATCTATTTGATGTCATACCTTACGCACAAAAAGAGAATTCAGGATAATATGACAGAACGACAGAAGGGAAGTTGTATGGAGTTGGGGGAATGGTTAGACAAAGAGTGTAACAGGTATGTTGATATCTGATATGATTAGCTCATATGACACACTGTAAAAAAATCCCTCTAATTTACCATCACCGTGTGGTGGTAAAATTGCTGTCATTACCCTGTGTTGTGTATTTACATATGTTGTAAAATTTATTGTGTTGTATAGGCGAAACAAATTATGGTTCACTGGCAGTGTTTGGATGCATCCATATTCCCTTTTTAAACTCTATTAGAGTACGTTGTTCATGTGACTCGTTATGTCAAGTAGAGATCAAATTGCTGTAAATCAAATCTTATAACACTGTGATGTAAAAAAAAACTGCCACGAAATGTGCTGTAATTTTACATAAATTTTTAAGGAGTCTTGAGAAAGTCCTCTCTGACAAAAATATCAAGATATATTTACTGATTTAATGCATAATATAGACTTGTTACTCAAAAACGTGAATATTAGGTAGAAAATGATAATGAAATGTCGTATTGAAAATGCTCCAATATGCCTCACCATTGTCAATTGTGCTTGTTTTACTTTAGAATAACACTTCTATCTTTGTCCTATATATTCTTTACGGTATATCAAAATGAATATTTTCCTCACTACCTATTTTTCCAGGAAAATAAAAATATTTTGTTGCAAAAGCGTTCAAAGCGTATCAAACTAACGAAGCTAAAAAAAACCTAAAACTTCGTTGGAATGTATTGTTATTTGAAATAAAATCGTTGTTAAACGTTAGATTCAAAGAGCAAACGTGTTTCATCAAGAAAGCCACACTATTTTAAGAACTGGATACAGTTAGCTCTCTCTTAACCAACCATATTCTTTATATCTGCCTATATTTTATTAAACAAAATATGGAATATAAATACCAAATGTTGTCTTGATTATAGAAATGCACGTTTTTGAGTTTTTACTTTCAGTTTAGTTTACATAGGTAGGTCAAGAGAATGCCAGCTGCATTAAACAATATAAAAACTTTCTTATAAAAATAATAGTTTCTTTCTGGGGAGAAAAAGTAACTTAGCAATTGAAGAATTCTTTTTAAAATGCATGAGATAATTAAATATTAAAAAGAAAAAGCACAGTGATTCCCAACCATTATTATGAAAGAAAAGCTGTAGAATGATAAGCCACACAAAGAATTGAAGTTCATATTTATATTTTAGTTGCTGAATGAAATATTAATAAATTTAGTTTTAGGAAAACTAAAGAAATTAATAATATTTTAATTGGAAATTTAAATAAAGCTTGAGTTTAATGCATTAGCGATGTTTTCAGGTCATATTTTTCTCTTTATGAAACCATATTTCGTAAACGCCTTGATACTAAAGTCCTTTTGCATTTCAGATCCATTATTCTGGAACATTCGAGCATACCTATAACAACAGTGCAGTCACTGAAATCCCAACTTATCCCAGCTACAGAATCATATTTTAATGCCGTTTCAGATATTAAATACTATTTCTACTTAAAAATCATACATTACATGCTCAACTACATTCCATGCACAATAATTCCATGTAAAATAAGGAATGAATATATCTAAAGGTTATCTTTCCATTTGCACAACTTCAATTTTTCAAAATACTTGATTTATTGGACATTGTTAAGTAAAGGTAAGTTCGAAATGGTTAACTTGAATTAAACACATATACTAAGAAAATGTTAATTGTCTGTTAATGTCTAGGAACAGGTTTTTATGAAAAGACTTTAAAAGTAGTTACATTTTCTTTTCGTTTAGGATTTAGTGGTAAAGAGACAGAAACGGTTACGAGTTCGAGTTTTTAATTTTTAGTTAATAATTTTTTTTCAATATAAGGCAAGTGTCACCGAAAAAAATTGTAAAAATGTTAACTGCAATTTATTAATTACTTTTTTTTAATTTTTTGCACATAAATTTTAACAACTTTTGTAAAAAAAAAACAAGAATATAAACTTTCCACAAATTTTATTACTTGTAGTCTTATTTTTGAAATAAAATAGACAATTTTCAATAGTGGACCCTTTGTTCTTCTGTATTTCTTTAAAAAATAACTCAATCGGCTATTTTTTAATTAATTATACATAACTGGTACATCAATAATCTCAACAGTTTGATATCTGTTTTATCTGTTAGTAATCACACAATGACAAACAAGACAACAAGGAACATACAAAAAAATAGCACATAAAAAACACAAACAATAACTACATAAAATATATAACAAGCAATTCATGCAAGATGCAAAAGACATTCCTATTACATTTCACTCACAAAAAACAAAATGCAGTTTAAGTAAAACCGTAAAAAACAGTAATTATGTTCTCGCGTTTTGTTAAAATGTAATACTTCTTCGCTCTTAGAAATATTCGTTGCATATAGGTACCGATGTGAAAATAAATGTGTATAAAATTCAAAAATCCAGTACCACAACTTACATCAGGCATGACTCATGCAATATGATTCATTTATGATATTGTAATTTTTTTAATGGAAAAGATAATTGTTACAAAAATTTAATGTACTTTGGTGCAAAACGTTTCAAATTATTTTTTTTCACAATTATGGGTTTAAAATATTTCGTTGCTTTTCGAAAATGCTTTCGCTGAAAAGTTTTAGGACAATAAAAACAGTATTTTATACGTATGGCTGATGAATCCCACGTCCTTATATGGGTACTTTCTATTTTAAGAACCAAGAAAAATTAATAATGCTATTTTTGTATGAGACTTCTTCATCGAAATGTTAAATCTGAGGGAATAATAAATCGATTTCAACATCATTTAAAATACTGCTTCAATTTGTGTTCCATATGCGAGGCTTAATCATTCATACACAATTCTAAAACAAAAAGAGGGATGAGAAGAACTACAAACAAAATAGAACAACAAAGCTCAATTTTATTTTTTCGCAAAGAAAGAAAATTCCTTTTGTAATATTTAAAGAAAAGTTAACACACATCAATCCCAAAAAAAATTCCGGTTGTGGAACCACTGTGGTTTAAAACAAGAGAAAAACATAATTTTATCATTCTAAATATCAGTGACTATCTTCCTAAAAGACTCTTCTCCCCTCACCTTTGCGAAATGTGGGGGCTTCACTTCTGCCCCTACCACAGGCACTTCCTCTATGACCACTTCTTTCTTGGTCTTTGTCTTGGGGTCAGCCTCTTTCTTGATGATGGGCTTCGGGACAAGCTCCTTGCCTTCAGAGACCACCTCCGACGAGTGTTCCCTCACCACCTCGTACTTCTTGGTGATCGAGATCTCCTCGGTTTTGTAAGAAGTCCTAGTTGTTGTCGACGACTCTGTCGAGTAGATGGACGTCGAAGGTGTGGTCGATGTTTGGCAACTCGTCGTGGACGTGCTTTTTGTAGATGAGTCTATCGTTTGGTCGATTGGTACAGAATAAGACGTGAACGTCGTGGTTTTTTCACTTCCACCCCCGTAAAAAGGTTGTGGCGTGATCGTGGAAGGGTCTATTTCTTTATCGCTTATTCCCGAATAAGAAGATGAAAACATAGCCGACTTGTCAATTGCGCCCCTTTGGGGCGTCACGGTAGAGTGTGGCTCATTTTTTGAAAAGTCTATAGCCTTGTCACTAGTTCCCGAATATGAAGACGAGAACATCGTTGTCTTTTTACTGCCACCTTCAAATGACGTTACTGTAGGTTGTGACATAGTAGATATCATTTGTGAAGGGTCCAGTGTAATGTCGCCAGTTCCAGTAAAGGAAGACGAAGACGTAAACATGGTAGTCTTTTCACTAACTTCACCAAAAGATTGAGGTTGTCCTTTATTTTCCATTGAACTGTGATAAGTTTTTGTCATTGATTGTGGGACGCTTACCACATTTTCAGTCCAAAGCTTTGGTTCTGGTGCCACTTTAGGGGGCCACACTTTGGATGACGGCTTCTTTTCGGACTCGGAAACTGAACTAGAAGTCAAAGGATTAGGAACAAAGTTTAGTTTAGGAACTTGGGGCACTTTTGCTGGTGGTGTGTATCCGGATCCCATTGTTGTTATCGACTTTGAATCAAATATTACTGTACTTTGGCTGACAGATGTGGAATTAGTACTCTGGCTGACCGAGGTGGAACTAGATGAGTAAAGGTCGGCGTGAAAACCATTCTGGACAATTGGAGCTGGCGTAAAACCAGAGAAGGTCTTTACTTCTTCAGTCTTTGATGGCTGTTTGACTTCTGGATGAGAAAACTTCATAATTGATTTCTTTACAAAGCTCTCGGACATGCCAGAAATGAACGAAGCTGGCTGCGTGGTTTCGGATTGAACAGGTAATGGTTCTTCTATGGTTTTAATCTGTTGGCTTGCTGGTGAGAAATCATACGGTTCTTGAACTGGTTCTGGTATGAGAATGGGTTCTTGTGTCTCAGTGATAGCCGGAGTGTACGATTGAGGTTTGGGTTGACTCCAGACTTTAACTGACACTGCTGGCATAGCGGGCGGTGAAGGAGGTTTTGGCAGTGCAGGAGGACCTTCGATTGACTTCAGTTCAGTAACACATTGGAGAGGTTCTAATATTGGTTGAGTATTTGTAGAAAAGTTAGTGAACATCTGAAAATAGACGGTGATAAATTATTTTAACAATAAAGAAATTTTTGTAGTTTAAGAATAGTGGTATTTCATGTCAAATCAACAAGCCACTCAACCGTATTATTTTTTTTAATTTTAAAGAATCTTTTATGTAAGATTTTTTTTACATATTTTTCTTCAATTAATATTTGAAAACCGTAAAACTAGCTTTTATTTTTAATTGCAACATACTAAAATTAATGTCATTCTTTAGAATTTAAAACTGAACTAGAGCAGTTTATTTAAATAAAAGAAAACGAGCCGTACTTGTTTCGTTTGTTGTACAGATGAGAACTCCTGGTAAAAAGTTCTCTTCTCGACTTCAGGACTTTTTTCTTCTTCCACAATCAAATCAGCCAAGCACTTTGTCTCCCCTGCTAAATTGCTGGCTACAACCATGTAAGTGCCCGAATCTTCTGGAAAAACCTAGATAATAAGTTAAATAATTAATCAATGCGATCTAGGTTGAACCTAAGTAAATAACATGGACGGTGAAACATTCGGTATTTGTTTGATATTTTAAGGCTGATTGCACAAGCAACGATTTTTTCCCCGTCCACAGTTGTTGTAAAAAGTCAACGAGAGCTTGTCATATACGATAGCAGCTTTTGAAAAAGAATTTGCGGAAACAATTCGTTGCGTTTACAACCTGCGTATAACCATTAACTCATCAATGACGATTACCAAAAAATTTGCTATAATAGAACTGAACAATTTATGTAGGACAATTTAAGTTGCATGAAAAAGAATTTGAAAACCTAAAGTTAACGTTTTTAATCGGTAGGGAAGGTGTTAATGGTCTTATTATTTGCTAGCCTTCCACCCGGCTTTTCCGTAATTTATGCACCAGTTTTCCAGCTATAACAATACATTTTATAAACAATACATTTTTATTGATATTCTAATTTTTTCAGCTCTGAAGGATTTTAAGCTCACTCACCAAAAAAACAAATTCCAAATTTTTAAATCTAATATGTTTTTTAAAAAGAATAAATTTAAAATTTATGCAGCGAAAACAGCCATACATTTTTGCCTATATCCTAGACATTAACTCATTTGCGAAGATTTGCAAGACAATTTGCCAGGTGAAAATAAGATTTGAGTTAAAGTTTATCGAATCAAACAAAATATTAGATAAATAAAAACCTTAGAACTTAACAACTTTTATGATACAATTTAAGTTATACGAAAAACGAAAGTTTAAAAAACTTAAAGTTAACATTTTAAATCGGTAAGGAAAGTGGCTAATGGTGTTGACAAATGCGTCTTTAATGGATTTAATAATCCAAGGTCTACAAACCTCGGATATGACGAGGCTGTGCTTGTTAAAAGTTGAAGAAATCCGGAAGTCTGGCGAATCTTTCAGCTGAATCTCGTTTCTGTACCACTTAACATCGGGCGTCGGGACACCAGTCACTTCGATTTCGAGTTCAAGTCTGCTGCCAGACTTGACTACCGAAGCCTGCAGTTTTTTCTTGAACTTCGGAGCTTCGCGGTGAGCTAGAACAAAGAACAGTGTTTAAACTGGGTATTTTAAAACGGAATACTGTTACCGAAATTGAGTAAAGTTTAGCTCAGTTACTCCTTTTTTCTGTATAACAAAGCATTCTAAAAGTAACGATGCAAATAACATGATGAATTCAAATGAATTAAAATATTGTTTATACATCCACTATAACTGCCAATGTTTTGTAACAGTAGTTTCTAAAAGCTAAAAACGTCTCATAAGAATAGGCTAAACGAGTACTAACACATGTCATGATTTCAAAACATAGCAGTACTGGAAATAATCATACCCGTTTGTGTTCCTTAGTATATACTATATTTCATTCAGATCAGTAAAAAAAAAATTTAGGTTTTTGGGAGTACTACTCACGTTTCACTCTCACGTCAGCCATACTAGTGGCTTTTCCTGCACTATTTGTAGCAACGCATGAATAACGCCCACTGTCATTTTCTACACTTTTTTGGATGAAAATAGACGTGTTCTTTCCAGTCGTCTTGACTTGAATTCCTGGTTTATTTTTCAATTCTGTGTCATCCTTATACCACTGTATGGTGGGGTTAGGCATTCCTATTAAATGGAAGATAAATAATTAAGAAAAAGGATATTAAATGGCGTTACTCGATAACTTTATGAAAAAAATAAAATAATAACTCCAAGTCTCCTCCCTTTAACAAGATCTAAAGTCCATCATAATCTCTTTTCTCACACACGAGTTTTCCTTAAATATTTTAGTATATCATTGAGCAATGCAGAATTAAAACATAGATATTAAACCATGCATTTATAATCTTTTAATCAAAATATAACACATTCGAATCGCTTTTTAAGAAATATTATATTATCTTCACTCCCGAACAAAATCAACTCCTACTTATATATTCTTTATTTAAACATACTCTTCAAACAATTTTATATTTGAATGCATGTTTTGCAAGTAATTTTAAAAAGTTTAAGTTTAACGTTTGTTGAGTTCTCGTAAATTAGTTGAATTTGAGAAGTAAAAATACACATTTTTTGTGTGCTTTTAATGATCAAACAATATTTGTGAGGTTTTTTTTTGTAATTAAACACATTTTTTAATTCACGTTTCACTCTCACATTTTTTAAATTAAAAATGTCCTTATAAATATACGACAAAAAACTTTTTTCCAAGACATCCGCTAGACCCTCGGTACTATGTCACATTTTATACATAAACACGACCACGCTTGCCACATGCTTCGGTATCGGTATTTTTTAAAAGATTGAAAACATTCTTGTTTATAATAGAAAAGTTGGTATCAAGAAAACTGAAGTTGTGAAGTGAAATTTACAAAGGTCCACGTGTGTGTACATCTGGATTGAAGATGCTAAGTGTTAAATATTGATAAAACCTTCAATTCTTCCGTACCTTCAAACTGTGCCTCTAGAAGCAATTTTTCGCTCTCCGTCACAACGGCCGTGCCTACGGGTTTTGTAAACTTGGGAGGCACTTCTGCAGGCCGCGGCACTTGTTTTGGTGCAACAGGTTGAGGCACTGCTGGAACAGGAGCTGGTTCCACATGATGATGTTGCACGAATGTGGACTGTTCCTTCCTCACCATCTGCTGGCTCTGGAGGGTCGGGAAAGAAGGGAACTGGGGTGTGGGGTAGTCTGCGTCGCTCACCTATGGGCATGCAAGGAGTGAATTGTATCAAAAATCTGACTTGAAACCTCTAAAAATCAGTAAAAGTATATACTTACTACCTTATTTAGTTCATTATCCTTATTAATTGTGTTAAAACGCACTGAGTACTGAAAATATTTCAGTTGTATTTAGGAGCAACATTAAATGATAGCAGCAAACTTTGGTTGCAGCCGAAATTAACCAAGTTTTCGTGAAAAGTCGAACCAAACTTTTTACAGAGGGTTTACTAATTTTAAGGATTATATCTGTCATTACTGGTAGGTACAGATCGTGTTTTTTTATTATAAGGTCACATTTTATTGCTTTTAGTTAACTTAACGCTATTTACCTCAGACATAGAACTGATAGTGCTAGTTTGCATTATAGCCTTTCTTGTCATAATCTTCGGCTGAGCTCTGAAAAGATAAAAATATTCAATGTTATAAAAAATATATATGAAAAAGAATAAATATATGCAATTTTTTATTGATGGACGATATCATAATTTTTTAAGAAATGAAGATGAGTCATCAACGTTAAGAAATTGTAAGAAAGCACTTTATGACAGCACTCTCTAACACATAAAATATATTATTTTTCTATACATTACTACCTTACGAATATTTGAAAGAATATCCAAAATACTTACTGATATTCTTCACAAATCGGTACTGTTTCCAAAGGACCTGTAATAATCCAAAAATATTTTTTGTAAAAACAATTATCGGGCAAGTAAAAACTATCGGTTAGTAAATAATTTAATGTTATTGCAAGTGAAATCTTAAACACCCACCATTTATCTTAAATTATAAAGAAAAACCATTAAAAATTAAATTACAAAAATATAAACAACAAAATTACATTTTTGAAATTTAAAGGATCACCCAAAACAACATCTGGTTGTGCTATTTTATCAACAACACTTTAAAGATCTATAGAAATTGGATATTTCATGTGGAAGCTTCGAAGTACATATTTAAGAAATCCCCAATACAATACAATTTTAAAAATATTTTCATAAAAATATTGAGCGTAAAGAAAATATTAAAAAATACAGTTTTGTAATTATCCCACGATCTTTTTAGATTGAAAGTATTTATTAAAAGCTAAAAGCCCAATGTATAACCATCGATTGTGAGAAGTGCCGAGGTAGTTGCTATGCCGGAGTCGTTCTCCGCTATGGCCGAGTATCTGCCAGCGTGTTCTCTGCAGATGTTACGCACGACGAGCCAATGTTTGTTTCTCGCTTCGCTCCCGAACTCGTGGTGCTCGTCTCTAGGGACGGGCTTGCCCTGGAAGTTCCACCGCACCTGCAAAGCAACACATCAGAAATCAAAATAGAACTTATTGAATTTAATTTTCAAGCAAAATTTAACCGGTATACCAGTTGCATCAGTTTAGTTCCATATACATTTGTGGTTGGTATGGTGACTACCAAACTCAAGTTTGTTTCGATTTCTGGATAAGCTTATATTCTGGGTCACCTTAATCTACCTAAGTTTGGTAATGGACTGTCTGTGGGGATTTATTTCGTAACTTCCAACTGTCCTAATATTGTCTCGACATTTTGAGCAGATGGCAATACACTTTTAAGGGGTCCGCAAGACAATTCTCTATTTGTTCTATAAACTAACTTACCGAGACAGTAAGAAAACCATAAAAATCTTATACATTCTCGGATGCTGAAAAGGATTAATTAAAGAAAATATTCGTTTAAGAGCAATACAATGTGGTCAATAAGGCAGCTTCCATAGACACTTTTTTAGAAAACTGTAGGGTAATTTCCCAAAAGTGGCAAACGTGTCTCAGTCATCCAAGCTTTTACGTTTTTCTGGCAAATGGCATGGCCTTGTTCGTCATTGAGCTGCGAAATGTTAGGAAAAGCAGTAGGATAGTAGGTGTTATTTTCATATTCTATTTTTAAAAAAAGATTCAAATACTGATCGAAAATAAAATCGAACATTTGCATCTTCATTGCTTACAAATTTGAGTGTTTGATCAATGCGGAAACGGAGAAATAACAGCCGCCACCGGCTGGTTAAGCACTGGTCTTTTCCTTAACTTAATTTTACTCTAAATGATGGTCTCAACAGTCAACATACCTGAGGATCAGGAGTTCCATCCACTTCCGCGTCAAACCTTGCTATCCCTCCCAACGAAAGAGTCTGATTAGCCACGTGTTGTATGAAAGTCGGTGGGGCTTGGACGGGCGATTGTCCGAACTTCAGAGGCGTTGCCACGAACACGGAGCAGATACTTTGAGCCTCACCACCCTTGTTGTATGCCCGGGCGGAGTAAGTACCTCTATCTGAAGGGCTCGCCGAGGGCAGCCGTAGTCTAGAAACTCCGGATGCGTCACTGGTAATCTAAGAAAAAATATGGTATTAAGTTCGATTTTCAAATTCTGGCAGATAGAAAGCGTGGGTAAATATAAGTCACGACCGGCTCAACTAATAATGCCAGAGAAAGCCCTCTGTAACGTCACACTATCAACCAAGTTCGGGTTGTCGACTGTTCCGAAAGCGAGGAATGAAACCTGTTCGGAACTTATAAAGTTTAGTCGTCCTTGCGCTACGGTTTCGTATTTTTTCTTCGAACCGGACTGATAGCGTGACTTCATGAAGAACTTCTGTGTCTATAACCCTTTCACTCCTAAAACGGCCAAGGCGGAACAAATATCCTGCGTAGCGAAAGGGTTAAAATAGAGTAGCTCATGGATAAGTCCAGGTTCTTAGAGAACAAAAATTAGCGTCTTTAACCCTTTATCTAGCGGTGGGAAATAATTTACCACTTCGTATGATCAAAATTTAGCACAACGTTTTCAATCATTCCCTCGGCACTGAATGGCGATTTAATTTTTTCCATAGTTGGACAAACTTTTTATAAATTACAAGAAGCAGCCTCGCTGAACCTAACAACGTAAATGATAAGTTTCAATTTCGAAAACCTAATAAGAGTTTTATCGCTCAAACATAAGAATGCCCCTGTTTTAATTCCCCAAACCTGATAAGTGTCTCTGTGCTTCTCCAAGCCTAAGAATGCATTAAGTGAATCGAAGATTTGCAGATGAATAAAGTCTTACCTGACAATCGGGAGAGTTGGTTAGTTGTTGTCCGTCCTTCATCCATGTCAGAGTGGTGTCCGGTTCTCCAGCCACTTGGCATTCGAGCAAGACTTCTTGGCCCTCGTTCACGATCACGTTGTCCAAAAGTTTCAAGAACTTTGGGGGGTTGCTTTTCTCAAAGCTCACCAATATTTCTTTTTGGGTATGACTGAACTGGCTAGAATATGGGAAAAACAGTTTTATTATAGCGATATTGCCAAAGAAAGGAAATGCTTTTTGAATGTTAACATAATATATCTACTGCTCGTATTATCCATAGCAAAATTTTATAGATTAAATGAGCTTCTGGATTAATTGGATCAGTTATTTACTTAATGAATGTTGATCAGTATTAATATGAAAAAAAACATTAATGGAAATTATTTTTAATATCTAAAACTCCTAATAAAAATAACTAATTTTATAAGTCTAAATAGAGGACTACTTTAAAACTTATATAATTTTCCAAAAGTCAAAAGATAATTAATTAAACTTACCTCTTTTGAATAATTTCTTTAGCAGCTGTAAAAAAAACACATTACAATTAAAATGTAATTATCGTAAAATTAACAGTACACAACTTAATTTCAAAAAGTCTAAATAATTAATTCATAGAAAATTCCCAAGTAGAGAAATATAAAGGTAGAGTTTGATACTTACGTATATTACGATAATTATCGCAAAATCAACAATACACAACTAAAATTCAAAAAGTCTAAATAATCCATTCATAGAAAATTCGCAAGTAGAGAATGTAAAGGTTGATACTTACGTTCCACCTTGAGGTGACACGAGCTCGAAGCCTCTCCTCCCGAGTTGATGGCGACGCACCTGTAGGTGCCGGCATCTTCGAGGTATGCCACCTCGATCAGCAGAGTACATCGATCGCCCTCAAACAGCAGCTGAAAGTCGTCGCTCTCTTTGACAGGCTTGCCATTGTGGTACCAGATCACCTGCATCATAAGTAATTGACTCATTTATTAGGGGCTATTAACTTTTATTAAGGGGGAATGGGCGTGCTGGAGCGGGGGTCTCCAAACTCAAGTGCATCAGTGTTAATCCAATGGCGAAAAAAATATTTTCTCTGCCACATTTCTCCAGCTGTATTGAATATTTTTTCAAGCGGACTTATTTATATGATGCATGTAGCTGACATACAGGTCCCGACAATCCCACTTTTTGAAATTGGTTCGAATATTTTTTATAATTTTTAATAAATAATTTTACACAAAATATTCGAAGCAATTTCAAAAAGTGAGATTATAGAGACCTGTAAGTTATCTACATTTATTATTTAAAAAAAAAGTTTGTAAAAATATTCAATACAGCCCGAGAAATGTGGCAGAGAAAATAGTTTCTTCGCCATTGGATTAACACTGATGCACTTGAGTTTGGAGACCCCCGGTCCAGCGCGCCCATTCCCCCTTAAGCATTGTAGATGGCAGAGTGCACACAATATTGTTTCTTCGTTTAGAAACGAGTATATTTTAAACCTCTTACACATAATTATCTTTGTGATTTAGATGTGTCCGTCATTTATACTGTTTCAATTCAATGATTAACTAAACTTTTGTAGATGGCAAGAAAAAACTTTAACAATTAAACTGTTACTTATATAAAAATGTCCATAGACGGCAAGAGCAACGTGTTAGTTTTAGGGCAATCTCATAGATAGCAGCAGCAGCTAAAATATGAGCTTTACCAAATATGGACACAGCATGTTGATTTTTGAAAAAAAAACCCCTTTTTTTTGGCACTTTTTTAACGTGTCTGATTTTCTGTCAATATGAGCAAATATTTTAGGATACTTGTAAATAAATGAGAATGCGTTTTTTTTCACATTAGTCATTTGAAATAATGAAATCGAAGATAAGATAAGTGTTTGCAAAAAGATGCATTGATAGGCCTTTTTCTAACAAAAGCATTATATTCTTTTCTACATACTTTAAAATAGCGTAATCAGATTACTTTTTTTAAACGAAAAAGCTGACACAGGCAAAAAAAAAATTCCACGGTTATAAATTGTGTGGCTCTAACAATTATAAGTATTTTCAAATTTAAGCCGTAAAAATATAAAAGAATAGTTTAAGTATAAGGATTACTGTGTATGCTAACCTCAGGTTCTGGTTGCCCGACGATAATGCAATCCATCCGTACTTTATTCCCTTCGGGTACGGTTTGGTCATCAAGATGCTGCTTAACTTGAGGCTTGGCAGGTTCAATATCCGAAGCTATTTCTGAGTCCCTAAATGTTATCATCAAAGTAGCATTAAAAATTACTGTTATCAATCAAAGTAACATTACAAATTATAGGAAAAAAATTATTACTATTATACATTCAGGATAAACAAAAATATGACAATAACATAAACGTACACAAAATAAACGATACCGTTAATATATAAATCCTAATACAAAAACAAAACAAAACAAAAAAGCATGAGAACGCTTTCGGCAATCGGAAGGCTTTGTCAATGTAGCTTTCTTGGGAAACTGTAAAAACGGCTTCTTCCTTTCCTTCTTAGTATCAACAAAGTGTGATTGCTAACATTGACATATTCCGGTTTTCATCATGACAGTACCGGCAGTACATAGCATACTTTTTATATGCGAGTCCCTAATAGATCTATAACTGTTTCGTATGGGTGTAAGAATAGGGAATTATAGCATTTTTCTCTTGATTTAAATTGACTACCCATAGTCCAAAGTTGTAAAAAAGAAACTTCATTTTTCATTTTTCTGAGATACCTTCCATTTCAATGTAACTAGGTTCGATATCACTCTCCGATAGAAACTCACGCGATATTCTTCGAGTGACGCCATAGAGTCTCAATTTATAAATATTTCGGTGGCGGTTTCCTTGAAAGAGTTAAAGTTTGGTTAAATTGCGTTTACACAATAACAGTCACCAAATACGTCACATTCGATTGGAAACGGCGTCACTAGTCCGGCTATTTTAATGATTTAAAAAATATAAATGAATATTTTTAATCAGAATATTTCAGTCTATAATCCAATTCTGGACCGATTCTTATTCAAAGTAAATCCAATTTAAAATAATTAAAAATAGGCCGTAATTCATATTGTTAATAAGTTTTCATAATATCGTCATTATGAAGTTTTAAAATAGTTATTAGATTTTTATTTAATCCATTGCTTGATGTTCATATGCTTCAACATTACTCCCCAACTGCATCATGAAATAAAAACACACGTACGATGTCTCCATTGGCAGTCTCCCCTTGACCGAGACGTTGCACGACGAGACGGTCTCGCCCGCCTTGTTGCGGGCCACCAACGTATAGGTTCCGGCGTCTTTCGGAAAGGCCTCGGTAATCACCAGAGTAGCATTGCGCCCGTCAAAGTGAAACTGTAAAAATACACACAGGTAGTGAGCATTATTGCTGTACTTCATTTTTATGTCAGTTTATATACGAGTACATAGATGCAAGGCCGACCCGGCGTCGCAACGGTTAGGGCGCTAGCCTTTGGAGCCTCTGGGTTCGGGTTCGAATCCCGGTAAGGCATGGATGTTTGTGTTTGTCGAGTATATGCGGAGTACGTGCTCGTGAAATCTGTTGGGTCCGAAAGTCCTCCAAGTTCCCATACCAAATCAATACCTCTGGGGGTGACAAGCCAATTCTGGGGATCCTCTAGTTGGCCTCTGTCTCTAAAAATTAGATGGATCCACTTATGTGTGTGTGTGTGTGTGTGTTGTCTGTTGTGTCTGTCTTACTTGACGAAGGTTTATAAGCGGGTCTCTGACCAAGCACACAAACCTGAATATATATGTCTACCCACCAACCACCAACCAACATAGATGCAAAGGGGTTCTTCAATATCGATAACTCCGAAAATTCCCCAATGATTTATGTAAGATTCTGCCATATTCTGTTACGCGTTATACCAGTTTGTTTAAAATAAGTTTTAAAATGTTTTAGCTATTATAACTTGCATTTTCAACAAAAGCAAGCGACGCATAGGAAACAGCTAACGAGTGCAACTTATTAAGAATGACTCTACCAAGTGCAATTTTAATAAATAATAAAATTTTCAATTATATATAATTGAAATATATTTCAATCATTGATGGTCATACATTAAAGGAAAAATATTTTTTTTTAAATATCTTTGTACTGAAATTAAATTATTTAAATTTTAAAACATTGGCAACGACATAGACCTAGCATTAAGGATGATGCATTAAATTTGAGATATTGTATCCTTTTAATTTTATAAATCATAAAATCTTGTATTTTACGTGTAGCATCAGAAAAAGTCTTGACTACGCATGCATCTGTAAATTAAACAGAAACGAAAATAGTGTCGTTTCACGGAAATACTCAGACACAAAATTTTCAATAATATTTCAGTTAGATGCATTTTCGAGAGGGTAGTATCGATAGTAAGTTAATATGTACATACAGTTAAATTTAGAATTTATGAAACTTGCAACCGTGTTACCTTGGTGTCTCGTGTTTCCTTGAGTGACTTTGAGTTGTGGAGCCAGGAAACTTCGGGCTGGGGCTGTCCCGTGATGGTGCATTCCAGCCTCAGTTTCTGCCCAGCGCGAGCCATCACGTTGGACAGAGGACACACGAAGTATGGCTTCTCTGAAGGAGTTGTGGCTACAATGAGATGGAAAAAAAATCACATATTTCAAACTTTAGTGAGTAATAAACTAAAACATTAACGCACTACAATTTTCATCCTCGCTCTAATAACATTACCAATAGGGACATGATATACTTAGGCAAAATACCTTCGCATAAAATTGTGACATTTCCCATTCAGTTAAATCTATACTTGATATTTCAACAAAATTCGGCTCATCGAGTCTAAAGTATTTTAAGTCTCCCCCCTCCTCTCTCTTTCTCTCGGTTATTTAAAAATAAAATAAGTGTTTTGTAATACACCATATGTAGTATTGTTCAACAAAATTTACGTTCATTTAAGAATATTTGACCAACGGAAACATCGTGATTGTTCATAATAATGATCCCAATTTTCTCTGGTATAACTAATGTAACTTCATGGAATGTCAAGTAACTTTCGAATCACTTTTAGTCACGATTTAGGTTTCCGATGACCAGTCTATTTGATTTAAAGGTTCTGATGAATACTTGTAGCTGTCTCAGTAACCCACTGTCTACCAAAAGGATCTTCAAGGTGGAGATGAGTTACTTCGGCTTTTATACTACTAATTTCGTTGTTATCTAGAATACTGATAAGAACGCAGATGTAGATCAGCGCCATCTAGTTTTGGATGGTAATTCAGCGCCATCTGATGGTTGATGAGGTTTCATGTGTGGTGAACCGTCACATACTCACTCTGCACCGTGACGTTGGCACTGCAAGCCACCTGCCCCACGGGATTGACCGCCCTGCAAGTGTATCGGCCGACGTGGTGAGGGGCCGCCTCCTCTACTCGCAGGGAGCAGCTCCCGTTGTTGCAGGCGAGCGCGTAGTCCGTGCAGTAGTCTATGCAGGCGTCGTCCTTGAACCACGATACCAGGGGCAGGGGATTGCCGGCAACCCTGCACTCCAGGACGAGCGGCTCCGACTCAGGGGCGGCAGAGTCGGTCAGCTCCTGGACGAAGTGCGGTGGGATCAGCTCGCTCGGGGCACGGGACTCTGTTGGCGAGAAAAGGGAGGTAAATCGATGAGCCAAGTTGTAGAAGTACAGTTTTTAGTTTAGTTAAGTATACTAAGTAGTTGCTGTGGAGTCAAATATGATTGTGGTAAAGGGATACAAGTGAATTATTGTATGGGGATATCTAAAGAATGGTATAAGTACAATCTCCAACGTTATCTACTTTCCTGACATTATATTCACCTTGTTTTCTCATTATCAATGAATGTGTAGTAAATTGTACTACAACTTGGCCTTCTAGGCTCCTCAATTAGACTTTACTCTATACCAACCAGTTCTAGTAAGTACACTCTTAAAACAAACGAGCGGTTTTAACTCAGTCTGAGTTAATTTCCACTCCTTTCCGTGCCGAAAATGCACTTCTCCTAAGGATTGAATTTCATTCTTTTTCGGAGTGGTTAAAAGAAATAAAAGAAAACAATCTGCGTCCTACACTCTTAAAACGAGCGGTTTTAACTCAGTCTGAGTTAATTTCCACTCCTTTCCGGTGCCGAAAATGCACTTCTCCTATAGGAGTGAATTTCACTCTTTGTTTTAAGAGTGTACAGAGCCATGACGACAAGTAGTTTTGGCGAAGTGGCAAATGATTTCTTTCACCACATATGTAGTTGCAATTGATTGCACTCTACGCCACAAGCGATCCACCGTGCGATTAACCATTCCTTATCTATTAACTTCATCGTATTGCATGAATTAAAGTATGCATCACCCATGAATGTTAAACCACCCCAATACAACCTTCAAGTGACATAAGTACAGCAACGTAATGACTTAGGACACTAATTATATGTTTGTTGTTTTAAGATAAAAAGGGCATTCACCTTTGACTAAGAGATGACTATGAGTCTCGACCAGTCCTGCCACGTTACTTGCTTTACAGGTAAACTTGGCCGTGTCTTCTGAGAAGGTCTCTTCGATCGTCAACTTGCAAATGCCTCTGACCACGGAGGTCTGGTAGTCGGGGTTGTTTTCCACCACAATGCCGTCTTTGAACCATTGCACCTGCCACAGAAAGAAAATTAAATGCAAAACCAATTAATTATATGCGAAAAGGTTATGGTCAAACTAAATGGTTCTAAAACAACTCCAGAAGTTTAAAAAAATAGTACCCATTACAGACACATGCAAACTCTCAATCCATCAATCACTGACCAATTTCATGTTGATGTAACATTTTAAAACGTACATAATGTGGCACATGACCTGCAAACCTGAGTATTGCAAAGGGAGTATTTCATAATATAACGTTATTCTCTAATCAGTCAAAATATCGTATTAAGCACTTCAGAAATGGGCAAGAAGCTTTAAAAGAAAATCAAAGTTTGGCTGAAAACATTAGCATTACTTTTTTTATATATTGGCCCTTCGTAACAATCACACAGCGAATTGAATCAGATTTAACTACGAGTAGATTACTAACCATAGATTGGATCAAAAGTGTTTAACAACTAGGAAATACCATTATAAATCTAGGGGGACGCCGTATTTTACACTTTATTTCCCAATTTTTCTCTTTTTTTATTATTTCAAATGAGAGAACTCTTCCTTTGAACTACACAATACTTTTAAATTTAACAGTAATTTAACTTTTTAACAGTAATTCAACATTGCATGCTATAGAACCCCAATGAGAGCAAAAAACTAGAACGATAATTTTCCATTCATTTCACCATAACCGTATCCCCTCTCACTAATTTTTTTAAAAATCACAAAAAAAAACTTAACATACCTGTGGCTGCGGCTCCCCTTCCACCTCACACTCAAACGTATATCTCGTCCCTTCGGGCACTTCGGCATCGGCCAGAGGTCTAACGAAGCGCGGAGGCCGAGGCCTCGAGGCCGCTGCTTCGGCCGCCCTCGCGGCCTGGAGGGCGGCAGCAGCGGCCGCACGGGCCGTCTCTGCTTCTGCATGGGCCGCGTGGAGGGCGGCGTCTATCTCCTCCTGTGGGGTTAGATATTGTGGTTTAGGAGATGTGCCAAGGAAATCTTTTTTTATTAATTAATATTTTATTGTGTGAATATTTTAATTTAGCAATGTCTTAAGGGTGATCTCTAGACATTTCCATAGGGCTAATGCGCTAATGGTAAGTTTTGAAGAACGTACCACCGTGCCTAAACTATGCTTTTTTTAACAAATTTTATCAAAAAGACAATAAGTTGAATTCGAATTAACTAACAAAATTTTACTGTTAAAAGGATATGTAATTTTTTTAAATGCGATAACTTAAAAATATATTTTGATAGTTTTAAGTATTAATGGTTTCACTAGATTGAGCCCAAACACAATTGTTCTTTACAAATAATAACTAATACAAATGGTGTTACATTTCGAGATAAATGTATTTGCTTAATTCTAATGAAACTAATTGTATACTTTAAAATTAAGTAAGCAATTTTTGCACGGCAGTGCGTTCTGCAAAATTTATAGCATTAGCCTGTGACGTCGAAAACTACTTGAGATCACCCTTAAGATGTATAAGATAACATTGTGTTAAACTATTCTGGTTGTGGTAACACTGTGTTAAGATCTCTTAAATAACACTATGTTAAACTATGTTGGTCATGGTTATGAGTTGTTAAGATGCGTTAAATAACATTGGTCCAAATGCTTTAAATAACATTGTGTTAAGCTATTCCGCGTATGGAAACACTTTCTTAAAAAGATTAAGTTTAAGGTAACTTTAAGATATTTCGGTTAACACCATGTTTACCTATTGAAGTTACCCGCATACTAATAGCTGATTAATGTAGAGTTCTAAGGTATTGAGCTCTAAGTTAAAAGCGTTTTACACTGTTCAGTTTATGGTGACACGTTGTTTAAGATATTTATGGCGTTACAATATTAAGCTATTTATAGTATTGCAGTATTTATAGCTGTTTGTGATAACGGTTGAGTTTCGCCTACCTTTCCTTTCTGTTCTACAATCTTCGTTTGTTGAGATATCCTTATGTTTGTCGTCAGAGTCGTCAACTCCGTAGTGATGACCGTGAAGGAGTCCAACATGTCTTTGTTCTTGTTCGCCACACTTGCAGTGGACGGAGGGACTTGGTTGCCTAAAATACAGGGAATTTAAGCACACAAAACCAAAGCCGAAATTAAAAAAAACTTTTATTCTATTTTACTGGCTTCATGAAAGAGAATTGCATTTGTGCGTATACGGTAAAAACAGTAATAAGGTGGTTGTAAAACATTGAGCATTATTGAGTATTTTTTTTTTCACTTTGTAAGATACTAATCTGTTTGATACCAAACATTTTCGATGGGCATTTTAAAAATTAGTTTATGCAATATTCTTTGAATTACATATTGATTAGAAAAAAAGTACCATATTGATTATCTCAAGTCAGTTAGTTTTCTTAGCTAAAAATTAGCTTAAAACTATAACTGCCTCAATCAAATTCATGTACTCAAAACATGAATTGTTGATTTTTCCTACACATAGATACTTAAAACTTATGTTTTTTGAGTTAAACTGCGAATTACTCTAAAAATGCATTAACACTAAAAAATATTCAACGATATTAAGATAACAGTTAATAGTTCTTCAAGTCAGTTGCCCCACAAATAATAAGATCTTCATATATAATTTTTTAAAAATATAATACAATTATATACGCATCTCTTCATCAGGTAAATCATTGATAATCTCGTCTGTGTATTAGCTACAATCCTTATAATATTCGTTTTATTGCTTTCCGCGATGCATGTGCCAATCAAAATTGAAAAGTTTATTTAATAAATTTAACAATTCGATTCAAAAGCTATTGAAACTAGCTGCATAAATCTATAAAATGAAAGCAGAAAAGTTCGAAATTAATGCATGTACTTATAATTTATCATAGCTGAGAAGAGTCGATGAATTGCAAGGCTAGTTTTAAGTTTTCTCATTTTGCTAACAGATGACAGCACGACAATAAAACTAAGTTGATAATTTTGTACTGATTATTGCCTTAAAATAACAGAACTATTAATATAGAAACTGACCAGTTTAAGTATTAACCGATTCTATATAAAAAAAAATAGTGACTTTAACTCTAAACTGAGCAAATTTCTAAATGAATATTATTGAGTAACATGGGTAGTTTTAGTTTTCTTTTTTCCGTTCGCAGATGGCAGCACCACAATATATGCAGTAGACTGTGATGTAGTCATAGATATCATAGTAAAAGTATTAGATCGGCGGATCACGTGACCTCCAATGCTAACGACGGACGGACGGGATGGGACGCGCATGGAGACCAGAATTTAAGGGCAAAAATGTCAGTGTTGCCACCACTTTAAGGAAACAAATACTACGTCATCATCGAAAAAATACTATTTAACATTAAAATTACAACAAAAAATACTAGAAAAGCATTTCAAGTATTTTTTTTTCATAAAGTCACTTTTTTATGGTATTTTTTTTATAATTTTAGTATGAAATGGTATTTTTTCGTTGACGCCGTAGCATTTTTCTCCTTAAAGTGGTGGCAACACTGACATTTTTGCCTTTAAATACTGGTCTCCATGCGCGTCCCGTCGTTAGCATTGGAGGTCACGCGATCCGACGACCTAATTACTATGATATCTATGGATGTAGTTGGTTGGTTGGTTGGTAGACATATATATTCAGGTTTGTGTGCTTGGTCAGAGACCCGCTTATAAACCTTCGTCAAGTAAGGTGGATGTAGTTCTGACTGTCGTCTACAAGTGGCAGAACCACATGGTGGTAACTGATTCAACACCAAACAAAATTAAAACATGAACGGTGTTATCTGAGCATATTTAGAATCTATAGAATATATAAAAACAAAGGGTGTTTAAGTCCTCGAAAAGTGACCCAACTATGATTATTATATACAGAAAAATTCCATAGTAACCAAAAGCTCGGCACAAATTCGCCTCGTGCCCTTAATTTTTCTCAGGCCTTAGGAATACTAAAATTGTATCTATGAGTGTATAAATACCATAAAGCTGTTGCGAAAGTGAAGCTATCTTCTTCATTCTCTCTTCCTGCTTGGGTTTTCCTTTGTTAAGGAAATCTTTGATTTCGTTCTGAAGCCCTGCAGCGTCAGACTCTTTGTTGCACCCAGAGGACTTTCTGGCGACAGATATCAACAACCGACTGCCCTCTTGCAACCACTCTTCCGCCTACAAAAAATTTCAAATAAAGATTTTGATGTAATCAAACTTTTTTAATAGAGTACTACTTGTATAATATATAACTGCTACAACTATAGTCCTGTAAGTGTAGCACCTGCTTAGTAATACAATAGCCCATCCAACTATTGTATCAATTGCGACAGACCCACCTGCACTGCGGTCGCCAGATTGGCAAGTGGCCACATAAAATGTCTCTCGTTCTCGGAGGGCAGGAAGATCTTTACAACTTGCTCTAAATGTCATGTTCAGCAGGCCTCTCCCGAACACATTCTGACTGCGTCGGCCTTTCCAGAGAGGATGTTTTCCTTTTTCCTCTTCTGGTTATCGACTTTCTTCGTGCAACGATCTTTTGGACTTGGTCTGACTTCGTCAGACCAAGGAGGATTAGTCACAACAACAACTAATGTATAGTTTTTCTCTTATTTATGTAATATTTATATTTTGAATAACTCTTTAGATAACTATATTTATATGAACTCCTTTATACAGTTAACAATCATTTTTTTTAACTTTCACAATCAGTTTTTAGCTGTCGTTTAAATGGTTTCCTATGACAGCGATAACTTGCACAAAACAGAGATTCCTTCCCTCTCCATTCCAATTGATGTAATTTTAACAATATCCCATTACCATTAAACGTTTGGCACATTCAATATCTCCTACAGAGACAAAGCTCACTCACGGAATTATTCAAAGAAGTAGATAGCCAAAATGTGAAGTCACCACACCAAATCCCAATGTATTTAATTAGTCATATTTTTTGCGAGATTTATACTTGAGGAAACTTTCAGCCAACATTACTCAAAATTAGCGTGTGTGGCCCCCCATATGTGGTCTGTTCGGCAGCAGGAGGTTTTGAATTACCCACAGTCACTCACTATCGATTTGTACTACACTGTTAAAACTGAAGGTGACAGTGACAAATCTAGGCAATTTTTCACCCCTGGGTGAAAAAACGGTCGAATTTTGCACCTCACACCACCTTTTAAATCGCTTTGTGTTGAGTTTAGTTTTTTTGGGACGAGGAGTTTAGTTTTTTTTTTGGGACGTTATATTTACAAGAATGTCATGACCCGGTCTACGTTATATAGAAGTCAATATCTAGTGAATCTAGTCTCACCTCTTCCACCGTCCTGTAGTACTCGAGTGCGACGTCTATGAGCCTCCTGTGGGCCGTGACCTCCGTCCTGAAGGTGGACCACTTCTTCTGCAGGCTGTCCATCTCGCCGTGCAGCTGGCCCCCGTCCACTCGCTGGTCGCGCATCAGTCGCTCGGCCGTGCTCACGAACTCCACGATGCGAATCTGCAGGATCTGGAAATTGGAAGTACTTGTGAATAAGGTAGCAGAGTAGTCAATACCATTTAGACTAGAATTGTTATAGTCACACTATTACAAAGTTACTTAGACATTGCCCGAAAAGTGTTATGTTTTAAAACAGTACTCGTTCTCTTAGTTTTTCTCTTATCTTGAATATTTTATTTCAATACCCAAGAGAAGTAATTTAAAACTTTCAAAATAAACATATTTCCTTACGCTAAATCTTAAGTTTGATTTGTATGGTAGCTTATATTTAGAGATGATAGAGGCGATTGCAATTGCGTTACTTCGATTTCTTACTTCGATTGTTTTTTCAAATTGATGGAAAGCTTCAGAAGTATGCATAGCAGATGGCAATGATTCTCCGTAACTTTGTCGAATAGACGCCATCTGAGAATTCAGATCCTCAATCTGTTGATTTATCTGAAAGAAAAAATAAGTTGCAACTTCTACTTTTATAAAATAACTTATTTTGCCCCAATTAAAGACAGTTTAAATTGTTACTGTTAATAAATACATAATTTGTTACTTAAATTGATTTATTCAGTTTATATTGTGAAATAATTCAAAACAATCTGATCGAATTATTAACTAACGGATCTCTCCTTTTCTTATTTGCTTTCCTCGCAGTTAGAAGGTTAAAAACTGATGCGGCTTATTGCTTGCAAAATTTGCAATGAATAATCTCACTCTCCAGCATTAGCACTTCTTACCAGATGCATGTCTCTGAAGACGACGCACAGTTGGTTGTGTTGCTCCAACTTGTGTTTGAATTCCTCCCACGACTTCTCGAAAGACTGCTTCCTCGCGGTGTGGAGTGAAGTCAGTTTCTCAATGTCCCTTCCGGCTGCATCCGGTGGTTCCTGTCAATAAATAGAAATAAAGGTTATATTTCCAGAAGTGTAAAGCTCAAGAATTGTAACACATGGCTGCATTGAATTTTAATTCATGAATACAGAAATATCATCACAATAAAATTCAAATAGAGCATACAATGTTCACAAGAAACAAAAGAACACTAAGAAAATGTCTTACAAGTCGAGTCGACATTTCTTAAGAGACTTACTGATTCGGTTATCTTTTTTATTAGCTGTTGCATTTCCGTATAGCTGAATTTAAACAACTCCATAACGGTGGGTTTACTTGATTCGTGATCATGCATCAACACTTCGAGTTTAGTAACGTCGCTTGGCAGCGACGTCAATCGGAACTGAGACTCTTGCATGTCCACAAGCTTCTCCAACTAGAAAAATATAGAAAACTTCGCTATATTTGTTTGGTTTACAATTAAATAACGCGCGCGCGCGTTGATATTACTATTAAAATAATTATCAATACATTGAACCTGGCTAGTTGAAACTTTTATCAAACATATATTCTATTCAAATAATCCTGATCCTATATATATTAAGCTGCTGGTGAAACAGCATTTGCGTTTTTGTTGGAGTACGTCAGCTCTCTCATATTATCACTACTGTTACAAACAAAATTCTTGAGTAAAACTACAAGCAATTTATCAGAATTAAATTATAAAGGGGGTGTTTACGTCTGGAAATTTCTGAGTGTCGATGGTTAACAAATGTGATTTTCTGGCAACAAAACTGGGTAAACATTTAAGGTGGAAAGTTTTTTTTAAAAAAAAGACTTCTTGTATATGTCCTTTAACGTGAAAATGAATCCAAATCATGTTTAATAAGTTTATGCGATTATTGACATCTTTTTCCAGGGCTGATTATTGTTCAGACTAATATTAAAATATTAAATATACACACCTCCTCATGGTTTTTGAAGAATGTGATCATCATAGACACGAGAATTTGGTAGTCTGTAAGCCTCTTTTGTAGAGTTTGGTTGATTTCCTGCAGATTTTGTTGCAGTCGAACGCTCTCCCCTTGGGCTCCCCAGTCTTTCGGTTGGGACGTCTGGAATTTCTTCAGTAGAACGTCTATATCCTTCTGGACGGACTGAAAAAATAGTAAAATAGTTGTTAATAATTAATATAGTTAATTTTAGATAAATTAGTTAGTCTTTAATGAATAGTTTTTAATAAACGAGTTGTTTTTTAATTAAAAAAAGTATTGAAATGAAGTGCAATTGAATAATGGAGTTTTTCTTTTTGCATGTTAGACAATTTAGACATCCGTTTGACTGGAATGACCAGATTAAGTTCCTTCCAATTTCTTTCGTTATATAAATTTTTTTTAAAAAATATGTTATGAGAAAACCGACTTACAGTTATTTGAGGCAGAACCTCTGGCATTCTTTTTTCCAGGAACTTCAAAATGGTATCGACTCTGTAAAGTTCTTGAGGAATAACTGGAAACAATTTCTTTTCCAATTCTTGGCCACTTTTGAGAACCTAAATAATTAATAAATCAAAATTGACTAATGTTGCTCAATTATTTTTTAAAAGGTAATTTTTAAAACACATTACATAACAAAGCTTAGATTTCATGGTTAATCTCATAGTTTCTTCATTTAACAAGAACTCATATTTCAAAGTTCTTAATTATAGAATAGCCGAAACATGACACAAGGGCTATATTTTGTGTAGTAATGACATGGATTTAAAGATTCAAGCTGAGCCAAACTGGTTTTTACCCGGTTAGAGTCTCTGACCATTTGTTCCCACTGGACTAGTGTTTCTTTGGTAGCCGAGATCTCGTTCTGTAGATTGTGCCACTGCGTGTTCAATGTCACGTTGCGCAACTCCAGTCTACTTAAGATGTCCTCCACAGTGGAGCACGGCTGGCTCATGCTCAAGTACATGTCGTCCACCTGTTAAATGCAATTTTTACAGCAGTTAATGTTAGTGTGTGAATAAATAGAAAACAAACTTAAAATTACAGTACAGAGATAATACCTGAAAAGTGATTTCCTGTTATACATCAGATGGAGCATGTAAGAAATTCTAATGAAACTTTAGCAAAATTAATGCTTATTAAAAGAATATGTATTTCCTTTTTGGGACTGTGTCGACCAACTCTTTAAAATATACAAGACTAGTTATCTTTAAAATATCTATCAGTGCGTGATTAACTCTCTGTCATGGCAAATACACTTTCAATTGCACTTGAATAGCACTTTTTATTCCCTATACGTTCTAATCTATGCGGCAATATTTCTTAATTTTATTTATACCTTTCGTGCGTCCTCCAAGAAGTTCTTTCCGTTGTTATTCATCTGCAAGAATTCCTGCTTGATAGCGAACTGCTTTTCTTCAATGCTTCGGAATTTGGACTGGTCAGGGGACGCGACTGCTTGCTGCACAAGATTCTCGAGCTCGTCCATCTCATTCGACACCTGAGAAATAAATGAACATCATTTTGTTAAAGATATATAAAACTTTCTTTATTATAATTTCAAAAATTAAAATATCAACTTGTACTGTTGGCTAAATATTGTTTAAAGAAAATAAGACTAAGCATAATTTGTTTGTAGGGTAAAAATGTTCGTTGACTGTAACTGCATAAGTAAAATTTGATTGACGGTTATTATTTGATTTGAGAGTGTAATTATTTGTTTGAGAGTTTATTTTATTTGAGAACATTGTTCAAAAAAACCCTTTTTCAGGTTCGTCATCATCTCTGTAGAAAAACACATAATCTCCAGTCCGGATTTTCGACCCCATCGCAATACTTTCATGACCTTATATTTCCTATTATATGAGTGAAAGTAAAAATTATTTTATCAAGAATATGGAAGAATATTTAACTAAAAGTTGAACATTTAAATACATGAACTAAACAATTGCGAGAAGCATTTGTGACCTTTGTTGAGAGTTTCAAAAAGGCAAGATATCTCTGAGCAATGAGTATCCTCTTCTCTAGGGTCGTCCTCAGTTGCCCAAATTGCAGCTTGAGGTCTTCAGATTTAGCGTGCACCACCTCCGCCTCCTCACCTCCAGACCGGACAAGGTTCGGGACCGTCCTTAACAGGGCTTCAACCTCCATGAATTTCATCTAAAAGGGAAGCAATCAAAATATATATTATTTTAAGGGTCATAATTTCACTAACTATGGAAATTCAAGAAAAGAATTGATGATCGGAATTCTCTAGCCCACATGCCTTACAGGTTTCATTCCGAAATAGTTTATATTTTTTTTGTCAATTCATTTATTAGTTTAATTGAATGCAAAGGAATAAATATAAATTGGCCTGCACTTAAAAATCTTGAGTTTCAAAAGTTGTGACAACTCTTAAATTGGGGCTTTCATTTAACAAAGTGTTTGGAAATAAAACTAACAAACGTTTAACATTTAACAAAACGTTTTGAAATTAGGTACTAACAAACTGTAGATAGTCAGTACTTCTTACCCTGAGGTCATTCTGAATCGCCTCGTGCTGGTCGAGGAACGCCTTGGCCGCAGTCTGGGTCGTGCCCATATCGCGCGTTCGCTGCACAAAGAAATGGCCGCTGTTGGACAGCCACTTGATGAGCTGCGAAACGAAAGCATTTGAAGGGTTATTAATTATTTCAAATGATTGAATCATCAGAAAATCCAACAGAAAAAGTTTCGGCACAAGCAAAAAAAATATTTAGCTAGGATATATGTTTCTTTCTAAAATGTCCAATTTATATATATATTTTTTTAAAAATGCCACTGTTTTAATATGCTATCGTATTGAATCTGATGAAAAGTATTCCGTATTTTGATAATTTAAATAGAATGCAGTGTTTACAGCTATATAGAATATAATTTACATACATTATAAAATACACATAGTTATATACATTATAATATAAAGCTAGAGCGCACATAATGTAAATAATGTAAAACAGTAGCACTCGCTCATCTTCAAATATCCGAATTAATTTGGACAGGATTACATTCGGATACTCAGAAATGCAGATAATTACATATTTTCCTAATAAAGTTGTATATTAGACGCAGGACCGGATTTAAAGATTTGCCGTCTGTAGGCTACGATTGATTTGCCACCCCTGTCACAATATTTTCCCCCTTCGGGGAAAGGTAGCTGGTTAGCTGCAAAATAGGGTAATATGTGCTGTTTAAAATAGATACACATATTAGAATCATCTATATACCTTTACACGCTAAATCGAAGGCGAAATAGGCGATTTTTTGTTAAACTGTTCGACTATTTTTCTTTCAACTTCGAAATCCGGGAGGAGGGGTGCAATTGCCCTCGCAGCTACCATGTTTGCTACGAAATATTAGTATTATATATACGTTTAAGATTTAAACGCATTAATATAAATTATTTGTTTTTGTTCTTAAAAATATTCGTATCTTTATAATAATATTTTTATGCCGAATGCTGCTCTAATTGGTCGTAAAATTTGACGCCCAAAAAAATTCGCCGCTCTAGGCTACTGCCTACTCAGCCTATATAGAAATCCGGCCCTGATTAGACGTTTGTATGAACGAATAGATGGAGCAAAATGAATTTCGTATTGTTAGAACTCGGAGATAATTGAAGTTCTTACTAGTTCTAGAAAGCATATTTTCTAAACTGGCGACTTCAATAGCTTACCTCGTCATATTTTTCGCAGAACTTTTTAAAGGCAACGGTTTTTTCAGATAATACAGATTCTTTTGCTTTGCATAAATCATTCAACTTTTTCTTTCTCCATTCAAGTTCTTCAACCTAAATGTATAACCACAATTAAACAACACAAAATTATACATAAAATTGATTTTTTTAATTAAAAGTAACTGTTTAAAAAAAATATTTATAATTTGGTTGTACTAAGAAACCTGCAGATGAAAACACATTAACACTTTCACTGCGGAAGATGTCTTCTAGTATTAATAAATAAAGATTCAATAATTCTATTCCGAAGGTATGTTACGGGGCAACAAAAATAGACGCAGGGAAAGCGTTAATATGTGCTTATAACATTCAAAATGTTAGTAAAAATAAACTTTTTAATAACAGAACTAATATTAACTATATCAGCATGACCTTTCTGTCCTTTAATATCTCACCTTGCGTGCCACGCCTTGTGCACCAGGTTCGGTCATGCCTGTGGCAGCCAGTATCCCTCTTCCATCTTGGATTGCCGAATCTGCGATCTCCTCTGCCGCCGCCCATAAGTTGCCAGCCGAATCGCTGGTAGATACCTGGATTTCAATCTGGTCTAGCTTCGTCAGAGCCTGAGGATAAAGCAGCAAAAGGAGTTGTCAAGCAGCTTGAATTTTATTCAACTTTTATCCTTCGGTACAACATTTTATAGTGCTAGAGCAAGTATAATCTGACGTTTTAAATTGTTTGGGAAAATATTATTCTACTTATTATGTCGATATTCTTTTACCAATTTTGATTCACCAAAATGCAGCTGCTTCCTTTCTTACGTAAATGGAAGATTAAATAATTATCTCGACGTCAGTGGATTTGCCAGAATTTGTATGAATATGAGTTTCACTACTGTTCGAAGACATCTGGTATCTACATAGGTGTACAAAATTGCTTAACTGAAACTCTTTTGAGCCTAAGTATTTACAAAAGTTGAATAGGTAGAATGCCTGTTGAAAATGGGAAACCTCCACATTGCTACTAACCCTTTCACCTTCTTTAAATGTATACTGTTAAAACTGAAAGTGACAAATGGAGGTCATTTTTCACGCCGGGGTGAAAAGGCGGTCCATTTGTCACCTCAAAGCTTTGAATCGCCTTCGGTCAATAAATCTTGGGCTAGTTAATCGCCTAGGGGTGCCAGAATATCACCCCTATGTCCGCTAATTAGACACCGCTATTCACTGGGGGTGCCAAGTGCCACTTTCAGTTTTAACAGTGTACTGTTTTAAAATATGCAATTCTTGGTTAAAAAATTTCCGATCAGCTTCTAATATCAGATTTAAGCCGGAGCCGGCAGTTAAAAAAAGAACGAAGGTGCAAATCCTTTTCCTATAGCATTGAGTGCTACTCCAAACTATTGATGCAGGTGCATTTAGTACTAAAGTTTATGAACGTCAAGTAATTATGTGGAGTGTCTCTAAATTTCTTTTAACAGGAATTGGGTTTTCCTTCTTAGTAGCGAAAGAAATTTCAAACATGACCTACCGTTTGAGCTTTGGTGAAGAAGTTAACTGCATCGACTAGTAGCTGTGTCCTATGCTCCAGGTTAGAAGCCAGATCGGCGCACTCTGAGAGAAGAGTGTAGGACTTGCTTTTCAGTTCCTCTCCGGCATAGTTGCCTTTCCTGTGCAAGTCTTCGGCACACTTCACGAGCTTCAAACACTGCTCTTGTTTTTCCTGGAAGGACAGAAACTTAACATTAAGGTTTTAACATCGCAAAACGTTTTGTGTAACGTCAAAGAGGTAGCAGAAGGTGCTGCCTCTAGTTTTATGGAAAACCATTACAACATAACTGTGGTGCAAACTAACACCAGAGCTGAGTAACCTTACACCACAAAACGGAGTTACGTTACATCACAAAAAACGAAGTAAAAACAAGTGACACCATAGCTGCTTACAAAAATGAATTTAACTGTTTTTAGTTTTGATTAATAATGATATACATACAAGTGAAATTTTATAGCGTTATTTTGTGGTGTGATTTTTTATAGTTTTATACCAAATTTACTATAGGACTAAGAGCACATCATAAAACAGTGCTTTCACATTAATATTCATTTTTTGTACATTTCTTTTAACTTATTTCTCAAAACCAAATCCTTATTGTGACATAAGTCAATTGTGTTATGGATATATTTCTTAATCCGTTGGCAGTCAACAAAACCTAGAGAAATTGGTACAAGACAAGGCTGATTTTTTTATAGATAATTTTCATTTCTTTTAAAAGTTTTATGAACCACATTTACACTATTCATTTAATCAACCAACATCGATAAACATGTCAAAATTTATGTCCAAAAAGGCATTCTTCTACATTCAAAAGCTTTAATTTACAACCTTTTACACAGCAAAAACTTATAATTTTCTCAAATTTATTGGCTTTAGAAAGAACTCGACTAACAATGTCCGTCTGGTTTTTCCCGGTAACGCTTACGCAACGCAAGGGTCACCGGTGAAAGGAGAACAAACCAGACCTCGCCACCTACTTTCCGACACTTCGAAGGTCACTGAGTCATACGGCATTTGCTTTGCATCAATTCTAAGTATTTACTTTCATTGGTCAGAGTGTGTATATAGTAAACAAAGTCTTTTGTAGGCGTACTAGAGGTCCCGACCCCAAAGACATCTGAAGTACTATGTAAATGATAGTGGACGTCATGTGAATATAATAAAAAATTAAAACTGACCTTGCATGCATGTTCTATTTTATGATGTTCGTGAAGAAGTATTTCTGAATTTGCCAAAGAGTCACCAAGATTATGTTCGGAAACAAACTCGGAACCTTTGGTTCGCAGCCAATCTTCGACCTGTAAAATTTATCACATATACCTATAAAACACAATCTAAACGTATAAAGGTATTATAAATTGTTTGGTTATGAAAGTAATTACAAAATTCTCAAACGCTTTCATGAACGTAAGTTTAGATCCACACCAGAATTTTAAAATCTCTTAAAAACGAAAGCGCGCTTACCAGTTAGAGTAGTTTAGAAAAGCAAACGGGCACTAACGTTTCACTAAAATCTATAATAATAAAAACTTCAACTAAAAAAAATACATAAAAATGCTAGTAAAATCCAGGCATGTTTATATGTGAGAATTTATATAAATGCATACATATGCTCAGAACCAATTAAAATTTAAAACTTAAATGTGTTTTGCCTTACAGTTTTAAACTTTGTTACGAAAGCGTATATACGCAATTGTTAAACAAATTGTATATGTTAAGAACGTTTAAAATGTAAGTAAATACAAACAAAAACGTATGTGCGTAATTTTTTTCAAAATTTTACCCATTTCGTGTCCCTGATGATCAATATCTTTCATGAAAATATTTATTTTTATCATTAAATGATTTTTTTTAATTTACAATACTCATAGGATATAAATGTGTGTGCAGGGTCATTCCATGAAAAGTGGACAAAGCAGTCTTTTAAAAAATTTATTTTGTTATAATTTTTTAGACGGATAAAATACGTTAAAGTTGCTAAACTACAGTACCCCCCCCCCCCCTTGTTTCCGAAAAATAAACTTCCAAAGATAATACTGAAGTTAAAATTAAACCTTATTAAATTAAGTCATATTTAACTTACCAAGTTTAAGTTAATAAGTAAATTAATTCATAAAAAATAAGAAAGATATTATTTTTGTAAAATTTAGGTAGTTTGAAACCTATAGATTTATAAAAGACGCGCTTATTATTAATTAAAGTTTTGAATAAGAGCAGAGTTTTAAGTTATTAATGAACCAAACAGGATTCAACGTCCAATTTTTGTAACCTGATTTACCAATAGAAAGTATTTATTTAACAACCACGATAACAGATTTTTATAATTTTAAATTAAGTTAAAATATGCTAAAGGTAAAATAAATAAGCAAAAGATTTAAGAAAATTTATTTAATGTAGAATAATTGCAAAACCTGATAACTTACGTGTAAAATGTAACCTGTGTTACCATTGAACGACAATGAATAGCTATTACATTATTATAATAAAACTATACTTAAAAAATAATATTTAGTGAAATATATAACGTACTGGGTCATGTCCATTACATGACACATCTCAACGTCACAACAGATTTACTACCTCATGAATGCATCACAAAAATAAATTCCTTTGTGTTATATGACTGTATAGGTATAATTTAAAAATTAAAAACAACCATCAAATAATTTGTAAATTTTCTTATTTTACGGTTTTATACGTGTCCCCTTCCCCAACTTTTCATAATTAACATCCTAGGAAAAAAATGTGTCCAGAAAAAAAAGATAGTAATTTATTGAGTAATTTTATTGAGTGTAATTACTCTTCCCCTTGTTTTATCTCTAAGGGCAATGCTAGCAGGGAAATTTTCTGTTTTATATGAATTGTAGTATCATACATTTATGAACAAAGTCTAACGTTAATAAAGGAATATAATTGTTTTTTCATGTGTTAAGCCTTTATCTATGGTTTTGTATTTCCGGTTCCTGTAATTACTGCTTCCACATAGAATATTGATAATGAACACCGCTACCAACAAAAACATGAGTAAAAAATTATTTAATAGAGTAAGAACCTCAATTATCCGATATCATTGGGACTGGATGTAGGTACAATAATAAAAAATTACGGATAATAGAGAATTTTTATTAAATAATAAAACTTATGGTACAGAGAGAGCGACGCAAGTCCGCGGACTTCAAATCATGCCAACACCCGAAATCCGTGTTGATTTTGCGTAGTAAACATTCAATTTTAGTGTTAAGTTATTTCTGAGACTTCCAGGTAAGAAAAGATCATAAAATATTAATTTTTATTACTGAACGGAGTTCTGGGAAAGTGCTTATTTTATTTTAATAGTAGATAATGGAGTCTCACGATTTCAGATTCCCGGAGTTTCCCGAAAATTTAAGATTGACAGAAATTCGCTTCTATCTTTTAGTTGCTGAAATTTTGCTGTCTTAAAATCACCGCAGTTTCCCGATTTCTTAAACCCCGATAATTTCCTGATTTGAGAATCAGAGCAGAAGTCCAATTTCAGAATCACCAGAGAATTCCAATTTCGAAATCACCGGAGATTCCCGATCTTTGGACCGCGGAAGTTTGCCAATTCCTCAATGTAGCATCATCGTATATTTCTGAAACTGGTTTCTTAAAACTTTGTGAACAACCAAAAATGACTTAGATGGAGAAATTTTTTGATGTTGACTTTTTGTTTTTGATGTTTGTTTGAGGAACTGTCAGTTAACAGAAAGTCCCGGATGAAAGAGGGACGGATAATCGTAGTTATACTGTATATCAATATAAATTCACAAATCATATAATGCAATTACTATTCTCTTAATAGTAGAATCAAATGAAGGCATATAAATTACAAACCAATTAATTAAAAAAAGGTGTAGAATACTACACAAAACTTCACGTTTTGAGAAAACCATATATACACAGATACTAAATTTAGTTTGAAAACATTGTATCCACTCTTACCTCAGCCATCTGCTTCTCCAGCTGGCACCTAGCGAGGCACTGCTCCAGCTGAGTCTTCTTGTGCGCCCAGGCGTCCTCCAGCCTTCGCCATCTGTCCTGGAGGGCCTCCATCCGCCGCTCGACGTCTGCGGCCGCCTGTCGGGCAGCGGGCCGCATGTGGTCGGGCCGAGAGTCGCCCATGCTGTGGGTGGCCACCTCGCAAAGGCGCTCTAGGAGGACCTGGCCTTCGGCCAGCAGCCGCATCGAGTTGGATAGCCCCACTGTCCCGAAGAAAACACAGAATAAGGGTTATTTTACAGTAAAGTCAAATGGGCGGTATGTGCTATTTGAAAAAAAAATTAAGAAAAAGGTGGAGTTAACCGCTTGTTTGAAATTTCACATTTTTAGGCAAATAATATTTTTTAAAAATTGCAATGATCTGGTGTTTGCTTTACACAAAGTACACACCGACGAATTCGCTATACAAATTCTTAAATCAACACACTAACTTCAATCAAATGGATCAAAACACTAAAATGTTTGGGGTCGTTACACCATAAAAATGGAACGGCGGCATCTGACAAATGTGCTGCCTCCGTGTTTGCGGCGGTGTAACGTCCCAACAAAGGTTTTACAGTGAATAATTTACACTGTTTTACATTATTTTAATAAGTACAATAGTGTTTGAAATTTATAATTTAAATTAAATCATAACATAAAAGCTCTGTTCCATGGTAATTGTCCGCGCGGACACTGACAGTTTTTACGATTACGAACACTGATTGGTGGGGTGAACTTTATATTTTTATTTTATTTTTATTATGTATCATGCTTAATTTAGTCTTTATACAATACCTTTCCTTTCTTCCTTTATTCTATTCAGAATAGAGACTGTTGATTCGACGGTATTTGGTAGAAAAGTTTCGGAAACACTTCTTTGAATTGCATTCATTGAATCTGAAAACTGAAACATCGGAAAGTCAGTATGAAATAAATTATTAAAAAAAACTTAATTATTTTTTACACTATCAATAATACTTACCATTCTCGTTTTTTTACTGGCTTTTCACATATTTTCTTTAAATTTTAAAAGTAGATAGTATGTCGTGTATCATTTAAATTTTTGTTTAGTATTATAAATTTCAAAAATTTGATGTTGAAAAGTTCATGAAAAAATTATAAATTTTATGTACAAATTGAGTCCTTTGCTTATGGACTATTAATATTTACTATATGTAAGGGAAAAATAAAGATATAATTATGCGGCTGCCCTCGAATTTCGATTCAAACACAAAAACAAAAACTAAATAAAAAACTTCTTATTTTGGAAATGTATTTCTTTGGTTATGAGCTACAGAATTAAAGATTTTTATGAATATTGAAAAATTTAAGAAATTTTATTAGAATATTGATTTTATTTTTTTTGCAATAAAAAAAGTATTTTTAAAGAAAATTTACTTAGTGTTTTTGTTATTTTTAAGGCATTTGAAAGGAATCACATTCCACCTTTTTCATGGTACAATATAAAAAGCAGTTATATAGCCTGCACCAAAGCTATCTTCATTTATTATATAGTGAGGTTAACCTTATTACATAAAAATACAATAGGATATCCATCTCTTTTAAAATTGATCCAAGGATATAATTAGGAAAACGTGTTTTCTTTACATGGGCGTCAACAAAGATTGAAAACACCCCATTGTATTGCATTATAATGTTTTCATCTGACTTCATTTATTCAAAAAAATGTTGGCTTTATAACCTGACAACAAACTATATATCAAATTTTTGAAGCCAACCGAAAGGAAAGTCACGCTTTGAGCTTGATGCGCCACCATTTCACAAAACGATTCCGTAAAAGGTAATCCATGACAAAGGATTGCATCAAGTAACGAATGCTTAATTAAGTAGAAAAGAAATTATTGTGTTTAAAGTTAAAAGACAACTTACGTTCACTAAATTTTAAGGGGTTTTTTTTAAAAGGGGGAGGGTAGTTTATCTAGAGAAAAAACTTAATTGTTTTACATGCACTGTTTGATCAAGGGAGCACGATAGCTAGTTTTTCTAACTATTTTGAACTAAGTTAACTAACACCTTCACACTATAACTTCCCTAGAAAAGAAGAAGCTACAAGACAAATACAAGTGAATCATATGCGAGATACACCATTCATAAGGCAAATTTTTTCACAAAAAAGATTAGCTTGAAAGTCGACATACTATAGAACATTCCAAGTAAGGATTGCACGAAACGAAGGTTTATCCTACTGAACTCTAAAAAGAAAGCAAAAGATTTACGCAGACAGATTTCGCTTCATTTGAATACTCAAATAGGGTAACGGAAAGCCTTTTTATTTGAAAGGGTTGACTGATCTAGTAGATAAGGAAAGGCAAGAACTTAGGAAAAATAAAATTTCAAACGTACGTGGTAAATAAAGCAGAAGGCTAAATTAGATCTTCTAGTATACAATAGAAATGGTGAGTGAATTTTGAGGGAATGTGGCAGACAAGTCAGGTATACAAATAAAAACTCAATAGCAACAACAAATTCAGGTAGCTAATGGATGAAAGATCGAGGCCTTGAAGAAACTGGAAGAACGCGCAAAATATCGTCTATATTCTTTTATCCCCTAAGGGAGCGAAGATAACGAAGCTACTTACGGTGGATGAGACCTGCAAGGTTGTTTCACGAATTTAGAATAAAGCTAATAACACTTCATTGGACTTCACCAATTTACAGGAAGTCATCCACCGGACCACCGCAAGTCAATGTGTTCAGCTTGATCAAGGCCGCGGCTTACTAGAGCAGTTTATCCCTTTTGGATTTGGTCAGTCTTGGTAGCATTTTCCTGCGACAAATCCTTTTACCATAACCTACCCAGCCACTCACAGAAATGAATTGATGCATATGAAACTTTAAAAAAAAAATAACGTCATTTTTAACAAAACGATGTCGTGAAAAATGTTTCTACTAAACACTTCTTCCAATTGTAGCAAATTTATTCCTGATGGCATGGGCGCGTCTAAACTCATGAACTTGGGAAGAAATTAGTGTGAAAAGGAAAAAAAAAATTTGACGATTGAAGAATCCTCAAAAATGAGATTTTCATTTCGAAGAATGTATACTATTAAAATAAACCTGTATAATAAGGAAAATTTCTGGCAGCAAAGTTGCCAGAAATTTTCCTTAATATATAGGTTTTCAAGGGTACGGAAAATGCATTCTGTGTCAGTGGTTACAAACTTAATCTGTTTGCAGAGAAAATGTGTGAAATTTGACAAATTGATGGGTAATTCTGTTGAGATAAATTTCTGTAGTTTTAGAAAACAGAAACTTTCTGTAGGAAAATAACAGAGATATTCTGTTTTCTTACAGAATTTTTTACAGTGTGGCGTCCTTTTATTAGATACTCACCTGTTCGGCGGATGAGAAAAAGGCGACCGCCTGCTCCAGGATGTGCCTCCTTTGTTCGAGCTGGGCGTTGAGGTCCTTCCAGGCCAGCCCCAAGTTCTCTGCCATGGCCGAGTACACCTCGCCCCGAGGTTTCTGCTCCGAGATCAGGTCGTCCGCCTGCCTCAACAACTCCTCCACCGGGCTCTGCTTGGTCTGCGTGATAAAAACAAAGTGAAACAAGGCCTGCTGTGCCCATTTCATCTAGCTGGGAATGTGTTGGGGTTAGGTGGTTAATCATACACACGGAACCAACAGTATTTAATTGCCAAGCATGCTTGGTCCTCATTTATGAAATTCAAGCCACTGGGCCTCCATTCAATATCGACTTGTACTAATACGGACTGAGTCATGACAACCAGTGGTTTTGGCGAGTTGGGAAAATTATTCCTGTTAGCTTCCTCACTACGTTTATAACGTAAAAAGTGGAAGGTATTACAATCGTTCAGTCCGTCCGTCTGTCTGTCACCCACTTTCACAGAACGAACCGTAAAGTCTCATAAAGAAGTGGGATACGTCATTTTGAAGCAAAAAATACGGCTAGGCTACATCCCAAATTTCATTAAAAAAATTTTAATTAGAAGTTTATTTAAAATTTAAATAACTAAAAATTTAATTTACATTAAAATAACATTCAAATTCTATGTTTATTCAATATTTTCACTATTGACATCTCGTTAAACGTACGTGAAACTTCATTTAAAAGAAAAATAAAGGTTTTGAAAGAATGTGATTGTTTATATATATATATATATATATATATATATATATCTATATATATATATATATATATATAATATATATATAATATATATTATATATATATATATATATATATATATATATATATATATATATATATATATATATATATATATATATATATATATATATATATATATATATATATATATAATATATATATATATATATATATATATATATATATATATATATATATATATATATATATAATATATATATAATTAACATTAGTTTGGATTGTTGTAATATCACAATAGAGTTCTTTTGATGGTTCATATATATATATGAAGAAAGATGCACAGAGAATTCTAACTTTGCATAAAAAATATGCAAAGTTTCGCTTTTATTTTTAAAGCATCAATTTTGCTAATTATATATTTTTTAACTGTAAATTAATTTAACAAACGATAAATAATAACTGAGTTTTCGAAAGAAATGTAAGTGGGAAATTGTGGCTGCTCAAAGATATTTATTAAAAAATTACATCATTATTCTTCGAACTTCAAACAAATTTAGAAAACGATAAAGTCTAATTATTAAATCTGAGAAAAAAGTATAATGAAAATAGTTAATTTTGGCGTTTAAAAGTTTGAATTACAACTAGCTAATGGCCCTGTTTGGCGAATTTATTTTAACCTTTAGCACTTTCTCAGTGCATTTTTTAATGTTTTTGTGAATACAAAACTTGTAGAAAATATTTTTCTATAAAATAATATTTTGTGTGTTCCATACGATGAAATCTAACGGAGCTACGTAGTACGAAAAAATGGCGTAAAATCTTAAATTTCGCCAAAAGAGTTTTTTACTACTTTAAATCCCAATAATTAAAAAAAAACTTTATTTTAGCGGAACATAATTATTCTAAAACTGCTTTATTCACTTCATTAAATGCAGCGTATATTAAGGTTACACTATAAGTGTTTTTATTGATAAGCGCTTTCTTAAATTGACACTAAGTAAATTAGAACGTTTTTTATGTAAGTTGACAAGCAAAACAATACTTTACAATGAATAAAAATAATTTTCAAAAATAATATCAAGGATTTTGCTACACACAAACGCAAGGTTTATCAATGCTTAAGCATACCAAGAAGTTCGGAAACAATTGGTCAAAATTTGTGGATGCTGGTTGCGAAAAACTCTATCCCCTTACTGCAAATGAGATTTTCAAACCTAAGTAAACTTTGCCATTTTCTTTAATACTCTTAATGAGTGACGAGGAATTTTGTGGTTTAACTGATGCACCTTACATATAAAAATTATATATTGATTTGAATTTGCTTAGAGTTTTTAAGGTTAGGATTTCTGTCTGAATGTTTTGATTGAATGACCTAACTTATGATGTAAACTAGATCAACAAGTTCTTACAAGGTTCAAGGTTGTACCACTTTAATCATCCGTATTTTTATTCCGTCTTTTTTCAATCTAATAAAAAGCAATTACCATGAACCGCGCAAAGTAAAAAATAAATAATGCAAAAAGGTACACAGCGGCCTTTTGTACTTTCGATTGATAAATAAGGAGAATAAAATAGCTACAGCCAATCATTTCAAATATATTTTTAATTCTTCAGTTTCATGTGTTTTCTAACTTTAATTTTGATCAAAAACTGGGAATTTAATGAACTAACAACAATTTCATTTAAATCTTCTCTTCTCGATTTTCTATCATGTAATGTCATTTTCTAAGTCGCAAGCATGATATATTTAACTAGGGGGCACGCCCCCTTCTCGCTATCGCTCGCCAACCCCCCGACATTTTTCGACTGGTGCCAAGGCCGGACATGGTCCTTTAGGTTAACCGTCTTTAGTATCCTTTTAAAATAACATAATTACAAATTAATGCTTATAAATTAATGGTTATCATTGCGAAAATATGTCGCTAATTGAATATGATCCATTTGTAAATAAATTGAAACCCGTGGTAGCCGTCAACGCTTAGAAACTATGTTTAAAAACCATTTTTATTTTCCCTTTTTTATTAACAATAGTGTTTAGTAGTTCAGTCGATAGATACTATAATTTAAATTTTCCAACTTTAAACGTCCCTAATATTATGCATGTTTAAATTTAAACTTACTGATTCTATCCTAAAGTTGTTGTTTCAAACACTTTTTTGTTGTTTTCAGTCAACCATTTTGAAATTAGTAGTATTTTTGTTCATTTCGATTGTTGCCATTCCAGAGATAGAAATATAAGGAAATTTGGGCGCCGTATAAGAGTATTATATATATATATATAGATAACTTGTGCATAGACCTCTTATAAACCAGAAAACATGCATATAAAATAATCTAATACAATAAAATAAAATTTGCGAAAGCACCAAAAAAAGAGGTACAGAACCATTTAGTAAAGAATAACTCTCTATAGAATGTAAACAAATTAATGTTCTATTAAAGCCGGTAATAAAGCATCATTTGAGAGCCGTTTCACAAAAGACTCCTTCATGATAATTGGAGGTTATTTCAATTACCCGAGAAGCCGCCTGAAGCAATTTAGAGGAGTGGCGGAACTTTTTAAGAATAAATGCTACTGCGTCTGAATTAAGCTTTATCACTCATTCAAAGAGACTATCATGAGCAACAAAGCACTTCACAATAGTCTATACTGCTGTTAAGTAGGGAGTGTTTGCAATTGTAGGTGGTTATAATAGTTTCGTTCCCAGAATCAACACAGCATTCACTAAATTAATGACGTTGGTTTAGTTGACCAACGTTTTTACACCACAAACATGTTTGCGATGTAAAATGATGTTCTTCGTTGAAATAGCAACCGTTGAGCACGGTCTGATAGGGACCAGGCAAAAACATTAATAAATATTTAACTTATTGAGTTTTGATAAATTATTTTTACTTGTCTAGGTTTGGGGTATAACTATTTTTGCAACACATTTAAAACTGCCAATGCCAAACGTGCGATTTCCTAAAATGTCTTTACCTGCAGTTTCTCCAGCACCTTTTCATGCTGCTGGTAGAGATCTGTTACTTCTACGAGATTGGAACCGATGTCTGTCATGGCGGGGTGCATTTCTTGAATTTTCAACTGGATCCATTCTTTACTCTGAAAAAAGTTTAAAGCAGGAATTAAAAATTAATTATCGTATTCCTCAATTGCTTTTTGCTTACACGGATATTTCATCACAAAAACAATTGTCGCAAATATAAATTCCAACTTATCTTGTCAAAATCGTTATAATAAAAAAAAATATTATGGACTCATCTTACAAAAAGATAATTGTCAAGAGACATCTGATGTGATATCAACTAGCGCTGTGACAATTCATAATCGTTAATGCATTTAACACTACATCAAAAATGTCGGTCATTTTTTTGTATCCATGAACATTTATAAGCCCTGGTTAGGTCGAAGACATATGCAACATGTTGTTGATATAGGCAAAATGCAACATCGTATCTCACTTGGTTTAACCAGTTCCTCTGAAGGCAAAAAAAACCCGCATACATGAACACATAATATTTTTTTCCCCTTAAAGACAACGTAAATGTGCGATTTAAAAAAAAATTCATGGTGTAAATTTGGTCATTTTGACCAGAGCTATGTGGATGGTTTAAAGAGTAAGGTATAAAGAGTTTAAGGTTTAAAGGTTTAAGGTTTAAAGGTTAAGGTTTAAAGAGTAAGTAGGTAAGGAGATTGTACGTTTTCCGGCTGTCCTTCTACAAATAGTATGAGCATGTATGTCGCATAGTAGCGAGGCAAAAGGCCAAAATTACAAAATTGGTGCAACCCGAGAGGTAACCAGCAACCGATGTTTTAAACTTTTTAGTAGAGTTGTATAGATGATATTTTGAGTGTAGGTCAATCGATACGACTGGGACAACCTTTTCTGGACGCCATTTTGTAAAATGGCGGATGCAAATATTTGATTGTTCATATTTTGGAAACTATTCAACCTAAAAACTTGACATTGGTGTCAAATCATACGTCATTGTTGCACAGAAATAAAAAAAGTTTAACTTTCAACCCCGTTCTTTCGCAATTCAATATGGCGTCTTCCGCCGTATTGGATTCTATTATATTTAATATCTGGCGTTCTATTCATCATAAATGAATAATTTTTTCAAATAGTGCAATTTTAATTAATACACTACTTAATCACCTTTTTTTATAAAGAAAAAGCATCATTACAGATGGCGCTTTCCGCCATATTGTATTTTATTATATTTAATTACGGAGCTCTATCAGAAATGGAAAATTCTGAAAGGGTTTATATTTGTCATACATCCCCATTAAAGTACTTAAAACTTCATACCAAAGTCCCTTGACGTATTAAAGTGAGTTTTACCTGTTAATCAAGATGGCATTTTCCGCCATTTTGGATTTGTTTACATTAAATGTTTTTCTGTTCTTATTATCCTTTCCTGTTCATAAAGTCGAACTATATGTTTTTTGGGTCAAGGATTTCAATGAAGTAATTCATTAATTCATATAGATACAACCAATTTCCTATATCTTAAAATGATGACAATTATATATCATTAAATAAACTTTGTTTTTAATAATTTTTCAACTATTACAATTTTTTATAACATAAAAATCCCGACATTTCTGGTATAATGATTGTCTTAATATATAATCACTAGATATAAGATGCTTAATATATAGGCACTAGATAATTACACTGGTTAATCATCAACATCTTCAATTTCAACTGTATAGGTATTATAACAATGGTCAAGGGAACATCCACAACTTTTAGGCATGGTAGAGCGTTTGATGTACACACACAATTAGACCTAGTACATCCTGTAGTACAACTGCAGTAGACAAGCTGCTTATATGATGGAGGAAAAGGATCGTTTCCTAGCAATTTGGGTTTCAACTTCCTATTGTCATCGTACCACCCGCAATGCAGAACACCAGGCAACAGTGGCTTTGCCTCTAGAGATTTTTTTCCACACTAATGCCTGGTAATTTGAACGTTGAATGTGTAGCTTCAAGGAGGCATGTGTAGGTGAAAGCATTTCGGGTGATTTCTGACCAAATTGTTGCACTCGAAGCTCATTTATTGAGTCTTGAATTTCTCCGTTGTGTACAGAGCGCGAGTGAACAGCAATGAAAAAATTTTCCGCCGATTTGATTGCACTATCGGACAGTTTTTCAATGCCAATATCTGCAAGGAGATTGGGATTTTTGCAATAAACTTCCCATGCAGTCTTCTTTCCAATGCCATTTAGTTGACTGGAAGTATTACAACTAGTTATTGAGTTTAATCCAATGAGTGATTTTTTAACATCGGCATTAATTATTAAAAATTATTAAAAACAAAGTTTATTTAATGATATATAATTGTCATCATTTTAAGATATAGGAAATTGGTTGTATCTATGAATTAGTGAATTACTTCATTGAAATCCTTGACCCAAAAAAACATATAGTTTCACTTTAAGAACAGAAAAAGATAATAAGAACAGAAAAACATTAAATCATTAAATGTAAGCAAATCCAAAATGGCGGAAAATGCCATCTTGATTAACAGGTAAAACTCACTTTAATACGTCAAGGGACTTTGGTATGAAGTTTAAAGTACTTTAATGGGGATGTATGACAAATATAAACACTTTCAGAATTTTCCATTTCTGATAGAGCTCCGTAATTAAATATAATAAAATACAATATGGCGGAAAACTCCATCTTTAATGATGATTTTTCTTTATAAAAAAAAGGTGATTAAGTAGTGTATTAATTAAAATTGCACTATTTTAAAAAAGATTATTCATTTATGATGAATAGAACGCCAGATATTAAATATAATTAAATCCAATATGGCGGAAGACGCCATATTGAATTGCGAAAGAACGGGGTTGAAAGTTAAAACTTTTTTTTAATTCTTGGCAACAATGACGTATGATTTGACACCAATATCAAGTTTTTAGGTTGAATAGTTTCCAAAATATGAACAATCAAATATTTGCATCCGCCATTTTACAAAATGGCGTCCAGAAAAGGTTGTCCCACTCGTATCGATTGACCTACACTCAAAATATCATGTATACAACTCTACTAAAAAGTTTAAAACATCGGTTGCTGGATACCTCCCGGGTTGCACCAACTTTGTATTTTATCACATTTCACTACGTCTGCCTCTCCACTAGCAGTGTACTTTCGACAAATACAAACAAAAGCACAACACAAACATCCATGTGTCGAGATTCGAAACCGGGACCTTCTGACTGCCTGGCCAGCTCCCTGGCCATTCCGCCACTTAGCCACCCAGTCGGCAGGTTAAAGGGGATTTAGTAGTATAAAAAGAAATTTGACAAGTCGCGGCCCAAGTCGAGGGAAATTTAAAAAGTTTGAAAAAAAATTCGACCTTAGGTAGTTTTTGGAGATTTGGATCAAACTCAAAATTTATGTTGGTAAATTTATTTACAAAACACTCCTTTATTAACAAAACACTCATCTCCTACACTGACTGGACATAAACGCGTTATTTTCTCAAGCATGTTAAGAATTTTTTCACTAAACAAAGGCTAACCATGTTTTGCGACTTATAATAAAATATCGCATTTAAAGGGATCCTATTACACCAAGTTCAACTCCAACTCTGAACCCTTTGATTTCCATAACCACCAAAATTAATGACAATTAGCCCCTATAAACTTCAGCCTCTATGCCGCTCCTAAGGGGATGGAAAGGGATCGTCGCTTATTTATAACCTTCTGAGCAATGATGCTCGAGAGCAGCGTAGATGTAGAGTGTTGTGGGACAAATCTGAAAGGTAGGCGAGACTCCTCCAGAAGGGTATTTTTAGAAAGAAGAGGGTTCACGAACGATCAAAAGACCCTTCACTCCCTGTTGCAATATAGGGAGTTTATGCATGTTTCCTCGCCAGTTGTGATAATTAACTGAAGTATGCAGACATTTACATATGGCTGCCAGAGTTCTCTCGGCGCACCCTGACAGAATTTTAAGAATAGGTTCAGGGCCCAACTTACAACTTTAGGGCCCAGGGCAGCAGCAAATTTGGGGCCCCCCAAAACTTACTTCCATAAGATATTCGTATATAGTTTTAGGGGCAGAGTACACCAAAAAATAGCACTTGTAATTACTTTGCAATACAAGCTCGAAAAAAACTATTTTTTTGTGTGTGAGTCGATTAATTTTTAGTTTAAACACAATTTCATGGTCAACTGTTCATGAAATATATTGTTCACTGTTCTTCATATATTTTTTGCACACTTCATATTTAAAAATTTATTTTTAAGACTGTTATATTGGGCATAAATGTCCTTCTGAACAAAATTTGAGGTCACTTGAAGTGGGCTCCCAGGGCACGTGCCCCGTTTGCCTATCCGTAAGGCCCTGAATAGGGTATTCATAATACAGAGTATGTATAAATGAATATAGCGGTTACAAACGGATACATAACTATTTAATAAAAAAAGAATTTATAGATAAGATTAACAAAATTATGTATACAGAACTTCAAAATTTTGTATACATCCGTCGTAAATGTTTTGTATGGGACTTACATTCATTTTCACCCGGACAATATCCTAAATATGTCCCCCCAGACCTTATTCCCCCACCTGGCCACATGCTTCCAACTTGGACGGGAGGGGGGCAGGGGGACATGTTTTGAATGTTGCCCGGGTGACCAAGGGAAGTGCCATGTAGAATATCTATTACGTATGTACAAAAATATTGTTTCATCTAAATTTTTTTTAATCTTATCGATAAATTATTTACCGTTAAATAGTTATAACCGTTATCATAAGAAAAAAACAAACAATGGTCAGTATGATATTCAAATTCAAAGGTAGTTGTAGTCTTTTGTATGGAAGAATTGAACATGGATAAGGAAATACAGAAAGGAAATTCCAATACTGTTTATTTTCAGGTTCATAACTTGGTATCGGCAAAGGTTTTATAATTTCAGGTATTGGCTATTCAAGTAATGTATTCAAAAAGTTTTTTTAGACCAGCACACACAATGTTTTTTTTAAATTAGAAAGCTGAATAATAAAATTGAAAAATTTCTATGTTTAAAAAAAACTTTAATTCTTATATCCTTAGAAAATACAGAAAGAAGTATCGAGTTATATGCATAAAAAAATTATAAATTACATAGTACTAATTTCGGGAAAGGATATAGCCTCATTTCCCCCTCTGCTTTGGCTTAGTATTAAAAAAAAGGAAAGTTTGTAATGGTAACTGTCATCTAGAGCCGCTTCCACACACAATTTAAAAACCTTAGAAACGAAGTCGTCAAACACATAGCATTTAGTTTTAATTTAAACCTTTAGTCGCCAAAATCGTCCATTTTTTGTAACTTCTTTCTCCAATTTAATTCATATTTTTCAAACAATAAAAATTTTGTAGGATTACTTGCTCTAAAAATATAATCGAAACTTAGCAGAATAATTTTTTTAGCTTCCACACTACGTTAATAGCGTAATAAGTGGAAGGTGTTATAATCGTTCAGTCCCTCTGTCTCTCCGTCACACACTTTCACTACCCAAAATATAAATACTACAGACAAGTGGGATGGGCCAAATTATAACAAAAATTCATTCTAGACTACATTCCAAGATTCATTAAAAAATTAATGAGAAGTATATTTAAAATTTAAAAAACTAAAAAAAATAATGCCATTTAAATAACAAATCAATTCCATTTTGATCAAATATTTCCCCTGTTACCACTTTGTCAAACGAACGAGAAACTTCATTTATTTAAAATAAGAATATAACTTTAATAAATATTTATATTTTCGTGACATAAATTAGTTTGGAATGACTTCATAGTATATATACCACAATGCAGTTTGTTTGATGCTTTGTTTTATGGGTATTAAGAAAAAGGCAGAGAAAGTTCGAATTTCTTTTGCGCATAAATAATCTGGTCATTTTTTACTTAAATTCCAGCGTTTATTAATGATTGTATTATAATTGTACAATGATTTATCAATACAAATTGTTCATTATATTAATATTATTACAAATTACTGGCGGTAGAAAACGCAAAGTATTGATTATTTATTCGAAAAACGTAAATTATTGTTCGTAAAAATATTAAAAAAAAAAGATGTTATGATACGTTTCGCTTCTATTTTTAGAGCAAGTAATATTACTAAGTTTTTATTCTTCAAAACTGCAAATTTATTTAGCAAATAATAAAGAATTTTAATTGAATTCAAGAAAAAAAAGTTGATGAATGGGCCTTAATTAAGGCGACTAAAAGTTTAAATTAAAACTAAATGAAAATGCCGTGTTGGACGATTTTGTTTCTGAGGAATTTTTTAATCGTATGCGGACGCGGTTCTAGGTGACAATACCTGTAACAAATCTACCTGTATATGTACGCCTTTGAATTAGCACTGAAATGTAAATAAACAATGTCCAGATTATTAACTAAAGAAAGAAATTAGAACTCTTTCTGTCACTTTCTCAATACCCATATAATTAAGCACCAACAGATTGTATTGTTATATAAACTAGATGTCATTCAAAACTAATTTATCTCACAAAAATAAATATTCATTCAAGTTTTATTTGAGTTTTAAATAGTCTCTCGAGCATTTGACGAAATGGCAACAGTGGGCACATTAAATCAAAATGGAAATATTTGTTATTTAAATTGCATTAATTTGTTTAGTTTTTTTAAATTTTCTTCTAATTCGAATTTTTTAATGAAATTTAGTAATGTAGCTAGAATGCTAAATTGCTTCAATTTGGCTATCACACCTGTCTGGAGCATTTATAGTGTGGGCTGTGAAAGTAGGTGACAGACGGACAGGCAGACGAAATGGATGATTATACCTTCCACTTTTTACGTTATAAACGCAGTGTCGAAGATAAAAAATGAAAACCCTTTTATTACAATGGTCGCATTATGTAAGAAACTGCATGTGCCTCTTCCCTGCATCTCCTGCTGTGACTCGAGTATAATTTATTGACCTTATTACACAGTAACCTGATGTGCACGTTCGATCTCGCTGCTTCATCCCCATCTATGGTGTTGTGGCCTCATCAAAACTTTGACTTGCTTGAACTTTGAAAATTGATCAACCACATCTTAAAACACTTAAGTTCATAATACGTATTAATTAATACAACTTACTGAATGGTCTAAATGCAAAACTCACATTCTTAAAAGTATAACTAAGTGTTCAGTCCTTTCATTGGCGACTTCGTCCAAATGAATTTGCGTTATTCAAAATTCATCAATGAAGGCACCAGATCCAATGATTTAATACACTTTGGAGAATGTAAGTTTTGTAACTAGACTCTTTAGTCGATCGATATCCTTTATAATAAAATACTTTTAAAGTTCAAAATGAAATAGTTGTGATTTTTATATAGCGAAAACCAATATGAGAGCGTAGGCATTAAAACACCTGTCAATACTTATTGCTTTGGCTTCACAGTTTTAAGGGTTTGTCATGGCCATAGCAATTACCAATTTTAAAAAGTTTAAAACCATTCTTTCAATTTTAAACACTTTTGCGTGGGGGGAATTCAAAATGCATTACAACACTACATTCCAAACTGTCGTTTATTTCAAAGAAAAACTCGTTATTAAACCAGCAAAAAAGACAAATGAAAGTAAAACTCATTTGACACATCAACACCGGCGATAAGTCAGGAGAAATAAATTGCAAAAAAAAAAGGAACAAGCAAGACAATTCCGATGTCAAGCACGTAGGTGAGGCATTCTTAAGAAACAGGCACTATCATAAAGCGTGGGCCAACCGGCGTGATACAAAAGCGCGTCAATTGGTTTATGGAAATATATTAATGTGTCCTCGACTCTTCTTTCTTTCCGAGTTTAAATTCAACGGTAGCGTCAGTTGTTTTTGTGTAGCTCTTGTACGATTAATTTTTTTTAATTTAATTTAATTTATTTATTATTTAATTAATTTAATTTAATTTAATTTAATTTAATTTAATTTAATTTAATTTAATTTAATTTAATTTAATTTAATTTAATTTAATTTTTAATTTAATTTAATTTAATTTAATTTAATTTAATTTAATTTAATTTAATTTAATTTATTAATTTAATTTAATTTAATTTAATTTAATTTAATTTAATTTAATTTAATTTAATTTAATTTAATTTAATTTAATTTAATTTAATTTAATTTTTCTGTGGTTATAATATAACTGCAACTCTTTAGTACTTAAGGCAAACAATCATCATTGAGATGGATCACTGACAAAAAAAAATTACAATGGGTCGATTTCGATGGTCCTAATAAAGGACTTCGTAAAAAATAATTAAAAAGATTTTATTACTCTTCTTACTGGGTAATTGGCTGGTAATCTCATCAATAGATTGGCATGAATCCTTTTCAGTGCTTTCGAAAACGATGTGCATATTGTGTACTAAAGATTTAAACAAAGTTATCTGAAGTGTAATTAGGCAAGAAATGGGTGAAAATATAACAAATTTATTCTCAATTTTTTTTTTAAAGAAACATAAATGTCATTTTTAAAAGAAGTATTAATTCATTTTTTAAATAACTAAAAAATATTCATACTCTTTCAAATGCATATAAATGAATAATAAATGGTTTTTTTTTATACTCTTAAGTTTAATAATTTAATTTTTATACTCTTCAAGAGTAAGGATAACTATGCAACTAAACAATAAAAACCTTGCATTTTTTGATACGTGATTATAGTTAATACATGTAATTTTAACAATAAAACCAACATTTAGGGAATTTTCTTAGTTTTAAGTTAGTTTAAAACATCATGTTTTGTTCAACTCGTTCATTAAACGAGTTCCCCATAAAAAAAAAAAAAACTACACACCTTAGCTTACGGGGGCATTGTTGTCTCGTAAATCTGCTACAGAGACTGAGAAACATAAATAAACTGACAATCGACAAATGCGTGGGTTTCTTCAACTCAAGAGGATGATGTAAATATTTTTGTTAAAATATATTTCCATTCATACGTATTTAAAGCCTAAAACCTTTCAGTAAAAAAGCATATACATTAACCGTTTAAAGTGTACCTATTAGACAATCATATTCCAAGCAATCCTACTATATTATGGACAGAAAGATTTTTGTTAGTTCCTTAATAAAATGATGTATTCGGGAATTTTTAATGGTAAAACTTTTATTAACTGGAGCGCAATAGAGAACAATTGTTACAAAACAAAGTAAACCCCAATTGTTATCAACTTTGCCGGATTTACAAATAATTTTAACTGCGATTTCATTACCAAATGAAAGAAAACGTTTGAAAAAATCTCACTTCATAGGTAATACTTAATAGTTAAAAAATATTTAGCAGTGGCTTAAGAAGCAAGTTAAAATTTTATAAACATCAAAAGTAATATTATGTAGGCTTGGTTATATTTAACTATTATTATTAAGAGAACTGAGTTGTAAATTAAAATGTACTACTGTGTCTGAAGATAAACCTAAATTATCATTATCTCTTACCAAACCCAGAATGTCAAGGGATAAATTGCATCAAAATGCTGGTTAAATAGCGTCCACTCACGCACAAATCAGATTAGCAAACAAATTCAGGAATAAAATAATAAATTTTATTGTAAAAAACATTTAATGATAATCACATCCTAAACTGGGATAAACATACCATCAAACTCTGTCAAAAAAAAAACCCAACTTAAAACGTCCAACCTTGCCATCAAATGCCATCAGAGTCTGAAAAAGAGTGTCTGATAATTCAGAAAGAAGATGTAACCCGAAGATCAAAATATGTATTTGCCGGCGCGAAAGTAAGCAAAAAGTAAACAAAACAGTTCTCGGGAAACGAAACCAAACACACCCACGGCGAAAACTTTATTTTTTCTGCAAGAGGGGGGAGGGGGGGGGGAGGAGCGCCCCATACAAGGGCAGGCCAAAGAAAGTGTTTCGTTGACGTAACCAATCACGTCACTAAAGATGAAAAGTCTGGTTTATTTTGAGTGATTTTTGAAATGACAGTTTTTCTCTGATATTGCTGTGTTTATCAAGTTTGCTAAACTTAATTAATATTTTGTAATTTAAAAAATTTGCCGAAAGGTAATGCCAGAACTGCAAACTTACTGCTAAACAAATACATGATAATATTTTTTTTAATTCATTAGTAGTTTTAAATCAACTTTATCTTAATATGGATTTCAGATTACACCCCTTGGCCGTCAAATGGGGTTTAAAAACTATATAACTATATAGTCGAAACCGGAGTAAGATTTCCGAAAGTTGTGTGGCTATAAAACTAAAAATATCAGACCTAACAATGTTTACAGTAAATAATATAAATTATAATAAAAAATAATAAATAAACAATAAAATAAATACATTATAATTATAATTTTAATTATAATGAAAATCATAGAAGACATTGAAAAGATACATTTACAAACTCAATGTTTTGTTATTTTTAATTAATTTAACTATTCATCACCTATATCAAAATTCAACACACTTTTTGGCGAATATAGTTCGACAAGTTAAAATTGAATATAAAGCATACAGGTTTTCAAAATTATAAAATAATCAATAAGAAGGGGAAATTTCCCTTCTTTTGTATGTATTATCGAGAATATATTTTTTTAAACAGGTAAATTTAGCAATGTCTAAGTTATTTCTTTAACATTATTCCAAAGACCGGTCGACTCAGCTGCTCGAAGCGTAGGGATGGAAGTAGGGAAAATATAAATAAAGCGCTGATTGTACGAGTCGAGAATTCCGTGAATCAGACAGCATATTCTAATTATGCGATTCATACGTGAGAAATAATTCATCACGATTTGATGTACAGTAGGCTTTAATAGTGCATCGTCGAATACGGATAACAGAAATAAAAATAACTGTAAATTTAATAAAAAAATTAATAATTAAATTTAGAATAAATCAAAGGGGTTTAAATTCAGACAATTTAAAATATTTTTACTAAGTTGTAAAATAAAACAAAAGAAGGTTTGTAGTAACTTTATTAAACTTTACCCTACGATTAAAACACTTAAAAAAAAACTCGCAACCCCTTTACCATAACTATTAAAAATCTTATAATTTAAAAAAAACTCACTGAAAACACAACAATTTTATTTCATTTTAACATTAAATAAAGATAAGATAATAAGAAAAAATCACTTTTGAAAATTCAAACAATTTTATTTATCATAAATTAGATCAAATAAGATAATAATAATATTAATTATAATATTAATAATTATAATATTCTTAATATTTATTAATATTAATTAATATTATTTATTATTAATATAATATTATTAATTATATTATTATTATTATTATTGGTCGTGTAGAAGGTTTTGATACCTAAAGAAAGGGGTCTCATTTCCATTATGTCTCCTCCCCTATTCATCTAATTCAATATTTTTTAAAGCAATCTTAGTGATAAAAATCAAAATAACAAGCACAAGCAGCCATTTTGAATAAAAATAATCCATTCTATAACATATATAAAACAGTGATAGAAATTACTCAATTGAATTTAAAACAAGGAAATATGTCACTGAATTTATTTTAAAATATCCATCATCAATGAATAATGAAAAAAATTCACTCGCGCATAAGAGACATCCAGTAACCAAAAAAAATGAAATTTTATTTTTAAACAAATGTCTAGTTATAATTTAAAAACAAATAAGGAACAGTTAAGTTGATACCGTTTTTCTAATATTATTAGATAAATGTAGATTTTTAAAGAAAGTTAATTTTAAAAATATTTTTTTCTCTCGCGTGTAATATCTCAAAGAATTTTTTTTTTTTAAATTATAAAATCAGTTATCAGTTCACACATAGTGCAACAAATGAGAAAAAAAATGAGCGAAATTTTGAAAAATATCTATTTGCCGGCACGTGCAGGACAAAATTTTCCCTTTTCCCCTAACGCAGAGTTCCCTTTCATCTCTGTAGGGAATTCATGGGAGGTCCTCCCGGCAAGACGCGAAGAAAACAAAACAGAAACCGGACTCAGGCAGCCGGACAACTTACTTGCAACAATGCAATCACAATCCTGGTGTTGCCGGACTGCACGGCTATCGTGCTGATGGTGGTGGTGGCTGGGTTCGGACAACCCCCGGGCACACCCCCAAAATCGTCTGCAGAGACGATCCCCGACATCTCGAGGCCCGGCCCCGAGAAGAACTTTTCGTCTGCTCGTTCGAGGGGAAGAACACAAACAGGTCTGACGATACCGAGGAGAAACTTTTTGGCGCAGTTGACTGCCGGGGTGTGTGTAGAGGGAGGTGGGAATAAGTTGAGACTTGAGAATCGTCTGCGAAGTATATCGTTAGGTGTCGCCCCCACAAGTGAGGGGTTGTCTATAAATAGGCCGATAGGCTTCTCGTTCTAGGGAAGAGGGGTGTATGGGGACTTTCGACAGATTAAAAAAAAATGATATTTAAGAACTCTATGAACTCCAGTGAATGATTTTCTCCTAATGAAAAAGTCTCCTTTTTTTTTTAATTTACTCAACTGAAATTTTAAAACATACTGCCTATAAAATTTTCGATTTTTTACTTTGACATACCAATTTCACGAAGTCGAAGAGATTTTGAAAACCTGTCTGTCTGTTTGTCCATCCGCCCGTATGCCATCGCAGCACAAAACTTTGCAGGGAAGTGTTAGGCGATAAGTAGCAGCTAATAATCAGACTAAGTTTCAAGATTTCATTAAAAAAATTATACATTTTGTTTAATTATTTTTAAAATATAGTTTCCAAAAAAAAAATTTGCAATTAAAAAATTAGAGGAGAGGCGGGTATTATGGAATACCATTTATATTTTTAAGAATAACCATTTTGGTTTCAAAATAAAAATCCACACAATCATTTTAGGTATCTACTATAGCTGATGGTAATGAAGTGCCAATGGTGAAATAAAACAGCATTTTTTTTTGTTATTAAAAAAGTATACTTTAAAAAAGTTACAAATTGAGGCTAATATTTGATAGTCGGGTATATGAAATAGTTGTTTACAATTATTGAAAACTTAATTATACTTCACAGAACATAGTTAATTTTAACTAAAAATTTTCCGATGATACATCAGAATAGAACGATTTATTGCTACTCACACTAGAGTCATCTCTTGTAGATTTAGGTCGTTCTGACTCTCTAATTTCTGAACATATGGGGTCTTTTAATATTTAATTTCTTTGGTTACTTTGAAGCTTCTGTCTTAAATTTTCCAATATTTTTCTAAATTTCATACTCCAACTCTTTCTTCATATGAGGAGTAGGTTATTATAGAAAAAGATGCAGCTCTCCTTCCTGTATTTACTTCGTGTAATGAAAAACCTAGTATTCCATAATATCCGACACGCTATCTTGGATTATGAGCCATTTTACTGACGGATAAAACATTGATAGGTAAAAACGACTACAGCACAACAAACTAATTCTCTTTTAGTATAGGGGAGACCGGGGTTAGTTTTCCACGTTTTCTTCTTTTTGATTGTATATTTTTTACTTTTATTTATTTTGAAGAAAAGAAGGTATCATCGCCTTCCTCACATATGGTTATCTACAACCTAGCATTATTACTTTTCTAAAAAATATAAATACTTTTTGATAGCGAGTGGTTAAATGCAAGCACGTTGAGTTGGAAAATGTGCCCCGTATACGAGGTGCAATTTCCCAGACTGCCAAAAAGGGATGGGACAAATTTTTCAACTATACTGAAAAGATTTAACACACTTAAAAAACATTTTGTTGTTTTTCATTTGCATTTTATTGTAAACTAAAATAGCCTAAAAGATTATACCCAGAATATAAGTAAAATTGTAAAAAAAAGCCAGTTTACTACACTAAATTGTTATATAAAGGTCAATATCACCTGGATTACTTTAAAATCAAGAAAATTGTGTAACTTCTCAATTTTTTTAACTATAGTCTGGTGCTCTTTTCTAGGGGTTGTCGAAAGTATTGCTAAATATTGCAAAAAAAATCCTTTCGCATGCACTTAAGCCAATTTACTCCAAAGTTTTGGGTGCAACGTAACATATTAATGAATGTTTAGCCTGTTATGAATATTTAAGTTATTGGATGCTTTTACGCTACTAAATCCATTCTTGACAGCTTAGAGCAACGTATATCGCTTTAGAATGGTACGATTTCTGTCAGCTTTCTTGTTATTACTATGTAAATGATTTTTAAAAGGAAACAATTTTTTTTACATTCAGAACTTAATGTGTAGTTACATTACTTGGCCATATATTAAAAAATAATTTAATTTTTTGGAATATTATAAAGATTTGAACACTTTTTTCTACAAGGCATTGTTGGAATTCTTGCCCCGTGAAATTTTGGAAAACCTGAAATATTTAAGTAGAGAGAGGAACCACCTTTTATTATGCGCAATGATAAAACTTTAAGTTAAATAAAAGTACGTTTAATTTAGGTTTGAATGTAAGCATAAAAAATCACTCAGCGTTGAAAAATTCATAAAAACAGCTCTAACGAAAATATTACAACACCAAATGAACAAAGATTCTTGTGAATGACATAAGCCGTGTTGCTTCATAAACCAAGCAGACAGTATGGCGCCCCCAACGACTCATTTCCAATATAAGCCCTGGTGGAAAACTTACCCCATGGAAAAACTAGCCCCGGTATCCCCTACACTATTCTTAACAACAAAATTAAAGTATCATGATTTCTGGTAGATTAAAATGTTTGAACAATCCCCAGCAAAAACTTTTAAAAATCCAAAAACACACTTTTGCTTACAGCAACTGAACGACAACAAGAAGTTATCTCTTTTTGCAAAGTATTATGGGGGATTTCTAAGGTCTTTCGTGTTATCCCACGTGATGGAAACACGAGAGAGGGTCAAAACTTTTGTATTCCATAATCCCCGACTATTCCATAATACCCTCCTCTCCTCTATAAGTATCAAAATATCGTTAGAGACGCCTTATCCCTTTGACTAATTAACCAGGGGCGCATTTATTACTCCAGACTACGCAATAAGAAGCAAAATATGCATGTCACAAGTTTACATGTCAGATCGGTAACACCAACTTTCCGAAAGAAAAACGTCATTTTCGGAAGAGAACTGCAATATTGAATCAACGTCGTAGACTGTTTACAAAGTTCCATGCTGCAACTTCAAAAATTTCCGGTTAAAAACAGGTAACAATTTTATTTAAATTTTGTATTACTATGATTTTACTTATGAGTAGCTCTTATCGGTAACGCATCCTAAAATAATAGAAATACGTAATATATAATATTTTTTTTATATCAAATGATAGTTTTCGTAAGCTTAAAGAAGCCAACGGGGTTTCCAGTTTGACAATACGAGAAATAAATAATAAAAACCATTTTTGAATGAATTTGTCATATACAGATTACTCACAACAAATAAATACACCCTAGCACAATATGTAACTGCCACCCAATGAGGGATCTTACCTTCAGACAAGTTGAGAGAAAATAATAAAAAGATATTTCAACTTTTTTTTTATCCTCAATAATTTCCAAAAATTCCTTTGAGACTAATTTTCTCCAATCAAACTATGTTAGCCCTTTCATCGAAAAATATTGTCGACCACTGCACTATTTATTTAAAAGACTTCTATATTCAAAAGTAAATAATAATACATACTTTGTGATTTTTTGCTGAATTCCGAATTTGGGCTTTTTAAATTTACGAAAATGTAAGACCTAACTGCTCTTCACAAGAACAATAACATCACAAAAAATTGAAATAAAAATATTTATATTTTGTTCAGACATAAATTTAAGAGAAAAGTACTAATTAAGTCTCATGAGCTAAGTCTATTTTTGAGGATGACAACCACTGTTTTAGGTAAATCTTCGGTACATTATCAATCTTATTGAAGAGATAACCCCATTTCAATATTCTTTATGACAATTTTTCAATTAAGTTAACGGGTTCCCAGCAAGGGGTTCATACAGCTAGTTGATTAATAAATGCGTAAATGAAAATGAAAAATTACATCTGCGTTTTAAAATAAAAAAATATAACTCCTTGTACCTCTTTCTAAACAAATTATACGAATCATCAAAGAATCTCATTGTATCAATATAATTTAAATTTTTTAACTCGTATTCGAAACTGATGAATTGAAACGTGTTTTGCGAATTTTATCAAAACCACCATTTTAGAATCAGCACCCTCTAAAACAAGTAGAAAACACAAAATCTCCAATTCGGATTTTATAGCCCATCGCAGTACTTTCATCACCTTATATTTCATATTAGGTAATTGAAAGTAAAAGCTACCAAATTTTGAATGCATTTTATACATCATTAGCTATAACTGAGTTTTGATCACGACCTAATTAGAAATAATTTTAGAGATATTTGTTAATATAATGTGTAAAACACGTATTTTTTTATTTGCAATAAATACAATTGTAAAACTAATATTTTTGTACCAACATTTTTTTTTTCAACCGAAAACAATTTGCGAGTCATTTGAAAAATTAAGGGAAATTTTGATTTTGAATCAAGTATTTTAAACCATACAAAATACCACTGAAATGAAACTACAAAACTTATCTTGATATTTTTTAATGAACCTAAATAAATATCATAGAACGTTAACTTTTAAGATACAGTTAAAGATTAAATATTTAAATAAAGAAGTCATGCGTAAAACGATGAGGTTAAAATAGAATAATAACGCAATTACAATCTTATTTTGCAGTTGCATGAATACGTTCTCAAAAATGAAAGTATTAAAGACGTTACGTTACTTAATGCTTAATTAGTTATTCTACCAGAAGTACACAATATCGTATGATATCGTTCTTATATCATTTCTGACATTAACCCCCGAGCGTTAGACCTGGCTTTTTCTGTATCATGTGCATCAGTCTTTCTTACAATAACCTTAAATTTTAAACTTTTATTATTAAAATACAATTATTGAAAATCTAGTTTTTCCATTTAGAAATGTTTTTAAAATCATTTCTTAATCGACCTAATTCTGATTTTTTAAACAATATTTTATTTGAAATAAATTTAATTTAAAATTTATGCATTGTCCAACACTTATACATATTTGTCCCATTTTCAGCCCCTTCGAAAGCACATCAAGTTGACATTTGGTATGTGTGATCGTACGATATCCTTCTTAACTACGATCTATTTTAGTATATTCATTTCTCTAAGAAAAATAAATAAATAGGACATTCTCTGAAAATGGTACAAATTACACTGTAAATAATTCAAACAAATATCTCAAGTATAATATTTTTATTTACCCTTCTGAGAGATACAGACGTATAAAACCGTCACCTGAATGTCAGGTTTTCCAGCAACATACATAATTTTTAAAAATTTATAAATTTAATAATTTTATTAAATTTTAAAATTTAAGTCATGGAGGAGCAATAAAAAAATAATATTTAAGGCATTTATAACCCTCTACTACAAAAATATAATTTTTTAAAATTTAATAAATTCAATTACCAGTTAAATATTGTAATTTAAATCTCTTGCAGAGAAAACAAGTTTACACTTCAGTTAATTTGCTTATCCCTCAGAGGGTTACGAGTAGTATACATTTCGATACCTTTGAAAAATTGTGATTCATAAGCACTGGTCAAAATAATTAGGAGAGCGCATGATTTAAACCCTTTCACCCCAAATGATTCCATTTGGAATCATCAGCTTGCGATTTTTTTCTCACTAAGTTAAACTCGCACTTGTTAATCTTTAGATGGGAGAATCTTGCATTTTGAAGAATTAAATAATGATTTTTTTTTAATTAAATGAAAATGTGAAAAACATGGTGTCGTGATGGCCAGTAATTGATGTTTACAATTAGGCATCACTTCTTTTTTATCAGACCGTTCTCACGATAGAAATGCAATTCGAAGTGGTTAGGAGACGCGGAGACGGGATTTTCGGATAGTAGGGCCATAAAATAGGCCAATAAATTCATTTTCTTGTCGAGCGGATTGACAGTTGCAGAATTCGTAGCGACTGAATTCCCAGGGGGCCCCTTACTTTTTCTAAGAAGGAGGTCTGCAGAAGCAAACTTTCTCAGGGATCTCATCGGATTTCGGCAACACAGTGAAACAACTGGAAACCAATGACACTTAAATAAGGGCAACCCAGAAGAAACATTGAAACCAATAACAAGCCAGGAGGCGGTCCAATAGCAGGAGGCGGGTTCAACAGTCCAAGAGGACCCAACTGATATATGCAGCTGAGGAGCTAAAAAAAACTTGAGAACTCAACTATCTTTTTAAATAAAAAGAACATCCTTTCACTTTGGAACTGTTCGCTGCGCATTGCCGCCCCAGACATTGATTTCAAAAAGTCGTCTAGGGATAATGCGGATCCGTGCCGGGAAGTCCTTGCCTGAAAGCTCGCTATAGCTTTCCCAACCCTGATGATCATCTCCTTTGAGGAGCCTGCCACATTTCCTGGTTACCGACCGGAGTTGGTTGCCGCCCCAGCCCCTGATCTTACCGGACCCGCGCTTCACCAGCAGCTCATCTTCAGCTCACTTCTCTACCGGAGGATGTCCCATGAATCTCGGCAGCGTCTAGCAATCTACTCCCTCATCTAGTGCCCCTCCGAACGCAGCCGGACCTTTCTCGTTATGAACTATAAGCTCCAGTGAATCCTAAGATGTCCGGCAATAGCTACCCCTGTGGGAGTATCCGTCCCAGTCTAGGAGCGCAATCAGCTCGACAATATGTGAGTGTTATTTTTAGATAATCAGTTCTCATTTTGAAGGGGCAGGATACATGTACCACAATTCTTATTATTTAGGAGATTTAATACCTTTTATTAATTCAAAGTCCATTCTCTGATCCTCAAAAAGAAATATATCCGTATTTTTTTAGGATATTTGATAATTCTCATGACTATAAAAATTATGAATTTGAGTAATAATAAAAATAAGATTTTCTTTCAAAATTGGCATTCTTCATTTAGCACATAGTTAAGATTGGATATTTAAATTCTTTATATTCAAACTAATATATTTGGGAAATTATTGAATCTGAATAGGGAAGTCGCTACCCTAATTATTATATATATGTATATTTGTTACACAACGCAACTCATTAGAGTACTAACCACTACTTGATTTATTGATTTAGATTGCATGACATGTTTCACATATTTTCTTTAATTAATAATTATTTTTAAATACTGAGACCACAAACCACATTGCGACACATGGTAAAATAAAATTCCCTCTGAAACAATTTTATTAAATAAATTGACCCTAAATTCTTCATGCCTGCATTTTTAGATATTTAAAAATTAATTTTAACTATTTTTAACAAATAAAGTTTTGAAAAATTATTGTTATAATTTATTCAAAAGTTATGATTCCAATTTTTTCCCCTTAAATTTTAGTTAATAAATTAAGATTCCCCCCCCCCCCCCCATTTTTTTACCATTTCATTCTGGATGCATAATGAATCTATTTCACCAATTTTATTTTTTGAATGAAAAATAAGTAGTTGGGACTAAAAGGGTTAATAAAAGTACGCAAAGTGCTCCCCATAATTGTTTTCAGCAATGTAGATTTGTTGATTTTTTTGTAAAATCTTTTCAAGGAAATTTTCAAGGCTAAGAAGATAGAAAAATTGGCAGAATATGTGAGGGAGTGATGAATGTCTTGTTATAAATTTGTCGAAATATATTATTAGGGCTAGGAATTGTATGTTAATTTACATCTAAATGCTCGCATTTTAAAAACAATCATCGTACTTCTAACAATTATCGTACTTCTTTATAATTTATAAATGAGAATATGAGAGTGTTAATGAAAGTGAAAGAAATTCAAATAGACAGGCAAACGGACGAACAAAACGTATGTTGGAACGTATGTTATATGTGTGAAAAGAGCTCGTGGACAGACAAGTGAATATAGCAGACAAATAGATAAAAAGTATGAATATAGTTCACTACAGTTCTCTTATGTGATACCTTTCGAACATTTAGTTTGAAAATCGGACTTTTAGAACACGGAATTTGAAACAGGCAAGAATAGATGGACACAAGGATAAAAAGACAGACATGCAGATAGACAAATAAGAGTATCAAATTATAGGTTTCTGATGTCATACTGATCAAACGAAAAAAAAAGGGAGGTATGGAAGGAAATCTTCACCAGGCCAATGAGTAACTTTTCATATTTTTACTCTTTCGAATTAAAAAAAAATTTAAAGAATGTGGAAAATCGAACGGTTAGAACTGAATTTGAAAAGCGTATAGACAAACGGACGTATAAAAAGACGGACGTACAGGCAGATGGAAAAAAATATTAAAGATAGTTCCCCCATATCATACGTTTTAAAACAAAAATAAGTTTGAAAATAAAATGGTTAGAACGGAATTCGAAAGTGAGGTACGGGCAGACAGACCGACAGAAAATTCCGCCACTTCAATAACCTTTTTTCAATTTTTAAAACAATATTTCTAATTAAAGAAAAGATTAACAAGAAGTTCTAAAAGAACTAAAATAGCCTACTTTCCCGTTACTTAAATACTTACTTAAATTCTTACGGACAGACAGGCGGACATCGTCACAATAAGTTTCTCATGCCATTGTTGATGTGGCAACAGCGATTTCAATGACTTAAAATTAAATTCCATTGAATTGCTAATTCAATGGGGAATTAGCCGAACGACGGTAGACACTGGATGTACAGACAGACGGACAAAACAATATGAAAATTGGGTCTCTTAGATCACACCTTTCTAACAAAAAAAGAATTTATAAGATACGATGGTTAGAACCAATTTTGGAAGGGGGCACAGACAGACAGACGGACATCGTCAGCATGTCAATACCTACTTTTTCATTTTTTTTAATTCTCTCGAATTAAAAAATAAGAAAAGAGGCTAAAAATCCTGGCCAACATATCTGTTTTAACAAGTCGCTTTATTTTTTACATCATTTCCATGCACAGGATTTTTTTATGAAACGATTAGAAAATATTCAACCACAGCGGCTGCATAATTTTACACCAACAAGTATGAAAAAGAACTTTTAAAATACTTCTGTACGTTATGTCTTAATAATAACTTTAAAAGTGTTCTTATGATATCGGTAGAAAGTTCAATGTTGACGACAATGCAGCATAAATAGCTAATATGATTTCAAAGTACATAAAATAGTAAAAAGTACATAAACAAACAAAAGCGGCTGCATAATTATACACCAACATATTTTAAAAAATATGTTGTATGGCTTTAGTGTAAAGGTGAAAGGTTAAGAGTATGAAGTAGATGGTAGAAAGTACTCGTTATCATATTGTAATCGGCATTAATTTTTTTTAATAAATATACCATATTTTAAAAGTAAGTCTTATCTTTATAACAGAAATTTCTAAATTAAAAAAAAGCTACAGTTAACGGCGATTCTATGGAGTCATTTATGCTGCCAAATTTGTGTATTGTTTGCAAGAACTTTGTGATGCCTTCATTCTGACCTAGATGCATTGATATAACAGTAAGTATTTATCTATGGTTATTGAATAAAAATGTAATATAATTAATTATTGGAAATATCTGTGTTGATGATTTGATAAAATCATTGTTAAGTGTGAATTACCCAGATTAAAAATATCTAATAAAAATTAGTAAAACAAGACAAATTTGTACCTATTTTCTATAATATCACGTGCACTTTTCGACCTCAGTAAAACAGGCCCTGCTTCGAATTCGCTTCAAATCATAAAGTCGCGTAGAAGGGGGAAATGTAATCGAAGTCCTAAAGGTTTTTTTTGTTATAAAATGATTAAAAAATACACAAACCAAAGAGGCTGCCTAATTTTACACCAACAAGTATGAGAAAGAACTTTTAAAATACTTCTGTACGCCATGTCTTAATAATAACTTTAAATGTTCTCTTATGATATCGGTAGTGTTGGCATCACTTAAGTTTTGATAATTTTACGAGCGTGCGATAGCACGTGATTGTTGTAGTTTTAAAAATTAAGACGTTGAATGTCAGTTGAGACTTTAGAATAATAAAAGTTGGTTTTAAAATAAACCGTTACGCTTGTGCCTGAATGATTTAATTGCGATACGACCTTTACGATTCTACATTTCAGAAGTGGGATTTGATAGAAATTATTATCCTTAACGCCGACGATAAACTACGTACGAAAAACTGGATTGTAAAACGATATCTACAAGTCCAGGCAGATTACGATACGAGAAAAGAATTCTACGAAACGCCGAAATTCAACTTACGAAAATCTTACGAAAAATTCATCTTACGAAAACAATTGCGACCTGCAAGATTTCTCCATAACGAACTACGAAAACGAAGAAACATTTAGTGGAAGACGGCTTTTTAAGATGGAACAGAATTGTTACTACGGGCAACTATGCTAAATGTCGCCAACGAACTTGGAAACGGACGACGAATCTATACGCTAATGAATGACGACGGATTATACAAAACTGTAAAGAATTATTAATACGGAAAACGAAGAGTTTCGCCAACGAACGGACTGACTTTAAATTTTGTTTTGAAGCGATTAGCAAGTCTCAATTTGTGCCAACTAAGTGAACTTTTCCAATTGTCAAAATGTCTTATTTGGCGAAGTATAAGAAAGTAGATTTAGTCTTAATAGCAGATGAGTTAAATGAAGTAACAAACGATGATATGAAAGTTGTTGATTTAAATAAGTTGATATTGGGATCTGCAAACTACGAGGAAGAGTTTGTTAAATTAATGTCTGAAAGAATAATTAACGAAAGATTAGAAAATGATCGCATAGAAAAAGAAAATGAGCGCCAGCGACTGCAAGAGGAAAGAGAACGCATAGAAAAGGAGAGAGCTTTTGAATTAGAAAAGTTACGAATTGCTAACGGAAATGGAAGCCGAGGTAAGCAAGACGAAGCAAACATAAATGGAGACGTGATTGTCAATAGACCAAACAAAGATTTGCAAAAATTGATCCGCAAGTTTGATCTGAAGGAGTCAGAAATTAGTCTCTATTTAGTTCTGTTTGAACGCCAAGCACGAAGAGCTGAAGTTCCGGAGGAGGATTGGGTTTCGCATCTATTGGGCCTACTTCCCTACGAAATAACGCAAATAATAGCAAGAGAACCGGAAGAAAAGGCTAACGAATACGAGCATGTGAAGAAATTGTTTCTAAAAAGGTTCAAACTTAGTCCTGAAAAATTTCATCAAAAATTTATTCAACACCAAAACTCACACAGCACATGGAGTGATTTCGCCTTCGAACTGCAGAACTATTTTGATGAGTGGATTTCTGGTTTAGAAATTAAGGATTTTCGAGGCTTAAAGGACCTAATGGTAACAGAACAGCTAAAGCGAAGAGTTCCAAACGAACTGAAGGAGCATTTTATTGACGTGTGGGTAAAATTCTTGACACCGAAGAGTCTTGCTGACAGGCTGGACGAGTATGAAACCGTGAGGGGAAGCAGATCAACCACACAAGCAAACGAACGCAAACAGAGTAATGGCAACGGCTATAATAAGAATAATGCAAACGATCGATTTCAACGGCGCGGAAATTTCAATGACAATAAGTTTAAACCCCAAAATTCAGAAACAAATCCTCAACAACGCAACTACTCAAACAACGTAGGCTTCCGCAAACCTTTGCGCAACGAAAAGGGTGAATCAAAATGTTTTAACTGCAACGACTATGGTCATTTTTCGAAAGACTGTCCAGAAAAGAAGCAAGGTTCAGAAAAGGACCACGTAACGAATTTGGCCACAACAACCAACAAAACTGCAACTCCAGATCTTTATCTAAAAAGAGCCAAAATTAACGGTGCAGATTGGGTCGAAGCGTTGATTGACACAGGAAGCAGTAGCTGTTTTATGAAAAAGTCTGCTGCACATAAATTAAAAATACCTTTTACCCTGAAGTAACTAATATTTACGGATTTGGAAACCAAAGTACACCAGCGGGAAAAACTCTTGGTAAAGCTGTTGTTGATATAGAGATTGACGATGTTTCCGGGGATGAAGTAACGGTTCTTATTGTAGAAGATGAAGCTCAAACCGTTGATTTGTTGGTCGGAAGAACATGGACTGATATGCCTCACATAGCTTATGCAAAAGTGGGAAACGAATTGCATATCGACGAAGCACCATTCCGCAAATTGCAACTGAATATAGATAAACGATTCTCTCTGAATGCAGCCAAAACTACAGTCATCGAAAAGAACTCTGTCAACTTAGTGCAGTGTAAAGCCGAAAATTTAAGTGACGGTTTGCTTTTACTCAATAACGAAAGAAACATGGATTGCTTAGTCACAGTAGTTAAAGGAAAAGCAGAAATCCCCATTTTCAATTTTCAAGGTAAAAGTCTTACGTTAACAGAAAACCAATCTGTAAGCAGAGGTGAATCAATTGAATTGCTTGAAAACAGTACTGTTTTAGGAAACGATGAATGTAGCATTTCAAGTTCAAGTAATGAAACTCCAAACTCTGAAATTCTGGACACTAATGTCATAACTACTTCACAAGAAAAGTATATTAGTAAACGTCTACTTGAAGATGAAGACATAAAAACAGATGATAACGTATCTTACGAACAAAAGCAACAACTAGTGCAACTTCTTAACGAGTACAGAGGTTGCGTTTCGCTTGATTTACAAGAGCTTGGTTGCAGAGATTTAACTACGATGAAAATTAAGGAAGTAGAGGGCAGCAAACCAGTTTTCATGAGACCCTATAAAACAAATGCTGAAGAACGATCGATAATTAAGCAAATAGTGAAGGAATGGAAAGACTACGGAATCTTTTCTGAAACTAGGTCACCGTACGCCAGTCCAGTGATGATTGTTAAGAACAAAACAGTCTTGGCTCACTTCAAGACCAAATTCATTGCCCAGAAGGCCAAAAAGGGGGAAGAGGTGAACCCCAACTGCAAGGCCCAAGGGGACAGACCCATCTCGGTAACTTGGTTCAAGGACGAAGAAATGCTGGTTAACGGAACGATACCTAGATACAGTAAGAGACAATTCGACCACACTGATGGCCTCGCTTCTCAGCTGAGTATCCATTCTGCCTGGAGAGAGGATACCTCTGTGTTCTCATGTAGAGCCTCGAATCGCTTCTGCGATGATGATTCGACTGTGGAGTTGGTGGTGCAAGAAGGGCCAGACAGTCCTGTGCTAGTAAAAGTAATTCATATTTCCAGTAGAAGTGTGCAACTACGATGGAATATGCCGTTTAATGGAAACAGTCCAATCATACGTTTTCTGGTTGTCTCTGAAAATACTAATGGCAAATATGAATCAAACATTGTAACGACGGATGTCTCGGGAAGTCAAACTGATGCAACTGTAAGAGGCCCTAAACCAAGAATGACGTACAACATTCATGTTCTCGCTGAAAACGCCATCGGAAGAAGTCCCAGAAGTAAACTTATTTCGGTTACAACTGATGATGAAGTTTCACGGACTCCTCCATTGCAAGTTCAAGTTGCTCCAGTAAATTCGAACTCATTAAGAGTATCTTGGATGCCACCTGAAGGATCAAAAGACGGTGTAGGTCCCATAACAGGGTATTACGTAGGATACAAAGCAGCCAAATCCGGTGGCCAGTATTTACTCAAGATCTTGAAAGTTACTGAAGAATTTGAAAATGAGTGTGTTCTCTCTAACCTGTTAAGTTCCACTGAGTATAATACAGTTGTTCAAGCATTTAATGAAAAAGGCCCTGAACCTCAGCCTGATGAAATAGTGCCAAAGACAACTAAATTTGCGGGGAATAAAGAAGTGGAGTTTGATTTCTTAACGAGGAGGATTGATATTGGAAAAGTGTCTGTTGGCCACCCTCCTCCCGTAGTAGCCGAATCCTCAGCCATGGAACTCCAGCGGCGACTGGCCGTCATCACTTCGGCCGTGTGTTCTGCCGTGGTTTTGGTCGTGATTTTAATTGCCGCTTGTGCTGTGCTAACGCGAAGAAGGAGACAGAGGCCAGAAGGTCATGATTCCGAAGCTGATCGCAGAAGCACAGGAGAAATTCAAAAATCAGAAAACGTCGCTCTCAGCGCATGGGAGAAGCGACCGAGAGCTGACTCATCAGATAGAGGCTCACAATGTAGAGAATCCCTCTATTTATTCCTACTCTCTGTCTATATGTATTTTAAGTATTGTATCATCGAGGACGATGTATTTATAGGATGGCCGAATGTTGGCATCACTTAAGTTTTGATAATTTTACGAGCGTGCGATAGCACGTGATTGTTGTAGTTTTAAAAATTAAGACGTTGAATGTCAGTTGAGACTTTAGAATAATAAAAGTTGGTTTTAAAATAAACCGTTACGCTTGTGCCTGAATGATTTAATTGCGATACGACCTTTACGATTCTACAGGTAGAAAGTTCAATCTTGACGTCAATGCAGCATCAATAACTAATATAATTTCAATGTACATAAAATAGTTTTTAAGAAATAGTTTTTAAAGTAAAAAGTATATTTATATGCAATAAAAATATTTTATGTGTTAAGTTGGGGATAATCAATGGGAGTGAGTTTCATAGTTTAGAAAAACTAATGAATTAAAAATTATTGTCTAATGAAAATTGCATGACTTAAATATGTCGATAAATGGAGAATATCCAATCTTAATATAGGGTTTACATTGTTTCAAAGGACTTAGTATAGGGTGACATTGTTTCAAATGAAATTTGATGTATATTACAGTTATCATATTTCGCAAAATAGTATAAAATTATGGGGACAAGCATAACAACACTCTTCATGTAGCGTTTATAGCAATTCGGCATATTGACTGTATGTTGCATTAAGGAGTCAATACGTGTAATTCAGCCCTTAATAGTATGTCCTAACCCACAATAATAGTTTCTTTAATGGTAACGTTTGCATTAACGTTTAAAAACGCCAAAACCAAATCAGATCAAAGGTTTAATAGATATGTTCATAACTACAGGCACATGATTTTTTTACCACGAAGTACACAAGTGTTGCACAAAATATAAGATATGTTTTAACTAAATCCTTTACTCTGACTCACACTTTGTGATGATTCAATGAATTTTCTTTTTAAGGAAATAGGTATAGAAAAATACGCAACGTCTGTACTAACAAGTGTTAGTCATTATTTGGATAAAGTAAACGTAATTTAAATGTAAAACTATGCGTCATTGTTAATTTGATAACATTATTTATCAAAATATATGTATTTCATGAAAAGAAAATCTCCTTTGAAGCATTTTAACAATTACATTTGCCTACTAGATGCTATCTGCTTTCTGAGGTTACTGGCTGGCCCCTAAGAGCAGAAGCACTATGACCCTTACGGACAAATGTGAGTCAAAAATAAATATAGACTATATTTAAAAACATAATAAATTACTTGTGTAAATCTTATGTAGTATCAAGAATCTGAAAAATATTCATGTAGAGATAAATATAGACATATGAGTATATATACTATGCGAGACATAACTGTGTGTGTAGAGTTTCATACAATGACTGATGAATTCTTTGTCCCAAATTTGTGTTATTGCCGTTATGAATAGTCAACTTAAAATAATAGTTTAGAATATAGAAAAAAGCTCACCTCTTTCATTTTGTCTTCGATTTCTTTTAGTTTCTCAGATACCTGGTGTGGAAGGGAAGGGAGAATCTGTGGTATTTGTTGTACATTTCCCTGTGGAATGACGGTCTGCCACCTTTCCGATCGATTTCCCCCGATGGAAGACTGTTGCTGGAAGGATATGCTCGTCATACTGTGGGATTCAGTCACCTCTTTGGAATACACAACTTTTGACACATCTGTCTCGACACCAGGAAAAGACGAGAATCCAAAGCTGACATTATCAGATTTACTTTCCGTTTTGACCTCTGAAGACGACTTGGAGGCTTCTTGGGGTTTCTTTAGGTATTTTGACTTCAGACCTTCGATTTCCGAAAGTAGTTCAGTCTTGGATTGGGAAGTAGAAGAAAAGACCGGAGAAGTTTGAGGATAATTCTGAACGTTAGTTGCATGGGCCTTCCTTGGCTCATCAACAACAGTGATTTTGTGTATTTTTTCTATCTTTGTATCTGGTCTCTGTACTTCGGTAGAGGCTTCCGTGGTCGTGGAAGTGAAACTCTCGCTGATTCCTCCGGCTTTGATGTTTGTCTTAACCTCGTACGATTTTTGGACTTCCGTCTTCACGTCAGTTGTTTCTGTTTTGGTGATCACCGACGAGTACTTTGTTGGTTGTTCGAAAGTGGCGGCTGCCTTTGGTGAAACAGCAAGAGTCTCGGTCATGGGAACGGGTTCTTTCACCGTAGACTTCGGTTGCAGAGGAACTGGTGGTGGTTTAGACTGCACGAAATCAGAACTAGACGGCAACACAGGATTGACGACAGATGCTGGTTGAATGTTTGAAGTGAATTTCTTCCCTTTAGCATCTTGCACACCCGTGACTGCTGCATACTCCTTCAAACCACTACCTCTTCTCGCCTTTTCTGTAGTCGACCCGTTCAGCGGCAGGTCTTCTAAGTTATCATCAGTCAGGTACTCCTCTGCTAGGTCGTCATCGATGGACTTAAAGTCGTCCAGAGTTGCTGCTTCCGACCCGACCGAGCACCAGTCTTCCACCCCCGAAATGCTAGTACTTCGCCAGGTGTCCGGGGATCGGGCAGAGACATATTCGGCTGTGGCAGACTCTGTCTTGGAGTTATCCTCGGTGAAATAGGTGCTCTGCACTTGTTGGACAGTCTTTTCAGCTTCGGACATGGTCCTTAGAATTCGAAGAGCGGCGCTGCTTGACAAAAGATTAACTCTGAAACAGTTAAAGGGCACTTAGTGAATTTATTACTCCTAGGAACACCTGGAGCTTGTGCAATTGGGCTAGAGGAGGGGGGGGGGAGTCCTTTGCTCAACAAAATCATATCTTTAAATTCAAGATATTTTTATCTGTTAATAGTAGAACAACAATAGAAATTTTTGGAATTTGCAATTAGTATCGGGTCATTTATGGGCATTCAAGAATCCCATAATCCCAGCAAATATACCTTCAATCCCAGCAAATATAGCTGAAAGATTATCCAAGCTTTCGAGATTGTCCGCATTTCACAATGACCACATCATATTATAACTTCAAACGTATCTACTAATGAATTTAATGAATAATTTCTTCTACTGAGGTACACACATATTCCTTCATTAAATATTTGAAGAACATTTTTTGAAAGCATTTTATAATTAACTATAGATTTGAATGTTAATGTCGTTTTTTAAATTCTATTAAAAAATAGTTTACTGCTTTGCAGACTACTGAAATTTTATTATTTAAAGGTAAGTGTTTCATTATGCAAAGAATTTTATTGCTATTTATACATAGCTTATGACCTTTTATTGATAGAGGAAAACAGATCCAGATTTTTTAAACAATTGTTTTTAAACTGTTAAACTTCATTTCTTATTAATATTCAATTATTTCAATTAGCCCTGCCATGCATTAGACTTAAATTAAAGTTTCTATTTTATAAGAAATTCTTTGTAGATATAACTTTAGTAATTAAATACTCAGAAAAACTTTCAAGACATTTTACAAACAATATATGAAAAGAGTTAGAGCCACACTTAAGAGTTTTTCCAAATTCACATTATAACTGATCAACCCATTAATTACGTGTAATTATGCTCTTTAAATAGTAACCATTTTTAAAATACTTTTTGGTTGAGAAATAAATGTTTTCTTTTAGTTACAAGCTGATGTTTTTATGTGTAGAAATTATCTTTGTAGTTTTATAATCGAGACCTCAAAAACTTTTATAAACTTTTTAACTTTTTCACAAACTTAAAATATTACATTCAAAAACATAACGAAATTAAGTAAAAGATACATAATAAAGATTTGAATAAGTGAAATTACTTTTGATAAAACAATGTATATTTTTATTATACACAACACATATTTTAACTATAAAAATAATTTTTTAAAGTTAACGGAAAAAGAGCATTTCGTTTTCCAGCTCAGAGTTCACATGCAAATGAAACGTTAATTAACGAAAAACTATAAATAATGATAACCGGTATTAATTTTTTTAAAAAAATAATATTTTTGCGATAAAATGCTGAATATAACTTTTGCTCGATTTAAAAAGTGCATATAATTAAGTTTCTTATATTATTTAGAACTAATATTTTTAATTTATCTTAGTTGCATTTTAATTAGAATTATATCTGGAAATCTCCCAATGATACATTTGGAATTCCTATTTTTCAACAAGAACGTAACATTTTAAAAATATATTATATATAGGAATGATAAAAGTAATGAAATATTTAAACTTAAATAAACTGAACTGAGAAATATGAACTGAGAAACAAAATTTGTTTACTAATTTTTTGTACCATTACAAATACATTTTTGTATATCATTTATTTTATTTCACCTCACATATTAGCATTAATATAATCAATTTTTTGAATTTTTTGAAATGCTTAAATTTTCAACTTTGTAATTAAAAGTCATTGGCATGCTTATGTGTTTGTCAAGAACAAAAATTTATATTTATAGAGAAACAAAATCGTAAGTTTTAAATCGAAATAGGAAAATCTGATCGTACTTTTAGCATCCTCATCCGAATTAAAAAATTTAAATAAAAAAATGTATTGTTTGCAATAATATGTTTACAATTTTTAATGGTAATTTCTATGTAAATTTTTCATATTGCCCGAAAGGTGAGGTCAAGTCGAAAAATAGTATTCTATTGAATATCCCTGTGAATGATATTTTAATGCAAAAAGAAGCAATTGAATAAGTATCTTTTTTTAAAGACTCTAGATAAGTGGTGCACTTTTATTATCGTTATTACTTCGATTTGAAATATTTTTTAAATTTTAATTGTGAATTTTCTAAAAAAAATGTCTGAACTTGAATGTCTGAAATGTTTTGAAACCAATTAAAATATAAATTTGGAATGTTACATTTGGCCCAAACTTCGTTTATTGCAAAACAATTTTTATCATCAGCTTTTTAAATCATCGTTAATTTGTGAAATTTCAGTTATTCGGCTATAACATTTAAAAAAGTAATTATCAAAATATGACAACAATCTCGCCTTTTATTGCGTGGTGATAGTTGTTTAAGAAGCAACTGATTAATAAAAAAACATGGAATAACAAAAATGATAGTTGACAAAATATAAAGCTAAAAAACATGTACAGTGAAAGGGAGCAGAAAGATTTACACAAGAAATACACTTTAGTAAATGCTTAACTGGGAATGATATGCACGATAAAAATTCACCAGAAGAAAACAAAAGTTTTAAATCTTAAGCAACATTTTTACAATCACTTCTGTATAGTTGGTATTTAAGAAACTAAGGCATACATTCAAAAATTACCCTTGTTAAGTTTAAGTTGTTACAGGTGAATCCGGCAGAACGCGTACTGAGTATATTACACACCAAAGATATTTTTTAAAACTAAAATCCTTATAAACTAGAATCCTTATATGAAATCTTTATGAACTAATTCCTTTCGTCGTTGCAATTTAACTCATTAAAGATGATTGGAAAGAAAATTTGCTATGCGAAAAGAAACTTTCTGCTTACGTTTATCTTATCGTATTCATTAAACTTTCTACTTAAGCTTATCTAAATAGAGAAAATGAAAGAAAAGGAAGACCATATTACGAAACAAGTTATGTACAACAAATTCAGTAACAGGAAAAAAGATTTTTAAAAACTAATTAAATTTAACATTTTTGCACAGCATTGAAGGTGTCTTAAAAATATTCACAAATTGGTTGTTAATGGGTAACAAATTAATTAAGAGTACTAACCGTATGCCCATTCGTAAGTTAAAATTTAATTATTGAGAAATGGTAGTTCAGGAATCACCCAAGCTTTATTATGAGCAAGTTATTATTAAACGAATATAAGTGAAATTTTCCTAAGTTGGCCAATACCACTCATATCAATAGAAGACTCGCTTACTAACCTGTTTGACATCGAGTTTGGGGGACAATTTTGATTTTTAGCAAAAAAAAATTATTTGCTAAGAAACAGAAATCAAGTATTGAAAGATCATTGGTCAAAATCTCAAAATCGGTCCATTCGCTCACTAAAGACTATTGGCGAGAAAACTTTCTATGCGAAAATAAGTTTTCTACTATATCTCATCTAAATAAACAAAGTATAAGACAAACAAAGACTATTATCCTGTACAAATTAAAGTAGGACAAATTAAGTCGCATCAGAAATGAACTTTAAAAACATAAACATAACGTTTTTATTTAGTAAGAATAGTATCAATGTAATTATCAAATGGTCTTTAGTGACACCACGCTGGTCAGTAACCAGGAAGGCCCACTCACCTCAGAGCATCCCTTGTTAACGTGGCAGAAGATTATGGAAAGAGGGAGAGAGAGGCTGAAGAGCACGTGTGGCACGAGCGGATGCAAGAGTGATCTCTGCCAGCCGACGTTTCTATCTTGGGCCTAACCCCTCGTGTAGTGGATGGTATTTTAATGGGGGAAGCGGGAGACGGCCTTCTCTTGTAACGCAGATTTAAAACAACGCTCGCCATTATTGAAATATAAGGTGCCGAAAGGAGTGAGCTTCGTTTGCCCGATGTTTTGAAAAGCCTAGTGGGTGATGGAATATTGCGGTACGGGTTGCAGATGTCTTTGATTGATAGTTATTTGGTATACAACTTCTTTTTTAATGAAATATCTTAAGTAAACTATTATTTAATTCTATTATTGATAAAGAAGCCGACAGTATCTTGTAACTAACTTTAAAACAACGATCACTCTAATGAAACGTTAGGTGCCGAAAGAAGTGATCTTCGTTTGCCTGATGTTATGTAAAGCCTAGTGGGTGGAATATTGCGGTATGGATAGCAAATGGGTTTGATTAAGAGTTATTTAATTTACAATTATATTTTTAAGAGATAATTTGGTTTGACTATTAGTTAGTTATATTATTATTAATAAGGAAGCCGAGAGACTCGTGTAATTCACTTTTTAAAAAAAATGAAAAATTGAAATGTAAGGTGCCGAAAGAAGGATCCTCATTTGTTTGATGTTTTGAAAAGGCTAGTGGGTGCAATATAGCGATACTGAACTGTTTTAGAAAATAGCAGATGGGTTTTGATAAAAGTTACTTGATTTATTATAAATAAATTTTTATCATTAATAAAGAAATTTTGAAAATAATATTAATCTTTAATATTAATGTCGAAGAATAAAGTATCTTGTTACTTACTTTAAAGCTTGTCTAAATTTAAGTTATTTAGAATTGATATTTTATGGAAAAATTCACTCTATGACACCGCTGTTTTAGTGTTGAATGGAATCCGTTTCCCTCGTTGAAAACAAAAAAGTTTTTTTTAAAAAAATAATCAAGATAGCAATAGTTCCTTTGTGCTTAAAAATTGTGACAACTTTATTACTTCCAATATTGTTTATTTTGTAAAACAAAAATACCTATGATAGTCGACCACGGGTTCTTTCAAAGATCTCAACAAGTCTCTTCCGTTTCCTAGGCAACGGTTGATTGCAGAGTAGATCTGAAACCAAGTCTTCCTATGTCTCTGAATAACGAAACTTGTGCGAATAACTCCGAATACTCTCAAACCAGATTGAATACTCTTTTCCAAATCTACCAATCGTGTCAAGTGCTAAAATAAACAAAAGATAAAACGAATGCATCTATTAAGTTTTGTATCTTGCTTAGTTTCCCAATTCAATTAAGATACTAATCAGAACTACGATATCCATTTGAGTAAATCAATCCCATAGATGTGATAAACTTATATGGATGTATTACTATATTATTGAGGTTTCAGTTCAGATAAGTGAACTGTTTACATTCGACTTACGAGTCTTCTAAATGCAGAAAACAGTACATTTAGTTATTCCCTACCATTTGAAGGGTCTAGTTGCAAAACTCACAATCTCAAAAGTATAACTAAGATATAGGGTCCTGTCCATTCATTGGCAACTTTGTCCAATTAAATTTACCATCGTCAAAAGTCGCCAATAAATGAGCTGTGCCCTACATCTTAGTTCTACTTTGGAGAATGTGAGTTTTGCAACTAGACCCTTCAATTGTCACCGTATCTTAGTAGTAATGTAATAAAGTTGTAAAAGGAAACTTATAAATGTATTCAATTGTACACAAAGGATTTGTCTTACTTTTTTAGTATTTCGATAGAAATTTTGGCATAAATCCAATCTCTTGGCTATTCTTCGAAACACCTTCCAGAAATCCTTCCAAGCGTTTTCTAGATCTGCTTGGAGATCTTTAATGAGAGATGTTGGGGTCGGTTGACGAATGGTCTTTGCCAGGTCCAGTAGCTGAAGTCCAAACTTGAGCGATTCCTTAAATAACGAGAAAGATATACGATTGCACGAATACAAATGCTGTATTGCATAATCGCATGAGATTATTGATGAATAAGACCGGAACTCGGCTTTACTAAGCAAAAAGGAATTAAGCGGAAGGAAAAGTTAATCCAAAAAGGAAAAATAATTTTCTAAGCTTACATACTGTATTGAATATTTTTACAAACGGGTTTTTATATGATAAATGTAGATGGTTTAAATACTTCTATAATTCATATTTTTAAATTGTTTCGGATACATTTTTTAAATGTTTAAAAAAACACATAAAGTCCGTTAATAGAAATGGCTCTACATCTACATGACTACACCACTTTTAAACTTACCCGCAACGTCTGAATTTTCACAGTACGTTTGCTCTTCTTAGGTATAAAAAATGAATTAAATTGGATCATTAACCATAAGCTTGTAACGTTCCTTTAATTCTTTGTAGTGTAGTTACCTAATCAATAAGTTGGTCAAACCCGCCACTACAAAAATTTGAATTCTGTTTGAACGTAAGTGTCCATTAATCCTGTTGTGAATCGGCATCCCACTTTTTTTTCTAAAAATTGCCAGGCTGTCAGGTATTATTAGATAATTAATTTTTATAAAACATATTTTTTGTCGTCTGCGAGAAACCTGGCAACTGTGTAATGAAATTTATGTACATGTTCATTTTGCCAAAATAAAAATTGTTGCTGTTTTCCCTTGTTAAAGCGTTTTGAGCTACTGTTCCGTATAAATAAGTTTTGCATAATTTGCGACAAAGCCAAAACACAAACAGATTGAAACACATCAGATCAGTAAATAAAGAGTTATTTAAATTGTTTTTATTTAATGACTAAATTAAAGTGTAAAATGGACTTGAGTTATAATCCACCTCCCCTGCTTCCCTGTACTGCAGATGCTGCAAGAATAGCGCATCCGCTTCTTCTGCGGACTCTCCTATATCGTTCGCCCGGGACAGCATGGCAGATCGTAGATCCTTCAACCACTCGATAGTCTAACAAAGAAACACAAAAAATAATATAATTTGTGTTGGGGAGACCGGGGCTAGTTTTCCATGTTTATTTTCTTTGTGATTGTATATTTTTTACTTTTATTTATTTTGAAGAAAATAAGATATGATTACCTCCCTCACATATATGGTTATCTACAAACTAGCATTATTACTTTTCAAAAAAGTAAATATACTTTTTTTCAGCGATTGGTTAAATGAAAGCACGTTGAGCTGGAAAACCTGCACCGTATACGGGGAACATTTTTCCAAACTGCCAAAAATGGATGGGGCAAATTTTCCAACGATTCTTGAAGAGATTTAACACACTTGATTTTTTTTATGTACATTCTATTGCAAAGAAAATAACCCAAAAAGTTATACCTAGAATATAGGTAAAATTGTTATAAAAAAAAGCCAATTTCCTACCCCAAATTATTATGTAACGGTCATATCATCTGGATCACTTTGAAATCAAATAAGTTGTGTGAATTCCCTCTTTGTGTAACTATAGTTTGGTTTGGTGCTTTTTCCTATGGGTTGTCTAAAGAAATGGTAAATATTACACAAAAAATCATATGACATGCACTGAAGTTTGTTGAGATTGCTTCTCTTTTTCATAGCCAGCCAATTTACTCCAAAATTATGGGTATAACATGACATTAATATTTTACAGTGCAATTGTTCACGATCTATTTGGAATATTTAGGTTTTTGGATGCTTTTTTGGTACTAAATCCATTCTTGACAGTTATTAGAGCAACGTATATTGCTTCAGAATGGTTCGATTTCTGCCAGCTTTTTTTTAAGTCATACATTAAAAAGTAATTAATTTTTTGGAATATTAAAAAGGTTGGAGCACGTTTATCTACAAGGTACTGTTGGAATTCTTACCCCGTGAAATTTTGGAAAACCTGCCCCGTCGTCATATTTTGACTTTAATAGTGCCTTGAAGATTAGAGGTTTAAATTATTTTGAAAACAAATACATATTTAAGTAGAGGAGGAACCACTTTTTATTATACGCAACGATAAAATAGTAAGTTTAGCGAAAAGTACGTTTATTTTAGGTTTGAATGTAAGCATAAAAATTTACTCAACGTTAAAAAAAATCATAAAAACAGCTCTAACAAAAATATTACAATGCCAACTGAAGAAAGATTTTTGTGAGTGACATAGATCGTGTTGCTTCATAAACCAAGCAGACAGTTGCTCCCCCTAACGTCCCATTTCCAATATAAGGAATGGTGGAAAACTTACCCCATGGGAAAAATAGCCCCGTTCTCCCCTACTTTATTCCCTTAAAATATCATTGCATGCTAAAATTATTGATTATTATTTGCTCAAAAGGATTGTGGTGTCTTTGATGATATCACAACAATAAATAAATACTTTGTGTTGACGTCGTTCAAATCATCACACTGTTTAGTCCACTCCGTAGCGGAAAATAAACGGGTGGTCAGGTATAAGGTAAATACTAATACATTTCTTAAAATTTGGGTACTTTATTAAGTTATGATAAATGAAACATTTAAATGCAATAACTACATACTAGTCATAACAACTACTAATTAGACAAAACACTTATGCTGGAGCTAATATTTTTTTGCCAAAAAGCACAAAATATGCAGCAATGAAGCAATGTAATAAGGCAAAGTTATCCTGCTCAAGTCAGATTATCGTTTTCCGTTGCTCCATGTCCACATTTATTGCTTTTACTAAATTATATTCCATACCTAACTGTGTGTTATATTCAAATTTCCCGATGAATAATTCTATTTCAACAAACATTTCAAAATTTGACTTCACACTTGTCCTCCTTTCAAACATATTTATTTCGAGTAGCACACTGACCTGCCTGACTCCGCTTTCGCACTTGCCGAGCTGCCATGCAAAGTGTACGCTCTGTGCTAGTCTGTTGAGTCGGAACAGTCTGAAGTCGGTCTCGACCTCGACGTACGTCATCCATCCGACAACGTGCTGCCGATGCGTTCTGTCGAACGTCTCCGGGAGTTGTAGTCGGGCCAGAGCCCGAAGCACCCGGGCGCCGTGAGAAATAAGGGCCGATGCTATCTTGCCTGAAAATAACATACACATTTTGCAATGCCCTCAACTGCGGCGGCTGCATATTTAAAGGTAACTTTTTTTTAATTATTTACTGTTAAAAATTTTGTGCTTGGTTTTACAATAATAATGGTTTTTAGTAGATGCAACGGCTGTTTTTGGCATTCGGTTGGTTCATTTTTCAGGCGGTTTTGAAAACAAAAACCTTAGAAATGGTTCCACCGAATACCGAAAATATGGTAAAACATTTTACCACACAGACGTTGCAACTACTGTAGTAACCATTATTATGGTGAAACCAAGTACAAAATTCTTAACAGTATAAGTCCTCATTATATATATAAATACATATATTTTTACAATTCATTGCAGTGACGTCTTGACTGCCGCCCAACCAGTATGGTTGTTAAGGACTTCTCTTGTCAGAAAGTGGGTCATAGTACAAATTCTGGAAGAGGCATAAATGTATCTCTGGGGAGGAAATTGGTTTTTCTTTTGATATAGGATCCCTGTCAAGAGAAAAAGAAACAAAGCCAATTTTGTTCCATTCTGGAGTCATCGTCTCTATTGCCAATACATATATTCTCTCTTGAGTCTTGTATCTCGTTTATCTTATATTAAATGTATTGTCAATTTCATATTTGCATCGAAATGGGGATGCATGACGCAACCAAGCTACCAACATTTTTTTACAGAAATTTGGAACTAACGAGCTGTATGCAGATGGTCTGAGCAAATCTTTTTGTAATTGACCTAGCAATAATAGTTAACTATAACTGTTCTGATTAATTAGTACCATAGAAAGCAGTCGCTTTATCGACTTTACTGGAGTGATATTCACTTTTGTATTGTCTTCTGCCATGCTTAGTTTCCTTAGAGACACTAGTCACTATTAAAAAATCACTATTTGAAAGCTTCAAAGAAGGCGAGTTTCCTTAATTTATTGCTAAAACTATGAGAAAAAAATTTCATGAAATTTTGAAATTTATGTATCTAAATGATTTATAATCTAAGTTAGAAGTAGTATAGATGTACAGCACATGTTAAATATATTAAGAAATTATGTTGTTTTAATACCCAAAATAACTTACAGATTTGGTCAACAAAGACATAAATCTTTTGTACGGAAGTCTCTATTTCGCTCTGAGGTCTCTCTAAATCCTCCCTAAGTAGTGCATACTCTTCGATTTCCAAAACTTTTTGTCGAAACTGTGGCAAAAAAAATAATGTTAAATAGATATTAACCTAACAATGGTCAACATAAAATCGAGGCGGTTTTTTTATTATTGTTTTTAGATAATGGGGTTTATGTAATAGATTATTTCCCTCTCAAATTTTCACCCAAATCCACTGAAAAAGCCATTTAATTTTTTAGTCAACCCTGTAAACGTTTAAATTTGCTCATTGAATGGAACAGATCTCCCTCCCTTTACCTTTTCTTTTTATATAGGACAATTTCAGAAAACTTTAGATCACTTGAATTTATGATCAGTTCTGACTTATAGCATGACACAATGCATTTCACTGAAAAAAAAATTTCCTAACGTTCAATATGAGTACCAGATACTTTCCAAGCTTTTTCAAATTTCCAACGATTCTTGTAAGTTCTAGATTTTCATCAGAAACACAATGAGGGAATTACACAATGAAGAGATTGGACCTATATAGAAAATACCTATGAGTTTTTTTTGACATTTTCAGGGAAATTATTTGCTATAATCGGGAATGTTTCTAAATTTGTGTTGAAGATTTCATTGTTATATTCTAAGAACACTACTATGGTAAAATTGTTTGCATTAGTTGCCCAAATATTTCCAGGAACGTTTCTCAATATTTACAGTGTTCTACCAATTTAGCAAGATAGATTTGAATTATTGAATACTCAAATTCCCCAATGGATTATAAATTAAATTATAGCCCTGAGAAATGTGTTATGTAACCAACTTCCGATCACATTTTCTAGACATAAATCCAAGGTGGTGAACGGAGAAAATTTCATTGTCAAACCATATTATCCCCTTATCAATATATACTCTATAAATTTTTTTGGACTTGTATATAACTTCAGCGTCTGACATTAAAAAGGAGAAGATAATAAGCTTTTAACTATCACCCTACACAAAGACATTTTTACTTAAAAATGAATATAGTTAAACCAATTGTTCCAATACCTCATAGAGAACGAGGTGAAAGTTGAGGGAAGAAGCGACCAAGTTCCTCCTGTCCACGAGAGAGGAGGCCAGCGACAAACACGCCTTATCCATCGACGCCCCATGGTCAAAGAAATGCTTCAGCAAGAAGTGGTCCTCTTGTTCTGCTTTCACGATATCGTGCCGGAGTGCAGCGTACTGGCCATACACTTCCTACGATAAAAAAAAAAAGAAAGTTCGTACTCTTGCACAAGATACTATTAACACGCAAACAAAAGTTTGTAAATAGTGAGTTTGATAACAGAATTCAGTTAAATTAAAGATTTTGTGGTATTATAACTTTTAAAACGTATCACTAAATTTATAATGCACTTGATGCCCGGGTCACGCGTTGATGCAGCTCATCTATAACTGCTGCTTCCTTTACAAGTAGTTAAGCCATTCTTTGTCTATTTCTTTGAAGCTCGTTCTCGTTCGACTTCAAATTGATTTTCAGCTTCCGCAGTTTTACAGCTTTTGTTTGCATGTCTTTGTTTTCCTTCTCAAACGGATTCTTAGTGTAGAACGAATATGTTTCGATGCAGAAAGAACGTCGTATTACAATTTAGAAGGTTTACAGCCCGAGTACTGTAAACCATCCTTTCCGAATCCCAGATGGAGGCTTGTGGTGGATATTTTGAAGAACGGAACTTCGACTACACAAATAATTCATTTTCTACTGTGAATATTCAGAAACTTGGATGCTTTTCTAATATAAAGTCATTCTCTCCTAATAAGCCACTAGAGCGGCATTTATTTTTTCAAAAATGTGCAAGCTTCTATCAGTTTAATTTTTATAACTGTAGACCATTTTCAATCTAGACCAACACATTTTTAAATTTAGAACTTTATATGATTGAAATGCCGATTTTATTACATAGTAAACGATTTTTTTAATATAATAAAAATTGCCAATTTAAGTTGGGGCACGTTTTCCAACGAGGTATTTTTGGAAAACGGTCCCCGCAAAATTTTGGGAACCTGCTCCTGTCACCGAATTTTGAGATTTATAGTATTTTGACGAGTGGAGGTATAAGTTATTTTGAAGCAAATACATGGTTACTTAGATAAAAGAACCAACTTTTAGTCACGCAATGATACAACGATAATACAGTACATTTAATAACAGTGCGTTTAAATTGAATTTCAATATATATAAGCTTATTGAAAAGTAACTCAAAGTTGAAAAACTCACAAAAAGAGCTCTAATAACAATGTGATAACACCAACTGAACAAAGATGTTGTGGGTGATATATGACATGTTGCTTCATAAACCAATTCACCATAATAGATGTGCCTTCTAATGGCTCATTCCCGAACTTAAGTTTGATTTAGGTTCCTGATTTTAAGTTTGTATTTCTTCATTTGTGGAAATGTAGTCATTTTGTGGAAATAAAGCTAGAAACTTAATAAATGCTTAGATACATCGTATACGAAAATACTCACCGAACATTTAAGTTCTAAATTATCTTGGTGTACGAGAAGAGACTTGCATTCGTTCACAGAATAACCAATTTCAATATCGGTGTCAATTTGCTTTTGGATGTCGGAAAACTTTCTTGTAACCTTGAAAAATAAAAGTACTATTTCTAGAGCATTAAGTCTTAGTATCACAAAATGTCGTTAAATCGTCATGAACGTTGTTATTCCTCCATAATCGTAAGTTTATTAATAATGTCATTATGTCGGAATAATACAGAATGCCCTCTGGCTTGGACGTCCTAATTTGTTTGCTCAAGTATCATTTATATCTTGTATACTAAATAATGAATGGCCGAATTCAAACGCAAAATACAAATATTCATATTTATTAAGCTTAAAAAATCACAATCACGTTATTTCGACAACCAATTTCGCATTTGTACACAAAATTTTAATTAGTTATTTTGAAACGTATTTGCGATATTTATATACCTTTCTAATTTGACAGTTCCATGAGACATAAGAGGCATTTGTAAACGATCTATTCGTATGGTTTGAGAAACTTCAGATGCCGACCTATAAACGCCCCTTGCAGTCAAAAATGTCCGACGAATAATACCTTGTGTAGAGGGAGTGCACGTTAAATATTCTGAAAAGTCCCAACGCTGCGTACGATGTCGCCCTTAACGGTTGCGTTGGGTGCCTACTCAGGTGTCGGCTCGTTTTTGGACTGTGGTTCTAAAAATACGACGCACGTCGCCAATAGCCCTCGTGTAGCTCTAGTGCGACGATAATTCAAACTAAACTAAACTGAGAAACTTCAGAAACAAGCTCTATTTCGCGTTTCTAGAAAATTAGCGCGCTTGCAATTTTACGTTGTTATTCATAAAAAGATTATATGTTCTGAAACAAATTCCAACGCATCGATTTCAGAATTTTCAATAAAAAGTCGCAAACTTCTATAATTAATAAAGAAATGCTTTTAGTTTCTCATTAATCGAATAACATGAAGGCATTCTAGCTTTAAATCTTTAATCCATATTTATAAAAAAAGATTCTAAAATTAAATCATTTCTTTTGTAAAGGTAATAATTTTACTCACCAAGGATGCAGATTCTTTAAAATCCACAAACCTTAAAAGTTGTTCTAGGTAGCACTTAGTTTTATCTATTTCCATTTCTTCTTTATTTTCTAAACACAACAGCATATATGATGTTTAAAAACTTAGTTGCATAGCACAAATAATGTGTTCTTATTTTTTTAGATACTCACTACAAACTTATTGTATTTTTATAAAATAAATAAAATTCATATATTTCTAATTTTAAAACCGTACCTGTTAGGGTACAGTTAGCATCCCTAGTAGCATTATTTCTCGAAATTTGCTCGATCGGTCATCGATCGTTCATCGGATTTAGCGAAAACTCACCGGTCATCGCATCCGTAATCCGAAAGTGCACAAGGCGACATCGGCAATCGGTGAACGAAATGCTATCGATAAAAGTCATCGATTCGATATCGGTCAAAGGTGAAAATTGAATCAATGTACGTTTTATCGGAAAATTATGACGAATCGATATCGCAATGATAAGAAACCGAAAAATGTGGCTTTTTTTTATTTTAGTACATAAAAATTGCGTTAAATTATTTCGAAAACTTCATATCCGAAAAATATCGTGTTCAAACTGGTAATAGTTATTTTTCATTTACTTACACACAACATTTTTAATTGCGTGCGAAGATAAATATTTTTACTGTGTGATAACTCATTTCTTTTATTTACTTCGAAATTAGTTTTCAACTTTTTTGCCATGTTTAATTTTTGAAAAACTTAACTTAAATAAAATAGATTTTTGAATAAATATTATGAACCAAAAAACTTTTCAATACGTAAGTTACCAATAGTTATTTTTAAATTTAACATATTTCTATTAGTATTGTTAACTTAAAGTAATATTTAAAAGGAATTTGCAACTTGCAAAAGAAAAAGAAAAATTAAAATTTCTTAATCAATAACATAAAACTTCTTTAACGATCAACCTTTTGACCTCTTTATTTACACGCAAACACACTGCAAGCTTCTATAGCCGCAACGACTAACGCATCGTTCCTAGTTGAAAGTCAAGAGCGCGGAGCCCGAGATTAGTGGTTCTGTCCTCCTCCTTAAATTCGAAATATTACCTGACCAACAGAAAGAAAAATAGTGACGCCATCTCGTTTAAGACTTTTGTACTAACATGTCATAAACTGTTCGGAATTTTATCGGAAAGTGTTCGAAATTCCATCGGACGATGAGATTTCGATTACTACTCATCGGATTCTTATCGATTTCTTCTTGAGACTTGATCGGAATCTCATCGGAAAAACTCATCCTAGGCTGCTCTATCGAGCGGACATAACCGATGAGTTATCGACGTAACGGGCAATTTTCAATGAAAATCTGATATTCGAATTCTCATCGGCTCACCGGCGAACGATGAAAATTCGATTATCGGTCGATGAAAAATTGCTACTAGGGAATACATGATATTACACATTTTAAAGTAAACCGTTAAAATGTGCTTATATCTCGATATTTGTAGCACCGATATGTAATACTTCATAAACTTATTATTAATCATAAGAAAATACATTGGAACATGCTTATAGAAATTTTAAAACTATCAGACTATTCTCACTTATACTAATTCATATACCAGCTTGAATTTAATACTTTTTAATCAATATTTTAAAATTTCAAACAAAAATTGTGGGAATAAATACATACGTTTTATTTCTTTTCCATTCGACTCCAGGTGATTCATTTTTTCCACACAAAAAAATTGCTCTTTAAAGAAATTGATGGTGCAGCATTCAAAAGCATTTATTATAATAATACTCCTTTACCTCGCAATTTTTTATAAACCGAAAAAAATCAATACTTAAATTAAAAAAAAACTTCCAAACAGCCGCACAATTTTATTTCAAACAAACTAAAATAACACCCCATGTGTGGAAATACGCCAAAACAACAGGTTTTCATCCGAGAATGCTCATGAAAACTAAAACTCGACAGGAAAAAAAGACGGGATATGCTTGGTTGGATGAAGTCTATGCACGTTGGTGCCCGTGTCACGTGATCATGATGTCCGGTCACAACAATGAGCCAGGCATCCCTTTTTTAATAAGGGATGAAAGGATCAAATTGCTTTTCAAAAAGTTTTTTTTTTACGTCACAGTTCTGTTTGGTGTTCCAGTACCGGAAAATAGTAGTAGTTGTTGAAATCTCCCAGTTTTAGCAGTTCATCAAATAGTTTTCAATTTTGGTGATTGGATTGGTTTCAACACTTGGTCAATAGAGAAAATTTTCGCGTTGTCTGTATGTATTTGGGGTTGTGGGGTCAGGGATTTGTAGTTAGTGAAATCTTTAAAATTTTAGCACAATGGGGAAGTACAGCTTTTTTTTTAATTCATTCGATTAGATTTTTTTCAAAAGATATCAGGAATCTGAATATTGGGTTGAAAATTCAGTTAATTTTTTTAATATTTTTGTTAGTTTTCAAATCACTTAAAATAACTGGAAATGTGGTGCAATAAAAAATAGCTTCCATTTGGTGATGTACTTTTTATACAATTATGTTACTGAAACTAAATAAATAAATAAATAATACCTAATTTCAAGATGGCATTGTCCGCTATTTCGAAGTTTTTTAAATTAAGATTTCAGGATTCATTTAACAAGAATCATTTTTTAAGTTGTAATAATATTTAAATATTTATTAGTAACTGATGCTGAAATAATTACTGTTAACTTTAAATACAATTAGTTTTTCTATATTAAAATTAATTATCTTTACTTCCAATGATTTTTCTGATTTTTTTTAAAATTTTAATTGATTATATAAACAATTATTCGAATTGTAAAAATTTTATAATTAATTTTTTCCTACAAGGTAAAAGCTTTTATAAAGGCTAGGTTCGTCTGTCTATCACCAACTTTCATGGTACAAACAACAAATGCTACTGACAAGTATGATGCGTCAAATCATTCAGCGCATTGAAACTAGAATTTCTTTGAAAATCCCAGAACAAAATTCGAAGTACTTTAAATTATTAAAAAACCTTTATAAATTATTAAAAATTTATACTCAGTTTAATAACATAATAAAATTTCCAGTTTTTCAGAAGTAAGACACCAATGCCACGTTCAATGGGAATGTTTCAGATGATGTAACGCGATTGTTTTCATTTCTTCGCTGTACTACGATTTCATTGGTCGCTTCGGTTTTACTCTCAAAATGACCGATATAGATGAAAATAAACTTTTCTTTCTATGCTTTCTTTGAAAAATGTTTTAAACAACCAACAGCACAGCAAGAAGTTATCATTTAAAAAATATATTAAGTAAAATATTCTTAGAAAACTCGTTTTCGAATACCAAAACAAAAGTAATTACAAACAACAAATGAAAACAAACCTTTGGAGCTAATGCATCTACGACGCGAAAGAATCTCATTGTTAAAATAACACGAGAAACTTTTATTTATATTAAATAAATATTTTAAGAAAAAAATGTCATATAAATAATTGAATATTTTTTTGTATAAATCGCTCTAGAAAGACGTAATAATATATATCATATCATATCATCATAATATATGATGTCTTTGATGGTTCTTATTATTTGTTTAGAAAGGGGAACAAGATATTATATATTTTTATTTTTAAAAAAGCATGCGCAAATTTTTATTTAAATTTCTGCATTTATTAATGAATAATGACTTCTTTATGCTAATTATTCCTTTTAATGAGTTTTATATATGCTTCGTGGTAAGGAAAAAGGAAGGTAAAGAAATAAGGAAAAACTATCTTTATATACCTGCCTAAGGTGTATCCTTAATATCAGTGATTTGCATGTTGTGTAAACTTTTATTTTGTACTAATCAATCCCCCTACCAACCAGTCATCCGGATATTATAATCATATATTTCCATTTCCATCTACTTGTAAACATCAAAATTAAATCTAGTTGAGTAAATCTGAGCAAGCACTAAAAATCAAATGAAGATCTATAATAATAAAAGAAAGAGTCTGTCTGTGTGTCTGTATGTCTGTGGATCGTAAAAGACCTACTTATACTGCCCTCAGAAATTCGAATTTTTTAAGATAGATTCCCTTTAATACCAACGTGTGCACCTGAGGCTTAGTTCTTTCATATTTGTTCCATTTTTAGAGAAAATTCTAATTTTCTGAAAAAAATACACCACTTTCGCTCAAATCCGATAATTTTTTCCCTTACGTGTTGCCATTCGACAGAAGAAATTAAAATGATCACAAAAATTAATTAAAATTGAAATTGCTTTGATTTTCTTGCCATTACGTTCAGAAACTAAATTAATGATTTGAAAAATAATTGAATGTGCCAATGAGCTAAATGTTTTTTTTTTTTTTTTTAAACCCAGAATGGAGGTTTTGACGTGAAATAACATTGTTATACAATTATGGTTAATTTTGAATTTATCAGGAAAAGTGCGATGACAGTAAGTTCATATTGAGGAAGATTTTTGTGATATGACTATGTGCATTTTATAGTGATGTATTTTTATTTTGGAATTTTAAAGCAATATAAGTAACGGGATTTTATTCTTTATAATGAACGGGAACAAAGGCAAAGCTTATTATCCTATAGCAAATTAAATGACACATATACTTGGATCGATTTGATATTCTTTTAGTCCGGGCGAAGAACGGGTATTTATTTGCTAGTATTAAATAAAAAATATTTAAAAAATCAATTAATAATATTCAAATTACAATTTTTACAAATTTAATAAACCACGTGTTTAGACTTATTTTAATTAGTTATTTCGCAAGAATAGAAATACCTTTTTTTTATTTTTCCGAAAACAAAATTCCTGCTTTGAGTTTTCGTGAACACCAAACACAACGGTTCCATATTAAGTCTATGCAATCGGCTTAAAAAGAATAAGATTTTTCAAACCAAAAACTTTTAAAATTTGGTGTCACATTGCTCTATAAAACTGGAGTAACATTACACCAAATTTTGACAGTAGACAAATTTTCGGATATTTTTCAAACAAATTTGTTTTGTTTACATATGACCCTTTTTCATCCTCTCATATAATTTTGGCATACATAGATCAGTTTTTGTCTTTAAAATGGTTTTTAAAAAAAATTAAAGTAAAATGTGACTTTTTGAGGTTTTTTAAATTAAAGTTTGAATTTTTTTTTACAAAAATTATTAAATTTAAAAACCATATCATCATAATGCATATCTATCAATCAAAAATGCAACAAATTTCCTCCTCATAGGTCACATAATTTTTGTTCTTGAGCTGTTTAAGGACTTCAAGGTGTTGTCAAATTTAACCAATTCTAGACTTTTTGAGTGTCGATAATAATTGAAACACTAAGGATGTGTAAAACTATACTACTTTTAATTACCACTCAATAAATCAAAACATTTAAATATGATTATATACACTTTAAGGTAATTCGATAACTTTGAAACCTAAAAGTTATATAACAGCTACCTTTTTGCACATGAATGTTTTTTTCCCCTCGAAAACTTTACTATGACGTTCGACAAGTACTGGAAACTCGTGTACCAAATTTGAAGCCTGTCTGCATGTCTCTCTTTTCGTTTTTCAGCAACACCTTTAAAACCCGTAAAGTTCTATGGCAGCTACCTATTGCGATGCGCGATTTTTTCAAAAACCTTATTCTGACATCCGACGGTATTAGGAACTCGTGTACCAAATTTGAAGCCTGTCTGCATGTCTCTCTTTTCGTTTTTCAGCAACACCTTTAAAACCCGTAAAGTTCTATGGCAGCTACCCTTTGCGCATGCGCGATTTTTTCAAAAACCTTATTCTGACATCCGACGGTATTAGGAACTCGTGTACCAAATTTGAAGCCTGTCTGCATGTCTCTCTTTTCGTTTTTCAGCAACGCCTTTAAAACCCGTAAAGTTCTATGGCAGCTACCCTTTGCGCATGCGCGATTTTTTCAAAAACCTTATTCTGACATCCGACGGTATTAGGAACTCGTGTACCAAATTTGAAGTCGTCCGTAGCTCTTTTGAAGTCCGTAGCTCTTTTAGCTCGAGCTGTTGATTGGTTTGAGACAAACGGCCAATGCTCTAAGACACTTTTTCTGAATCAGCACCCTCCAAAAAGTATAGAAAAAACACAAAATCTCCATTTCGGATTTTCGACCCCATCGTTATGCTTTTATTACGTTATATTTCATATTAGGTAATTGAAAGTAACTAAGGGGGGTTATCAATTCATTTTTTTTTCTTTTTTTTCCATAAGAGGGATTGTCAGTCCCATAAAGCTAATGCATTAGTTTTGGAATCACAACTACCGCAGAAGTATTGATTTGCCATGTTAGCCTTTTTTCCCCATGTATGGGAATCAACATAACGTCGAAATGAAACAAATTTGAAACGAAAATGTTATCTAGTTATTTAATTATATACTTTTGAAGTTTTAACATGCCAAAAATATACAGCAGAGATGGCTTTATTATTTTAAAACTTTATTAATTAATAATTAAATAAACGGATGTTATTTTCTTTTCAATTTTGTTTTAAATTGGTTTTTAAATCCCCATACCTGGTGAAAATGGGATAACACAGCATAGCATAGCAATTCTTTTGCAAAAGTTGTGATTTCAAAACTGATATGCATTAGCTCTATGTGACTGACAATCCCTCTTAATAAGCATACAAAAATTTCATACTCATAAAAATCTTAATGTTGGTGGTTCATTTATCATTTGTTGGGTAGAATTGCCTCATTTTTAGTTTTTGGAACACTAGAGCGACTCCTGTTTGCTACCGCTCGCTAAGATTACTTTCCGTCTAATCCGTAATCCCCTTTCAACTTGCGTTCTAACACTTAACCTTTCAGATTTCAGACTCCTTTTTTCATTTTTAATGTATGACATCAGAAACATTTGTATTGTATTATTGTTTGTTACGCATTTGCCTCATAATTAATTTTTTAGCACTAGAGCGTCCCTGTTCGCTAACACTCGCCAAGATTTCCGTCAGTCCGTCAACGCCCTCCCCCTTTGAACTTCCGTTCTAAAAACTTTCATATTTTCGATTATTATTTTTTTTTAATATATGACATTAGAGACCTATCTTTTATATTTTTTGTAGGCTCGTACTATAGGGATTTATACATTTAAGTAACATGGAACGTGGGCTATTATAGTTCTTTCAGAACTTTTAAACATCGAAACCTCGGTGGCACACTTCCTTTGCAAATGATGATCAAGAATACTGCACAAAATAAAGACCTAAAATATTTTAAACTTTTTTATAATTCCAAAATACTTAGTCAATTTCATCAACGCTTTTGGCCCTATATAGACACTTTAGATGGACACGATAACAGTCAATTGTAAACATTCCTAACCAAATTGATCCTTAACAAGTTATCTTAAAATCGATAAACATTTTGATAAGCAAATTTTAAAAAGATACTTATTAGAAGAGCAAAGGTGCGTATATTGTGTGCTGTTATAGAAATAAAAGTGATAGTGATGAAAATTCAGACGGTGTGTGACGATATACACATTCAAAATTGATTTTATCTGAAGCTGTTGTTATGAGGTACGTGATAAGGTTAATATTGTTTTGAGCAACTCTTGCAATTTCCCTCATTCTTAAAAGAAGCTTTACTGAATTGTCGTCACAATGTCCCGTGATTCTGGACCTGAAACCGGAGGCTTCAAGTACATTTGGAGAATCGAAAACTTCTCCAAGTGTGTTTTGGAGGAAGGGGAAAGCTTGACAAGTCCTAAGTTCGTAGTCGCAGATATGCAAAACACCGCCTGGTACTTGAGTTTGTATCCTCGGCATATGGCAGGGAGAAAGGAATACGTGGAATGTTATTTGTTTCGTGATACTGTCGATGGTGGACCCAGATCCATGAGTATCTCGTACTCTGTCTCTTTCGTCAAAACCAAAGACAGAGACAACACAGAATTGTTTCAAATGGAATTCATACATGGTCAATTCGGATCTACTTTTGTTAAATACCATCGGAAAGAAATTTTCGATAATCGTTCTCTCTTCTTACCAAAGGATACGCTGATTATCGAGTGTCATCTTCAGAAAGACACGATATTCAAAATGGCAAAAGTGGAATGTACTGCTACAACACGAATTACTGTGGAAAGAATTCACTTTACGTGGACAATTAAAAATTTCTTATGCAACTCAGTTGGATTGCCTGAGAACTATGAACGAGTAATTCACCCGGTGACAAAAGCTAGAAATCCACCGTCAATAACAATAAAGCTTCGGTTTCATGATACGGATAGAGACGCGATAAAAGTCATTTGTCAAAATATAAAAACAGACCTATATTTGTTGCTTTCAAGTTAAGTCTTGTCGATGTGAACAATATAATGCACGACTTTTGTACTGGTGAACGTTTCATGAGAAATAAGGACAATGAATGGGTGCAGAACCCAACATTCACCAGACAACTATCGCAGGAAAGAAGCATTTTCGTGATAGACAATAATCTTTCAGTCCATTGCGAATTCGAACTGTCCTTCGGCCTCACCGCATACGCAATAGAACAGCAAAAGTTTCTTCCTCCAGCTAAGCCCCAACAGCAGCGTGTACACAACCCGCTGACCACCGACCTTCGAAGCATGTTCGTCGACCAGAAGTTCTGCGACGTTTCTTTCCGAGTTGGAGGCAGGACACTGGGGGCCCACAGACTGATCCTGTGCGCCAGGTCCCCGGTCTTCAGCGCCATGTTCGACAACGACATGAAGGAAAAGCGAGACGATTCCGTGGACATCGACGACTTGGACTACGCGACCCTTCGTGGATTGTTGATGTTCCTGTACACAGACCAGATGGAAGAGGGCCTTGGGTTCGAGTCCGTGCTGAAGTTGTACGGCGCGGCGGACAAGTACCAGGTCGCCTCCTTGAGAGGGAAATGTGTTGCTCTCTTGGAACAGGGGATCTCGGTTGACAACTTCTGCGAAGTGTTGGCGAAGGCGGACTTGCATCGGGATGGAAAGCTGGCGGACGCGGTGAAGAACTTCATGACCAGCCACCTGCAGGAAATCATGACCTGGAGTGCGTGGAAAGACTTCATGGCAAATAACTTTCTTCTCGCCGTAGAAACTCTGCGCCAGTTACTCAACGAAACAGCCGGCGATTGAACAAATTTTTTTAATTGACTTATCAGCTGTCAGTAGGTATAGGGATTCAAACAAGCAGAATTTTTTGTAAAGTAAGATTGTTGAAAAGGGTGACAGTTTCTTTTGAATGCGATAGATTTGTCACTGCTTCGTTAAATTAAGACCAAAAAGATGAAAAAACTAATGAAAACATCACACAGACAAAGGTATAAATACTAAAGTAAAATATTTCGTAGTTATAAAGCAACATCAAACTTTGTACACTTCATCAAATTACCGATATTTTTTCATGTTTTAATCAATACGATTTGACCTCTTTATTCAATTTGTTTCGAAAATTACCTATTAGTATGGCCTTTAACTTGCATTGAAGGGGGAAAAAAAGGTATAACAGAAGAAGTGTTCGCATTTTCAATTTTCTAATACAAATTTAGTCCTCAATAAAATTAGTCAAACCTATATAATACTGCGAAATAACAAATATAATAAGTTAAATTTATATGGTGTTAATAATTGTATATTTACCTTATGTCAGCAAGAAAAGCATCATTTACCACCATTTTATAACATATTTGTGTTTGATTAGGACTTTCATGTGCAAGGCTACTTACTAGTAGAAGAATGAATAAATGTTAATAATATAAAACTAAAAAAAAATATTTTTTTGTATCTTTTATGAGATAAATAATGAATAAAAAACCCAATACTTTGTTCAAAATATTTAATAATTCACTAATATATAATTCTAAAGGATGTATGGTATAAATTAATTTGATATTCCCTTAATAAATTATCAATTTATTGTCAAAATAAATATTTTTAAGAAACAAATTACTACTTTCACAATATAAGTTGTACAAAACACTTTTAATATTAATAACAAAATATGCTAAACTAAACAAACAATATATATGTATAAAAAAAACTTCATTACTAAAAAACATTCATTACTTTTTACACTGTGTGCAATTTAATATGGATAGATTTTGATTACTTATAAGGAAGGCGAAAATCAACTTATTATTTTTAATTCCTTTACCAAAATACTAACTTTAACAGTAACATAAAAAATCTTCATTTTTTTGTTTTATAACAAACACCCATACAAAAGATATTTTATAAGTAAAGTCATAAGGCTGGTAGCGCACACTTCAGATGAAGCAATATTTACTGTACTTAGGCGGTTTACTTACCATGGTTCACCATGGCTGTGTAAAGGGCACCCAAAAACCTGCAGAAACTCCTATACTTTCCATGTTAAAAATCTTTTTGATGTACCTTTTCTCAGGACTTATTATAGCCATACATAAATTTGGTGTCTATGTATGCGTCAAACATCCCTACATACACTGAAGCTTGAATTTAGTAATAGGTGTCTTTTTGAATTTACAGTAAAAACGTTTACCGATGAACCAGTTTTATGAAAATTTAGCACATTTTTCCAATTAAAAAGGCTATAAATATTTAAGTTGTTCACATATCATTTAAAACTCTACTCTACTTTACATCACCACTGCTGTCGAATAGGGTAACTTTGACCCAAGCTAATAACTTCTCAGTAAATACACTCTTTGTAAATGTGCTAGCCTTTTTCAATTAGAGGCAACTTTGCCACTAATTGAAATTGTCAAAGTATGCTTGGGCCAAAGTTTACCATCTGAAGGTTCTTCAACGCATATAGTTGGGAGGGAAAAGTGACGCATTCTTTGTTGTTGTATGTGCTCGCCTAACATCAAACAACAGGAGTTACCAATTTCTTTCCCTCATAAAACATATATAATTATCGTAATTTAAACATTTTAGCGTGGTGTCTATAAGACAACCAAATCAATCAGTCCAATGTACAGAGGTTGAGCTGCATTTTAACATATAGCGGCTGTTATTACATAGATAAATATAAATTTTTAAAAAAATATATTAATTGTCAAAATAAGTGTACCTATTTTAAACAAGTTGAAAATAGATAATAGTTTTAACACAATATTTTTTAAGTCTTTTATTATAAATATTCATAGCTTTCATATGTCTGATAATTTATCAAAAACAGTTTTAAAATGTATAATGACTAAATAATATTAACAGAATTTTGCAGATATACATACAACATAAGAATGCATATAAAAAAACATGCTTTCTAACTTAAATCACACCAAACACATATTTAAAGATAGAATACTTAAATTAACATGATTCTTAGGAAGGTTAAAATTTGAAAAATGCTAAGGGCATTTTTACCTATTTTTACTAAAAAGAATATTCAAATACTTTTTCGAAAATTAATAATATAATTAATTGAAATGTTATACTTAAATTATTTTTAGGCTAATTGCATTAAAAGCATATGATATTGATTTTAAAATTTACCAAGCTTTAAATCTACATTGAATTATGATTTTTAAGCCGGTCAAAATATCACATAAAGAACAAACCAATTTTCTTGTCTCCCCATCATATGCAAGAAAAAAATTTATAAAACATTTCTTTATAAATGTAATGTAGGCAAAATGAAACTAATCACACATATTTCAAAAAAGGGTTATTTAGGTTATTTTCTTAGGTTAGGTTATTTTCTTTATGTTCCATTTTTCTCATAACAATTTTTTATATATTTTTTTTTACCAGGCTGGGTTGATACCCCTGATATGGGTCAAAGAATTATTTGATTCATATTCAAAATACATGCAACAAAAGTGTGTGATAGATTGAAATGGAAAAATTGAGTTTATTATTTTTCTTTAAAAATTCAATTTGTCAAGAAATCAGAAAAACTTTCCTAGATACTACTGCTATGAATTTGCCAACAGTTCTATGGAAATCACAAGCTTTTAACCTCCAACTAGACTAGAAAAGAAAAATAATAAACTGAAATTGGCAAAATGTTTAAGTATATTCTGAAGGACAAGACTTGGTCCATATTTGGTAAAACAAATTCTAGAGAATTCACAATTAGGACTACAGACAATTTTAAAGTTCTGGGGAAGAACGGAATTGCTATCGATGCATTCAGAAAATACTACTACAACATGCACTATCAAAAATTCTTTTTGGATAACAGGGCCATTATCTACTCAAAGGATTTGATACTGGTCGATTGTTAGATTGCTACAATGAAGGACACATCTCCATTAAGGACGAAGTGTTTAATATAGTTTATAAAGGTACATTATTGAAAGTAAATAAAATAAAAATAAATACTTAAACCGTTCAAAAGGTGAAAAGTGAAAAAATTATATTCATATAATAATCATTCATACAAACATATACTAAAATAAAACAATTTAAGCTCATCTTTTAAAACTAAGCACTCTCAACTTTAGTGAATAACTACCTACATGCAAAATAAGATTTCTGCACATAGCTGAGTCACCAACAAATAAGTACATAACTAGGTATTCATGTAGAAGCACTTTGTTTATTGTCTGTTTCAATACTAACATCCCCATTTAACTCCCTCAATGGTATCTTGTTTTTCTTTAAGGCAACCTGAAAGACAAATTTTTTAATGTAATAGGTTTCTTATACAGTGGCTGAAAAAAATATTTCAAATGCTGATAAAGTACATATGTTAAGTGTACCTTAGTGTGTCTCCTACTTAGGTACACACACTTCAAATAGATTTGAATATAATGTTATTACTTGATAAAATATTCGCATCGTCAAAAAATAGGTACATTCTTCCATTAAGCAGTCCTCAACCACGATTTTTCAAAATAAAAGAAACAAAGTATTAGTATTTTAGCTTGCAGTGGTACAGAAAGCACCAATTTTTTAAACATTTCTTTAAAGTTTTCATAATTATTAAAATACACATAATACACAAATTATTAAAATACATTTTTAACTTTAAAAAAAAAATAGTAGAAAATTGTTGAAAATGTGTAAATTGCAAAAAAAAAATAGGTTTCAAATATTTTTTTTTGAAAAATTCAATCATGATCACAAAATATATAAATACCTGTATTTTTTAAGTAGGCAAAACAGTTCAGTTTAAGCCACAAATAATCCTTAGATGAAAATTTAATTCCCTATTAGGAAGATCTCAATAATAGCTACCAAACTATCAAAATCATTTGCATCGAGGTTTATAACTGTTTGTCTCACTAATATTTTGCTACAGAATAACTGAACCAACAAAGTAATAATAACTCTTCATCAAAGTGTTGCTCATTGCTACAAATATTAGAAAATTGTGGCAAAAAAAAATGAGTATAAAAATATGTTTCAATAATTCTATGCATAACTTAGATGATTTAACGCACAAATATATGGTAGATTTTGCAACAACAAAAAATGATTATCTTTCAGCAAAATAAATACAATGGAAATTTATTTTTTAAAATGTTTTTTTTTATTTTAAGAATTTTTAATTTTTTTTGTTTTAAATTTAATTTAACTGAACTTATTTGAAAACTTTAAAGAAAAACTGAACTTTTAAAAGAAAGTGCCACCGATTTGTTTACAAATCAAGGCCTTACCTTGCCACTCAGAGAAAACCACATGACTTCCTATTTGAGATTAATATCAAAACTAGCTATCTTAAAATTAAAGAGGTATTAGAAAAATACAAAAGGAATTTTTAAACAATTTCGGACTATATACAGTCGATTTAAAGCAAGAAAAAAATATGTAATTTTCTATTAGGAACGTTAACTAAATTGTCTCAAATAAATTAGGACCTGAAAAGGATGAAGATTTAAAATATATGCAAAATAGAGAAACAACAGGGGAACAGATAACTTCTTGACTCTCCTCTGAATCTATTAGATTAATTAAGTATAGTTTGTTTTACCATAGATACTACTTACATTTAAACAATCCTGGTATTCTTTGAAAAGTGGATCACAAACACTAATGTCCCCATTTTTATTCTTCAAGAAGCTTTCAGAATACCACGAGTTAAAGCAAGCTTCATATTTACTCTTCAGTTCTTTACAATCTTTACCAATGCTGTCCATTCTAGCAATTATCATGGGTATTTTTGATGTGAAACTTTAAAATTTAAGCTTTGTCTGGAAAACAGAATTATTAAACAAAACTTAACTTTAAATGCATTGCTGAATCTGAATAATACTACATCATACACTTTATAAATCTACATAAAATACACTTTAACCCTCTAAGCTAATTGATTAAAGCCTAAACTTGTTTTTCCTGCATGAGATTAAAATTTAATTTTCTAAATGAAAATTTAATTTTCTAAATGAAAATTTAATTTTCTAAATGAAAACATTAAATTATTCTAAATAAATATTTTATGAATTTAATTTTACTAAATGAAAATTTAATTTTCTAAATGAAAATTTAATTTTCTAAATGAAAATTTAATTTTCTAAATGAAAATTTAATTTTCTAAATGAAAATTTAATTTTCTAAATGAAAATTTAATTTTCTAAATGAAAATTTAATTTTTAAAAAAATTAAAATTATATTTGTGAAGCAAATGATCATAAATGACTCCTCAATACTTCAAATTTTTTAATTTAGTAAAATTTAAAAAAAAAATTATAAATTTTAAAAAAAAAAAATGTACATGGGTTGTTGGAAAACATGACAGTCAGGTGATGGGTTTACACGTCTGTATCCCCAAGATGGCTTAAGTATACTACTCTATGCAGGCCAACCTTCATATCTACAGAAACGACTTGAACCTTTTTTAAGCATTCAGTAGATAATTTACAAACAATAAGACAGTGAAGTAGAGATTAAGTATTTCAGGACAAAAGGGATCTAGGTCATTTTCGTGAGTACCACGTAGGAATTGTGCAGAGCTTTAGAGCAGGGGTTCCCAACCGGTGGTACGCGTACCACTGGTGGTACGCGGTAAAATTTCCGGTGGTATGCATGAAAGTTTTATCGATCTTCATACACAAGATAGTTCCATGAAAAATTATTTTAAAGATAAATCTTTTATCAACTTCTGGATTGGATGTAAAACCGAGTACAATTTGATTTTCTGGAAAGCTCTGCTATTTTTGATGCCATTTGTTTCGAGTTACTTGTGTGAGAGTGGATTTTCTGTCCTTTTGTAAATAAAAAATAAACATAGAAGCACAAGTGTTGAAGAGGACTTAAGAGTGCAGAATCTTTTATTTCTCCTTTATTATAAGCATGTTATAAATAAACAAATATCTAACCATTAAACAAGTTTTCTCAGGAATTTAATTCAAAAAGCCTTTGAACACTTTTAGAAGAGTACATATTTTACGTTTATTAAAATATTAAGGTTTGGTGGTACGCCAAAATTTCTCAAAAAGTCAAGTGGTACGCAGATGCAAAAAGGTTGGGAACCCCTGCTTTAGAGGACGAGGGCTTAAGAGGGATTGTCAGTCCTGTAGAGCTAATATATTAGTTTTGGAATCACAACTTCCGCAGAAGTATTGCTTTGCCATGTTAGCCCTTTTTTCCCAGGTATGGGGATCAACATAACAACGAAATGAAACAAATCTGAATTGAAAATGTTATCTAGTTATTTAAATATATATTTTTGAAGTTTTAAAATGGCAAAAATATACAGCAGATGGCGACACTATTCTAAGACTTTATCAATTAATAATTAAATAACTGGGTGTAATTTTCTTTTAAATTTTGTTTTAAATTGATGTTATGATGATTCGATTCCCATACCCGCGGTAAAAATGGAATAACATGGCAAAGCAATTCTTTAATAAAAGTTGTGATTTCAAAACTAATGCATTAGCTCTATGGGACTGACAGTCCCTCTTAACGTCTTATTTAAGGTAATCATAAGAAAGGAAGATAATGAGGCATTCTAAACTCTAGTATTATAATACATTGTGTGTTTTTTAGATAAATCAAAATGCAGACATACTGTGGCTATTTCATTTAGCATACAGTTCTAATATATTAAAAAATTGCACTAAAAGTAATGCAACTGTTTTTAAACACTAAAAAAAATTAAACAAGAGTCACCCTCAAATAGTTTATTTCTGATTTTTTTACTCACATTAAAAAATCAGTCAAGCTTATCTTATAAAACAAGCAAATACTTTATTACTTATTTTTAAAAAGCACAGTTATTTAGATTTTAAATAATAAAAAAATAATACCTTATTATATCTCAAAAGAACAGGCTCTTTTATGTTTCATTTAGAATTTGTATAAATTCAACTCCGAAGGATCAGATTTAATTTTCCAACGAAGAAACTTGAGTTTCTAAATAATCCAATACATAAATTCTAAAATAAAAATAATTTGGTCAACTTGCAATAAAAATATATATAAACCAATAGGCAATTGAAAAGACAAATTGAAATTTGGCATAAAACTCAGTAAACAAAATTTAAAGAATGATTGAAATGATAAAATGGTCATACAAACAATTTTATTAAATTTTATCATTTTTTTATTTAAAAAATGTTTTCATAATGCATAAATAAATGCATGCCTTTTAGTTAGAAAGGGGTGATGCAAGAGAGGAATTAGTACAAGACTTCTGGTTTATTGAGGCACCAAAATTGTTACATTCCGCAGCGCAGGCAAATGATTTTTCCAAGAGAATTTTGTGAAATTAAACGTTTTCATTGAATATGATCAGCAAAATTAGTGCTATTAACTACTAGAAAACTTGGTGATCTAAGTAACTTCGACTCGAAATGCCAGCTTGGGCCTTGGACAGGTACAAGATATTGCATGACCAGATACTACATGCATTTCATCTAAATATCCATTTAGTCTGTTTATTCATTTTATATGGTCAAGTAAAGCCACATGACCGTCAGTGTATGGTTGTGTTTTATTAAAATAATAATAGGAAAAAGACAAGGGCAAATAATCATAAAATTTACAATTTCTGAGTGCAAGTGTTTTAATGCAAAATTATGCCCTATTATCTACAACACACAATCGTGAAAAAAAAAATTATGTTTTAAAAGGAAAACGTACAAACATTCACAGTAAGGAAACACAAAACAAAATCATTAACCATAATGAAAGGAAAACATACTCTGCACTTGGAACTACATAAATAGCGTATGGTCAGAAAATTTAACAAAATTATCTATATTATAAAATTAGATATTTAGCAATCTAGGCAAACATTGCAAATTTGCATCATGGAAAGGTGGAATTTTCAAGTTTTTGTACTGTTTGTTTACTTACCGCATTTACCTTTTGAAACAAGGAAAACTCCTTCTAATGCCAACCAATCACATTTGGTATTGAGTTTGGCGATCATTCTTGATTCAGCCAACGGCAACTTTTAGCATTGTCTAGTGGCTACGTCCTGACTACGCCACTTTTGCCACAAAGGCAACAAAAGCAACAACCACCGCCATTTGTACAGGCATGCGCCAACGAAAACATTGACGCACGGTTACTGCACCTCAACTGTAACGCACGGTGTTTTAGCTTATTAACGCATGCCTCAAATGTCTACGAGAATACTCTGATTCGGTGTGTCTTGCGCTATGGTAACTTGAGAGAGAAAAACCGAATTTATCATTTGGAACTTTTCAAATAACCAAATCGGAAGCCAAAAAAGCAATTAAAATTCCACTCTCGCCAAGTAACCCTGAAAAAAGTTGCAAGTAAAGAGATCCAACAACTTTGGCAACTTTTGCATTTAAAGCCATGTTAACTTGTTGTAGGGTTGCTATTGTCAATAAAAAAATAAAGAGAAAAAAATAATAGAAAAGGTGATTGAAGTAGAAGTAGATAAACTACTTTTCAATCAATTGAATTAAAATTAAATTTTCAAGACTGTAAATTTCTGCATTTAGTTTGGGATTTGTGCAAAGTATTTTTGCTTGTGTTTTATTAATCCTTTTTTTAAACTTATGCGTGACTTAAATGTTATTTTGTCAACAGCGGAGTTTTAAAATAATATTTAAAATTAGGTGGACAAATTTAGATTTTGATATTTTGAAACATTTATTGATGATATTTTTTTTAATATATAGAGATTAGTATTTTTATGACAATGTTGTAGGGGTACTTTAAGTACATTTTTAGAAATCAATTTAATACACAATAATATAATATTATTGGTATAAATTATTAGCAAACTTATTAACTAGTAAATATTATTTATTTTTATTTGTTTATTAAAATATCATTTATATAATATTTTGAATAATTATTGTTTTTATTTTTTAAAAAATGTAGCACTTTTTTATATGACCTTTATTGATTCTGTGCTTGACTCAAAATGATTTTTTATTTAAAAAATTTAGCTGTAACACGTTCTTTTTATTATAAGGCTTTTCTTTTTTTATATATAGGAAAATTTTAATTTGTTATTTAACTCTTAATATAAAAATATTATGCACTATCACTCTGGCGTAGTAGTCAGCGCTTCTTGCTCTTATTCCGTAAACCCGGGTTCGTATACGGGTCCGGTAGGTCATTAATATACTCAGCCCTTCATTTTGGGCAAACTTTAATTAGTATGAAATATATTTAAAAAATGAATAAGAAAACCTCAAAGTATTTCCAATTCAAATGTAATAAAAGTTAAAAATCTATGTTATTAAAACCAACAATTAAATTTGTTACTAACCAAATTAAATTTTTTCATTTCTATGTTGAAATCGCTAAAGCAAGCGATGAAATATTTTCATCCCATTCTATGTTTCTAGCACAACACCAGCATCGGTTTAAATGTCCAGATAAAAAACATCCAGACGCATGCGTTTAAAAAAACCTACGATTTGGCGAAAATACCGGCCGGTATTACATCGCTTGGCGGTTGCCAAGTTTTGTTGCCTTTGTGGCGTTTAGCGTCGTAGTCAGGACATAGCCTTTGAGTGGTTTTGTATAGGAAAGCGGATGAATTGAATTATTAAGGCGATAACTGTAGCTGAAAAGCAAACCTACCAAGAAGTCCTGATTCGAGTATGTATTGTTTTCACTAAAGTTCGTTCTTTCATTTTAAAACTTTTTTTTTTGTAAGTTAACGCATTATTATTTTTATAATTAAAAAAAGCATGTAAATAATTTTAAAAAATCCTACATAACTTCATTATTTATCTATCCCGAAGAAAAATGCCTCACAGCCGGCTATAAAAGCGGAAGTAACTGATATTCCTGTCTTTAATTTTACAGTTGTTTACTTTTTTTTTATTATGGAAAAAAATTACGATTACGGTGTGTTTTCGTTGTTGAACTGGGACAAAGTTTCGTCTTCCTTTTTGACTGAACTTCGATTTCGATATATATTGTTACTGAACTGTTTATGTGTTTTTATACGTGCTGGCTATTTTGCAGCGAAAACCGCATACTTAGAATAAATTCAAAATGAGCGATAAAAAGCTTTTTGTTCCGAAAACCCCCATGGACTTTCAAAAAATGAAATTGGAAAAATTAATGGCGAATCCTGTAAGTTTTTTTTTAAGTGTTATTAATTTGTAATAACAACTGGTAATGTCTTGAAAAATTATCTTTTCTTTGTAATTATTCAAAGTGAAACTAAATTGTTAGGTAAGAAATATTGGTTAACCGAAAGGAGTATGTCCGGCAATTTTTCGCCAATTTTATAAGCATCTATCCGCTTTTTTTTTTTTTTTTTTTTTGTAAACTAAATGTCAATCTTTCATATCCATTAAAGTTTAATGATCAAATTGTTTTTTGCTTAAAAGGGATATGTAAACAAATGAACTTTTCTTTGTGCAAGATTTTGTCGAAGCTACTTTAGTTTGACAAGTTTTTTTTCTGAGCAAACACCCAAAATAACTTTGGAGACAATATCAGCAGTGACATAGTATTGTTATCACCACAAATTTAACATGGCCCAGCTCCTTCTACATTGAAACATTTTTTTCGGTTTCTAACTGCATAAATTTTTTGTAAAACTGTTTCATTGACTATTTGACCCAAGGATCTGAGAACTCAACATTTTAGAAATACACTGCCTTGGTTTTTTCCCACAGTTGTGATTGAAGCAATTTTCATGCTATAAGCTTTTATCAAAATACTTCCATGTGTCCTTATACTTAGAAATGGTACTCTAAGAAAACCATACAATTTATATTTTCTATTTCATTCAGGTATTTTTTTAAAAAAATAATTGCTGTATCTCTGTATCTATAATCTATTTCAAATTGTTATCTAAAATGTTAAAAATTTAGTTATTCTGTTTCAGGACAAACCCGTTATTATTCCAGAAACTCCAAAAGATAGAAAAGGTTTCACTGTACCTGAATTTGTTCGAAATGTCATGGGTGAGAATGATTGTCTTGTATTTTACTTTTTACAAAAAATCTAGTTCATGATTTTCATCTTAATTACACTAATGGCAGGGAGTTTAAAGCATCCGGCAAACTGGAAAAGCTTTGTTGTGTGTGTTTTTTTTCACCTTAACCCTTTAAGTACTAGAAGACACCAGAACCGATACACTCCTGTGACATCAAACATAATTTTTTTTACATATTTTTAATTAGAACTTATATTAGTGTCTAGCCAATCCTTCATTGTAAGTCTATTGGTTGTTATGGTAATAGGTACTTAACTCTTATTACAATATAAGTTTGATATATTAATCATTCAGGCTAACAAAAATTTATATTTTATAAATGAATTTAGTGGCTCACATGAATATTCGCTATTTTCAGGATCCAGTGCCGGGGCTGGGAGTGGAGAGTTCCATGTCTACAGACATCTCAGGAGAAAAGAATACACAAGGCAGAAAATGATAGATGAAAAGGCTGAATTGGTAACTTGGCTGTTTCTCCAATAGAGATAGTGATAGTAAAACTGTGCGCTTTTGCACACAGGGTGATTTTACCCGACCCGAAAAAACCCGGGTGTTTTTTTTTTAAACCACTTGATAAAATCCAAGTGGGCAATTGCTGAAAATTAAATAATGTAAACTTTTTATACAACCAAAATATATATATTTCATTGTTTTTAATTAATAATTTAGTATAGTGTTCTTAATATACTTTTACATTTTTGTAACTTCAATTTTTAAAATATATTGACAAATTTAAATTTATACTAATTATATAACAATTAAATATAACTAACACATTTTTTTAAAATTCCAATTTAAATTTCTATAGTTACATTGTAATATTGTAACTATATTATTAAATGTATAGCCGGACGGTAGAGAATTAGTTTTTAAAACAACGAGGTTGTGCTGATTTTCCGATAATCAAAATCCTTCTTTTGTCGGTTCCTGATCGATTGCAGCAAAAAAGAGCTGTGATTTGTTGCTTGGAAGATTTTCCACCTACACATTTGTCTTTTTTAAATGCTAATGTTCGGTGAGGTTCAAGTTGATAAAAGACGGTGTTTGGCAGCATCCGATTTTTTTAATCCTTTTTCTACATACGTTATTATTATTTTTTCCTCTAAAAAAAAACTTTTCTCTTGGTGGAGGCCATCTCAGGAATGAGAAAGAGTAAAAGACAACCTGTTTAACACTAGAGAGGAAAGAAGTAAAGAAAAATACAGAACGGACGTGTCTACCCTTTCCCCTTTGGTTAAGAAAGTTGAGTATGTAACAAACCATTAGTCTTCAAGGAATAACTTTCTGTTACAACAAAGCCAACGGTCGTTCTCATTCTTAAAAGACTGTCTTAGTGACAACAATAAAGTCACGCCCATGTGTACAAGGTTTCAAAATCAATCCCAGAAACTCCATAATCTCAAAGTATCATTAGAGAATTCTAAAGGGCATTGTACTGGTCACTGCAGATGTTTGAGTTTGAACCATTAAATAAAAATTTCGGCCATTCTTAGGGGATTAGGAAAGAAGGCAGATAAGCAGAAGAATAGAAGTATGGTTATCCCACCCTCCCCCTTTTCCTCCCGAGTGATAATAAAGTGCTAGACACACCCGTTTAAAACTTGTTAATGGTGTCTTTAAAAAACAGCAGAAACATAAAAGTATGGAGTTACCCGTAGAAAAATCCTTTGTTATAATGAAACTAGCAGTTTGTCATTTCGTTAAATTGGAAATTTTAAAGCATTATTCTTATGGGATTTCAAAAGGGACCAGGGATTAATTTCGTTAAACTGGATATTTTGTTGTAATGATATTCGTTATAAAGAAATTTTACTGTACATATTTTTATTTAAAATGCCCAATTTTACTGTATTTTTGAATTAATAAATATTCTTTTTTAATTAATCATTTAAAACGAAGATGAAATATGAATTTTAATATGCTCAATAGTTTATCTTTTCAATAATTTTTTTTTTTTAAACATAATAGAGTTGAATTATGGACCCTTTATATTGAAGAAATTGAGTTTATTGAGGAAAATTGAGTTGAACATAAAAGAAAAATTGCCAAATTGAACTATCCAAAATATTATCCCAGTTTAGAAATCACAAAAGTACTATCAACATCTGAAAAAACTGAAACGGCTACTAGCCATAGACTCTAATATAAAAGCTTCTAAAAAAAAAATTAGCTGTGTTTTAGTCTACACAACTCCTTGAGCCAACCTCAACATGGCGGGAGAAAGGAAACAGATTCCCCCCCTCTCCCCACATGTCTAGAAAGTATGCGACGGCTCATATGTTTACTTATCCCTATAGTTTCTCTCTATATATTTTGTTATGTATTAACTAATTACTCTATCTGATCTTTAATGGGAAAATTAATATAATTGTTTTCTTTTTCTTAGTTTATTTTTGCTCTGAGGTAATCTGCATATGTATCATGTAATTTGAATTGAACAGTAGTACCTATATAATGTTCTGGTCAGAAATTAGTCTTGAATTGTTCGTAATTTAATGTACTATTTGTGAATTGTACTTGCATCAGAATGTAGGTTGTGTATGTTGGCATAACATTTTCATGCAAATTGTTAGGATTACATAATGTGACGTTATCTTGCTGCGGCGCTGCAAGATGATGTTATGGACGCCATGGATCATATGGTGTCATGAACTAAGATGTGATTGCGTTCAGGACAGGGTCGTGGTGGGCATTGTCGTTAATGACGTAAGCACCCAATCATTTGTGGCCACATTGCTCAGCCATGTATATATGCTTTGGTCTTTGAGTAACACGATATTATTATTATTAGAACTATATTATTTTCCTATGATATTATAATATTCAATCTGCAGTGATGTTTAAACTTCTTTTTTAATGATTTTATTTGTAGACTTAAAAACGAGCTGATTATTTAGAATTAAATAAATCTAATGTATTTTTCAACTCTGCTTGCTGGCTTATTTTTCCTCTGTGCTAATATAACAGAATAGTATATGTAGTCCTGGGTCTATATTAATGTTAGTTTTTTGTTTGGGGTAGTAAAGATTTAACTGGCAAAATATGACTTCCCAACTAAATTTGTTGTTATAAGCATCGTTAGATTAGTTAAAAAAAATTATATAGTCATTGTGTATCGAAGGATCATTATAAAAATTGAACTTCTTTGACATTTATTTAAAAAAAACAGTTTATCACCATTTAAAGTAATTTTTATTGCAGTAATTGTTTTTGTTAGATAATCAGCACGCTTTATATAGGGTTTTTGTTTTATGATTTGTAATTTGTGTTTAATCACATTACTTTTCATTTAATTTGTATTTCTGATTTTAGGAAAAGCTAGATGAGGAATATAGTAGAAAAATTGATGAAAACAAGAAGAAAATGGAAGAAAGAACAGCTAAAAAGAGAGCTAAAAGGTTGTTTTTATTTTACATTTTTACTTGATATTTTAGAAGTTCTTTTATTTTAACCTGTTTAATTTTTCAGATTAAAACAGAAGGCTCGGCTAAAGAGACTAAAAGCTTTAAAAGGTATGTATTAAATAATTCTGCTTGTAAGAATGGTTTGTAACAAGTTTCTAGTGTTTGAGTGTACTTATGGTCCTGATTTTATAAGAAAGGTTAGTAAACTAGTGTGATTAATAATTTGAACTAGAAAGTATAGAAAAAAACTTTTAAATTTCTTATATATTTACAGAAAGTAATGACAGAAGTTAATGTTTTTATTCAATTATCTTTCTTGTGGTTGAACATTGCAATGCACATATTACCGCATGTTAGGGCTCAAGACTCAATGCTAACAAACTATCAAAAAAAATTTTAAATTATATATCAAAAAGTAGCAGCCAGTCAGAATTAAAAGAAATTGTTGCAAATTAGATTAACTCTCCTCCATGCTCTTCTATAAAAACACATCAGCTTTGAAATCACTTTAACTAAAGTATATTTTTGGCCACTGCTCTAAATATACATATTCCTTATCACACTGGGTTGGACTCTTCACTATGATTAGGCTCATCAAGACTATTGAATCAAAGCTGTAAAACAATCATCAAATTATAGTTTTACAAAAAGTTATTTCCGATTTTGATAGTAAAAAAAGGTTTACCATAAACTCATCTAAAGAAAAGAACTATTTTTGGACTTAATCTTAATTAATTACTATATATACTAATATGTTTAATTGGGGTAAACTATACTAAAAAATACTATAGTTGAATACACACTGTGTCACCTTAAATGCTCTAAAACCCTCGGTCTTACATAACCAGGGCAGTTTTGTTTGACTTATTTTAACTTTATTAATAGTTGGTTTCTAATAACTTTTTTTCAAGTTTGCATATTTATTCTCTCTGTACAGCCCGATTCTTTTTACAGTCTCTAGCTTTGTTGTTGCTCAAATACTAAAATTGTTCTTAAATTGGTAATTACTGATGAATATAGTATTTTTTTTTTTTTTAATTCCTAGGCTCTCAAACTACGAATGCAGCCGGGTCAAAGGAAGAAAGCAGCTCTGAAAGCGAGTCTGAAGGATCCGAATACAGTGATGAAGAAAAGCACAATTCATCAACCGAGTCTAGTCGAGATGTGGAAGACAAGGTTATATATTCAACTCTTAAAAAATGTTTGTTTAATATGTTGTGTGTCTTGGTTAAAAAGCGTTATTTCAGTATTGCTGATTTTTTTGGATCAAACAACTTCTAATCCGCTAGCTTGTTTGTGTCCAAGTGAAACACATATGAAGAATGGTTAGCAATATTATACTGCTGGTAGAGCTAGTTACTGCTCTTATCATTTTATATAGCATCAGCTAGGTAACTAAAACCAGTGGTCTATGTGATATTTAAATAGTTGCTGGCACTCAAGAACTTTTCAGTGTCTCTTTTTGATATTTTCCCTCACTTAAATTTTAAACGGTGGTATATTTTAGCTATGAGTACTTAATGTTTAAGTAAGAAAAGCCTGATGAAAAACGGCTTACAGTTTGTTTTATTCAAAATTTGTAAGTTGTTTTATTCAAGATGGTTTGGAAAATTAAAGTTGTAGTCTGTTAGAATTTATAGAATTGAACATCTTTAGTACCTTAATGCTAAAATTATTTTGTGGTACATTTTACTTCTTAAGGCACTGATCCTAAGACCTTGATTTGGAATGTTAATAGCCATACCTCAAGTTTGACCTTAAATCAGCTACACAAAAATCCCAACCTAAGACCTTGGAGTTAAAGACAAAACAAACTCTACATTTTACAAGTACTTTATTCACACATCAATACACACTGCAGTCTTCAGACATGTGCTGGCTCTACGTCTGCGTCCTGGGACGTCTGTGAGACGGATCTTGCCATTGCCACAGATGCCAGTCCGTCCACCACAGAGGGGGAAGCTGCAGCTTGTGAAGACACCTTTTGTTCGCAGCTGATGGAGCTGGCAAAGGAAGGGGTCTTACTGGCTGCAATGACTGCAAGAAAATAGACTCGTGTTACAATGATTGTTGGAAGATGTTAAACATCTATAGGGTTACCACGCAACTTGAAAATCCCCTAATGTTTAGAATTGTTCTAGGAGCCTATGAAAAGTCATAATTTTTGTCTAAACTGCCGAAAATACCCTAAAAATTGCAAGTACACCTTTTGTTTTTTGTTTTAAGTCAATGAAAAGGCATGACAACTAAAAGTATCTCTAAAACATTATTGTAATAGTTTATTTATATTTTGCTATATTTATATGTATATATATTGAAACATGTTACTATATTTTCTGATGAATGGAAGTATGAATGATTATTTCTGAAGTTAGGGTTTAAAATATTAATTGTTCTGAAGGAACCTGGCAATAAAACATAAATTAGATATCTTGCAAATTTTGCGATAATCTGGCAAACTGTTATGGCTGGATCTCGGGTTGCTCCAAATTGACTATAGTACTACAAAATAACTATAATACACAATGCATTAAAAAAAATTAGGTTTCGCTAAAATATAACTTATCTGGTTTGCACTTGCTGCTGGCAAACAGGTTGAGTATTGTGTTTTAATTGTGTAGATATATGCACGATTTGAAAAATTAGGCAAGGTAGAAAATCAACATTTTCCTATTCAAATTACAAAAAAATATTAACCAACAACAGGCCAAAGGCCTAGCAAGGTGGATCCAAAAACATTATTTTATTAAATTATACTTAGTCACATGAAATTAATTATACTTATTAGTCGCTTGAAATTATGTTTGACATTTTAATTTGTAAGGTACATCTTACAGTCCATATTAATTATAAACTAAAGAAGGAATTTAGTTTTCAAAAAAATCATTTGAACCATATTACAGTTTTGAATGTATCGCCAATTATTTACGTTGTTCTTCTGTAGGCTGCTTTAAAAAGCCTTACCTACTGTATATCTTTTTTGAACAACACAATGCACAAAAATTTGTGGCAGTAATTTGTTTGCATTTTAGATGATGGATAGGAAAATAACTAAAATTATTAGGTGGTATTAACTATTAGATTAGTTTTGTGCAGATTTATTTGCCACTAATTTTAGTTTTTTTTTTTCCTAGGACAATTGTGAAATGATATCACCATGAGAATCTCCACTCTTTCTTGGTCCTTATTTAAAGCATCAAACACTTGCTTCAAGTTGGTCGATAAAAATACATGGATGCTTTAGTTGGGAAAATATAATGTTTCTGGAAATTTTTGTCATCTTACTTGTTGGACCTTGGAAAATATATTCTGATCTTAATTGTTTTTTGGAGTACAGGAACTGAACATTATCATATGTATATAATTCATTACATTTGTAAAAGGTGCATTTGTGTGTTAGAGAATAAATCTATTGAACAAAATGATCTTGTTTTGAACTATTTGTTATTTATTTTAATATTGGTGATGAAAAGGTTTTTAATTGTGTAGAATGGAATGCTATATTCAATGTCATAGTGAAATATCAATACCTACAATTGATAGCACTGGTGTTCATTGGTTAGTTGGCAAATTAATACAAAAATAAATGGATTTTATTTACATTACAAACAATAAAATATCAAAATCCTTCAAATACTTCCCAATTTGTTTTTCCATGGTAATTGTAATATATTTTATTTATGCAACTTTACAAAATACATTTCGTTTTGTTTATTCATTCATAACTATTTGGTTTAAGTAAAATTAGAAGGAGCTTGCTCTGCAATTTAACTTGGTTAACATCAACCACCTAGTTTTTTTTGTGCGTGTGTCAAGAATACTTTTAGCTATATATTTTGCAGTCCCATTTGAAAGTAAACAATAACTTTTAAAAATTTCACACCATTAGCACAAAACAATTAGGGGGAGCATTCAAAACAATTAGGAGCACTTTGCGTACTTTTGTTAACCCTTTTAGTTCCAAACTTTTTATTTTTTATTCTAAAATTTGTGAAATAGATTCATTATGCATCCAAAATGAAATAGCAAAAAAACAGATTTAAAAAATCTTAATTTTTTAACTAAAATTTAAGGAGGGAAATTGGAATCATAACTTAGGATAAATTATAACAACTTTTTCAAAACTTTATTTGTTAAAAGTAGTTAAAATCGATTTTTAACATCTAAAATACAAGCATGAAGACTTTAGGGTCAATTTGTTTAGTAAAATTGTTTCAGAGTGAATTTTGTTTTACCATGTTTTTCATATATTCACATTTAATTAAAAATAACATTTATTTCTTCAAAAGACTTGATTCTTCCATCTAACGATAAATAAGTGTGAGCTTAACTTAGTGAGAAAAAAATCGCAAGCTGATGATTCCAAGAGGAATCTTTGTGGGTGATAGGGTTTAAACTATACGCTCTTCTAATTGTTTTGAGCAGTGTATAATGCTCTCTAAAAAAGCAGCATATGTATGTACTACATATACTACTACTAAATTTGCTGTAAAACTAAATCGTCAAACATTTAAGTATTCTTATTCTAAAATCTCTTCATTTTCTAAGGAAAATATATCGGGGAAAAAAAGACTTGTAAAAAGACTCTAGAAACAATCAATCTAACATTTTGTTTCATTTTGTCATCTTTAACATCTTCCTTATCGAATAAAAACACGTTTCAAGGAAACAACGGTTTAACAATATTCCTCATTAAAGCGTAATAATAAAGAACAATTTTTCCATCAAGTACAAAATGTTTCCATTTTAGTCTTATAATTGAAGTCATTCTAAAAGGAAAAGAAAATTTTTGGACAATTAAAATCGTAATCTTTATTGTCTATAAACTTCAAAATTGCACCTGCCTACTTGAACACGAAATCTCCCATATATTAAACACCACAGTACCTACAGAACTTACAGATTTCCGATATTTTTTTATGTTTAGGAGGAATGAGCCCACTAGACCGTGGGTCTCCAAACCCGTGTGCCTCAGTGTTAATAAAATGGAGAAAAAATATTTTTTCTAAGCCACATTTCTCCGGCTGTATTGAATATTTTTACAAACTGGGGTTTTTTGTGTGTGTGTGTGATAAATGTAGCTGACTTGCAGGTCCCGAAAATCCCACTTTTTGAAATTGGTTTCGAATATAATTTTTTAATTTTCAATCAATAATTTTACACAAAATATTCTAAGCAATTTATTTCAAAAAGTAGGATTATAGAGACCTGTAAAGAACGCGTTTATTTGATATGTGTTTTACTTTATTATTTTTAAAACTTTTTAAGCGGTTACCTATAATAAATTTCCACAAAATATGTATCATTTTTGAAAAAAATCTTTGTTGCCCCAATTTAGATTTCTAGCCTACTTTCTTTTTGTTTAACTTAGGGGGCTGCGCCCCCTGCTCGCTATCGCTCGCCAACCGAAAGTGAGAGTTGACTGTGCATGACATTCCCACTTTCTATGAGTATTTGAGCTTTAAGCTAAAATTTTGGTTTTTACTCTTCGCCTATGCATTACTACATGAAAAAACTCAGGTTCACCCCTCTGAACCTATTTGTTCTTTTAAAGTACTGTTATTTTTTAGCTGTACACCTACGCCTAGGCACCTTGTTATTATTGAGATGTCCAACAAAAGTTTGCTACTTTACGACTCAAAGCCATGATTCAAAGAATGGAGTCACTAATCATAAGTAATATTGAACATACCCTCATGAAATGTACTAAAAGTATGGACAAATAATGACTGAAAGTTAACATTTAGCCTGGATTTTAAATCATTCGAAATGCAGTGAACTAACTTATGCAATGAGGTTGCTGACCAGAGTTTTCCGTTGATATAACTGATGCAGGGATGACGAAATATTTTGTAGTTCTAAACAAGGCAATACAATTTTTTATAGACCGCAGTAAATTTACAGATTATTCAAGTGTTTTGTTTAATTTTTTAATGGAATAACAGATAGTGCAGACAAAGCTAACGTGATATGATGGAAATAGATATTAAAAAAAACTTACATTCTTCCAGCGATGGAACTTTATTGAAAACTGACAGAACTGCAGTTATGATGAAAATATTGCAAAAAAAGGACTATTTAGTGCTGGTAAAACTCATCATTTAGATACGCATCTTTTAACAAAGAAGACTTTCTTATGTTCCCTTGAATAATATAATATAGACTGTAATTTTTTTTCAATAACGAGTTATCTACATTACGAACTTCATCATTTAATCAAAACAGTCGACAAATCAGGAAAACGTACAAATATTCTTTTGCAAACTCATTAGCTTTAAAATCTTGTTAGTTAAAAATATGGATTTTAAAGAAATAAAAATAAATTTAAAAAAATATTATTTAAACTTTAATGTACATTAAACCATAATATATAAAAGTTGAAAGTTATATCAGTGGTTTGTAAAATAAAGTTAATTTAATTAAAATTAAACCTCATCTTCATCGTTATGTAAATCAAAACTGTATCCAGAGTTTGCACAGTCATTTCCACAATTGTTTTCGTAAACTACTAAGCATGGATGTCTGTATCGACGGCAGTGTGGGATTCGGGGAATGGCATATTAAAGTTTTTTTTGCAAATAATTATATACAAATGCACTCGAAGGAGGTGGTATTTTGCTGCATTTTGTGTTGGGGGTAACCGAGCTATATCAAATCAATCCTTTCTTAGTTGAAACGCAGCATATTTAGTGTGCTTGAGTTGGTGTTACCTTCATAAAGTACCACAATTAATTTACAACTAATTTATACTAAATATTCTTTACCAATATCGTCGGATGACCCAAATTTGCAAGCCTATAGCGTAAGGTTTTTGATCTTATTACTCTTGAAACGGAAAATTTAGTTTTTTAAAATAGCGAATAATCGTCGATGAATAATCGTCACAATAGAGCTAGACAAGGGCTACTAAAGTTTTAAAATCTTCCTCCCGTATTAGATATTTGAAAAGCTTGAATATCTCGAACTTAATAATATTTTATGACAGATTACATGTAAAAAGTATTCTTAGTAGAATGGGGGAAAGGTGGCATTAAATTATCCGCATCACCAGCTACTACTGTTACTTGCCTTTCTTGTGCTTTTTTAATTCTTCTTAGACGATTATTGTATTTGTATCACATTCTGCATGAACAACGGAATGACCACTTTCCTTCAAATAATTTTCTTTAATATATTGCAAAAGCGTCGTTTTAGCAATTGGAAATAAATATGTATTTCTTCACATTTATAGGTGATTTTTCATCAAATACGATTACAAAGTATGCCCTTTATACGTAATTTGAGGAGGAGGCTGCACCATACACATTTTGTTTGGTTTTTCATACCCATCAAAAACTATTACAACTTTTTAATAAATTATGTTGATATTATACTAGTATTGACTTGTGATATCTCCAAATGTTGTAGAAGTGGTCCAGGTGAATTAATGTACCATTATCAAGAACGTAGGAAGTACTTTGCTGGGCACAAGGAGACTGTCGAATTTTATTGTTATCAATGGAATCTAATAAGTTTGCAAAATATTTATCCGTTTTCCTCATTTGCCGAGTGTTATGGTCAAATAATGAAGTTTGTAATACATAGATAACTCGTAATTGAAAAACTTTTTTTCTTGTACTGTATTATCCAAGGAGATGCAAGCAGGCATCCTATCTGCTAATTTATACGTTTCACCGCAAACACTAGTATTTTTTTCATAGTTTCATCGTAACTGCTTAGACGGTTTTCAATAAAGTTCCACCCCTAAAAGGTTTGTTAGTTTATTTTTAATATCTCTTCCAACCATGTCACGTTGGTCATGTCTGCACTATCTGTTATTTTATTTAAATATATTCCACAAAACACATGAAGAGTTAGTAAGTGGACTGTGATCTAAAATATTGACAAAATCTTTCGTCATCCTTGCATCAGTTATATCAACGGAAAACACTGGTCAGCAAACTCATTGCATAAGTTAGTTCACTGCATTTCGAATGTTTTAAAATCCAGGTTCCATGTTGACTTTCAGTCATTCTTTGTCCATTCTTTTAGTACATTTCATGAGAGTTTGTTCAATATTGCTTATTATTAGGGACTCCATTCTTTGAATCATGGCTTTGAGTCGCAAAGTAGCAAACTTTTGTTGGACATCTCAATAATAACAAGGGAACTTGGAATTTTTTTTGGAAAACATGCATTTTCTAAACTTTGATTAATGGTTAGAAATAAAATCACTTAAAAGAATAATGTATAGATTAAATGACATAACATATATTTCACAAAATTTACAAAATTTCATTTGTACCTATATATTAAATTTTTTAGTCTGTTTTATTGGAGTTCAAAGAATTGTAAGTAGCTGATTTAGCTTTTTTCTCAAGAATTCTTTGTCAAACTTCTGTTCAAAATAAAACCTTTTTTGTATGCTTTTGGTAAATAAAATGACTTAATATTTCATGCGACAATAAGTTACAAGTAGCATAAAAGTAGGCTAGTAATTCTTTAATGTCTAAATTTTTCATAATTTATTTTTAAAAAAATGACAATAAATTAACCTATACAATAAATAAATCCTTGATGACGAAATATGGAGAAAAAATATTAGACAAATATTGGTTAGTTGTATTTATAGTAACAAATAGTATGTACCAAATAGTATTAATAGACAATGTATGCATAAAATATTGACATTTCAATGTAAAAAATAATATTCATTTCTCTATCGGTAAGGGAATAATGAACATTGTAACAGTTTTTGAAAATGACCCAAAAATCAGGACACCTGTCGTGTGACAAGCGGCACTATAGGGTTTCGTACAGTTGGGGTTCAGAATTTATCGAGACTTTTTTTTTTACAATTCTTCGTTGAATGCTGTACAAACACGTATACCACTTTACCAATAAATTATAGGTGTTTTATTTAATAATATGGTGGATCAGGTTTTCTTCTTATTTGTCTCAGTTTGAAAATTAAATGTATATACAAAATATAAAACTCTTTTATTCTCTTAGTTCTTTATTTTTTGTAGTTCAATATAAAATAAATAATGTTCGGCTATTGCATGTAAGTTTCGTGATAATCGAAATCGAATACATGTATACGATTACGTTTTGTCACGAAGGCTCCATTATGTTCTTTTAACTGTCACAAGAAAAAATTACCAAAGGAATAGTTTCATAGATATACAATATACATGTATCCAACGCTAATTAAAAATGTTATAAGAAAAATTAATACATAAATTATAGTTTCGAAAATTTTATCAAAGTATCACTAAATAAGCAAAAAAATTCAGAACGGAGAATTCACTAAATTCCCATCTCTAGTTCAGGACTCATTCTGAAAAAAAAAACATAAATACAAACGAAAGCAGGCTAATATCCTTCAAATGATGGGGAAATGAATTAGTTTTTTCCATTCGCCACTGTGAATTAGTGTGGTTACAGCTTTGTCGACTAGTAACCTTTACCACATACTAATTTTGTCGGGGATCTTTTATGTGGTGTATAAACTAATCAATAAAATGCAAGGAATGCATACTTACTGTTGATTTGGACTTGCTGAGGTGTGCATATCTCAGGAGGGGATTTGGGAGTTGTGGACGTGATGCAACCCATGACTTGTTTAGTTTTTATCTTTCACACAGTTTTTCACCAAGTTTTCACAAAATAAAACTTGGTTTTTCTTTTTACTAAGGTGTCGAACTTCGCAAATGATTTTTTTTCAGTTAAAGTACTTAAAAAATATTTGATTTAAAGTGACTTCAACATAAATAATCTATATCAGCTGAACAACAGTTTAGATATTTTATATTAATACTAGACGTTATTTAATGTATCGAAAGTTTCCTAGTATATTTTACCCTGAATTCAATAAACAGTCATTTCTTCGCCACACTTCTAAGGCATGCTTTTCATTCTTAAATTATATGATATTCGTATAATTTAATTTTCCTTCTGCAGCCTGCAGCATTAATCAGTATTTAATCAACAATGATAATAATTATCGTTTGCTTCAAATCGATAGCAGTTCTAAATAGAATATAAAGCAAGGACGTTCTGAAATAGAAATTTATGAAGACGATGAGATTTGGTGATTTTCTACAATGATTATCTGATGCAATCTTCTTCTAGAAACAGCTATTATTTCCTAGAAAACAACTTAGTTTTCGTAAGTCAAAGGAAACGGGATCTGGAGCGCAGCCTTAACACGCTGCAAGTTTCCGAACTAAAAGAAGCAACAGCTGAGCCCGGCTGAGATCGCGCAGACGACATCCAAGCCGGGTGTCGTCTTCAACACCCGGAATATTAAAAAATCAATTCTCTCATTGTCCAATCCCATACAACACACCCGGCTAATTTCCACAGGTCGAAATCCTCTCCGAGGAATTGAAAAGAACAAATCCGGTGTCGCGGAAGATTATTTCAAATGCTGGGGCGATAGATTTATGCACCACAAATCCCGAATCGTTTCCAGTTATGCAACTTGAGTTATGTAACCGTGTTTATATCCTGATTCCCGACAACCCCCCCAACCCCCGTTCCATCGGTTGCTAGGCAACGTGAAGGAGTAGGTCAATACGAGAAATTTTATATTTAGATTGTTTTTCAGGAACATCTCTGTCTCAAAACGTTCTGATTACTATCATTGCGTGTAATAAATTTGTCTTAATATTGCATTGCGTTAGTATTTAAAAGTTACAAAAGTCATTTATCAAAAAGTATTTTTATTTATTCACATCGGCGTCACTAAACTTTGATTCTTTCAGTAAACAAACTTAGATATGCTGTCTGCCTACTGTTAATTGACCGCTTGGTTTGTGTGAACTGAAATTAGAAAAAAGTAAAATTTTCAATTTACCGACTTGATAAATAAAGTAGATGGATATGATGTTTAGTCATTTTAATACAGAAATTTCTAAAACTAAAATTTTAAAATACGTTTAAATTCAAAACACGTGTAATTTATTTTTCCTCCAAACATTGTTTATTGCAATCAATAAAAAATAATACACATTACAAAAATGCAAATTATTTTCAGAAAAAAGGCCAGGTAATCAAAAGGTCCCAGGTTTAAATCCCGGCGCATGGGAAAGTATGTTTGTGTTGAGTGTTTGTTTGTATTTGTTTTGAGGACAGGTTGACATTCGTACTTTGAATCTGTGGGGTCAAAATCCTGAAGCCGCATAGCGTACGTTTTCGCTTGAAGGTTGCGTTGGGTGCCCCCTCAGATTTCCACCTCTTGTAACATGGCCAGGTTTCCAAATTATGAGGCGTAATTAGCTGTGTTTAAGGCTTTAAGCTACACATAGAGGCTAGAAATAGATAGCTGGAAAACCTACCTACCCTATAAAGTCAATGAATTGCGTACAAGTTAAAAAAATATATTGCGTAGCAGTGGTTTAATTTATTCGCAACTAATCTCAGTACTACTTCATGCTTAAAAAAACCCGACTAATTCATTTAACGGTTGCCGTAAAAAAAAAGTTAAGTTAAACAGATGACAGCTGCCATCTTGATTTGACTGCAGCCCCGACAGCATATACATAAGCTTATCTATGATCAATTCAAAGACATTAAAGAACGTTAAAATTTTTGTTTCACCATCAAACTCCTTCCTCCCCTCCCCCTAAAAGTCAAAAATCATAAATTAATCCGATCGAAAATATTGACAAAATCGATCGAGAAATAAATTAAATTTATGGAATTACCCCTCCTTCTCTCCATTCCTTTCCATCCCCATTCCTTATTTGTGCTCTTGGCTAACTTTTTTTCTGAAGAGATATTTTTTCTGCGGCAATTAAATTAAGTGCAAAGTTATTCTTGAAGGATTCATTTTATTTATTTAAATATCAATCATTTATAAAAGAGCGACGCATTTGCAATGCCAAAAGTAATTTTGTTCCACTCTGTGATATTCAATTCAATATGATAGGATGATCTAATTGACCCCTCATTCCATCAAACGACATTTACTTTGCTTCGTATAAAAGTGAATAGAAATGAGGTCTTAAATAAGAAAAAAAGTATATAATTTTGGTTTTGGTTTTGTGACTACTTAGACATTTAATAGCAACATCTGAAAAATCTTAGGTGTAAAGACTGAACACCTCTCCTAAAATCTCCCTAAAAATGTTAACAATTTTTTAACACGATCCCACTAATAAGGAGTATCAGTTGCCATTCAAGCAGCGATAACCTTTCATGCTGCACTAACTTTTTATGTTATGATCTTTTTTAAGAAGAATACACAATAAAACATAAATTTAATTGTTTAGTATACTTTTGAGTAAAACTCTAACAAACTAACTGTTTGATCAGTGGTGGGATAGGAATGGGGGTTAGGATAGGGGTTGGAGCTAGGATGGGGGTTGAGGCAAAAGTACATAATTTATATTTAAGGGTGTTTTTTTTAAATAGTCATTGTTGAATTATTTCAAACATAAACAAGCAAACAACTCTAAACCGTCAAAATTTCTCACGTTTATCATTCATGGCCAAAAGACATTTTTTAAAAACACAATTTCTCAAATAATGTATAAATCAGTTTAATACCTTTAGTTTAATTGTAAAAAATCTATTTCAAACTAGTCTTTAAAAAATCTAAACCCACAAATACACACATTTCTTTTTTTTTTCAAACGAATTTTCAAAAAAAAACAACATAAAACAAACAGGAGGATGCCATATGAAGGTTCTGTTTTACCGATCAAACTTTTTCCGATCAAACGAATGTATAAATATAAAATAAAGAAAAAATAATAAGTTATTATCGACAAAATCCAAATGTCCTCGACGGGGAACTAGCCTAACCCGACAGGGAGTTTCAACCCCCCTGCTGCCGACGCCCCGGTGTTTGATACCATCAATTGATCTTATATGGCTTCCACTAGTCCCATGTAATACCCATGAAATGGTAGCGAGATAAAACTTTCATCAGAGCTACAAAGACATCCACCACACAGTTATACGATTAAAGTTTTTATAGAAAATATATAGATAAACGAAAGGAACGAAAATCCGTGTCTACTACCTTTAAAAAAAATCCCGCTATAATTACAGTTTTATTTAAAATAAATAATTCTGAAATTGTTAATTAAAGGTGGACGAATATACGTTTTTCAGTGATTTTGACAATTCTTGAGGCACTTTTTTTGGAATCAATCCAATTAATAAACTTTTAGAACTTTTTTCTAAAGGGTGCACCGATTGAGAAAAAAAAATTAATAAAACAATGTATGTTGAACCCATATTGGAGCTTAACTTAAATTCTAAAACACAACGATGAGTAATAGAATTAAAAAGGCGCATAAAATAAATTTTTAAAATATTAAAATAAAATATGTTTATATAATTTTGAGGTATTTCAATTATTTGCAAAAAAAGACGGAAACAATTAGAAAAAAAATATGCAATAAATATACGTAATTTGTTTGAATTTTTTAAATTGTTAGAACGTACTGAATATTTTGTCGAATAATGGAAGCCATAAAAAGTATTTTAAACAGTATTTTCAATGCCATAATAGTAAAGAGTATACAAAGTTAAAACCAATTTATTATTTTAAAAAATCTTCTCACCTATTACAAGTAAAGCAGCTGCATGTATGATAAATGTTAATCATCAATGGTTTCAATGGTACCTCAATAGTGGGATTGAATTCATGAAAATAGGAATTTTTAGAAGGGTGTTTAGGAATGACGCTCAAACTTCAGAGCCTATGACTTTTCAAATATTACTATTTGATGTCTAAAGAGTTCTAAAAAACCAAAAACTGGTTATATATAATTTTGTTTAGAATATTGTTACATTTGATCTAACTTGCCTTGTAACCATTGGTGCCGTTTGAGCAATAACAGTTCTACGTTGGAATTACCCAAAGTAAAGCTTGCCACTCTCCCACTTGACGGGACTTATATACAAATGCGAGTCAATATTAAATGACTTTAGGTCTAACTCTAAACCAATTCAAAATGCGTCATTACGAATTTTTATAACCATAACCAAACACTGAGTAAATTTCAGCATTATAACGACCATTTTACTTAGTAGGAACTTATGTTACCCAATCAACAGGTAAATACGAAATTATCATTCTCGTTTCCCACACACATCATCCATTCGAACTTCTCGTAGTCATGGCAACCGAGAATTCCCAGTTCTGAGGAGAGACACTAAATTTAATGCGGCTTTCAAGCAGGGGCGGCGTGGAACTTCACAATTTTGATGGCTAATTAATTACCGACGAACGCCCGCAATCACAGTTAACTCGATAGGCAGGGTTATTTATGCTTGGAATTAATAAGCGTGTTTTCGGGGAGCTTAGCAGACATTTAGAGTGTTTATGTTCGTTGGCTTGATGAAGTAACAAAATTTGTTTTCTAATTACTCTTCTTAGAATTATGAATAACTGACACAGCCAATATATGGATTTGGTCCTTCTCTCACTGCTGTCTCATGTCAAACAAATGTTTCTTCTTGCATTAAAACAACTTTTAATTATTTGTTCGAAGCTACCATTAGATACCTCTTAGAAATCTAAGGCATAAAATCACCCTTTAAAAATTTATTTAACGTTTCATCTCATTATTACCAAAAAAAATTGTTTAGCAAAAAACAGGGGCTATAATACTATATTCCAACCAGAGCAAATTCAATGGGGGTCAAGAATTAATATCACATTGTTAGGAATTACTTGATGCTTTTGCAAGCAATTGCTTTTAATTTGAACCATTATCACACGAAGAAAAATGCAGGAGGAGAATTAAAGAGAATAATAATTATTATTTATATTAAATGAAGTGCTTCTCAAAATTTTCGGTTAAAAAATGTGCATATTTTTTTTAATGTGCAAATCATATTTTTGAAAAGACCAATATAAAGAGTGCAAAAGGGGGTTTTAGGGGTAATGTGCTATCACTAATATTAAAAATAACATTCAGGTGTGTGTTTTCTCCCTTAAAATGCGATACTAAATATTAAAAAAATATTTACTTGAATTTAATGGAATTATATGAAATTTTATACGATTCTAAAGAAAATTTTCGATTGATAAAAACCCAAAGACTCATTTTTCTATTGCATTAGACGATATAATTTAAAATCATTGCATTAAAACTCAATAAAACTTGACTCGGAACATTTCATATCAAGAGACCATCATGTTTAAATGAAACAAATATGAATCCGACCAAAATTAAAAAGGTTTTAACATGAAAGGGAAAACTTAAAGAAGATTTACATGGAAAATTATTTTTATTCTCACACATTTAGGAAATCCTAAAACAAAGGACAGTGAGAAAACGAAAATCTGTAAAACCATTTTTATCACGATAGTACTTTTGTTGCAGAGAAGCTCAAACAAAGCAGTTCGGGAGAAAGAGACGAGCGTCGCCATAGAAATTTTCTGAGGGAGGATTCTTTACCAAAAATGTTTAAATTACCTGGCGAAAGACTACAATTTGTCTTAATACTATTGTCAGTGATATTTTTGGTTCGGGCTGTGAAAATGGGTGATAGAAGACAGGTGAGTTCAGTTTAAATTAGAAACCCAACAACTTAACTTGAAAGGGACATAAAGTAACTAATATTTTACTTTACTTCTATACAATATAAAAATGTGTCTAAAATACGTTTTTAGAAACCAAATGTACTTTGAAATATTTTTTCAAAATATATTTTTTATACATTCTAATTGAAAATGTGGCTATTTCTAAAAACGATAGGGATTTCTTCGAAGTATTATAAAGTTAAAATGGAATAAAGTTAATTTTTTTAAACAAATATTTTTAACTTTTGTAAACAATGTAACTGCATGTATGATAAATGTTAATTTCAAATATTAAATTCCATGTGTGACTGATAGCCAAACAATAAACAAAGATTTATGTGCGTACGACTAAATGTGGTTATCTAATACTTCGTAAAATGAGGTCGCGATTTGTATGGGAACGGCACCATTATATTTCATTTGATTCGAAAAAGCGAAGTAGAAAAATAGGATTAATAAACAAGAGGATTTTTATCTTTTTAAAAACGAACAATGAAAAAGTTCCGTTTTAGCCATTGTGTCTTACTGAGCAAAGAAAAATGACTGATCTCTTTTGTTGATTCAATGATGGAATATCCGTCACTTTGCGTTATTTTCATCAATATATAAATTTTATTTCATTTTCTGTTTACCGGAATTGTTATTAGTGTAAATGTTTTGACAAACTACGTAAAGAAAAGACGCATTTTTATTTCGTTAAAATTAACGTTTAATTTTTTAGATAAGAAGCCTTGTGACTAAGTTAGATAAATATATTTTTTAATTACGAAATAAACGCCTGTTATATTAAAATACTTTTTTCATGTTTGGAAGGTATAAGAAAATCACGGTATTGAGAGGGGTTTTTTTTCCTTTTTCTTGTAAATTGATAAACTGATTGAATGTAGATTATTTAGCTACTCGAATATTACAAGTTTATCTTCAAGATAATCATAATATAAAATTGTGAATGGTTATTTTTTTATTTCGCTTGATTTTGTATTTAAATTATAAGTTTTTAATTTATCTATGAAAAAACTTTGTACCATTGGACAATAAAAATTTAGATGAAATGTATATTAACTTTGTTATAAAATTCCGCCATCTTAAAAAATATTAATTCAGCTAAACACGAAAAATATCAAAGCAAACATATTTAAAACTCAATTATAATTGCAAAATTTAATTATAATTGCTGGCATGTGTGCGGTCAAAGTCCTAATTGCCATTAAACGTTGTTTCTCGAAATTTGTATTTGAGTTGTTGGAATTTTCTAAGAAATGGTCTAAATGAGAGTTATTTACAACAAATCTACTAGTTTACTTTTAAAGACATTAAAATCCTATATACCTTATAGATTATCAATAGTTAATTAGATGCATGGCTGGCGTAGTAACTAAATTAAGAAATCGATATCTAGGCTAAAACATAGAGATCACCATTATGGATACCAATAACAATAAGTCTTTAAAGTCGAGTGCAAAATAGTATTGATCACACAAAATTAATTTGTCCATGCGCCAACCCATTGTTATTCGTGACCCCATCCATCGTCCTTTTTCTGTGCAGTTTTAAGTATAGAAAATAATATGTGTAATATAAATTGGTATCTTAGTGGGAGAAAAAAGTTTTTATCGTATCGGGAAATCTACGATTTTTTTACAATTAAGGGGACGCGGTACCCAAAAAATTAAATCCTGTATTTTTATCGCTAGCATTCAAATTACACTATTTTTACAAATAACTAACATTCAATAAACATATAAGAAAAATAATAAAAATTGAAACATAATTTTTTTTAAAAAATCAAAAAATTGAAAATTTTAACGTTTTTTCAAAATGCTTCTCCCCCTATAATTTTAAGAATTTTTTGGATGGATTTTTGTTGAAAAATTTTCCTACAACATCTATTAATAAAAGTTGGTATGAATATTGAGCTATCAGTTAAACAAGAACAGTTATGTAGCTTTATGTATAAAAATGACCAAAAATAAGATTTTTTTATAAATTTTCAACTTCATCATTTTTTTTTAAATATATTCACACTGGACCTTATCCCATACCAACTTTTGTTAATCGTTCATGTCTCAATGTAGGAAAAAAAATTGGAGCTCTACATTAATTTACCTAAAAGCCTTAGGGTTTTAACTATTCACAAGCTGAAAAAAATTAAAATTGAAAAAATCAACATAAAATTTCAAAAACCATTTTACCAAACCACTATATCATTTTCAATAAACCTCCACCATTATTAAGTATTCCTTCTTTTTTGCAATATCCTAACATTATAGCATTCGAGCATGTTTAATTATTTTCTGAGTAGCCCTAAATTTTGGGTGATGTGTCCCCTTAATAACAAGAAAACACATGACTAGAACAAACAGTTTTACTTTAAATGTAAAAGTTAGTAAAATTATAGATTTTATCTAAATTATTAAATTATGTGCTTCGTTAGAAAACTAACGGTTTCTAGGTTAATACATATATGACAGCTACTTAAATAAATACCAAAAATTTATCACAATTATTTTTTAAATATAATTTTTTTAAGATTCTAATTATTTCCAAATTGTTGAATACACAAATATAAATAACAAGAAGTTATAAGATAAACAACATAATCTACTTTCTTGTTACTTTATAACTCACATAGTGATAATCATGGATGGACTATTATGGGAAAACATGGGAAAACTATTTTTAAAAAATAGATATCTATTATACAAACTAAAAAAACGGACGGTTTGAAAGGAAATTTAAAGAGGTCCTGAAAGATAAACGGATGTACAAAGACAAAATGTATAAAAAATAGGTATGTGACATCATCACCTTTAAAAATAAAAAAATAAAATAGGTTGTCAGAACCAAAGTCGATAGTTGGTTCAATTTTTTTTTTAATTTTTCGTATTAAGACAAAGAAAAGTAGGCTAAAATTTAAAACTATTTTTTTAACGGTACGCATGTACGTTTCGCTTCAAATTTTGCAGTAATCGTAATTAATGTCTCAGATAAGAGCAGTATAAGATTTAGATACAATAAGTAGTTGAATGTTTTCATCATTAAAAAACCATAGCATTTTAAAAATTAATCCTATTATGAAATGTAGACATGTTTTTCTTTAAAGATTCAACTCCACCCCCCCCCCCCCTCCCCCCAAAAAAAACTAGTAATGAGAATTTTCCGTTAATTTAAATCAGAGAGAGAGCAACCCACTCCATAAATCAATTTATTTACACCTACGATTTAAATCACATCCTTAGTGGAAAAGTGAAGTATCCGACTTTTTTCTGTCATAAAAATAATAAAACATACAGCATTTTGAGAACTCTTAATGTTTTTCTTTAAATGATCCTTACAACCTCTAGCCCTACAATAAACAAACCGTCACCTTTCTGCTGAAGAAATTCAACAAAAACGCAAATCTTCAAACGATATCCTTAAAAGTCGTTTGCATACATATCTGTCACTTTTCCTCCTAAGATGTGATATGAAATAAGTGTTGATACCGTCATGACGTGGGCTTATTACGTCACTGGAATTTTAAGTCAAGTAGATTTGTCACATTTTTTTTAAACGTGCATTTTATGTATTACAAGTAGCGAAGTCAGGTTTAAGGGGGTAATCTTCCCACTATTTCTAATGTCAAAGGGTATTATTTGTCCTTCGACATTTTCGATGCAGGGATAAAAAAAACTATTATGATAATACGGATTACTTTAATTAACTGCCCATTCTCAATTACTTGTAAGTTTTAATAACTGATTTTGAGTTGTTGATTTTTATGCTCGTGTGTAATTTATAATAATTTGGCTAATTATTAAGTGTGATACTAAATTATTTTTAATTAAGTCTTAAATTATTCTTTCTGCATGAAAAAGGCGGAAAATTACCAATAATTGCCCCTTACCATAGAACTACCGAGCGTTAACGTACTTAAAAATGCATATTCATATTTTAAAAAAGCGCATCTATTTAGCCCCTTCATACAATACCCAAATATTGGAACTCCCTCTTAAAAATAATTTCCTACCAAATTTCACATAAAACTTATAATATATAGAAATATAAAGAAAAAAGCTGCCCAAAATGATTGGGTGTGTTGTCAAAGAAATAGTTTCTGAATTTGACGATTATACTAGTGTAGTTTCTATAACTCCTAATGATTTACTATTGAAAAAATAATGTCCCATCTCCTTGCACTGTTGCACGCGAGATGTCGATTTAAAACATGAAGAGTCTTTCTTCCGAATCATATTGTCACCTTAGACCTTTGATAAAACTAACAAAACAAGCGTGACTTCAAAACATTTTTATTTAACAGACCTCTGTGAAATTGAAATGTTTTCTTATAAATGAAATTAAAAAATATATAATTAATTTTACTTTTTGATAAATAAAATTCGGCCATTGTAATTGGCTGACAGTCAAGTTGCGTTTTAGAAATAATTTGAATGGCGTGTTATTTGTTTTTAATAATTAAAAAGCATAGTACTAGGTATTCCCCAAAATATTATGTATTTGATTCAGAACTATTGTAACGGTGAAACATGAAAAAAAATGAAAGCCCTCCTTCCCAAGACACAGGATCCCAATATTTTTTCTTCATTAATGTGGTAAAACCTGTTTCAGTTTGAATTGGATGGCAGTTCAGAAGCTGTCTTCACCCTCTAAACGTATTCCAATTTTACGTGGCATTGTTCCCTGGCTTTACTTAGTGCCGACACTTAACCATCGTTAAATTTATAATACTGTATTCATAGGAGGATGTAATTAAACACAACGAACCTGGCAACTTGTAACTAAATTTAGTTTTAATAAATTTAGTTAGTTTTAAAATTTAGTTTTAATAAAACTAATTTTGTAACTAACCACAAATTATAGTAAGTGATGATCTTGACCTTCAACTTTTTATAGGTCGTAAGTCCTCCCCTAGTGATATAAATATTATACATGTTAACATCCGTAGCCTGAGATCAAACTTTGATTCTCTTTTACTCTTGTGCTAAATAATTATCTTTCAAATTTTGATGTTATCGTGCTATCTGAAATTTGGATAATTGACTGTGAAACTAGTTTCTATAAAATTCCCGATTTAAATTCTTATTATAGGCAGTTAAATAGATCTAGAGGTATAGCTATCTTTATAAAAAACATACCTTTTTAAATCTAGATCATAATTCTTTTTTTGTTAGAAAGCTATGACCTCAGATACCCAACTTTCATACTTTTTGTCCGTCTGTCTGTACGTCCGGACGGACATAAATCTACTATCTGTCGGCGAATTTCCCATTGAATTAGCATTGAAATTCAATTTTGAGTCATTTAAATCACTGTAGGTATTGAAATGCGGTTGATGTCCATATGTCTGTCTGTCTGTTCGTATGTCTGTCCGTCTGTCTGTCCGCCTGTCTGTCCGTTTGTCTGTCTGTCTGTACCCCCTTCAAAAATCGGTTCTAATCATCGGATCTTAAAAATTCTTTTTTGTTAGAAAGCTATGACCTCAGATACCCAACTTTCATACTTTTTGTCCGTCTGTCTGTACGTCCGGACGGACATAAATCTACTATCTGTCGGCGAATTTCCCATTGAATTAGCATTGAAATTCAATTTTGAGTCATTTAAATCACTGTTGCCAAATCAACAATGGCATGAGAAACTTTATTTAAACATATTTGAAGCAAAATAATAATTTCATGAATCAGTTTGGAATGACGTCATAAAATGTAGAACATTTGATTCTTTGATTATTCATTAATTATCTACCAAGAAAGCGGCAAGGCATACTTTTGCATGCAATTATGCTTAGTTTTAATTTACATTTCTTGTTTTTTAATGCAGTTCGGAGTAGTTTCATTACTTTTGTTATTAATAAATATTTATTCTTCGAACTACAAATAAATCACGAGCAGATGATAAATATATTTAATTAATTTGCGAACGAATATTAAGGAAATAGTTGATTTTGGCTTTTAGAAGTTGAAATTATAGCTGGGTGCTGTGTTTCGATTTTTTTTTCTAATGTGTATAAATCTAGTGTAGAAACGGCTGTTGATGATATTTACTTTAGGAACCTAGTTTTTTTCCCGATTAGAACTTCAGTAAGTATTTAAGTAACAGGAAAGTAGGCTATTTTAGTTCTTTATGAACTTCTTGTTAAAATCTAGATCATAATTTTTCTACTGCTGAATCTTTAGTTATGTACTGCAAATCCTTAAACTTTTGCTTGTTAGACATTTATATAGGTCCCATGGTATTTTTAGCCTACTTTTCTTTTTTAATTCGAAAGAATTAAAAAAATGAAAAAGTAGGTATTGACATGCGGTCGATGTCCGTCTGTCCGTCTGTCCGTCTGTCCGTCTGTCCGTCTGTCTGTCTGTCTGTCTGTCCGTCTGTCCGTCCGTACCCCCCTTCCAAAATCGGTTCTAATCATCGGATCTTAAAAATTCTTTTTTTGTTAGAAAGCTATAACCTCAGATACCCAACTTTCATACTTTTTGTCCGTCTGTCTGTACGTCCGGACGGACATAAATCTACTATCTGTCGGCGAATTTCCATTGAATTAGCATTGAAATTCAATTTTGAGTCATTTAAATCACTGTAGGTATTGAAATGCGGTTGATGTCCAACTGTCTGCCTGTCCATCTGTCTGTCTGTTCGTATGTCTGTCTGTTCGTATGTCTGTCCGTCTGTCAGTCCGCCTGTCTGTCCGTTTGTCTGTCTGTCTGTACCCCCCTTCCAAAATCGGTTCTAATCATCGGATCTTAAAAATTCTTTTTTGTTAGAAAGCTATGACCTCAGATACCCAACTTTCATACTTTTTGTCCGTCTGTCTGTACGTCCGGACGGACATAAATCTACTATCTGTCGGCGAATTTCCCATTGAATTAGCATTGAAATTCAATTTTGAGTCATTTAAATCACTGTAGGTATTGAAATGCGGTTGATGTCCATCTGTCTGTCTGTTCGTATGTCTGTCTGTTCGTATGTCTGTCCGTCTGTCTGTCCGCCTGTCTGTCCGTTTGTCTGTCTGTCTGTACCCCCCTTCCAAAATCGGTTCTAATCATCGGATCTTAAAAATTCTTTTTTTGTTAGAAAGCTATGACCTCAGATACCCAACTTTCATACTTTTTGTCCGTCTGTCTGTACGTCCGGACGGACATAAATCTACTATCTGTCGGCGAATTTCCCATTGAATTAGCATTGAAATTCAATTTTGAGTCATTTAAATCACTGTAGGTATTGAAATGCGGTTGATGTCCATCTGTCTGTCTGTTCGTATGTCTGTCTGTTCGTATGTCTGTCCGTCTGTCTGTCCGTTTGTCTGTCTGTCTGTACCCCCCTTCCAAAATCGGTTCTAATCATCGGATCTTAAAAATTCTTTTTTTGTTAGAAAGCTATGACCTCAGATACCCAACTTTCATACTTTTTGTCCGCCTGTCTGTACGTCCGGACGGACATAAATCTACTATCTGTCGGCGAATTTCCCATTGAATTAGCATTGAAATTCAATTTTGAGTCATTTAAATCACTGTTGCCAAATCAACAATGGCATGAGATACTTTATTTAAACATATTTGAAGCAAAATAATATTTTCATGAATCAGTTTGGAATGACGTCATAAAATGTAGAATAATTTGATTCTTTGATTATTCATTAATTATCTACCAAGAAAGCGGCAAGGCTTACTTTTGCATGCAATTATGCTTAGTTTTAATTTACATTTCTTGTTTTTTAATGCAGTTCGGAGTAGTTTCATTACTTTTGTTATTAATAAATATTTATTCTTCGAACTACAAATAAATCACGAGCAGATGATAAATAATATTTAATTAATTTGCGAACGAATATTAAGGAAAATAGTTGATTTTGGCTTTTAGAAGTTTAAATTATAGCTGGGTGCTGTGTTTCGATTTTTTTTTTCTAATGTGTATAAATCTAGTGTAGAAACGGCTGTTGATGATATTTACTTTAGGAACCTAGTTTTTTTCCCGATTAGAACTTCAGTAAGTATTTAAGTAACAAAATAGCTATTTTAGTTCTTTATAATACTTTTGTTATTACTGATTTTAATAATGAACTAGAGAATAATCTCAAAAACCTAAATCATAAAAATATAGTCATTATATGGGATATGAATATTGATTTGCTTTTTACTAGTAATAATCACATCCTAAACTACCTCAATATTTTATCTGTATCTGGCTTTATTTCACATGTTAACCAACCAACTAGGATTTCTGGTGATTCAAAGACTTGTCTTGATCACATTTTTATTAGGTTCTCAAAAACTCAACGCAAATATTGAAACAACTGATTAATTTAAATGACATAACTGATCATTTTCCGATTATTTGTAAGATCTCGGCCAATTCGGCTAATCATTTAGAAAATGAAAATACAATCTCAAATAAAAGATGCATTGATTATGATAAAATTCAATTGGTGTCTGAACTCTAGTAAGTTTCATATCCCTGCCGATAGTGATGCCCTAGACAGTTTTGCCTTTTTTCACAGCTCATTAAGAGCTATTATTGGTAACTATACTTATTATAAATCTTATAGCACCGACAATTCAAATAAAGGATGGATTAATGATCACTTGGTGAACATTATCAAAACTAAGAACAAATTATATAGGAAAACTTTACGTTATCCTTTAAATAATCAATATAAAATGAATACAGGTCTGTGAAATCTTACTTAAAATCTAAAATTAAATTGGCCAAGAGGCTTTATTATCAAAATGAATTTGATGTTTGTGCTGATACAAAATCACAATGGAAACTAATAAATTCTATAGTTGGTCAAAATATAAAAAAAGGTCGCGATGGTAATATTAAAGTTGTTAAAAGTTTTTGTAATTCCTTCAATTCCTACTGTGTTAATATTGATAATTCTATTGATGTCTTCAACTCTTATAACTATAGGCAATTCCTTATTACATACCCCAATTCTTGCTTTTTTACTAGTATAGACACTGAAGATGTTTTCCAAGTTACTATTAAACATAACACCAAAGGCCTTGAAACTTCTAACAATAAATCAGGTGAAACTATTAACAAATATTTTTAATGGCCTCCTTGTGCAGGATGTTTTTCCAGATACCTCAAAAGTCGCAAGGGTTACACCCATTCATAAATCAGCTGACAAAAATACTTATAGTAATTATAGGCCTATTTCTGTCTTACCAACTATGTCAAAGATTTTAGAAAACTGTATCAAAAATAGAATGCTTTCTTTTTTAAGTAAATATAACATAATTTCGAAGTCTCAATATGGTTTTTTACCCAATAGCAATACAGAAAAATGTTTGATGGAATTTAAAAGGTTTGTTTACAATAGCGTAAATACCAGTCAGCACACAGTTGCTATTTTCATTGACGTGTCAAAGGCCATCGACACAGTTAGTTATATTATAACATCTTATTGGATAAGTTGCATTACCTAGGCTTCCATGGTAATTGTCTGGAAATTTTTAAATCGTATTTAAAAGATAGATACCAATTTATAGATTTTTTGGCAATAATGTAATTGATCCTCTCTGTTTAAAACAATGAATCTCTCAGATATCCATTTTGGGTCCATATCTTTTTCTCATTTATGTAAACGACTTGTTTAATCTCAATATAAATGGTAAAATTTTAAGCTACGCTGATGACACTGTGTGTATCTTTTATTTCTTTACGGCATTTCTATTTGGGGAGGTGATTATCATTCAAATATTAAACCTTTTATTTCAATCCAGAACAAATTTTTCAGATTTTTATCGTATAATTCTAGCAATAAAACTCTTCATACCTATGACTCCCTGTATAAGTCTTTAAATATTTTGCCATTGAGACATATCTTTTTTTATAAGCTATGTATTATTGTGTGTATGAACATCCAGATAGTTTTATAAAATTGTCAAATATTTCAGCACGTAGACCTAATAATATTTTTAAAATTCCAAGACCCTATAAAGAAGTTTTTAGAAAAACTATGACAATACATAATACATAAACACAATACATAATACATATACACAATACAATACACAATACTAACACAATAATACATAAACTATGTATTATTGTGTATATGACCATCCAGATAGTTTTATAAAATTGTCAAATATTTCAGCACGTAGACCTAATAATATTTTTAAAATTCCAAGACCCTATAAAGAAGTTTTTAGAAAAAACTTCCAATTTTTAGCTCCTAAATTCTTCAATTTATTACCAGTTCCTATCCAGAAATCTAACAGTCTAAGAGTTTTTAAGAAAAAATTTAAAGATCTTTTGTAATGAATATTGGTATCAATGATTTAGAAAACTTCTTTTAGTCACTGCTAAAATCTGTACATTTTTTTCCTTTCGAGGGCTGGTTGACCAGATTTTCCTCTTTGTGTATTATGTACTGTATTACTTATTTTTATTTTATTTTGTTCTCCGTTTTGCACTTTTTTTTTGTAAATTCTATACCTCTGTAAGGGCCTTAGCTGCCCATCAAGGTGTCTTTTGTTTTGTATAACTTTTTCATTTTATACCAATAAATTATTATTGTCATTATTGTCCTTATTGTCATTGTCATTGTCGTTGTCATTATTATTATTTAATACCCAATACTGAAAAAAAGAATTCATAAACACATTCTTTCTCTGCGTTTTTTTTTCTTTTTCTAATTAAAAAAACAAAGAATCGATTAAAAGACCGTTGGAAATCTACTTCATTCATCTGAATAGATCTGTACCGTTTTTGTATCTGTACCGTATAGATCTGTACCGTTGGAAATCTACTTCACCATCTGGAATAGATCTGTACCTACAACTTTTGATGTGAGCGCGTTAAAAAAAACAAGCTTAAGGTATGCTACACTGCACCAGCGTCCATCAACTTTAATTTTTTAAATATATTTCATAAAATGGATGAATTAGCATTTTATAGAATTGCTCATAATAGACTTACGCCATTGATAATTACAAGCCAATTTAATGCGCATCAGAAACACCAACGCTTCTTTTAATCAAATTCAACCTTTTATAAGTTTAATTGAGTTGGATTTGTTTAAGTCGCATTCAAGCTGTAGGGGAACCTGGGGAGCCTTGGCCATAAGGGAGGCTTGGCCCACCTTTTAATTTTAATATTTAAAAATATTTTAGCATTTTCTCAATGGATGGTTTTTCAAAGCTACTGTTGTCAGCAGACAACCTTAGTTTCATTGGGCTACTTCTTAGCAGTGATTAGAAAATAAAAACAGAAAGTTTCTCATCCCAAAAAAGTAAACATTCTAAGCATATTTCAGACAAACCAATTGAATTAAGTTTAAGTGTGTGGTATTTTACAAATACTGTTATATTAAGGTTTTATTTAAGTTACAAAGTTTGTACAATGAAGTAGGATTTAAATCACTATGTGCCATCGTTTAAAAAATGGCTAGGTGGGGAGGCTTGGCCCAGTCTATGTAAGGGAGGGTTGGTCACTGGACCAAGGCTCTCTTAGTTAACTAGTTATGAAAATCTATAAGAAATGTTTATTAAATACATGATTTATAATTACGTATAATAACTTTATGAAAAGGTAATGGATTGAGCATCAATATTTGTACCTGTTAACCAAATACCTGAACCCAACCTGAATAAAACCAAAACCTTAAATAAAACTAACTTGTCAGTTATGACCAAATATCAAACTTTTTCTTCAAAAACTAAATTATTAATTCAACTGTAATAATACTCCTAATTATGTAAAATATATTATCTGATTTTTTTTGGGTAGATGGGGGATAGATTATAAATCTACTTATATTTTGACTTTTCCCAGTTTGGCCGTTAAAATAATAATAAAAAAATCAAACTAAGGCAGTTATATCTTATTTAACGTGTGTACAAACTGAATAAAATATATTTAATATAAATAAAAAATTACTTGATCTTGACAATTTTAGAAATTTTAATACAGATAAAATTCTATAAAAATGTATTATTTAAATATCAATTATCGTAAACATGATTTTAAATGATTACAGAGTGTCTAATTATAATAAAAAAAAATTTACCTTTAATGCTTACAAAAATAATTTAAAATATTTAATATTGTGCACTTTAAAATTATGCATTTTTGTATAATAATTTATTTTATTATAATAACAAACTTTTTTAATGCATCGATATTGAGTTTTTATATTTGCGTGAATTTTTTGAACCACAAATATAATGTCTTAATATATAGACTACATCTTTGTGATAAGGTTAAAGTAGATCAGAAATTATCGTTTAAAAAAATACTCACTACTGAAATAGTTATTTATGCAACAAGTGTGAAAAGTAACACTTTTTAAAACTAGTGGATTTTATTTCACGAGCGAGGTACGAGCGAGTTAAATAATGACACGCGTTTCAAAAACTTCACACGTATTTCATACACTATTTTTTATAATTACGTGAAAAAAATCAAATCTCATTGGTTCAAAAATAATTCACGTGCTCATTTTTTTATGTAAAGAAGATCGGCATCGATAAATCTCTGGAACTACAAAAGGCAAACTTAGTTTTTAGTTTAAAGTCAAACATATGAACATGGATACTGATTCAAAAATAAAAATAATAATAACATTCACGCGCATAATATTTATAAATAAAGCAGATCAATAAATTTCTGGATTTTATGAATATTATGAAATAGAAATTTTCCTTAAAATGTTGGCATCTTAAGAAAAGAGTGAAAAAAAGTACTTATTTTCACTGCTTTTGGGTGAAAAAAAGTAATTTTTTATCACTGTTTCTAAAAAGTACGCACGTATCTGATATTAAAATTACAGTGTAAAAATCGGATTTTTTTTCACGCAATTATAAAAAAAATAATTTATAAACCAATTCTTCCTCTGAGTTTTTTTCTAATTAAAAAAAACAAAGAATCGATTAAAAGACAGATGGAAATCTACTTCATTCGTCTGAATATATCTGTACCGTTTAGTAGAATGATAATCGATGTCCAGTGTTAAAATAGAACAACAACCCTTTTTCTGCTAACAAAGATTATAATAGGAAAACTTTTAAGAATTCTTCGCTCAAGCTAAAACTCCCATCAAATATATTTAAATTAGAAAAATGGAGGTGCGTTGGAAAGATCAAAGAATTCCAGAAATTGAATGAGCTGGTGGAATGGTTTGGAAATGCTTTTCATATCTTTTCATGTCATCTCTTTAGGGAATAACGAACGTAAAAATATAATTAAAATATTTAATATATCAATAATTAAATAATAATAGTTAATAATTAAAGGACAACTTTTGATGTAAGCGCGTTCTAAAAAATGTATTTCATAAAATGGATGAATTAGCATTTTATAGAATTGCTCATAATAGACTTACGCCATTGTTAATAACAAGCAAATTTAATGCACATCAGACAAACACCACAGCTTCTTTTAATCAAATTCAACCGTTTGTAAGTTTGATTGAGTTGGATTTGGTTATTTCGCATTAAAGCTATAAATGGGCTATTTAAAGAGCTGTAAAATTTCGAATGCACCAAACGGAGCTTGCCAGTTATCTCTTTGAATAGGAATGTTTCAGATGATGTAACGCTATTGTTTTCGTTTGTACTGGATTTCATTGGTTGCTTCGGTTTCACGTACTGCGATTTCATTAGTTGCTTCGGTTTCACTATCAAAATGTCCGATATAGGCGAAAATAATTTATGTTTTTTTTCTGTGCAAGCTTTCTTTCACAAATGTTTTAAATAACCAACAGCCCAGCAAGAAGTTGGTATTTAAAAAATTTAGTAAGTAAAATATTACTAGAAAATTTATTTTCGAATACCAAAAACAAAAGTAATTCCAGGCGAGAACACTAAAACTACACAAAGGTTATTTTCAGACCAGAGGATACGCAACAGCAACCCTCATAACTTATTTTTCTTTGATCGAAATGGGCAGCTAAAAAATCCGGCAAATAAAAATACCCCCTGTAGAGGAAGTGCACTTAAAATATGCTCCAAAGTCCCAACGCTGCATATGATGTTACTCATAAAAGTTGCGTTGGGTGCCCACTCAGGTGTCGCTCGTCACTTGACTGGTCCTCAATTATAACGCTCATCACCAATAGCTCTCTTGTGGCTCTAGTGCGACGATAACTCAAATTTGATCGAAATCTGTTCGTGTTTTAGATTTAGAGTTGGGTTAACGTTGCATTAGAGCTACACGAGGGATAGCCAATGTTTAAGAGGGATTGTCAGTCCCATAGAGCTAATGCGTTAGTTTCGGAATAACAACTTTCGCAGAAATATTGCTTTGCCATGTTAGCCCTTTTTCCTCAGTTATGGGAATCATTATAACATAGAAATGAAACAAATTTTTGAAACGAAAATGTTATCTAGGTATTTAATTATACATATTTGAAGTTTTAAAATGCTCATAATATCCAGCAGATGGCGACGCTATTAAAACTATCAATTAATAATTAAATAACCGGATGTTATTTTCTATTCAATTTTGTTTTAAATTGATGTGATGATTCTCACAATTGGTGAAAATGGGATAACATGGCAAAGCAATTCTTTTGCAAAAGTTGTGATTTCAAAACTAATGCATTAGCTCTATGGGACTGGCAGTACCTCTTAAAAAAAGCGGTCCTATTGAAAGTGAAACAGTCTGGCTCCAGCCCACTCATTGATTGTAGCTCGGCTAAAAGCCTCTTCATGATAATATTTTTCCACTTTTCGCGTTAGGTGGAAGTAAAACTATAAAAACTGGTTGTTTTATATAAAACTTTATTGTCCAAGATACATTAAAAACGTTAAAATATTTGCATCAATCAAACTACAATACATAAAAAAGTTTTAAAGTTAAATTCTGTACTCTAGTGATAAAGAGTCACTCTACAATCCAAAACACTGAACAGCCTTTTTCTACTAAAGTTAGAGAACTATTTATGTATATATGCTTCATAAAATGGCCATTCCAGTACTTGCGTATGTTTCACATAAATAAAAAAAATGTTTCAAAAATATCTTATGTTTGGGGTAATTCTAACATCCTTTTACGTACGTCCTTTTCAAAACGTTCTTTTTGAAAAGGTATGTAGGACGGATAAAAATCGGAGCTCGGTTTTTCGATTCCAATGTCGGATTTCAATGCAGTTCCATTCTCGTTGGATTCTAAATTAATGTTTTCTCTTGACTGAAATAAACTTTTAAAAGAACGCCTCTTCGTGCCTATTCCTTTGTTCAAGTTATTCTTGGAGTTCACTCTTTTCATCTTGGAGAAACAATTTACGAAATTCAGTTTCATTTTTGCGAATGTCGAAGAACCAGTTGTATTCAATGACGAGTTGAACTTCGAATCGTTGACAGATGGGCGAGTTATTTCAACTGATTGACTGAAGTCCTTAAATTTGTCACTTTCATTTCCATGATCAAATTTTCTGGTTGCCAACAGCGAGCTCGACACTGATCTCCGCCGTTTCCTGGCCTCCTGCTTTACAGCCATAGAATATCCGACAGTTTTCCAATATGGTGTCGATGGATAATCGCCAGAGCGGTCCAGTTCATCATTATCTGAATCGTTGGAAGATTTCTGCCGAAAAGGGAATGTGTATCTTTTCAGCAGTTCTGGAATAACCGGTAATTCTTCAGGCACAGGTGAATCGATCGATAAACAATCATTACCAGTTCCACCAGTATCAGAATTGATAGAATGTTTGTGATTATGTGGGAAACCGTTTCGATTTTTTGGAAAGGAAGGACACTGACCATCCGGATCGGAAGAATCAAGGATATTTTTAGATGATGTAAAGTTGGTAATATCTGAAGAGGACATTGCTGACTGCTGACCAATACTAGAATTTGATTGCCAATTTCTGATTTTATACGGTCTTTGATTTTCCTTCGGTTCGATCCACTGTTCAAGTCTCTTTTGTCGGTATGGAAAGAAATATTTCTTTGTTGATTCTGGACTTATAATTTGGTTTGGGTTGGTTCTTTCCAAAGGGATTCCACTACTTGCATCTAATGGTAGAACTGAAACAGGATGTTTCAATGCTGAAGTGTCTGAACTTGGTGATTTACAGTTTCTGAGAATATATTTCCTAGCGCATACATTAGCATCCTGCTTGCCTCTGTTCAAATTGTTCAGTTCCAGAGACATCTGTGGAACTTCGTTTGCTCTTTTTTCAACGCCACAGCCCTCTTTCGAAAGTGACCCTTCTAAAAACAAAATGAGTTACGATCTTGTATAGCAAATGATAATGTGGTACGGATGTTTCTTACATTATCAAATTCAGGATTTACATTTAAGTTATATCATTTTATTATTTTTTTTTATCAAATAATCCTCTCATAACCCTTTAAAAATTATATACGTTAATACATTAAGTAATTTTCTAATACTTTTTATATACATTTATAATCTTACCATCACTCCTTTGTTCCTGGCTGTTGTTCGCTGCCAAAAGATCGTATCCGAGGTTCATCCATCGTGGTACAGGAATAATCTCCGTGCAGCACAATACCAGAATCAGCATCTGATACAGAAGCACAATCAAGAACATGGCAACTTTTGGCAAGAAGTCATGGCAGGTGGACAACACCAAAGCCAAGATGAGGGACTGATAGACCAGGTGTGTGCGTGCAAGATGGCTCAGTGGCATATTTATTAGGATAAGGATGCTGTTACAGATGCAGAAGTTTCATGTGCAAGACCGCACCTGGAAGTATCATAAAGAAACCGTCTAGAATAAATAACAGATAAAATCCGAATGGAACCATGGTGCACGAGTTGCAAAATTAGGTAGAAATACGTGTCAGAAAATTTTTCTACATATCGTTGGTAAAATGACAAAACCGCGAATGTGCAAAAACCATTTTGGCACAGGGATGGTAAACCGGTTTTTAGCTTCGGTTAAATGGGCAAAAATAGTTCGTTAGCTGAACCGGTTAAAACTGTAGAACCGGTTTGAATAAAATTTTAACAGTCTAAACTGAAGGTTATGGTCAGTTTGAATTATCGTCGCACTAGAGCTACACGTCGGCTATTGGCTACGGGCTTCGTAATTTAGAACCACAGTCGAGTGACGAGCAGACACCCCCTGAACAGGAAAATTTTAATGCTGCTAAATGAATAAATGGATTATGGCGTCATAAAATATATAATAATAGATTTGTATGATATGGGTTTATTATTTATTAACACTCTTTGCGAAAAATGCCCTAATGCATCAAGAACTATGCCACCCGTAATGCTATTCCAATGACACGCGGCAACAAAAATCTTAAGAAAGAAGAGCAGGAAGTGCTATTTTTAATTAAAAAAACAGACGTAACTTTTAATTTAAATTTCATTGTTAATAAATGTAAAATGGCGTCTTAAAATAAATTATTCCTTCTGATAAGGCGTTTTTTGCGATTTTTATGTTTTTCAGGAAGTATTCGAAAATCATACCTTCGAGATATTTTTTAAGTCAAGAAATCGGTATCGGCTCGTTACATGATTTTGGTTCTAAATTACGACTCCCGTCGCCAAATCCACCAGATAGATATGCCCGTAGCACCAGATAGATTTCTAACGATAGATATGATAAATATGCTCCAAAGTCCCTGATTGGTTGATGCATTAATGTTGCTAAATATGGGTCCAAGTAGCTGCAACGTCTGTTGTGTTGGTAGACATATATTCAGGTTTGTGTGCTTGGTCAGCGACCCGCTTATAAACCTTCGTCAAGTAAGACAGACACAAGAGACAACACACACACATAAGTGGATCCATCTAATTTTTAGAGACAGAGGCCAACTAGAGGATCCCCAGAATTGGCTTGTCACCCCCAGAGGTATTGATTTGGTATGGGAACTTAGAGGACTTTCGGACCCAACAGATTTAACGAGCACGTACTCCGCATATACTCGGTAGGTCTTCAGTGGTACCGGAACTCGACCGCAGGACCTTCCGATCCCGAGACGCTGACCACTAGGATCACTACGGCCCTAAGTCCCTGATGCGGTGCGTACGATGTCGCCATTAAAAGTCGAGTTAGATGCCTATTCAGGTGTCGACTCGTCACACGATTGTAGTTCTAAATTATGACACCCGTCGCCAATAGCCCTATTTGTAGCTCTAGTGCGACGATTATTCAAACATATCCTAAATGGACAGCCGGCATCGTTTAACAAACCAAGCAACTGGAACCGGTTTTTTAAAGGATCGGTTTTTAGTTACATTTAGCTGGTCGCAATTAAACCGGAAGGGGGGGGGGGGGGGAATTGAACCGAGAAGCGGTTCCATTTTTCAAAAACCGTAAATCCCTAGAATCTGCACATTCGTGGTTTTGTCATTTGACCGACGATATGGTGCATACCTGTAGAAGTAAGTAAATTTTGTAAACATGTCACATTTAAATATCAAATAGAGAATACCTATCGTGACGGTTTTTAGCGGCGGTGATAGCGTGCTAATCGAATTTCTTTGGTCTTGAAGGAAGCTCTTCGGGCAGTTAGTTTTTACTTTTTGCTTGCTTAAGTATTTAACTTGCATTGTTTTGTTATCGTCTCTTTCTTGCCAAGTCAGGTATTTATAATTTTTCTCCTTTGTTGAGTAGAGAGGGGTTCCGCCCCCTCTGGTTTCTTCCCTGCCACGATGGCAGGTTCATCTGATGGAAAAATGGATTTTACAGTCTCGAACCTCAATCTTCTAAAACCCCAACTTCGTCATAAAGACGTTGTTGACATTGTGTTTAATTCGGGATTTACCGGAGAATACATAGTCACAATTAAAGGTAATACTGGAATTCCTAAATCTCACCCTAAACTTCTGAAGGATAACATCTCACTTAAAATCACTCAACCCAAAAAGATAGAAAGTGTTAGACACACTAAAACTGGCTTAATTTGCTCAACATATGATCATACAACAGCTAAGGAACTTCTCGACATTAAACTTCTGCTTTCAATACAAACCACCACAGAAATAAACAATTCCAACTTCACATCTAGATTTGTCCTCCACAATATTCCTACCGACATCTCCCTCGACGAACTCAAATCTGAAATTGAATGTGAAAATAACCTAATAGTTTTTGAATGTCGACGATTCACCAAAAAATCATCTGGAGGTTTCTCCCCCACGGAATCAGTCCTTATCACAGTGATCGGCACAATTCTGCCGCCAAAAATAAAACTATTCTATGAAATTAAATACATCTCCTTATTCATTGATAGACCTAGAATCTGCCTAAACTGCTGCTCATTTACCCATCCCACTAAATACTGCACCGAACAAAAAAAAATGCTCCAACTGCGGCGAAAACCACGATAGAGCCACTTGCAAAAATCCATCCAAATGCCCAAACTGTGGAGGTTCACATAACGCTCTAAGTGATGAATGTGCCAAAAAAATTGAGGAAGCGAACTTTTCAAAATTCAAATGTGAAAAACGGTTATCATTTTCAGAAGCACGTAAATCATATCAAACTTCAAACAATAGCTACGCAAAAATTACCCAACCAAAAAAAGATCTATCCCAGTTCATTTCCCGAGATGAATTCACAAAAAGTCTGTCTGATTTAAAAACAAACTTTGAAAATACAATTGTTAACGCTCTTAAAGAGCAGGCTAACACTCTATTCCAAATGTTTTCTTCCATGATACAACAATTCACCTCAAGTTCTACCCCTTCTATCCATGATATCTCTTTAAAATCCAAGGTACCTCCCACCAGCCCCCCAGACAGTAAGAAACAAAACACAAATTCAACACCAGATATTCCACATATTCCTGTTCCTTCCAATACCCCAACTACATCTCCCTTTACTGGTCATTCCAATACGCCAACTGCACCTTTTACCGTTCCATCCAACACTCTGCTTTCGTCTTCCTTTATAGCGTCATTAGATGACAAATCCAAACCAAACAAATTCAGTACCCCTTCAATGAGTAGAAATCTCGACTTACCCAATCCTGATCAATTTTCAAGTTAATGTTTTTTTTTCTGCATTCAAATATCATTCGAATACCTTCTTCACCTTGCTTAGTTTTTAAAATGGCTCACTTTTTCGCTTTCATTAGTTTTTTAAAGTTATTAGTCGTTTTTATTATAGTTTGCTTATCACTTTGTTTACCTTGTGTAGCTAGAAGCTTATTTATATCCTTTTTTAATGTCTGCATCTCATAACTTAAAAATTGTGCAGTGGAACACTCGTGGGCTGCTAAACAAACAACATTGGCTGAAAAGTGAAAATTTTCCTGATTTTGATATCCTTGTTTGCCAAGAAACCTTTTTAAAACAACATTTAAACTTTAACATATCTGGTTATATCACTTACAGAGAGGATCGTCCCCTCCCCACTAAAGGTGGTGGACTTATTATTTCCCATAAAAAAGATCTTTCTAGCTCCAGAATCAACCTTCAAAATCAATATAGCAATGACATTGAAATCATGGCAGTCAATATTGTTACTCCACCTTTTAAAATTACCATAATCAATATTTATTCCCCTAAGGGCAGATTTTCTGAAACCTGGCTCAATAGTTTAGTTGATCAACTTATTCCACCATTTGTTATTATGGGAGATTTTAATATCAACCATCAATCATTGGGATCCTCTAATAATTCTGTCGATGGTGAAAGGGTGATCGACTGGATTGTTGGTAATAACTTAAATATTCTCAATACCCACCTACCTACTAGAATTTCAAATAATTCCTCTTCCCTTTTAGATCTTTCCATAGTGTCCCCAGATTTATATATTTTTTGCTCACATAAAATTATTCAAGATCCTTTTGATAGCGACCATCTTCCTATACAAATTTTAATTAATTATAACAACCCCATTGATGTCTCATTTCGTAAAGTTATCCTCTGGAAAGATATTGAAAAACATTTTAGTTCAAACCCTTCAACTCCTCCACATATTCAGTCCTATAGAGATTTTCAGGAATTTGCACAACTTTAGTCAAGAAAAATTCGAAAGAAATTAAAATCAAGACTAAGAAATTTGGCCTTGGTGGAACAGCCAATGCAGCCTCTTGCAGGGTCAGAAAAGAAAATTTTTGAGGATAGCTCTCAAAACTTTAAACTTATCAGCCTGGATTCAATTTAAAAAAACTTCATCAAAACTCAGAAACCTGGTAAAAAACTTAGACTTTTGGAGCAATACATGTGAGGAAGGAGCAGACTCAAAAAAAATCTTTAAAATTATTAACAGTATACATAATAGAACCAATCTACCTCCTCAAAATAATCTAATTATTACCTCTAATAATAGTACAGTATCTGACTCAGGCATACAATCTAACCTTTTTGCTCAACACTTCTCTGATCAAAATGACATGGTTCCTATCCCTTACACTGAGAGTGATTACAATTCAGAATATAATAAAAATTTCACCCTCACCGAAATTCAAAACGGTATCAAATCACTAAAAAACACTTCTCCAGGAAATGACCAGATTAGTGCAAAATTTTTAAAACTCCTCCCACTTTCTTACATTGATACTCTATTAGGACTTTTCAACGGCATCTGGAACTCCAATGAATTCCCATACGAATGGTCGGTTTCAAAAGTTATCCCAATCCTCAAACCTGGGAAACCTTCACAGGATATTTCCTCTTACCGTCCCATTTCGCTTACTTCAGTTTGCTGTAAACTTTTCGAAAAAATGTTGCTTTCACGTATCATCAGGTTTACTGTCTCCTCAAAATTCCATAACAACCTTTGTGGTTTCATTCCTCATAAAGACTGCAACTATGCACTGTCCTTAATACATCATAAGATAACTTTGGCAAAAAACGAAAACAAATACTGTTTTTTATTAAACTTGACATTACGGCAGCCTACGATACAGTGTGGAGAGACGGGTTAATGGTAAAAATTCTTAGCCTAGGCATCAGAGGCAAAGCTGCATTCTTCATCCACCGTTTCCTAAGTAATAGGAGTATCTTTGTTGCCTGGAGGAACTCTAGTCTCTCAACCCTTTCCTTGTAATCTAGGAGTCCCACAGGGGGCGTGTACATCTCCATTTCTGTTTTCCATTTACATGCATGACATCTTCGAAGTCATCCCTGATGAAGTTGATTGTTTAACTTATGCAGATGACATTTTTATTCTTCACAGTGACAAAGACCTCAACAGATTAATTTTTAAAATTCAGTTAACCCTCAATAACATAAATGATTGGTGCAATATCTGGAAATTAAGTATCAACCCTTCAAAATGTGAAATTATTAATTTTTCAAACAAAATGGTGAAAACTTCAAATTGGTTTCACTTGAATAATCAACCTATCCCCACAGTCGACAATATTAAAATTCTGGGCATTATCTTCTCTACAAGTCTAACTTTCAAACATCATTTCAACGACTTAAAGAAAAAATCTATTAAAAAACTTAATGCCATCAAAGCTATAGCTTCTAACTCTTGGGGCACTAGGACCTTCCATCTCATAAAAATTGTTAACTATGTTATTAGAAGCTCACTTGACTATGGTTGCCCGATTTTCTTAACCTCCTGTAAGTCTGATTTACAAAAACTCGAAATCATCTACAATCAGGCCATCAGGATTGCAACTGGTCTTCCTCGCTGGACTCCAATTCCAGTTCTCCTACAGGAGGCAAGGGTTTCTCCTCTGTTTCATAGGCACCTCTTTTTAGCTCAAAAATTTTATCTCAAGCAGTTTGCATGTCCTAAATATTTTTTCAAATCTAGCCAAACTGAACCGTCTTCAACGCCCCATTACCCTGGGAAAACACCTCAGCGACCTCGCTGTCAAGTTAGGTATCAACACAAATTACATTCTCTCCAAAGAACTCCCGAGCCCTAAAAACAACAAGTTCCGAATTCATTCACATAGCTATCCTTTTCAGTACAAAGATCTCTCGGATTCCACAATTGCTAAACTTTTCTTAGAATATAAAAACCAGTTTAGTGAATCCACAATTTTTATCTCAACAGATGCCTCAAAAACAAATAGCTCATGCAAAATCGCTGCCATTGACTTTGCTAATAATAGTACTGTTTCAGGTAGTATTTCAAATATAAACAGCATTTTAACAGGTGAAATTCTGGCTCTTATCCTAGCAGTGATTTCTTATGTTAATTCAGTTTCTTCATACGTTATTTTCTCTGACAGTTTATCCACGATTTCGGCCCTTCAGTCAATAAATCTAAAATCCAATAGTGCAATCATTACTCTTCATAACCTCATTCTGTCTAAATGTAACCTGTGTAAAAGCCTCGATCTTGTCTGGACTCCTGGTCACAAGGGCATCTTGGAAAATGAAAGAGCAGACATTGCAGCTAGATTGGCCCCAGACAAAGTTATCCTTGAACTGGTTTCACTGGAAGATATCTCTCAGACCTTAAAAACCATTTCCTTTAAAGAAGGCCTCAAGTTCTGGATCGATAGTAAATACTCCTCATCTTTTGGCCATTTGTCATCTGTCAAAGCAAGGCACCTGCTTCTCCCACCTAATAGAAAATTTGATGTCTTGCTATCTCGTTTTCGAACGAGATCTTTCCCAACAAATTCTAAACTACATAATCTAGATCCTAATATTTCACCTGACTGCCCTTTATGTAAAGTTCCGGAAACTATTGATCATGTGTTTCTCTCGTGTGATCGATTCAATTCATCTAGAGATCGGTTCAGAGAAAAAATGGGGATTCTTCCACTCTCATTTAGTTGGATTTTTGATCTGTCCGAAAGGGCTTCCTTTAAGACGTACGCAACGATCAAATTCATAAGTGATATCCTAAAAATTCTCCAACCTTAGGTCTTTTTTCGTGTTTTTTTACAGGGTTTTTTCTCCTCCCGGACGACTGAGATGAAGCAGCCTTTGGGCGAGCACATCTCATTTCAACCAAATCAAATCAAAACCTATCGTGACCAAATGTAACATAACGCAAATTTATGATGTTTTATATCTTATTGTGACCTATTATAAAAGTATTAAATAAAAATACTCGAAGATAAAATCCCAGAAATTAGCTGCTTTTCTGTTGTATTTTGCTCAAAAAAAGATTTTTCAATAGGCACCTAGTTAGTTTAATTGTAGTTGGCGTGTAATCTATATAACATTTTAAGAAAACTATAAAAAAAAATTTACTGTAATAAATGGTGCTCCCCATAAAAAAAAATACTTGAAAATGACTTATTTTACAGATACATTTCTTAATGGTACACATAGCTGTACTAGTTGACTTAAGCGCCTTCAGAGAAACTGCGCAAATGCCGGCAAATATCACAGTGGTTAACCAATCCGGTGCAGCTGCGCCTTCAAGGAAGCGGAGTGCCAGGAAATATCAAAAATATGCTACAGCAGCTCTCTACAGAATGCATTAGCTGGCCTTTAATAAACTAGAAATCGTTGTACATATGTCTAAATATAAACTAATATTCAAATCTCTAGTTGAAAGTTACATGGAAAATCATATTTTGACGCTGAACTATAAACTATAAAGGAGGGCACCCAGCGCAACCCTGAACAGTATTAAAAAATTTAGAGCTTGTTTTCACCTTAAATATGGGTCCAAGTAGCTGCAACGTCTGTGTGGTGAAATGTTTCGACTTTTCGGTGTTCGGTTTAAATCATTTCACAAATTTTTGTTTCCAAAACCTGAAAAAAAGCTCAACCTAAAATATGCCAAAATATTTCACCACACAGCCGTTGAAGCTACTAGGAACCCTTATTATGGTAAAACCATGCATAAAATAAACTTATTGAACAGAGATGTTAACTTCACAGCAAAACGGGAATCAGAGTTGTAGTTAGTTCAATCGTCGAAATTTCAATTTCTTCTTACTAGATTTATAATTTTAACCTTAAGGTTACGCCAAATTACCTTAAAACCTAAGATTATTAGTTCCAACTAATTACTAAGTGTTGTACTTATTCACAGTTTCAAAAGTATGAGATTTCAACAGCTTGATTGTACCATGGACAGATTTTAATTTAGTTTTCTAATCAGTTTAACAACACATCAGTTTAAACACATTCTATCGTTGGACTAATTAAACGTAACTGAACACAAGGAAACAGTAATTGTAAAACTTCGAGACAACCCCACGAAAAACATAAAGTTGAACTTTGTAACCAACAGCAACAACAGATTAAACATTTTTTACAAATTAATTTCTTTAAATACTTATCTTCTAACTTTAAAAAATATATCGCATACTTACAGTCGTACATACGTAAGTCCTATAATAATAGTAAGCTACAAATTATTACATGTCGTAGTCCGCAAACACTAAAAACATTTATTCTGTTAGCTTAACTCTGGAAACAGAGGGCATACGTTTTAAGTTTTTTTGGTTGTGAAAACATCACACTAGAACTGGATAGTTGACTGATGACAGTACTATACTACATCACAAGGCTAGCACTTAACCCTTTCAGTCTCAGTGATGCCATTTGGCATCATCATGTTTCTGATCATAATTTAAAAAAATAATAGGGCTGACATCTATTGGGATTAATAAAAAATATTTTCTAATAGAAAAAAGTTTGAAGAATCGAATGATGTGCTTTTTGATATCATAAATGGTTATAGACAATCAGGAAAAAATTTCTAAAATGATGATGCCAAATTGTCATTGGGACTGAAAGGGTTAAATCTATAGACACAAAATTTATTGATTATACTTTACTAGGCAGAATCGTAATCTATTTCTCTTTATTTGACTTATTTCCTTTTATATCGCGTTAGGGACAACTCAAATGACTTCTACAACAACAGGCTGAAGTTCAAAATTATGCAACAATGTACCAGAGTGAGTGATTGATTGAATGAGTTGAGATATGTGCCCGCCCTAAGGCTGCTTCATGCACAGACAAGAAGCTAACCGTCTCCACCCCCATAGACATAGTAACAAGTTTAGTCACTGGGAGCTACAAGTGTAGTCGTTTCCGGCTGCCTATTTTTAGCTCAATTTAGGAGCTTTAACATAGCCAAAAACGCCTCGTAATTTAGAACCCTGGTCACAACACAGCTATAAACGTTTCAGTGAATATAATATATTCACTGAAAATTAAGTGTGCATAATTTAATTTTTAAATATATTTTTAATTTCATGGGCACACATTTAAGTCTTGAGTGGTAGCCATTGCCGTATTTCGGCCTAGGCCTACAAGGCCTGGTCCTAGGGGCCCAATCAGGAAGGGGGCCCTTAAAAAGATAAAATCGCCTGAAAATCACCGAACTCCGAAAACTTATCGCCCGACGGCCTCAAAACTTGCCAAATATGCGAAAAATCGCCAGACCTTTGGTAACATACCTAGAACCTTTGATCATTATGAGTCGAAAGCTATTGAAAAATCCAGTGAAAATAGCTATGCATATGACATACGGAGGAAACGTAAGCGTAAAGTCCAGTTCGGCGAAGTAAAAGGAAACGAAACCGAACTCTCTGGCAGGAACAGATTCTGGATTCAGAGTTACATTTTTTAACGCCATTATACACTGCTCAAAACAATTAGGGGGACACTTTGCGTACTTTTGTTAACCCTTTCAGTTCCAACTTTTTACTTTATTTCTAAAAATCTAAAATTTGTTAAATAGATTCATCATGCATCCTGAATGAAATGGTAAAAAACAGGGAAAAATACTAATTTTTAAACTAAAATTTAAGGGGAAACAAATTGGAATCATAACTTTTGAATAAATTATAACAATAATTTTTTTCAAATCTTTGTTATACAAAAGTTAAAATTAATTTTTTATAATTGCGTGAAAAAAATCCGATTTTACACCATAATTTTAATATCAGACGCGTGCGAAAAGTTATACTTTTTAGAAACAGTGATAAAAAAAATTACTTTTTTATAATATCGTGCAAAAAACTAGCTTTTTCAAATCAATGATCGTGGCAAAAGTTATGCTTTTAACGTGATGCTTTGAGATTTGATTTTTTTCACGTAATTTTAAAAATTAGTGTATGAAACACGTGTGAAAAGTAAACTTTTTAAAACACGTGTCATTCACACGTGTCAAAATCCACTAGTTTTAAAAAGTGTTACTTTTCACACTTGTTGCATAATAGTTATTTATGCAACAAGTGTGAAAAGTAACACTTTTTAAAATTAGTGGATTTTGACACATGTGAATGACACGTGTTTAAAAAAGTTTACTTTTCACACGTGTTTCATACACTATTTTTTATAATTACGTGAAAAAAATCAAATTTCATTGGTTCAAAAAAAATTCACGTGCTAATTGTTTTACGTAAAGAAGATCGGCATCGATAAATCTCTGGAACTACAAAAGGTAAACTTATTTTTTAGTTTAAAGTTAAACATTTGAACATGGATACTGATTCAAAACTAAAAATAATAATAACATTCACGCTCATAATATTTATAAATAAAGCAGATCAATAAATTTCTGGATTTTATGAACATTATGAAATAGAAATTTTACTTTAAATGTTGGCATCTTATGAAAAGAGTGAAAAAAAAGTACTTTTTATCACTGCTTTTGGGTGAAAAAAAGTAATTTTTTATCATTGTTTCTAAAAAGTATAACTTTTCGCACGCGTTTGATATAAAATTATAGAGTAAAAATCGGATTTTTTTCACACAATTACAAAAATAATTATTTAAACTTCTCAGAATACAAGAATGAAGAATTTAGAGTCAATTTATTTTATAAAATTTTTTGAGAGTGAATTTTATTTTTCCATGTTTTTCATATTTTCATTTAATTAAAAACAAACATTATTTAATTCTTCAAAAGACATGATTCTTCCGTCTAACGATAAATAAGTGCGAGCTCAACTTAGTGAGAGAAAAAAAAATCGCAAGCTGATAATTTTAAATAGAATCATAGGGGGGTGAAAGGGTTTAAATCATGCGCTCCCCTAATTGTTTTGAGCAGTGTAGATAGGCTAATTCCAGAACTACGGAGACGCGGATCTACTTATGAGGAGTTGAGAAAAAAGTTTGACTTTCTTACGAAACTACATCGTTTGGAATCTGAAGACATCGACATCAGTGAAGGAGCCAGAAACCTTAGAACTTTTTATCCGGGGGATTTGGATACGACTTTGGAAAACGAGTGTCTGCACCTGCAAGCTCATTTGCCATCGAATGGTGAAGTTAAATAGTTATCGTCACTGAAGATATAAATACTTGTCGAAAAAAGGCTTTTTGGACATATATCCAAACGTAGGAATTGCGCTCCCAATGCTGTTGTGTAACCAGCGTCAAACTGCTCAGCAGAACGGTCGTTTTCAGAGCCAAGGATAGTCAAGAATTACTTAAGATCTAACATAGGAGAGAAAAGCCTCAACTCGCTCTCAGTAACGTACATAGAGTCAGAAATAATGCAGTCAATTGACTAAGATGACGGCATTCGTTCTTTTACACAGAAGAAAGTTCGCCGTGTGATTTAATAATTTTTATAGAATAACTATAGCAACATACTGTATTATTCTGATGTTTATTAAAGTCGATTAAAAATTATATGTTCTGTACTAGTGTATTTAATTTGCTAAATTTCCAATATAGCTTCGAGATGGTGGGGGGCCCCAAATGTCAAGTGCCTAGGGGTCCTGGGTCTTTAAATCCGGCACTGGTGGTAGCAGTTCTACAGGAGACTGGAGAGTGAATATAAGAGCTCGATTGGTGAATGAATGCAGTGGGCTGAGCTTACCGTGTCAAACCACCAATGAAATGCAGGAGTGGTACGTCACGAAAAACAAGTCAATTAAGAAAAGTGAAAATTACACGAGTTACGAAACGTTTATAGCTGTGTTAAAATCTTCTTTTGGCGGTTACAAATAAGCTGCCAAAAACGTTTCAAACCAGTCAAAATAGTAACAATTTTCGTCCCTTGAACAGTGTTCTAAATTACGAAGTGTTATTGGCTGTGTTAAAGCTATTAAAGGAGGCTAGAAATAGGCAGCCCGAAACGACTACACTAATAACAAGTTTAGTCACAAGGGGCGCTACAAATGTTGATGACGTCTAAGGGTGTGGAGGCTTTTCGCCTCATTCACCTACGTAAGTGCGCAGTCTGGTTAGCATCTTGTCTGTGGTCGGTAAGGTAATGCATATGAATAGGTTTCAACACATAACCAAGTTATGGCCCACTTCAATTTTAAAAATATAGATAGTATAGTTCCAAATTAATCCAAATTAAATTTTGGCCCGTACTTTCCTGGTTTTGTTTTTAATTCAAAAGATTTTTTTTTAAATGGAAAAGTAGGAATTGACATGCTGAAAAGCGGAGATGCCCTTCCGTATCCCCCTTCCAAAATCGGTTATATCTCTCAGATCATCTTATTATTTTTGCTTTTTGTTAGAAACAGTGGCGTAGCCAGAATTGTTCTAAGGGGTTACAAAAGTTTGAAGTTGCCGACTCGGTTTAAAGGAAACTTCATTAAAATACATTATCAATTTAGTTGGTAACTGAAAATGCTAATCAATGAATATTAATAATTATAACTAATTACCATTATCTGTTTAGAACAAAATGAGGTGGTGGTGGAAAGCTATAAATTGAGGGTGCGTCACCGAAGACCCCCCCCCCCCCCCCCAGCACTCCCGACCTCTTTGTTCCGAGAAAAAGAGTGGGTAAATCCACGGTGAATGAAACAAAATCTAATTACACAGTCCTCCTCGCTTTCAGAGAATATATATTCTTGTCCTCCCCACAAACAGGAAGCAGCGTTTCCTTTTATAGTTTTACAGAATGAACTAAAGTAGGACAAACCGGACATTTTTAATGAAATATATTGCATTAAAAATCAATGTATTTTTAATATTCTTGATGCATTAATGTTGCTATATACCCTATTAGTTACAAATTAATTGTGTCAGAAGTCAGAAAAACAGTTTATGTTTATTATATTTTAATTTTTCTCTTATTTCATACGAATTAATAGCTAAATTTTAACTATTTTTTTAACTGACCTTTGCATTAAATTATAAGCGCATTATTAATTATTAAAACATATCATGTAAATTGTCCGTTTTCCTACGTACGGAATATATCTCTTTAAAAATATAATAAAAACTTTAAATTATCTTATAAACTTTTTTTGTTGGGTTTAAAAAGTTTAGTTGGGCTGAATTACGTATGAAAATTTTATCATGAGATAACCTTATACAGAAATACATTCAGAAAAAAATGGTATTCAAACAACGCAAATGGAACACGAGTATTATGTAAAAAAAAATGCAAATTATACAATATTGTGTTGTTTCAATGAACTGAAGATCGCGCAAGGAGACGATTATAATAACCATGCGCGATTGACGAAAAACGGCGTCACCAAAATTTTGTTATTCTTACAATCCGGCCATTTTATATAAAGTGGTTCTATGTAAAAATTAATACAGCAATTCAAAAAAGTTAACTTTTTAATGAATAAATGTTTGATCTCTCTCATTTTAAATATTTCTACTTAAAAAAATATATATAACTTTAAATCGGATTTTTTTGCGGTTTTTAATACATATTTTAAAAAAATCTTTGTAAAAGTATTTTTTTATACTGTGAAATAGCCTCACTTTAAATCAAAGAGCTATATGTAAGGAACAAACTATAAAAAAATTCATAATGATATCTCATATAGTTCCTGAGAAAAATGTTCCTGAAGTTAGTAAAATTAACATGGGCGAGATAGAACCATCCGACTCCCCTTAATATTATAATATACAACGATGACTTGTATATTATGCAAATTTGTACTCTTTATGCCAATCAATCTTTCTCCAAGGATATTAAAAGCACCTTGCTGTTATATCCTCAGTTAGTCCCTGCAGTTAATTTTAGTCTACCTACTTTCCTTTTTTTAATTCGAAATAATTAAACACAAGAAGTTCTAAAGGTAAAATAGCCTACTTTCCCGTTATGAACCACTTCCACGCAATATTTATATAACATAGGGAGAGAAAAATCGCCAAACTCAGCTATTTCGTTGGAATCTAAACTTTTAAATGCCAAAATTGTCTATTTTCATTCATTTACTTTCGTCTATTCAATTAATATCCTCGATCGTTAGCTAAATTTTATTGCAATTCGAAGAATAATTGCGTACAATTGTTTATATCAATTCCTGCCATAGAATCCATTATCGTGACATCTGACGTAACTGTAAATTAAAACTAACCAGCTTTTGGAGCAAAAGATGGAACTCTGTTTGCCGCTTTCGTGGTAAACAAAATATAATCAAAGAATCATATTGTCTTTTTTAATTACGTCGGATCGCTTTCCGTCAGTCACTGGATCTTAAGCTAAAAATACTACTATCTTCAAAAGAAAATTTTCAATTATTCAAAAGTTAAAATTTAATTTAAACTGCTCAAAACAATTAGGGGAGCACTTTGCGTACTTTTATTACTCTTTCAGTCCCAACTTTTTATTTTTCGTTCCAAAAAAAAAAATCGTGAAATAGATTCATTATGCATTCAGAATGAAATGATAAAAAAACATGGGGGAAAATCTTAATTTTTTTAAAGTAGACTTTAAGGGAAAAAATTGAAATTATACCTTTTGAATAAATTATAACATTAACTTTTATAACACCTAATTTGTTTTAAAAAAAATAGTTAAAATCTATTTTTAAACATCTAAAAATATGCAAGCATGAAGAATTTATGGTCAATTTATTTGCTAAAATTGTTTCAGAGTGAATTTTATTTTACCAAGTTTTTCATATTTTCATTTAATTAACTAGGGGGCTCCGCCCCCTGCTCGCTATCGCTCGCCAACCCCCGGATTCCCATAAGCCGCTTCGCCGCCGACTCGCTGGTGAACGTAACTTATCCAACCCAACTTTGCACAGGCCTATGCATATTTTGCAAGGTCCAGGATGCATGCCCTATGCATATTTTCCAGGTCTGTATCTATGACAAAATTATGTCGAGCCTTCGTAATATAGTTATATTCAGCCGCAAGCTCGCACCCTTGGATATTGCTACGCATCTCACTGGCTCGCAAGCTTTCATTCTTCCTCTCCGTGATCGCTATCGCTCACTAACCCCCGGGAATTGCTGTGCAATTCCCATTGGCCGCTTCGCGATCGGCTCGTTGCGCTCGCTCACATAAATAGGATTATGTGCTAGCAATTAAAAAAACAAATATGGAGCAGTACATACACTCGGCTCGCAAGCTCGCACCCTTGAATTGCTACGCAATCTCACTGGCTCGCAAGCTTGCATTCTTCCTCACCGCTCCCTGCTTGCTATCGCTCGCCAACCCCCGGGAATTTCTCCGCAATTCCATTGGACCGCTTCGCGGCCGGAAGGGGGCTACGCCACCTGCTCGCTATCGCTCAATAACTCCCTGAATTTAGGTGTCGGCTCGTCACTAGCCTGTGGCTCGAAATTATGACGGCCGTTGCCAATAGGCCTCACGTGCGAAGATGATTAAAAACTAACCTATCATCCAAAATATTTAAACTAAAAAAATCTGTAAACCTTCTATCTTGCTATAATATATTTTAAGGCAAAATTATTTTTATAATAAAAAAAATCTGTACCTTTTCTATATATAAACAGAAAACAAAAAAAAACTTGTTCATTTTAATGAAGATATATTTATATTTGCCTGAATTCTTCCACGTGCAAAGCAACTTTTGTAAAAAAGAACATGTTAAAGAACTGTTCTTTTTAAAAGAACAGAGCAGAGAGCAACTGTTCTTTAAAAAGAACGTAACAAAATCACGCATCTCTGATGTTTTCAGCCTGGGTGTTATATCAAAAGGAACCCCAATTTCGATTTCGTCAAACTTATTATAATTTTTAATTAAAAAACTAATTGGAAATTTGAAAAACAAAAAAAAGCCATCAAGGTATAAGGGAGACACAAAATTTTCCTTCCACAAAAATTTTGGACTTGTAACATCAATATTTCATCATGTTATGGCTGTTGACACTTTAAAGGCCTATACTGTAACATATAGAGAAATTTTTATTTTTAATTAAAAAACTAATTGGAAATTTGAAAGAAAAAAAAAAGGCATCGAGGCATAAGGGAGACACAACTTCCAAAAAATTTTGGTTTTGTAACATCAATATTTCATCATGTTATGGCTGCTGACACTTTAAAAGAGCTTACTTTTTTTAATATAGAGAAACATTCAATTCTTCAAAAGACATGATTCTTCCATCTATCGATACATAAGTGTGAGCTTAACTTATAGCAAGAAAAAAAATCGCAAGCCGTTGATTCCAAATGGAATCTTTGGGGGTGAAAGGGTATGTAAACCATGAGCTCCCCCAATTGTTTTGAGCAGTGTATTATGTAAACTATTAAATCTGTACCCTTAGGTAAACTTAAGTTTTTGTTTAACCTCTTCACTCCAGAGAATATAGCATCATTCCAGCCAAAAGTTAGTCAATTAAGTGTTATTATATCAAGCAAAATTGTTTAGGGATGGTAACTTTTCCCCCTTTTCCTATACCAACAATAAAATTTCTTACAGATTGCCAATATGTTTACTGAAAACTCAAAATTCTAAGGTCCAAAACTCCAAACTGCCTAGTTCATATGTCTTCCATTTCCAAGAGTGTTAATTCCTGGTGATTTAACCATAAAAAATAACGTTTACCAGACTCAGTCACCAATGACGATTGTGGTTGGCTCGGTACTTAAAAGTCAACTTTGAAGAATTTCATATATAACTTCGAGGTTGAACTTTTTAGCGCCTTTGGAGCACATGAGTTTACATGTGATCATATCACCAAGGACTTTTTGGAAATGGAAGACTTGTATATGACCACACATCACAATGACATGACTTTCTCATATCGCAAGAAATATATAAATGGGAAATGTTTTAGTAAACACCATGACAAAGTGAGAAATGTTTAGTGCATCCTAATACAGAGTGTTCCAAAAATGACTGGTCATTTTATAAACATTGTGTACATGGGCAATGTTTAGTGACCACTGAATCATGCAACATATTTTATAAAAGTAGATGGTAAAAGTAATGAACCAAGAAAAGAGGGAGAAAGGAGATTTAGAGTTTTATAATGATTATGAAAGATTATGTCGTTAGGACTAAAAACAGGCATTTTTGTTGATGATTTGAAGTTAATCGTGTTATAATTTTGACTAAATCGATAGTTTATAAAAACTATCCATTAATCAAATCAATATAAAAGGATCAGGCAGGCACAAAGGTCATGATAGAAGCTCCTACATGATCAAAGGTATTTGCATATCAACTACTGGGGGGTTCGAAATGTGCAACTGAAATTCAAGAAAATAAGATCTTAATAAGAAAACAACAAGCTCTTAAGTAATAAAGCTTTTAAATAATAAAACATTTTAATAAAAGAATTTTATTTTTGAAAATGTTTTTTTTTTTGCATAAGTTACAGAAGATTTTAGTGTGATATTATACAAATGCTATATGAAAGAACATTAATATTCATTTAGGCGAGATTTTTTTTCCCCACATAAGTTACAAGGAAAAGAAATCTTTGCTAATCAAGTTCTCATAGCTTCACCGCTGCCATTTACTACTTTGTGGCCACATTTCTCCAATTCAGCCCTAGAAGGGTAAATATATAATTAGGAAACACAGTACTATTGATAACAGATTAAATTTTAGGTTTAAAATAATTTTTAAATAATTATGTTTGAAAATTGGTGGTTCATTAAAAAGGAATTAAACGTTTTTAATGGGAAAAGTTCAAACCAAAACATAATATTTTTTTAATAATTAAAATTAAGTAAATTTACAAAGAGGAGAGTAGTCATGAATGGGCCCATTTTTGATTTTAATTTTTTAAATTTTGTCTAATTTGTATTCTTTGAATTCAAAATTTTTTGTAAATTAGCTCATTTAGTCCATTCAACCCTAAGAATGAGATAAAATTTGCCATTGAAGATTATGAATGGGCCACTAAATGAAATTCGATGTTGTACAGTGAGGAATTAAGAGGAAGTCAAACAAATCCTGACTTTCTTTTACTTCTTATATTAAGTCTATAACAGTTTTTTGGGGCATACTGCCTTTTCTTTTTAATTTATCAACTAACTGTTTCTTGCCTTGGGAAGTCCTATTTGATTTCACTCATGCCAGATTTTGAAAATGAAAGTTTTCAATTAATTATTTTTAACTTTATGGATGAAGAAATTTAAAAAGTGCATCATGCGAGCTTCCTAGACTTCCTTATAGTACAAATACCAGTTAATAAAAACATAAGACAAAGGCCTAAACTTTTAGAGCATGTACCCTATAAACCGTAATAAACTGTTAATATCGGAAGTGAAAGAATGACAGGAATGGTATATTGAATAGTAGATTCGTGAGGAGGTGTTTGACTTTTCTGTAACCTCTTTTTTCTCCTACCGAATATAATAAAATATAAGATCTTAAAAAAAGAAGGGTGATAGACATAAAATAAACATTATGGTCCAACAAAATTCATATTTAATAAGTTTATATTAAATGACATGGTTGTAGCAGCATGTGAAGTTTCACCAGATTTTAGTGGTTGTGGTAACACACTTTTTAATTTTTCAAACATTTATCTATCATTTTCATTAAAATTGCCAATGGAGGTAATTAAAATGAACATTTGAAGTATTTTTTTCTTTTTTTCAAAAATTAGTGCAAATTTTATTTTAAGAAGTAATGAAAACAAACAAAAATAGTATATTTAAACAAAATGAACGTTGTAAAATTGCTTGCTTTTCTTAAAACACTTTCAAACATTTCACTAAAAGACACATAAAATACCTCAACTGGTTGCTGAATTCATCTTCTACATTGTCGTCATCCCAATTGTCTTCCCAGACATTGATATCCTGCTCATCTTCTTCTTTAGCAGTCCAGTCTAAAATGAAGGATCAAAAAAATTTATAATTGTTTACAAATCATAATTAAATAAAGAGTTAACTGCAATTAAATTGATTGTACAAAGCTTCAAACTATTTAACATTCATCTTTAAATTTCTTACCTCGATCAAGTGATATGGTCAACACTTGAATAGGCTTTGAACTTAACCAGAATAGGTGTGTGTGGGAATATTTTGAACTACAAACACTTTTAAAGCGTATAGTCCTCCCACCACTTCTTGGCATCTATGACGTGTGTTTTAGGCGAGTCCAAACTATCACTCGTAAAACGAAACGGGGTCAGGAAGATTTTGGTTTCAGCCAGAGTTACTATATTTGGCGATTCATTGCTTTTGCAGGTGCATATTTCTTTAAAGTTTAGAAACAGTTTCTAAACTGAAGGGCAGTTCGAACTTGCATGGGTTCACTATTATTGCATAGCTATTTTTTTCAACTTGTAGCGTTCCCCGAAGTAATACTGAATATGGTAAATAATGCATACTACAGATGCAAATCTATTGACGATCAAGTCAAGATAGAAAAGAAATGCACGTGCAATTGATGACGACCTTCAGCAATTAAGTATGTAATCCTCCTTACACTAATAACCTATGTGTAGTTTTAATGTGACATATTATTTCCAACCAAACTAACCCAGCAATCCGCAGGCTCGCCAAACACCATGGGATTGGCAACCCTGCCTCCTTTAGGTTCTCTACCTTTTTACAAAGTGGACGCTTCCACAATCAAAATATTTGGGATTTCAAGTTGTGGCAGGAGGACTATACTACTACCATGTACATGGGATTAGTGAAATTTATTGGTTTCACTTTTGATACTTATATTCTGGCAGAACTACATGAACCAATTAATTTTTTATTTACAGCTTATTAACATGAAAGTACATAGGATGACTTTATCTCAAATTGCATTTCTTATTAAAAGTTTTAAAAAAAATTTACCACTACATAAAATTCATTTTTTTTTAATTCTAAGTTTATTTTAAGACTAACAAAAACCAATTGAATTCTTCAATACCATACAAACAAAAAAAATTATTTGTTATACAATCAATGTAAAATATTAACATTAATTACAACAAATATGAAAATAAGAAATTATGTACTGAAGAAATCAAAAGAAACTTTAAATAATTAACCCATATGGTGAGACCCATACAAGACTCGCATTATTACGATTTTAATGCAAACGTGTTTGAACAAAAAACTTTTTAATGCAACTAAATTTTTCCTAGATAAATTGTGCAGATGGCCTTTATTTGTCGAATACTTTGTTAATTTAGATGAAGCAGAAAACTTTTTTCAGCTTCAAAGCAAGTTTGCTTGCCAATTGTATATAATAAGTTAAATAATAGTCATGATCAAACAGAAGCTGCTTTGAAGTCTACAATGTGGTAAGCATTCCACTTCATATTTCACAAAAGTTGATCTAGGTTATAACAAGTAACAACCCCACATTAAATTTTCAAGCTCGCTAATGAACAGAACTGCCATTATATCATAGCTGTACCTACTAAATTTACATCCAGTAAAAGGATTTGAAGTAAATATGATACAGTGATCCATCAGGACAATCTAATTTGGTACAGCTCGGATTCAATGGCCAGTATGCTCATTGGCGAATTTTGGAGAGTTTGGAAACTTAACATAGGGTTGCTAAACCTATTACGTTGTACGAAATATATTGTGGAATGTTTACCACATTTGGGTATTTTCCGTTGCTTGACAACTTAACGCGAATCGAGACTGGTCTGGTCATTGTATCATAGCTGTTCCTCCAATTTGAGGGTTATAAACAACCTGTTGGCAGGGGTTTGGCCATTATAAAATCTGTGGTCACCGCTGGCTGAGATAAACAAAATATTTTAATACATAAAAGACATTTTAAAACTACCTTCAGCAGGAAATTCTTCAAACTCATCATCTTCCTCCAACAAACCCAGATCAACTTTTTTTGGTGCGTCACTCATATCCCCTTGAGGCTTCACGACCATGACCCTAAAAACAACTTTTGAAAAGGAACGCAACACGAAGCACTAGTTTCTACCTTGAATATTTGTATGTTCAATTTTATTATTTATACTTTTTAAACAATAATTTGGACCCGGCACAACAGAAATGAGAAGTCTAATCTTTGGAATTTCTTAGGGATGGAAAAATTTAAACAGTTAAACGGAAAGAACGGTTTTTGGCTACGGTTAAACCTGTGAAAACCGGTACATTGGCTACCGATTGAAAACTGAAACAGAGTATTTTAGCAAAATCCTAATAGGTAGGTAAATGGTAATATAATATGCAAGTAGGACCTCTATGTACTTTAGTCAAAACCGGTCCTTCTAAAATAAATAATAAATTTATTTTAAAAAAAGTGATTAACTGGAATCAACTATTATGTGCTCTAAGGCTATGTCCTGACTACGACGCTAAACGCCACAAAGGCAACAAAACTTGGCAACCGCCAAGCGATGCAATGCCGGCCGGTGTTTTCGCCAAATCGTAGGGTTTTTTTAAACGCATGCGCTGGATGTCTTTTATCTGGACATTTAAACCGATGCTGGTGTTGTGCTCAACATCGCTTGCTTTAGCGATTTCAACATAGAAATGAAAAAAATTAATTTGGTTAGTAATATTAAAACTCAGTGTAAACAAATTTAATTGTTGGTTTTAATAACATAGATTTTTAACTTTTATTACATTTGAATTGGAAATACTTTGAGGTTTTTCTATTCGCACCTCAACCGTGCGTCACAGTTGAGGTGCAGTACCGTGCGTCAATGTTTTCGTTGACGCATGTATGTACAAATGGCGGTGGTTGTTGACCGGTTTTTGTTGCCTTTGTGGCAAAAGTGGCGTAGTCAGGACGTAGCCTAAGACCGAAAATGAAATAACCGATAAGTTTTTTTAAAACCGCACAATCCTAGAATTACTTTACAAATTTTTAGTTGAAGTTGGAGTTTTTTTGAAGAAATGGAGAAAAATTAATTACTTATTACAAACTAGTAAACTATTTTTAATTTAATATTTACTCAATATTTATTTGAGATAAGCAAATAATCTATTTTATTCATATGAATAATATTCAAATTCGTATGCTTTACTGCTCTAAATACTAAAGAACCATATTTTCAAAATTACTTTTTAATTCGTTTATATTTATATGGCAACGTTTCTTTATTTGATGTTTTTCGTGTTCTTTTTTGCACGTTTTCGTATCACTTGGAAACTCATTTAATTTATTAATGTTCAGGTTTTGTCATATAAATAAATAAAATGGGTCGTCAAATGCTGAAAAAAGTGAGTAAAATTACATTTTTAAGGAAATGTGAAATCTTGTTCGTATAACTCTCACCCAACCAACCCATCGTTATAGTATACCGATAAACTGCGACTACGGTATTCCCTCCTTGTGTATATTCATTTCAGAAAATTATTAAAATGAAGTGCATAGTACTAAAGTAAAGAAGAACGTCCAAAGTTCGATAAATATTTTAAATGGTCCTTGAAAAGGATAAGAAACCTGCATCTAAAGTTGTTTATTGATTAGTTTCAGGTTTCATAAGAAATCATAGTGTATCTCAGTGAAAAATGTAGAATGCATATTTGAAGAACTATATTAGTATTTTAGCAGGCAGTCATCTAATACCAGAATGGAAGAACTTCATCTAATTCATCCAATGTCCATTCCCGTTCTTCATAGATAGGCATGTTTAATATTTCTTCAGCTATTGCTGTAAAAGGTAAAATCCATATCCGGAACCAGCAACAAATTACCATAATATGGCGATTTGTTTTAAGAGTGATAGCTGTTAAAGAACTTTTTCTAACAAGCAACCAGGCGCTAATCGAGACCGGTTTTTAGGATTACCAAAAAAATTACAAGCAAAGACAGTGTTTGAAAAACATGATTTTCAAGGTGTCGCCAAGCTTGAAAAGTCACTGTGTTCGAGACTAGGATTCAACCATTTAGATTTGTATATCAGTGCTTGCTAAAAACTTTCAAAAGTGACTTGTTGGACATTATTATCTATCTAGCTGGTATTTTTGTGTGTTTTCCAAAGCTTGTCTACAAGCCAAAGATCCATGATTTCCTGATACCGAAAATTTTTAATGCAACAGTGGTAAATTGCCTACAATTTAAAAAAAAATTGTTTCCAATAGAAACTTAACATCATTTTTCCCTTGTTCCTGTCCAACTTCCCCTGATCTTCTTATGTCATTGACTGTATTGGTGCCTCGGTGAGGCAGCTGTCGAGTGAGGGGGAGGTAATGGGCTTGTAGCTGTATTTCAGCGACTTGGTATCATGGACCTGGTCCAAGTAACTGGACCAGAAGGACATGTAACAACAACTTTACTAGCACAGCTGTGATGATCCATTGCATACACAACCTCAAATAAAATCCAATGCTAGATGGCGCTCATTTACTATGATGCACGCAGTAGCCTGTGCACATTTTGAGAACTCTTAGAATGAAAAGTTCATACGTCTATGCAACCTCAAATTGCATTTAATACTAAATTGCTCAGATTTATTAATGCTAGTCGTAAGTCATCCAACTTATACACAAATTTTGTTGTACACAGCCCCAGTAGCAGAACTTTTGGAATGTGGCTGCAGCATGACGTTTTAAGGAAAAAATTTGGCTGCAAGGAAAAAGACCCCCCCCCCCCTCGCGTTATTATCAGAAGATTTACCGTACACCGGCAAGCGGCTGTTAAATTAATGCTTTAATTTTTAAGTTAAATTAATATAGTACAATCATGACATATAACATATTCGGTACGGGAAGCCATTGCACCTACTGGTGCACTGCATCAGCCTGGGTAAAAAAAATGCTAAAATGTGAAGAAAGCCGTAGCAAAATGCTCAAGAAAAATTAGTTATACTTATAAATCAGCGTGTCTCACGCCAATTAAATCACTTGAATTTATACATAAATCAATCTTTGTGTAGCAGTTAATTTTGTTTAGCAGTTTCGCTTAACAACACAATGATAATTATTTTATGAATCACGACGCGGCAAATTTAAATAATTATTTAATAGTATTCTACTACATTTATTTGTAATTTTTTTTAATAAAAATTAAAAAAAATAAGTATATTTACTTTTATTTATGGTGTTGGATTATCTTCATATTTGTCTATGAACATGTTTTTGCTGTTCATTTGGTATTAAAATCAAGTTCTGGTTGTTTGAAATCCCCAACTTTTGGTCTTTCATTACATATCCTTATTACCATGGTTTATACATTTGTAAAAAAAAATATTCATGCACTTTTCCAAAAAAATTCAAGAACTAGAAATTTACTAGCAACATAAAATCTGAATATATTAAGAGTGTATAAGTCCATTTAAAAAAATACTAAAAATATTCTAAAATCAGAAACCTCAGTACTAGCGGAAGTAGAAAATTTTTCAAACGCAAACAAAAAGTATTTCAACATTCAAGCTGGTCTTGTGATCACGGACTCCGTGAATTGGAAACTTGATCAGAGAACTTGATCTGGTTGTCAGACTTGGCCTGAACTGGAGCTACAAAAGTAACAAGATTCTCTTCCGATCACGCAGAGCCAGAGAACTGTCAATCATTCTGATGCAACGTGACGTTATCTGTAGATTTCTTTAAAATTACTAGGCAGCAAAATAAGTAAATCAGGAAGCATTATTGGACTCCTCTTTTAATGAGAGATTGCACTGCACTGGCTGGCCGAGATTTGACGACATCTTAGTATAATCTCATCTGAATTCATCTTTCCATTTTGATTAAATTTAGTATTTTCATTATTAGAATCGGCTATTTGAACTAGTTGTTTATTGAAATTTAAGTTTAGTTTCACCAAATTACGGCAATGCATTTTCACGACGGCCAATATTATTTTATTTCGCATTTTCGTACAACACATCGCATTTTGCGAAAAATGCCACTCCAGATTGATCCCAGCTACAAATTAGTAGGTAGCTAATCCTTAACCTTTTTTAAAATTATCTTAACCCCCTCTCCACTTGAGTTGAGCCGGTTCGTGGGGGAGAAACTACACGTGACGCGGGGGGGGGAGAGTTTCGGCAATTTGGCCGCAGACCCCAAATCGGGCTGCAGCATTGCTGCCGTGCTGCGCGGTTTCTGCTACCGGGTACACAGCTAAGCCGGATCAAATTGGTCTTCACCTGGAGGTACCTTTTGATGGACAATGGTTGTTGTAATGCCTTTGGCAACACTGCAATAGCTAAGTAAGCTTTCAAGGAATGATTGGCTAATATAAATATGTTGACAGTTTTCTTAGAAATTACATTTTTACAAGTTAGACTAGGCCATCGGTTTACCTTTTATCCTCAGTAGCACTTAAGCCTGGTTCTGGTCAGTTGGAATTTCTCGCTTCTGAATTCTCAAAAACTTTTCTTACCAACAAGGGGTGCAGTATGTTAAGGCTTATTTCATTATTCCCATTTGCAGAAGAATATTCTCATGTTTTGACAAGGATGCGTCATTGTTTAGTTAAAATATATTTTATAGGGCTACAGAATGAATTTTGTTGTTAATTATCTTCTCTAAAGCTTATTATTGCTATTGGGTATTAAATGTTTAGTTTTTATGGTTGCTATTTTTGTGTGTTAATGTCATGGAAATATTTTGTATTGCAGGGTGAACGTGGTATTGCCACTAGTTACATGAGTCGAAAACAAGCATTAAAAAAGCTGCAATTATCTCTAAAAGACTTCAGGTAAAGGATGAAATGAGGATTTTATAGATTTTTTTTTCTTCATAACCCAAACTTTTTAAAATAAAAATGTTAAAGAGACAAAACACCCTAAAAATATGTCAAAAGTATAATATTATCACCTATACGCCTAACTTTATTTAATTGTATCTTTAGTATTAAAAAAATTATTAAGCATTGTCTACATTATTTAATAGCCTCTTTGCAATAGAAAAGTAAAAACTTATATTTTTTCCTGCATTGCACATCTGTTGCTTAGTACAAAACTGTGAATCAAATTGTGTTTATTTTTTTATGCAAAGATGTGTGAAGTCAAGAAAAAATATCTTATTTTTTTATCTTATTATATAGACATAATTTTGTGAAAATTTGTTGAGAAAATATGAAATTTTGAAGAAAATTTTTATCTTACCTAAAAATACTAGATTTCAGTTTTATAGTTGACACTTTCAAAATAATTTCTATTGATATAGTTGGTCCATTTAACAATGTAAAAAATACTTTATCATTTAAAAAAATAGTTTTATTTCATTTATTCTAATAATTAGATGTTCGTCTCTTATATTGGTTTAAAAAAATTATGATTTAATGTATGCATTTTTTTTCTATTAGACGATTATGTATTTTAAAGGGAATATACCCTGTAGAACCCCATCACAAGAAAAAAGCAAATAAAAATAACTCCACAAATAAGACTTACTACTATGTTAAAGACATCCAATTCCTTGCACATGAACCACTAATTAACAAATTTAGAAGTTTCAAGGTATGTATATAGTTAAAGGTCAAAATTTGTATTGTATTATGAACTTTCTTGGTTTTAGATTTATAAATATTAAAACAAGTATTTGTAACTTGTAGATATTTTTAGTACCCGTCCACTTAATTCCTTTCCTTTTTTAAGTTTCTGAACTTAAATATATTCTTCTTTTCTGTGTTGATTTTATACTTTTCTTGCATTGTTATAGACTTTGTTTTTTACACATTTTGTAAAAGTTTCGTAAATGTATTGCTTACTTTTTATTTAATTCAATTTTACTTAATTTTCTTAATATAGATATTTGTAAAACGTCTAAATAAAGCAATTGGTAAACAAGATCAAGAAGCCAGCAAAAGACTTAGGGAAAATCAACCAATTTTCAAACTTGACTACATAGTTAAAGAAAGGTAATGTTTACTTTTTCACAACTTTCTTAAAAATTAGTTCTGTTCTATCTAACAGTTTTCATATAGTTCTAGTATGACATCAATTCAACCAAAACTATTGTGAAACATATGATCAAGCAAAAAAAATTGCAAGCTAAATATAACCTTTTTGTTTTTTTATCACTTGATAGGTATCCAACTTTCGTTGATGCTGTTCGGGATATTGATGATGCCATTTCAATGTGCTTTCTATTCAGCACTTTTCCAAAGGGAAGAGGCCTCAAGCCAGAACTCATTCAGTTGTGTAGGAGATTGACAAGTAATTATATTTTATTATTATTAAGTTGTACACAAAAAAAAGTAAAATAAAGAATTTAAATTCTAAATATTTAAAAATTCTTGATTTTTTAAAAATAAAATCTCTGTAAAGTATTTAAGAATCCCCTCTTGTCTGGGTGAATTCCGAAAGCTGGCAGTTCTGAATTTTTGTAGATTTTTATGATTGTTTAAAAAATTCACTAAGGTTTGAAAATGAAACAAATAAAATTGTTGATAAATATTATATAGTGTTCTACTATTGATAATGTACATTGTGCAAATTCATTTAACATTTGAGTATTCATAGATAAACACAATGTTTTTTTCTTCCTCAGTTGAATTCCTTCACTACATAGTGGAAAGTAAATCCTTAAGGAAGGTATTTGTCTCAATCAAGGGTATTTATTATCAAGCTGAAATTATGGGGCAACTAGTAACCTGGATTGTACCTCACACATTTGGTTTTAATGTAAGCTTTTTCCTTACTGAATTCTTCTATTCATAATCTATAAAACTATATTGAGTATATGTTAAGATTCTTTTCTTTTATAGAGACCAAATGATATTGACTTCAAAATTATGGTTACTTTCGCACAGTTTTACAGCACAATGTTGGGTTTTGTTAATTATAAACTATATAATTCCCTTAATCTGGTATATCCTCCTAAGGTAAGGCCAATATAATTATGATTTATTTAATAATGTGAATTTATTTTATAAACTCATTTTAAAACTCCTTTCTTAAAATCTTTTATAGATAATAGTAGTTTTGAATTAGTTACAATTTTTATTTTACAAAACCTTAGTTTTAATGCTGTGCTCACAGTATTTCAGTGAAGTATTTTGTCAGAGTTATTAATTTTGATTCCTCATTATATAGAGGTTCACCAGGAAGTTCCTTTAACTGCTGCTCTATATCTACAATATATATTGTGTGCTTAATATGCTTTTTGTTCTTAATATTTAGCTAGCTGTTGAATGCCCTGACTCTGAAGAATTACTGAAAGGAGAAGATGATTACAGTGAAGTAAGAGCCTTTTTTTATTGTACTATAACTCGATGTTCCTTTTTTATAAATATTGCTAACTAATTTTATTTATGGGTCCATAAATATCCATTTATATTATCATAAACGGTTATTCATGGAGCCAATACATATTTAACATGTATCAGTTATATTTAGTAGCTTTATATACCCCAAGGTACCACAGAATGGTAACACAATTTCAAAGATGGTGGCCAAACTTCAAATAAATTATGTGTATTTTTTATGTATATTTTTTTTAACATTATTGTATAAAAGTGAAAATACTAAAATGCTATTTTGAAGCATTAAATAAAATTTTAGTATTTTAAATGTTTGTTCCTTTTATTTTTATGGCTTTACCTAAGTAAGTGTAAACTAAAGGTGTTTTTTTTCCCTTTTCTTTTATTCTTTATATCCATAGTTACCTAATGTATTGGGTTAGTTGTAATTTGTTTTCAAGTTGTAAACTGATTGCTTTATTTTTATTGGGCGAACTAACTATATAGTTAGACATCAGGGTGATAAATAGGGTGTACAATAAACTAGATCTCACTATATAGTGAGATCTAGTTTATTGTACAGAATTTTTCACCCTGATGTGTTATAACCTTTTTTTTTTTGCAAGGTTGTCCTTTTACATTATTTTTTGTTACATTGTTCAATTAAATGATGCATGCATTTTATTTTGTAGTACATTGCTGCCCTTAATTTTGATTTAAAGTCGTCTCTAGAAAAATCTGCAGTTGAAGAAGAGACGCAAATTGACGAGTTCCCGGTTGTGAGTATTTTCTGTATTTTAATCACAATACCATAGTTTAATGTTCTTTCATGTGCATGTTTCTACAAGTTTGATTGCTTTAATATGTAAACAGTTTGGTATTATTTTGCAAATGTAAAGCACTGCATAGCATTCTGGCATCTTATTGAAATTAATTTAAAAACTTGTTGTACCTTGAGTGTACCAAAATTTTATTTGAGATCCTTCCCCCTACCTCCCACACAGAGATATAAAGAACAACACCTTTGTGTCAGTGATTTATTTCTTTAACCTTGAAAGTATTAGTGTGGGAACTAAGAAGTTATCTGGGAAGGTTTCTTTTTATTATTATTATTTATTTTATATTTTTTTATTATTTATTTTTTATTATTATTATTTTTAAGTATTCCGAAAATATTTCTTGCCTGTGGCCATAAGTTTATCATGCCTTAGATATGCCTCACTTTAAGTAAAATTATTTAATGATAAAAGGAAGTATTTTAATTTTGGAGTTTCCTCCTTATAAATTAAAATATGTGCAATTTATTTAATTTGAAATCTTTACCCTCCCATCCCAAAATAAAATATTTTACTCATCTATATATTAAACTGTTATAGCCAAATGTGTAAGAGAAATGTGTATTCTATTACAGGGAGCTGATGATGCAGAAATGCAAGCACAAAAATTAAAAGAGGAAAAAATTAAAAAGTTGCAAAAGCTGTTTCAGGGTTGTAAAATATATTTAAACAGAGAGGTACCCAAAGAATCTCTTTTATTTATAATAAAGTAAGTGGTCAATTGTTTTAATAAACAACTTTACTATTTTAAATGTACGAGTTCTGTTTTTTTTTCAACCTCTGATGGGTTGTAACAAAGAGATGGGTCAAAATACGATTTTTTACCAAAAGTAATGTACAATACTGCTTATTTTTCCATATAATCACCTTGACAATTAAAGCATTTGTCATATCTGTAAACAAGCTTTAAAATGCCCTCTTCATAAAATGTAACCGCCAATGATTTGAAGGAGTTGTGACGGTTTCTTTGAGCTCCACATCAATTTGGAAGCGCTACAATCCAAGACACTATGCTAATCGATAATTCACCTATGGTAAAGCTTCGAGTTTCCCTAAACACTTGGCCAACTCTCTGAACAATGCCGTCTGTAGCGACTGACTTGCTTCCTTGGTCCCCTTCTTCATGAACATCAGTTCGGCCACCTTTAAATTTTCAACAGCATTCACAAACAATGCCATCACTCATAAAAGTGTCTCCATACACTCTATTCATTCTTCGGTGAATTTCTGTTGCACTGTTTCCTTCTGCCTGCGAAAACGAAAAACAGCTCTTAATTCTCACTTATCGGCTACATTTTATGAAGAGGGTATTTCAAAGCTTGTCTACAGATATGACAAATGCTTTAATCGTCAAGGTGATTATGTGAAAAAATAAGCAGTATTGTACATTACTTTTGGTAAAAAATCTTTTTTATTTTGACCCATCTTTTTGTTAAAGACCATAGGAGGTTGAAAAAAACAGCCCTCGTAAATAAATATATTAGTATGATGCTTAGCAAAAATTCTTAAAAAGAATTAACTTTGTATTTTATGAATAATCTAAATATGTGTTTGTGCATTCTTGCAGGCAATAAATATGTTATGGTATTGCAATTTTAATTTAGTTCATTTGTGTGCGGTAAGATTATTTTTGAACCTAGCTTTATATATCCTGTCATAGTTTTACTGCTACATAATGCAGGAAATATATTAAATGGTGGTAACTTGTGTTGTTGCTTGTTTTTTACCTGGGTAACCCTATGCTTTTTATATTGATATATTGATTGATACAAAATTTTCTCAGATGTTTTGGTGGAGAAGTATCCTATGACAAGTCTCTTTACGTTGGGTCTACCTTTGAAGAAACTGACGAAACCATTACACATCAAATTGTAGATAGGCCACTAGGAACAAAGCAGTATCTTAATAGGCATGTATAATTGTGATGCACTTTTATGTATCCATAAGTTTTTGATTTGTTATGAAAACCTGTAATTTTACCAACAACTTTTTTTTATAAAAAAGTGTATTATGATATAAATATTGTCCAAAATTGAATTTCATTTTCCTTTTTTGTCCAATTGAGTAACACCAGAGGTGGTTTTTAAGAGCATGATTTTCAATATACTAGTTTTCTCCTAGCTTCTAAATACAATATTTTCTGAAGTGAGCTTTATATCTCTTACTGTAATCACTTTTTGGAAGGTGCTAGTTATAACTGACCCAAATGATCAAACAGAAATATAAACTTTTTTTGATTTCCAGGTACTACATCCAGCCCCAGTGGATTTACGACTCGGTTAATGCCGGAATGCTGCTGCCCGTGGACCTTTATTTCCCTGGCGAAATCCTCCCTCCCCATCTCTCTCCTTTCGTGGAAGAGAAGGAGGGTGACTACGTTCCACCCGAGAAGCAGGCACTCATTGACTTCCAGAGTGGACGCACCAAAAGTAAGAAGCCCCTCGTAATTGCTTCCATGTTTGCCTCCTTCGTGTCTGTCCTCCACTCCAGAGTATAGAATCGTTTGTTTATTTCCAGCCTTCACTCTACCAAATCCGGTTCATCTAATCTCTGAAATTCCCAAAATTTTGTACCTTTCCATTTCCATGAGTACCTCTCTAGTTTTTCCACACTGGTACATAGTTCTAGTGTTCCACGTTCCGACTCAGTTTTTGTTTGGGTGTAACAAGTGTCTTCATCCGCCAAGAAAGCCTCCCTGAGGCTTTCCCTTTGCCACTTCAAATAGGCACCATGTTCAGGAAAATGATCGCCTGACACCAGCTCCAACGCCTCTGTTTCACCAGCCGTTAAGCTTGCACTCTGTAGGCTTTCAGTTTCTGCAGTCGTCTAGGTTTTTTTATGAGGAAGGGTGACTAGCCCTTTGCTCAACCTTCCTCGTTTTATCCGAGCTTAGGACCGGCATAGGGACGAGCGAACTCTAACGTATGGCTGAGTTATTTTACTTAATTATGGGACAGTTAAGGTCGAATGAGCCTGATCGACCTCAGGTCTCCAAACCAAAGTGCCTCAATGTTAATCCAAAGGGGGGGGGGGGAAATATTTCCTAAGCCACATTTCTCAGGCTGTATTGAATATTTTTACAGTTTTCTTTAAATAATAAATGTAGATAACTTACAGGTCTCGATAATCCCACTTTTTGAAATTGCTTTGAATACTTTGTGTAAAATTATTATATTAAAAAATTTTAATAAAAAATATGTTTGTGAATCCAATTTTCCCCTAAAAAGGTGTGGGTTGTCGGGGGAAACCTGTTAAAGTCAGACTACATTTTTTATCACCCATAAAAAAAACCTGTTTGTAAAAATATTTAATACAGCCGTAGAAATGTGGCTTAGAAAATATTTTTTCTCCATCGGATTGACACTGAGGCACTTTGGTTTGGAGACCCACGGTCCAGTGGGCTTATGTCCCTTAAGGTCCTAATCTTTTGGGCTTATGAGTTGTTGATTTGGTGTTCTTGGGTGTAACATTTCCCATCTTACCGTTAGCAGACACATTTTCAAAATGCAACACCTGATGATATTGGGCTGTGTCTCCTGATTTGTTTTAGAATTCCCACTTCAATATTTGCTTTCTTAAAGTTGACAGTATTATCAACAGTATCGGCATTATGGAGCTTCTTTATCAGAAAATAAATCCCCATAAGTGTGCTCCTGCAAATGAGTTCCTGATAGTGTTAAGATTTTTATTTGATTGTTTTCTCTTATTTTGCATCTTGCCTTTCTAATAAACTTAATTAGAATGTGTATTAAATCTTAAAATTATTGTTTTATCAATCTTACAATCAGTTTGCATATTTTTTTGTGTCTTCAAAGAGGTGCGATGTAATGAGGCGTTGCTGCTTTGGCACTTAGTTCTATTCTCTGATACTTTATCTGATAGGGAATTTTATGGAATTAAACTACTTTTGTGATCATTTTATGAAACATTGATGTTGTAAAAGTATCATAAATGTAGGTTTTTTCTGATAAATTCCTGAATGCCAGTTACTAATCTAGAAGCACTTAGTATTGTATTATAAATATAATATTGTATTATTCATAAATGATATATAATATTTATTAAAATATAGAAAGATATGTGCTTTTTTTTACTTTTTAGTTCATAACATGATTCACCTGACCAATTGATTCCCTTTCAATAAAAATGTTTGCTTAGTCAAAGGAGTTTTTCTGCTTCTTTCAATTTGTTTAATCTAAGCATAGTACTATAGTAGTTAAATTCTGGTACTAAGGAAACATTTTTTTTTAATTCAAAGGTATTCGAAGGACTGAGGAGTCTAGTGATGAAGAACTTGAGGAACAAAGTTCTGAAGAAGAAAAAGGTAAAATTTTGTTTTTAATATTTAACTAATCCATTAATATGTTAAATAGTTCAAAAAGTTTATATGACCATAGATACATGCATGTTTTCTACAATAATAAATGAAAGAGTCTGTGATTGTGAACAACCTAGATGTGCAACTAAAGATTATTTTTTCATATTTGATTTTTTAATTTATTTTACTATTTACAAAGCACATGGTCCGAGCCATTTGTTATTACTTGCTTTTGTATTGCTCATGCCCCAACACGAATTCGATTTTGTCCTGAGTATTTTGTTTTGTAAAGCTTAAGTATGCATGCCTCCTAAAAAGAAACAAATTTTCTATTAAGTTAACGGGTACTCAACAAGGCGGGACCGTACAACTACTTTTTAATGTTGACTGATTTTAAATATCTTGCTCCACTTGATATAATTTTTTCATTGTTTCATTCTGTATGTGGCAAATTGACTAAATGATGAAAATTTTCCTTTGCAAAAACTCTGATATAAACTAAATTGATATTGCATTAAACTTGTACCCATGCTTATTAATAATTAGGCAAATCTGTTTGCCTGTAATTTTAACTCAAATTAACAATACAATTTTCTGCCAAAAATCAAATTTGCTTTATCTAAACCTTTTTCAAATAAGAACTACATCCTACTACATTAAAATTAATTACAAATTTAATCGAAATTCAATTGAATTCGTAGAAGGAGAACAGGGCCCTGATGAAGTCATCCCAAATAAGAGAAAGGCGACCCAACAAGTTTCCGAGCAGGACAACAAGCGAGCAAAGATGAAGGTGACTGCAGGTGTGCCAATCAAGATGGATCCTGCAAAGCTGGCACAGAAGGAAGCTGCAGAGGAGAAGAGACTGGCTATCATGGTCATGCCTAAAAAGTCCAAGCATTTGTACAACAAGATTATCCATGGCCAGAAGAGGAAAAACCGAGAAGTGAGTACTTTATTTAATTTGTTGTTACTTTCTGCACAGTTTCTAGATAAGACCTTTTTTAAATGTCACTGTTACCAATAACATCTATATATATATATATATATATATATAATACTCTTATACGGCGCCCAAATTTCCTTATATTTCTATCTCTGGAATGGCAACAATCGAAATGAACAAAAATACTACTAATTTCAAAATGGCTGACTGAAAACAACAAAAAAGTGTTTCTTCAGGAATGGCTTGAAAAATTGAAAAATAACTATAAATATTTTGCACAAAACAAAGATAGAATCGGTAAGTTTAAATTTAAACATGCATAATATTAGGAACGTTTAATGTTTGAAAATTTGAATTATAATTTCGATCGACTGAACTACCAAACACTGTTGTTAATAAAAAAATAGGAAAAAGTCAAATTGTTTTGAAACATAGTTTCTAAGCGTTGACGGCTACCACAAGTCTACCAAGTCTGTGAAATGACAACAAATAATGAATTAAAATGCTGCCCAAAACTGAAAATGTCTGCTGAGAGATAATGAAAGATTTCCTTATTAAAAAATATCGTGGCATTTGCGATTGTAGATCGTAACGATATTTTAAAATAAGAAAATCAGAACTTAACAGTTTGCTGCAAGTTAAAAACAATGTACAAAAAAAATAATTTAAGAAATGAGTTCTTTAAATAATTAATGAATAATAATAATTTAAAATATTAATACGATTTAAGAATTCTTAACTATGAAAGAAATGGACAGGATCAAGTTAGAAAGAAAGTAGCAAAATAAATTCTTTAATGTAAACAAAAAGCATAGAAAAAACTGAACTATTTGATAATTATTCGCTTAAATACGATCTGTGGCTATTTTCGTAGCCAATGGCTGCCATAATACCAATTTGACAGGGTTACCATATTTCACGAAAAAATTGCCGGACATGCTCCTTTGGGTTAACCCTTAAGGCTAGACTAAAATATTACAATGAACGGTGAGCGAGCCTGGATCACGAAGTGATCTAAGGGAACTGGGCAGGCAGTTCCCGGGAGTTGGCGAGGGATAGCGAGAAGGGAGCGTGCCCCCTAGTATGAAATAATCTTAGTTGTTTGGACAAATTAAGATATTTTGCATATTTTAAAAGGATTTATAACTTCCATGAAACTGGAATGTGTTCCTAAAAGTTTCAAAATTTTGTTAAAAATATTCATATTTTTTAAAAAGTTTGTGTTTAGGAAAATGTAATCCTGTTTGTAGTTTTGACGAACCCGCATTTAATTTAAGCTTTCTTCAAACTGTATTTAAAATTTAAAATATAAATCATCAACTTTAAAATATTGATTTCACTGTGTACTAAGTTATTTTCCTTTGTTGATATATATTTGTCTTCTATTTTTAGAATCTGAAAATGAAGGAAAAACGTGAGGCATTCGAAAAACAACAAAAATCTCAGAAGAAACAAAAGACAGCACATTAATATTTTTTTTAAGTGTAGCATTTTATTATTGTATCATAAATACCACAAATTGTATAATAAAACATGGACTTTGCTTAAAACTATTTTTATATGGATTGTGGCGAAAGCATGGTATACCGTATGGGGAAAATAATTGAATGATATTTTAAAAAAGTTACTAACTTATTTTTTGTTGTATGAGAGAGTATCTTGTTATTCTGCCCAATTAAACAAATAATTATCTTCATATAGCATAATGTAATGAATATAAATGATTTTTTATCACACAGTATGTTAAAGTTCCACCTTCTAGTATATTTTATCAGGAGGCCTGCATTAGTTTAGTTTTAGGGTTTGTTGGCCATGTCAGAAAACATAACGTAGGTAATTGAATAAAATCAAATAGACGAAAAAACTCAAGATTTATTCGACCATCACCACAACCGCTTATCTTCTCCAGTACAAAATATAGTTGGGTTGCTTCACATCATGAGTGGCAACAGCTCCAGCTTATTTTCATTTTTCTGGAATTTTGTTTTGGCGTTCACAAAAGTGAGTTTTCTAAGCATATTTTACTTTTTTTTTAAATTCTGATAGTGAAATATATTTTCTTACCTTATTAAAACGAATGTTATGTACAAACTTTTCTTTCGGTAGAACTAAAGCCTTTCTTTGTTCGTGAACCACAACAAATTACTGTCCCACAATTTCCAGGGATGCCAGTCTTCCGCTTTTTAGCGGAATTCCGATTTTTTGTTTTTATTCTCACCTAAAAGTTCAGCTTTTTGTTTTCCTTCTCCCAAACCAATTTCCGCTTTTCAAAAATTTTCTGTTTTTTTAATTTTCTCGAAAAAAATCGGTTTTATATTTTTTGTTTCTAAAAACATACTGCTTTTGTTCCCTAAACTCAGCGTTTCATCGGGCGTTGATCGCATTCCTGCGCCATTTCCCCCTTTTTGCAATTAGCGTAGCCAAGCCATCGTCAGCTACTGTACAGATGGTCGAAACCAGGGTTCGATGTAAGCGGTACCGCATCGCAATTTTGCAATGCAAATTCACTGAAACAGCGATACAAATAGTCAAGCAATTCGCTACAACTGCGATGCCTTTTTAGAACGATTGTTTTTTCCCCCGTACCACTTTTACGGTGCCCGAATTAGGTGAAACTAAAATTTCAATAAACTACAGTTACAATTACAGATTTTTTTTAAGGAAGATAAAAATTTCAATCAAAATGGGAAGATGAATTAAGATTTGATTACACTAAGATGTCTTCAAATATCATGGCCAGCCAGTGCAATCTCCCATTAGGAGTCCAATAATGCTTCCCGATTTACTTATTTTGCTGCCTAGTAATTTTTCATGAAATCTACCGATGACGTCACATTGCATCAGAATGATTGACAGTTCTCGGGCTCTGCGTAATCGAAAGAGTATCTCGTTACTTTTGTAGCTCGGGTTGAGGCCAAGTCGGACAACCAGAATATTATTTTAACGACCGTTTGTCGTAATCTCAAGAACAGCGGGAATGTTAAAATTCTTTTTGTTTAGGTTTGAACGTTTTCTTTTCTACTTCGGCCTATACTTTCTTTGTTCGTGAACCACAACATTACTGCCCAATTTCGCTTGATTTCTCTGCAGAAGACAAATTATCATCTAAACCAAGTTTTCAAAGAACATTGGCATTTTGGTTGTACTTTGCATACTTGAAATTTAATCCAATTAAAACCGATAAAGTTTAATAAATAGCAAGAATAAAAACCATTTGCACCAATAAAATTGCAGGGCAAGGAAAAATGTTTTACAACTCTCGTGATTTTTGCACTGGCACTGCTGTGCTTCCTAATGTCATTACTTAATTAGGGTAAAAAGGGTTTCTTCTAGCGCTAACCTGTAATGAATGGTTGGTAGATATATATTCAGGTTTGTGTGCTTGGTCAGAGACCCGCTTATAAACCTTTGTCAAGTAAGGCAGACACAACACACACAAATAGCAGCAGACTCGCTCTCCATAGAAGGCAGCCCTACCGCACGTAATTGGATCCATCTAGTTTTTAGAGACAGAGGCCAACTAGAGGATCCCCAGAATTGACTTGTCACCCAAAGAGGTAATTGATTTGGTATGGGAACTTGGAGGACTTTGTGACCACGACGGAATTTAACGTGCACCAGTCATCATTAGCGTACACAGGGGTCTTCGGCGGCCAGGGCTCCAACTCGCAACCTCAGGGATACCAGTCCAAGACCTTACCAACCAGGCTATCCCAGCCCCAACCTGTAATGAAGTCATAGTTTTTAGCATTGGGATTGCAAAGAGCATTGTTGAAGTTTTTAGTATGGAGGACCAAATATTTAAAAATCAGACCACTGTTAAAAATATGTACCTGATTACCCATTATTTCCTTTCCCTAATTAATGACTGGTGTGGATCTGAGGATATCTTCCTGGGTTCTGTCCTCGCTATTAGGTGGCGTTGAGTGTCAGCTTAGGGGCTTCTTTTCCCCTATAATTTTTTTATTATAAAAATCAGTTTCCAAACTGCATAGATTGCTGAAATTGCACAATTATCAAGCAACGGAGTGTCCCGGTGCGGTCGCTATTGTAGCCCGATTAAACTCGACATATTTTTTCCTATTGTAAAATTTTCCAGTTTATATGGTAGTCAGATATTTTCCTGATATTAGGATCGTCTGAATTTCGTCCAGTATTAAGGTCACCGGAATTTTGGGATATATGAATCGGGTGTGTTTATCGATTATAGTATTTCTAGAGTTGGTTGATAACAGAATTCCCGAAATTTGCCATTAATAGGTCTCCGTAGTTTGCCGATGTTTCGATCCCCGGAGTTTGCCGTTTAGGATCTCCAGCGTTTGCTAATATTCGGATCGCCGGAATTTCTGATTATAGCCTAAGAATCGGAAATTTACAGAATTTTATGTCTTTTGAAGGGCTGCACCTAAATTTTGAAAAAAAATTGGATTTCTTCTATGAATATTTTAATATTAATATGTAATTTATCAGCAATCAGTTGCTAATTAGTCTGCAAGTCCGATTTTTGGTATTTAATTCACACTGTTTAGTTTTTCTTGCTAATTATAATTTTCCTCATTTTTGATTTTTGGTCAATCATATACCTAGGTGTCGGTCTCGTCATTTCACCGTAGTCCTAAATCACGAGGCCAGTCACCAATAGCCTTTATGTAGCTCAAATCCAAATACGAGTTAATAAACCCCTACTACCCCCACCATTACTCAAGTTAAGTTATATTTTAGTCGGCGGCATTACGAGGGGGACTCGTTCATAAAAGGCTGGCTTCCTTTGTAGATTAGGACTTATGTAGGGTTAGATTGTATTATCGTCGCAATAGAGCTACACGAAGGCTATATTAGGCTTATGCCTAACATTGTTTAAAATTACGAGACTCGGTACCACTAGCTCTAATCCTAATGCGATTTAATCAAACCAACCCCATATACTTTCAAGTTTCGTTAGATTTCTCGAGTAAAAATATTTTATTCGCGTGTTTGTGATTTTCAAATACATACACTAATTTATTATAAACATTTTCTTTTATCATTTTGATTTCGCATGTATTAAATTTTTCTGTTAATTTTTTTTCCAAAAATCCTTACATTAATCAATAATGATAATTAAACATAAAGAGAACCATTTTGCTTAAAATTTCGACGTCTATAACTTATCGGGTTTTTCACGGAAAAATCGTTTCGACAAAGAAAGTCCTTCGAAAAATATCTCAGATAGCCAGCCAAACGTATCGACGAGTCCAAAAGGCAGACTGTGCCCATCTTCATCTTTCCATATTTTCAACCCTGATCAATACGTCTTAGGGCCAAAAAAGCGCGATTTTACTAACACTTTCAAGGAAACTGACAAATCTACCACAATATCTAAACTCAAACAGAAATTTAAAGGAAGCCATGAACGGAACGTTTCCGATGAAATAGAAAGTCATACAGATATATGTTCTAGAAAATTATTAGAAGATGAAAACAGTTTTTTAAAAAGGAGTATAATTACAAATTGCTTCCAGGATAAAACAGATCCGAAGAGAATGTTTTTGGATCAGTCGATTAACGAAGCTGTTCCAGTAAATTGTTCTGAAGCTGAACAAGCATGCCATGAAGATGTTAGTACAGAATTAAAAGAAGTCTGTGTCAAAGAGGATGGGACAAAATATTCCATTCATGGAGCATTTCAGTTCATGCACCAAGTTTGGGCAAACTGCCATCTTTGTAATGACTCAATCAGCTATTCCTCCAAAAATGGTACATTCAATAGAAGAAATAAATACTTTAAAGAGATCTACACCAAAAAGGAAGAGGCAGAAGCTTCAGATGAAGAAATTTATGCAAAAGCAAACACTTGTATAAGATGCAATAAGCGCGAAATAAAGAACCCAACCACAAATAGTCCACATAATTTTCTAAAGCTTCATTGCTCGTCAATTGATTCAAGCAGTAAATCACAGTGCAATTATCCACGTTTTTATAGTAATTTTGATAAATGTCAGCTGCAATCGTCTGACTACCCAGGTGACTCCATAGGATTCATGGAATGCCAACAACCGGTTTCTCTGATCGAGAACTAATAGGTAAGACATAAGTTTCCTGATTTAATTCAGAACAGAAGGGTTGGGTTAAGTTGAATTATAGTCGCACTGCACTATAGAGCTACGTGAGAGCTATTGGCGACGAGCATCATAATTTAGAACCACAGTCAAGCGACGAGCTGACACTTGAGTATCAGAACAGAAGGTAATTTAAGCATCTTAAGATTAATTAAAAACTTCGATTGCGAATAATAACAGTTTTCTGTCTAAGATTTCAAATTGCCAAGATTCCCAAGTATAACCTAACACGAGTCAAAAACTAGTAGAAAATACTATTTTTCGGATAGTACATAGTGACAGGCGTAAAATAACCATATCAAAAGGAAAAACTATACAAGCGTAAAAAAACGCCGTCATAAGTTTTAAACAACACTATCAAAGTTAATGGCCTAAAACAAGTCATCAACGGTCTCTATGTCATCATTCGGACAGCCAAGTAAAATCGGGATACCCTCAGAAGGTCGCAAAAGCAGGCATTCTGTCGGTTAGGTTGAATTAATGTCGCATGAAGGCTACTGGCGTCTGGCCTTGCAATTTAGAAACACGGTCAAGTCACGACGTCAATCTGAAGACCATTTTACGACCATAACCTAATTTCGGAGTCCATAAAATTAGTTTTAATTTACTACATCGGTCAATCTATTTTTTTCTCACGCTTGCAGACTTCAATAACTGCGAAGAAACCCATTCCACTTGCTCGAGTCAAGATGACCGGACTTCTGTCATCTACCAGCAGAAAAAATGGTCGGTGGAGGAAGGCAGCAATCGTAACTACATCCGGGCCTTAACAAATCGCAACGCCGAGATGCAAACCAATGACATACAGCAGCCCGATATGCCACTGTGGAACATACACTACGATAATGTCAACTACATAATGAGTTTCATGAGTCCTCTTGTTGTAGGAAATGCTCTTTTGGTCCTGTAAAATGCCCTATTATTCTAGAAATGAATGACATTTTCAATTATGAGGTATATTAAAGGCTGATGTCTAGTTTTGTTTTGTATAATTAGTTAGAAAATAATCTTATTAGAGTTGAAGTAGAATTCAATTGATAATCACATAAGTGCTAGTTATAAGGTTTATTTTTAGGGAATTCCTATGAGTGGAAAATCTTATTTTTTAAAAAAAATTCTTAGTATATAATACCATAACCACAAACATATTAGGTGTAACATTCATTCATCAACAGTTGTAGCAGTATCAACACACAAATTGGAAACTTAAACAATCTGTTTAGAACTGACATTGTGTTTGTATCATAATAGAATTTTCAACTACTCTTTCCAATTTTGTCATCAGAAAATAACATCTTTGAGTTTGTTGGTTAGGAGTTATCCAAGTGCTTTTGAAATTAACTCATTAAAGACTACACTAGGGACTTCATGTAAATTATTTCATGTTATTCAATTTTTTTAGCATTAGTTAAAAGCTTAAAATGATGGGAAAATACTTTAGTTCATCTTAAATGGAGGAGATTAAACTTACTAACTTCCTACTTGACTCAACTTACTTTTTATACTTATAATTCAATTTAATGTTGTGTGATGATTGTAACCGGCAAAAAATAAGTATATTTGCTGAAGAATGATTTAAGAATAAAGATCGAAACAAAATTGCTTATATATATATATATATATATATATATATATATATATATATATATATATATATATATATATATATATATATATATATATATATATATATATAATATATAATATATATATATATATATATATATAATACATACATACATACATACATACATACAAATAATACATACTACATACATATATATACATACATACATATACATACATATATCTACTTTAACCGGGGATTGGAAAGTTACTTTTAAAAAGTAACTCTGTTATAGTTACAGTTACTTAATCAAAAAAGTAACTCTGTTGCAGTTACAGTTACTTAATATGAAAAGCAACGCGTTACAGTTACTTAATACGAAAAGTAACGTTCACAGTTACTTTTTGAAATTTCAAGTTATAAGAAAAATTGAAAAGCCATTTTTCAAAGAAAACCACAATTAACGAAACTTAATATTTTTTAATTTCAATCCTTGTTCAATCCAAGAAATTGGTCCCCCCCGCTTCTTCAAGGAGAAATCGTACTTTGTTGTTGGTCATTGTTGTAGAATCCATTCAGGTTCAGGCAATACAAAGGGGTTTGCACTGGTCGAAACTTGCCGAACGACAACCGGCTTGGCAGTCAGCATGATTTATTTCAAAACCCTTCTTTCCGGTAGAAGCTGTAATTACGGGTCTTATAATGGGATACTCGGAACGGTAAACAGACAAGGAGAAACATTCGTACTTTAACAATTCTGGCTGAAAGCTGCTGTCACACCTTTAGCAGCCAAAGTGGACAATTCTATTTTGCTTTTTCCCTCCCAAGAAAAGCTCATATTTTGGGAATGCCAAATGTTCTCTTCTTCGTAGTGGAATTTCAAAATAAGCATCAAACAGCCTTGGGAAAGTAACGAAAAAGTAACGCGATTTTTCGTTACTTCGTTACCGCTAAAAGTAACTAAGTTACAGTTACTTTCTGAAAAATGTAACGGCGTTACCCGACGTTACCTAAAAAAGTAACTGTTATAAGTAACGACGTTACAAGTAAAGCGTTACTCCGATCCCTGACTTTAACCATGAAACAAAGGAATACCATAGTAGTTATACTCTTCATTCATAATAACTAGTGTAAGGATCGCTTTTTCAATGAATTACATACAGGTAAATAATATTCACTATTTAATACAGTGGAACAGGTAAGGTGTATTGCATACATAAAATTGTGGAACAGGTAAGGAGTATTGCATACATAAAATTAAGCAACATAGATAGTTTAAAATGAAATTTATGTACAATCTAAGAAATATCACAGATATAAAAAATATTGCCCTGCATCAATTTAGGATGACGACAGTAAATCATTCAACTCCTTGAAAAGGTGGGGCTGGTCTTTTAACAAAGGACGTAAAGTATTTATGACTTCAGCAGAAGTTAAGTCAACTTGCTTTTGAAGTTGAGCAAATCTTCTTAAAATCTCGTCAATATGCTCAGGTTGATCCTTAAAGTATAACTGTAAATAGATTAAAAAATATTATTATTAAATTTAATTAATTGATAATTTTATACACAATTTCAGCATTTTCTTTTTAATCAGACCTTTTATTTTAATTGCGTTATGATGGGAAAAGTAAAAAGTCAATTCATTGAATTTTAAAATGGTATTGATGTTATAATCCAATTAGTTTACTAGATTAAAACTCTGACCATTTTAAAAATGATTATTTAGCAATTTGAAATGTAAATACAAATCATAATAGACATTAAAGATACCTTTAGACCAAAATAGATTAAAAAGACAAATACATATTAAAAATAAAAAGTGTAAAAATGCATTTAAGGACTCAAGCTTTGATAAGAAAGTATCAAATTCGCTAAATCTCATAACTTTAGGAAGAAAACTGCAATAGTCATGTTCCACTCACCAGATTTACCTAGGTTATTCACTAATAAAGGACATAGTTGTTATTCAACTACATTATTTCTGATTAATAACTAAAGGCATCATTAGTAGAGTCAAACTTATATTTAAAAAATAGTGTGCAAAAAAAAATATTTTTTTTTAATTAAACATTTTGCGCCAGAAGTGAAACTTCTGCTTAAACAATACTGCCCATACAAGTTTCTTTTAGATACTGTTTCATATATGTTCTTCTTTGGCATTTAATTATAAAATTATAGTAAGCAACACGACGAATTAAACTTAGTTACACATGGATAATATATTATTAAACAAGTGCTACTAGTCAAAGAAATTAAATTCTCCTCCAATAAAAAAGGAAGTTTTACTTTATGTACTAGTTAGATACATGGTATTTATTATGGCATCTATTACTGTTATTGATCTCTACTCTCGATTCTCATCTTACAGCGAAAAGTTAAGAATCAGTGAACAGATAATTCTGAGGGATATTTTACGTTTTTCATTATTAATTTTCTTTAACAAGATAAAAGCTGGTGTCTAAAAATTGTACCGATTTTTACAAAAATTTCAACTGTCAATAGATTAAAAATATGTATATATCACATCAATTTGAAATTGAATTTTTTTTGTCTGTTCCAATACTTTTATGTGTACAGTGCAATATGAGTGAAGAATTACTTAATTTAATTTCACCATTTTAAACAATTCATGATGAAATGAAGGCCCAGTTGCAAAACTCACATGGTCAAAAAAGTATAACTGAGATATAGGGTATGATCGGTTCATTGACAACTTTTGATGATGGCAAATTCAATTGGACAAATTAACCAATGAAGAGGCTGGTCCCCATATCCTAGTTAAGCTTTTGGTTTGGAGAATGTGAATTTTACAAGCAGACCCTTCAAATATTATTAGAGCTGAATATTACCTCTATTTTTCGGAAGAACTCTCGCACTTTACCCAGAGCAGCATGTTCTTGGTGCTTTCCACACTGTTTTGCTTGCTCAGGTCGCAGGAAAACGAGGAAGTCTCTGACCAAAGCTGGATAGTCCTTCAAAATGTCTTTTAACTCAGAATATAGCTGAAAAATAGATTTGTTTTATAGTGGAAAGGTAATTCAGATGATAAATATATTTTTACTCACAGAATAAAATGGAATGTGTAATGAACCTTATTCAATTCACCAATACAATTGGCAATCAGAATAAGAAACACAAATTTCAAACTCAATTACATAGAATTCCTATGTATTCTAAAAGTCTCATTTTCCAAGAATATATAGTTTTTATGTGAGTCATAAAAATAAATCATAAGGTAAAGTTTAATTAAAACTATAAGGGAGAAAAACAGCATTTGAGTTAAAAATACATTTTGAGTTATTAAAATTTAAGAGAAAACACTTAGTATTTGTATGTACTAAATAGTTGAGGGAGACATAGACTAAATAGTTGAGGGGACGGGATTTATTTGATTGATTTACAACAATTTAATATCAATTATTTAGTTAATATTTGCACCCATATAACTTTGTTATATATCACTCTTGTCAAAATATAGTCAGTTAATGTAAATGATTTTAAAATTAAAGTTCAGTATAATTTTATGTGATTATCATTCATTAGAGATCATTTTAGGCAACATAGTTTTCCTTATCTATCATGTTAATGCTGTAGTTATGTCAAAAAATGTCAGAACCCTTTTTTTTCAGAACTCATATTACGAAAACGAAAGACACTGCATTTATTTTAGACTTCTAATATTACTAGTAATTGGAAAAATAGTTTTTCAGAGAAATATAAAAACTTTGTAAAAAGGCAATTTGTCTTCTACAACCATAATTAAACAAGTAGGTTTGTAATAGAATCGGTCATTTGGACGGCTTCCATACTATTTTTGTGCTTAACAGATTTCAGTTTAGTTTAATTTAAATTATCGCCGCACTAGAGCTACATGAGGGCTATTGGCGACGGTGTGCTTAACAGACAAAGCCTCTAAACAGACGTTTAGTTCTTTATTAAACATTTACATGCTAAATTTAGCTAGTTTCAATGACATGTTTCTAAAATTTAACAATTATTTTGTATCCTTTGCTAAATTTATTTATATTTCAAAGAATAAATATGTAATATTCTTTGCTTTTAAATCGAAGCAAAATGTCTCATATCGACATACAACAACATTAAAACAATATATCACCTTCAAAACCTAACAAAACTGAATAATTTTTAACTACCATTTAAGAAACAAGAAAACTATTAAATACTACAATTTATAAAAAAAACTTAATTAAAGTTTTAAATTAACGTGCATTTGCTTGTCTTATGCTCTCTAATTGGAAATTAAATTTTAAAGATTTTCTCATAATTGAAGTATTTCAAATACAATTTTTTTTAATGAGATTTTCAATGACTTCTAATTTCAATGTGCTGAATTTTTTGAAAAATTACACTGGTCTGTAGCATTTTGTAATTTGGGCCATGAAACTGGGCAACAAGCGAACATAGCCTTTTTAAAAGCTTTTACTTTTTATGTTATGAACTAGCTGTTATACCCGAAGTTGCACGGGTAGAGGTGGAAAAATAATTTAACAGTCAATTTAACTATTTTTTTTCTTTCATTTTAGTTACATAAGATATGAAGATTACCCAGTAATTTTCCATTTAATAACCCAACTTGGATATAGTAATGATTAATATTACTTTCAAAATTACCTTTGATAAGAAGCTCAAATTAAAAAGAATACATATTTAAATAAAAAATAAGTAAGAATTAAAAATGGAAAAACAGCTAAATCTTAAAAGGGTCTCAAACATTTATTTTAACGCAATTCAAGGGAGTTCTATAATAAATTAAGTAACTTTTTTTTGACACTTTGTAGATATAAATACAATATAAGCAGTACAAATTTCTACCATAATTCAATACAAATGCTGAAAAATTAAGAATTCAATGCAAATGTATACAGTACTAAATCAATGCAGATATGTACAATAATTGAATGAAAATAAATGCAATAATAATTGAATGAAAATAAATACAATAATAAATCTGGTATAATCTGGTCTTCCAAAGTAGTTAAAATTTAAATCTCACTTTAAACTGATCACTCTTGGTCTGCGTGAAGAAAATAAAATATTCTTAATGAAAGCGAATTCATGATCTAATTGTTTAGATGTTATAAAGCTACTCCAGCAAACAGCAAACGATTTGCATTTTTTATATTTATTTGTATTTTTTTTAACTGTGATAAAGATACTAAAGCAAACGTTTTTTATTTTTAATATTAAATATTTTTCTAACTGCTAAAAAGCTAGCAAACGATTTTTGTTTTAGATGTTTATATTGTTTATTATGTTTGTTTTGATGTTATGTATTTTTTAGCTGTAATTAAACTAAATATACTTAAAAACAAACAAACAAACAAAAAAATTGGCGAGAAAATAGATATAGCTACAAACACACCCATTATACAGCTCTAACACAATGACCTTCGAACAACCAACCAGCTTATAAATTATTTATAAAAAAATGACCATTCGGCGAGTTTTAGTTAATAATTTGGCGAGTTTGGCAACGTATTTGGCGGAAAAATAAAGACATAAAACCCTAATATGCAGCTCTAGTGCGACGGCCTTTATTAACCATCATAGTTCAGTAATAGCTTAACGATAAATTTATTGCTTAAATATGCATACATGCAGTCAACAGAAAAATCAATGAAAAAATCATCAAATAAACCCACAATAAAATCCGGGAATGGAGACTGCCGGAATTAAGTCACTTGAAACATGTCGATTATTTTTCAAATAATGAATTTAGTTCCTGAAGTTAATGGCAACAGAATAAAATAAACATTTTCAATTTTAATTACTTTTGTTAAAAGTTTTATTTAATTTTTTCAGCCGATGGCATCAGGAAAGTAAAAAAATGATCGGATTTGAGCCAAAGTGGTGTAGTTTTTTCAGAAAAACGTTCGAAACGATAGAAGGAATGGTCTGATTCGAAAAATTCTTAGCCTATATTTGTTCCGGAGATGAGATGAATTTTTGTGCCAAATTTCGTGACAATCTGTTGCGTGGTTCTTTAGATCTCGTGTCTTATACAAACAAACAAACAAGCAAACAAACGGAAGTTGCCTTTTATGTATATAGATGTATTGTGTAAGCTAAAGAAAATAACTTTTAAGCTCCCCTAAAAAAATATTTAAAAAATTGCGTCATCTTGTAAATGTAAATGATCGTTTTTTATGAAAGAAACAAGATTGCCTGACCAAAATAACTCATATATGGTTAGGCTGCTTAAGAATCAGTGGATAAGCTCACCTCAACAGGAGACTTTGAGCTGAGATGATATTTACACAGGGTTGATAGGAACTTTTCATAAACTTCTGCATCCTCTTTCAAGATCTCAGTTGCTCTTAAAAGGTAAGTATTGGCAAACATAACTTCTCTCTCTGCTTTCTGAAAAAAGATGTTGTACTTTATCATGCATGCATTCATGCATGTAGGATTTTAAATTTCTTGCATTTGTATTAGGGCGAAAAAGCTAATATGAAGTTATATTTAACATGAAAGTGCAAACAATTTACAAATACTTCAGGTTACTACACATTTTCACAAGTTGGTAACATAGTTTCAGAAAAAAATACTTGAATATGCTAAATAAAAATAATATATTATAACTTCATATTTGAGCGCACAGGGAGCCTTCGGCCGACCAGTCTCGTAATCTAAGGGATGTTAGTCTAGCACTCTACCAACCTAGCTATCCAGCCCAAGATTTCCTTATAAAAAAGGACTTTTTTGTTTGGTTTTAGTGCTCACCGGAAAAAAAACTAAATGAATTTACCTTAGGAAATTCTTTTTCAGCCGAAGAATGCAGTAAAGCCAGCGATGTATTTAAGTCTCTAGGTTTTCGACAATGCCTTTTTAGTGTCCTTTGCTTTCTTTTCTTAAAACGAACATCTGGAGATTCTTGTTCATCGTGGGAACCATCAGAAGACTGAACCTCTATTCTTGGGGTCCATTTGGCTTTGAGATTTCCAGGAGGAAGTGCCTTTCCAACTGAACCTGCAATATTTTTATGTTCTTCGAAAACCATTGCATCTAGTGTTTCAGATTCACAATGTGAAACTTCGCCTAATACTTCTGTCTTAACATCTGATTCACATTCAGATGATTCGTCAAAAGCTGCATCAATCACCTCTAGTTTTGCAACTGCATCATCAAAAACATCTATTCCATCTTGAGTATCAGATTCACACTGTGATGTTTCTTCAGAAACTTCCTGTAACGCTTCTCCTTTGAAGCAAGAGTCGTATTGGGTAGATCCCTCAGAGTCATTGACTTCTTGGTCATCAGATTGACTTCGGCTGAATTCCTTGTTGTTGAAACTTAGATTACATAAAAATTGCTGAGTCTTCTGAGAACTGGCCTGTCTCTCCTTGAGTCTCTTAGAACGACGAACAGGTGATTCCAAAGAAGCTTCATTTTGGACGTCCTCGGCAATTCCGTCAAAAACCTTTTTCTGCCCATCAGATTCCCATTCTACTGTCTCATCTTTGCTATCCAAACTAGGCTGTGTTTTCCCCTTGGAACAAGAATTTTTTCGAGCCGACCTGGGTAAAGGTGGCTCGTAGGGAGTTTCAGAATCACATATGGACGGTGCGGGAGATTTAACGGGAGAATCTTTGTCCACTGTAGGAGCCACGCTGGGTACTTGTGTAAAGTACAGTCCTCGAGGCAGGATTGGTACATATTTTCTGGGTTTGAGAACTTGAGGCGAAGTGTCTTTTTTAGGTGGAGGATCTTGTCTTGAGGCAGAGTAAAGCTTGCTGAATGATTCCTAAAGTGAAACAGAAATGTAAATATATGAGAAACACTTTTATGTCCACATACATTATAAATCTGCAGGGAAAAGAGTGCAAACTTCATTTTGTAAGATTTTAAATAAAATTTGTAACATATTATTTTTTAATAAAATTGTTTTTAATTATATTTGTGTAATAATGAATAAATTATAAAAGATTCATAAATGCATTAAACTTTAAAAATAAAGACATTATATAATTTTTTTTAATTATCTGTGTTATTAAATAAACTAACAGTTTATAGACTTACATATTTAACAATTAAAGGTGAAAAATCAGTTAATGTTATCAGTAGCTAGATAAAATTTATAAAAGTAAGAGTAATTAATATTAATACTTTATTTCACCCTGATTCAGTTTAAAAACAAACATCAGTTTAGCAAAAACTTGCAGAATATATGTATCTGGTATGGTGTACATCTACCAAATGAGTAAACATTAAAAGAAAAGGATTCTTCTAAAATATTTACATTGTATAGTAAAATATAGTTTTGCTAGTTGTCTGAAGACTATATAAGTCAAATAACAAACTGCAAAGAAACCAATTATAGAAATAATAACAATTATGTAAATAGAACAGCTCTTCCACAAGTTCTAAAATTAAACAAACTTTAGTGATTTAAAAATTTAGATATTCAGTAGAGTTAAACAAAAGGTTAAGCATAACTTAAAATGATACAACATACTCAGAGAGAAATTTATTGCTATAAGTATTTGATAATAAAAAAAAATTATACACAAATATTACCATCCATTTTGGGAGAAAATTTGGTGAGTAGTCTTCCGGAGCTTTGATATGATCTGGATCAAATATACGAATGACTTTTTGAAACTTGGGAACTTCTTTAAATTTTTGAAAGTACTGAAATGGAAAATGAAATTTATTAAATGGTTATTTATGACTTAACATTTTCACACCAGAGGTCCACATACATGGATCTCAGTTGAATTCACTTCACAATTTTATTTTATAGTTTTTCTAAATACCAACTTCTTTATTATAAACATGAATGTTCAAGCTTCTAAAAAAATAACGTTATTGAAGCAACTGGCAACTATCCGTTGTTTTTTCGTATAAATTATGACCAGTACGAATGGTCAAGCACAATTTCATGCACAAAAAAAACTTAGATAAGTAAAAGTAGTAAATTTATAAGACATTCTGCATTAAAATAAATGTTGAAAGTACTATTACTACAAAAACTGTATGTGCTTTTTTTAGTACAAAAATATGTGTATATTTACAGCCTTTAAATTTTTAATTCCATTAAAATTACGTGCTCCTTAGCAAATATTAAACAAGTTTTCCAAAAATTCCATGCAAAATATTCTTTTAAACATATATTAGTTTGAAAAATATTTTTACTAACTTTAATAACTAGTTTTTATTACTTTAATAATATAAACTAGATTTATTTAAATGGATTTAAAATCTATTTGAATAACATCCAATGTAAAAGGATTCATTTGAATCCATTTGTAAATAAATTTGTAAGAAAAAACAATTTACACTTAGAATTAATAGACAAAAAGGTTAAACTAAAATGAAATTAAAATTTGGCAACTTACCATTAAGTTAAATATTTGTCTTTTTTCAGAAAGCTTATTTTAATAAAGTTGCTTAATAATGATAATAATAAAAGGTAGCTTAGCTTAATAAGTAAGCTTAGCTAAAGTAGCTTAATAATAATAATAAAGTAACTTATTACTTTTTTTATTTAGCTTATAAAAAGTTTAAAATTTTACTTTAAATATGTAGAAAACAATTTTTATTCTAACAGCCCCAAAGTAATTAAACAAAAAGAGAATATCTACATATATAGAAAATCACACATAATATAAAGTACAAACCTTAATAGAGTTAGACAAAGGAAATTTTTTAATTCTAACATTTTTTATTCTTGATTTAATTCGTTCAACACTTTTGACAGGAATAAGATACTTGTGGATGTAGTCAACTGGATCTTTAATACAAAGAAACTGTTCCAAGCCTAAAGTTATAAGGCTAAAACAAAAAAAAAAACAGTTTTAAATAGTTTACAGAAAAATTAGATTAAAACAATTTGTTTTACATATAAGGATTTTCAAATTCAAGTAACTTTGCGAATAACTTCTTCTAATAATAATAATTTGAGCTTCTAATAATAAAACAAAATGAATTCCAGAAATCTATAGCAAACTTTATTTGTTTACTTCTACTAGTATTTCAAAACTGTGTTGCCATAAATCATAATATATTTTTGAAAACTTAAAATATTATATTATTTTATAATTGAATAATCAGAAATTTAAAAAAAAATTCAATTAACACTTACTTATCTTCTGGTGTATTGAATCGCTTGGACAATTCAACACTACTCTGAAATCCACAGGCTGGCAATAGTTCAGGATAAATAAAAACTTTGCTTGTGGCCAAAGTCTTTTTTAAGTATGATGGAACATCTAAAAAATAATATTTTATAATATATTACACAAAATCTGATTATTTTTGTACATAAAAGTAATATGAGAAATTGATAAATTCATTCTAAACTGTTTTTTTGTTTAATTAATTATAATGAAAATGCTTGTATCTTTTTATAACTGAATGTTAGGGCTGACAAAATGTTATTTATGAACTAATCACATAGTAAGTTATTTTATTACAGAATAAATTTCAAAATAAAATATGAACAGCAAAAATTTCATTTTGACATTTTAATTTCCAAAATTACACTTTAGGTGTTGTGTCTTAAATATTTCTTCAAATTCCAGTAAATAATAAAATCGAATGATGATAAAATCTGATGATTCCAAATGTAATCATTGGGGTGAAAGGGTTTAAACCATACGCTCCCATAATTGTTTTGAGCAGTGTATTTGTGAATCATAAAAAAGTACATACAGACAAATCTTTGTAAAAAAGTACTTACATGGCAAATGCTTTTTAGTCTCCTTAGCAACTGTAACTTCTAAAGGCAAATTAATGTCTTCAAACTTTTCTACTATATCCAACGCTCCATCTAAATTCTGTGCATAGAAAGCAGATTTCTCTTCACTTGCCCTTTCCCGTGTAGCAAACATTTTCAACTCCTCCTAAAGGAAACAAATAAAACAGAATTTAATTATATAAAATGGTTTCGGTTGTAGAATTTCATGGGAAAAATCGAGTTTTTGATACAAGACTGTTACATGGCCCAAATTAAGATAATTTTATTTTCAATATTTGGCTTTTCAATGATCAAAAAACTTTGCTAACATCCTGCGGCAGCTTTTAGAGCCTTATCAGCAAACTCTAAAGCATTTCAAGTATAAATAAAATTTAAGATCTATTTAGAAATACCCCTTCATAATTTATTTTATAATTTCAGTCAGGGCTTTTTCAAATACATGATAGCCCCTGTGGAATCTCTCAAAAATAATCCTACGTAATATATTTTAACAGGGTTGTCACTCTCACAAAGTTTATAATAAGTTTATAAATATATATAAGCCAAGTTTATAATTCTAATTTACATCAAGTTTGTACTATTTAATTTCTTTTCCTTAAATTTGTTCCATTTTTTCATTAATGCATTTATAAAAAGTTTTACTACATTTAAAATAGAACAGTAGTAACTTTAGAAATTAATTTTATTATTTGGTTTAAGATTTATAAATATTCTAGTAAACTATCTAGAAATGGTACACATTATTAAAACAGCAAACTTAAGAATCCTTTTTACAATTTCCAGTTTCTATATTTTCATTAATTCTGAATATAATGCAAACCTTGACAATGAAACAACTACAAACAGAAGGTATTTTACCAGAAATATTTTGGTTGACAATTTGAGATTTTCTAGAGCTGGATTTCCATGAGACAGCAGGTGAGATTGAGTTAAAAGTTGTACATACTATCAAGAAAGAAAAATAATGTAATGTTTAAAATATTCGGCATTTAAGAATGATTTTCATATTTATCATATTCTGCATCAAGGGCCATACAATATTATTTTTAATTTAAAAGTATATACATAATAAATATTTTTAACCTAAGCTTTTCTGAACTCTGAACCAAAAAATTCTCAATTTGAAAACCTATTAAACATAATCTCTTCACTAACTAAAAAAAAAATCTACACATATATTATTTATGTAGACACATTTTTTAACTAATTATATATTTAAAAGTTTGTTTTATTAAAACATTAATTTAAAAAATATATAAAGTTTAACAAGAATTTAATATTAGAATTTGAGGTTTTTAACAGTAAAACTACACATATTTTTTGAGATGAATAAGCTAACTAGTTGTGTCAGTTTTTTTTTAATTGTCCATGAAAAAGAATTAATGCAAATGAATAAGCTGAATAAACTTAGTTCTTTTGTTAGACTTCAGAAATCTGCTTGTTCCTCATTATGTAATTATTTTATACAATTAATAAATTAGCTGTTTCAGTAACAGTATTTTTTGGAAAGCTTGAATATTCTAGCTTACAATAGAAAAGTTAGCATTAAGAAATAATACCATTCTCATCTGTTCATCTAACTGGAGCCTTTCATCAGATGTCATCCATTTTGACAATACTGTCTCCACTATCTCAGGAGGTGCAATGTTTCTATAAGCAAAAATTTTAAATTTGCAATAATATATAACCAGTTATATAAAACAAAAAAATAGGAATGGTGGGCAGCTCTTGTCAATAAGCTCAAGAGTCTTTTATCCTAAAACTATTTAATAATACTTTTTGTACTATTACTCCCTTTTACCATATAAAATATTTGCTCTAAAGACATTGATACATTTAAAGATTGATTTAAAAAAGTGTAACAAATTTTGATGTTTAAAAACTGAACTTATTGAGGAATATTTCTCGCACATATATTTAAAATCTGTAAAGGAGAGGCTTTGATTTTTGCTGTGTAATGTGCCATATTACAATCGTGAAAATTTAAGGCAATACACATTTCCCCTCTCAAATAATAGAAAAAAATATTAAATTTTTCAAAATCTTCCTTTGCAACTACCTTTGTATAAATAGTCCTTGAATATAATTCTGCACAATGATTTCTTTAATATTATAAAACAATACAACTAAGGAATGTAGCAGTAGTTTAATATCTTAAAATACTTATATTAGCTTGCTTGAAGAGCTAAAAATTACCTCATGTTTAACAGTGGTGAAATGTGTGCACAAGTCAGGAAACATGAATGGGTTTTAATTCTAATATTCACTATCCAGAGATTCTTTTTCCTATATAAATCTAATCTCAGAAAAATATAACACTTAAGAGACGTTTGTTTTATTCATATCAAATTTGCCAAATTTTCGGCTTGAATAATCACTGATATTTCTATGCGAAAATTATGGCCCACGACTATAAGTATTTAAACAGTATTAGCCACTGAATCTACAAGCCTACTCACTCAGGAAACACAACTTCCTCTCTTGGCTCCCCTTCTTCATCTTCATCATCCAGAAAACTGAGATCCTCCTGTGCAAGTTCATATGTCCCCAGCATCAAGTCATTCCACTCGTCCGCTACAGAATAATTAGTCAGTTGTTTTGACATATAAAACAAAGTGAACTAAATTATTTACTTCCAAATATGAAGAGAAAGTTATCCTCAGTATTAGCACATATGTAAAAAAAAAAGTCATGCTGCTGTTGAAATAGGGTCAATTAGTCCCAAATAAAGATAAAATTATCATTAGATATTGTATGTCCTTGCAAGGGAGAGAGAGAGATAGTAGGAAGAGAGAGGGGAGATTACCTTGGGGGGAGATAGATAGATAGTATAGGGGTAAAAGCACTTCTGCTTTGAGCATTTCGCAAATGTCCCAAATCCCTGAAGTGATGCAATTGATCTAAACAAGTTAAGGTTATTATTGGATATTAATCTTGGAGTTTTTAACTTCAAAACACATGAAAATCACAAAGATAATTCATGCACTTTTATGTAGGATTATTTTAGCACTTAGGGGAAAATAGATAATTAACATAATTTTAACTCTATATTATAAAATTGCTGCATCAACTAATTTGGTCCTTTTTTGTGATTTTTTTTTTTAATTTATGTGTTACAAACATGAATTTGAAGAAATCATACTTTCAACCAAATTGTTACATGGTTAATACTTGTTTAATCAACCTTTCTCTTTAAAAATTGGCTTATCCCTGCATAAAGTAATGAATCAATAGCCAAAATGACTGCAAATTATGCTTTGAAATTTAAACTATTCTTTTTATGTCTTTGGTTAGATTAAAAATAGATGGGAAAAAGAGGGTTTACTTGTAACTTGCTCATAACACAAATCTTCATAATCGGGGGTTTCCTCTTCAACAGCTTTGTACTCAGGGTCATTCTCAGCATCATCATGAGTGGCTGAAGTATCTATATTTTAAAATAATAATTAAAAAACAAAAAAAAATCTGATAAAATAATTTTTTTCTAAAAAGTTAAAAACCAGTTTTAGCATTGAAAATAACCTATAATATTGGCTAACTGTTACAAAAATGTTGTTAATATGCAAAAGGTAATTGTTTATTTACATAATCTGTTTCATATAGTTCCATAATACAGTCACAAGTCGGCATTTGCATTAGAACTATTTGCATGTCGGGTAGCTGGTCCTGTTTAAAGAAGGAAAAACTCAGAACCAATTTCTTCGTACTTTTGGCGTTATAGATGCCTACTTTTTAAATCAGATTAAAATATTTTACAAATTTATTAAATATATTTACAAAAAATTGTAATTGGTCTCGTTTAATTAGTGTAGTTTCACTTCACCAAATGGATCAGAAACAGCAAAAAAAAACCTTACCTATGGGTTGATACAATTCACTCAAAAAACTTTGCCAGTCTTCATCATCACAATGGGCTTCATACAAGTCCATGGTGATATCAGGAGCAACAAACGAAGCTTCAATTTTCTCCAGAGGAGTATCATTGAGACATAGCTTTGATCTAGTTCTCAATGCAATTTTATCTGCCTGAAATAAGAATGAAATTGAAAGTTAGAACAATGTTGAACCAATGGCAAATTATTCTTCATTTTCACAGGGAAAAACATGAAACAGTCAAATTGTCAAACAAAGTGCAGTTATTAAACATGTACTACAGGAAGTATTGACCAAAAACTTACTTTTAGGTAAATTATCTTAATTTTTTTGTGTTCTTATAAAAAATCCGAACTGCTCTAAGAAGAATTCTCTTGGGGATAAAATTTAGAAAACTTGCACTTTATTGATGTATTAATACTGTATCATTAAAAACAAATTTTAATTAAATGGCATCATTTACAATCATTTGTTTAAATTAATAGATATTACCTAAACCCTTTGCCTCCTTAAGATTGTGGAGAAATACGCTGGAGGCCTTATGTACCCAAAGACACTAATAGGTTAATTAAATAAAGTTTAAAAAAATCTTGCGATTCTTTCATATACTCACTTCACTTGGCTGTTTCTCGGAATCAGGCAGTGCAATGACAAGGGCATTCTCATCTTCTGATGGAATGTCTGTGACCTTGGAAACTGGGGAAGAGGGGAGGGAACTCCTACGGCTACGAGGAGTCCCAGCCTCACTCACCCTTGCTTCGTCTTCACTTGGACACTGGAGAAAAAAAGTTGGTTTGGTTTGTCTAAATTAATGTTGCACAAAGAGCTATTGAGGGGGAATGCAAAACCAAAGTGGCTCAGTGTTATTCCAATGGCGAAAAAATATTTTTTGAGACACATTTCTCACGCTGTATAAAATATTTTTACAAACAGGTTTTTTTTATGTGATAAATGTAGCTCACTTACAGGTCCCGATAATCTCACTTCTGGAAATTTGTTTGATCAATTTTAAAAATTACCTGTAAAGGTAACTTACATGACAGGATAAATTAACCTACTGGGCTAAGTTAGTTCCCGAAAAAATCTAAACATATCAAAATTTTGAATTTTCTTCTAATGTAATTTGTATTTCTTACCAATTTTATTCTGTTGGTAATTAATAGGTACCTACATTTTCCATTTTAACAAATAATTTATTTGAGTGTCTGTAGGTTTGAAAAACTTATACAGATTAGAAATCCTTGTGTTTCAAATAAGATGGAGTTAAACAAATAAATTATTTAAAGGGAAATCGAAAAGAAGTTTTCTAAACATATGAGAGGTAAATTGAAAATCATAAAGTAAATAGCTTTAAAGATCCATGATTAAATGGTTTAGAGACTGCTAAAGCCACAAAAGCTGGTACAGAGCTTTCCTCATACTTACAAAAAATGGTTAACACCCAAAACCATAATATGAAACAATTGTCACTTATTATTAAGGATGGATATTTAAGCGGACATAACGAATTTCGAAATGTAGCTACCTCCTCTTCAGGCTTGTAATCTTCATCTCCAGAACTTTCGTCGGGGAATTCTTCTTCTAAAAGTTTTTTTGAAACTTTCTGAACTGTCTTGGCAGGAGATGCAACTGGCCAAGGAAGCTAATATATATCAATGAGAAATTTTCAATAAGTAGGAAACAATGCATTTTTAATAAGAAATACTAGTAATAGCGTGATATTATTTTATAACAACTAGTAAATACAGTTAAATTATTTTATAACAACATTCAAGGGGCAAGAGTATGGATACAAATTTGGTCTGATAACAAGATATTTAATAAACACACACTATTTTGTATAGATAACTGGAGGCGGTATTTTTTTTAAAGTTTTGGTAGAAGGCTCTTAATTTGGTTGAATAGAGGCTCAGTATATGTGGGTGAAACTGAATATCTTACTTTATGTATCAGGCATATAAAATATAGCATTTGTATAATTCAAATGCTGTTAACATATTCTAGCAGGTGAAGACTTACCAGGCATCTCTGCTGCATGAATTAAAATATCAAATCATGTTAAAAATTAAAGGTAAAAAAAATGTATTACTTATTGCAGAAAAGTAACAACATTTTTTATTCCTTACTGAACATTGTTGCTTCCTCATTTCCTTGGCTTTTGACCTTGTCAGTTTTGGTTCGTATTCGATATCGCTCAATTCCCCTTCTTCATTAGTCTTCATCGTACTGCGCACCATGGTCAAGACATACTCATTGGCTATGATGTGCTAGAGTCAAACATATGCAAGCATTAATAAGTAAAATGAAGAAAACAGGGTAGAAACCTATTCGGGGGAAATGTTGACGGATTCATCCATCATATATGAAGAGTCCAGGGGAAGAGCTCCTTCAACGACTGGGAACCTCTCTGTATTGAGGTCTGCAGGGCAAGTAGTTTCAGTGGATGTTGGAAACCGGTTTCTCCCTTGTATCTTCTCCTGCCTGTGGGATAAGAACCCAAATCAAAACTAGTTTCTTCACACTAGTTCCGGCGATGACTCACTAGTCACTATTGTCGCCAAGCAGACCTGATACAGACAAACTCCCAGCCAATGAAGGGGTTCTTCCCCTGGACTCTTCACATAATAAAAATGAACTGTGAAAATGCAATTCCCAGGACTAGTTAAAACTAAGAAATATAATAAATAATATAATTTGTCAACTACTATTTACCATCCACAACTTTTAAGGTTAAGGGCTACTTTGTTATTTGGTAATAACTGTCGAGTATGTATCGATACATACGTGATGTACTTATTTAGTAAAAAACAGTTATGTCTTACTATAGTTAAGTTGTATACCTTAACACTTCGTAATGTTAGGGATAGCAAGATTCACTGCTGTCTTGTTTCATACACAGTATTTTTTTACAGGACTTCCTGATGGTCAGTAAAGACATTCAACCATAGATATCCTAGTTAAAGTATGTATTAGATTGGCAGATCACGTGACCTCCAATGCTAACGGCGGGACGCGCATGGAGACCAGAATAAGAGGGCAAATGGGCCAGTGTTGCCACCACATTAAGGAGAAAATACGACGAAAAATACCGTTTAATTCTAAAATTACAAAAAAATACCATAAAAATACTAAAAAAGCGTTTCACGTTTTTTTTTAAAGTCACTAAAAAGATTCCAAAATGCAGTTAGTATTTTTTTGTAATTTTAGAATTAAATTTTGTCGTAGTATTTTTCTCCTTAATGTGGTAGCAACACTGGCCTATTTGCCCTCTTATTCTGGTCTCCATGCGCGTCCCGTCGTTAGCATTGGAGGTCACGTGATCTGCCAGTCTAATACTTTAGCTATGATATCTATGCATTCCACATATGTTTTACGTTTAATATAAAGGATAGCATATATAAAAACCCTTCCCTCTGTTTAAAATACAATGATTCAATTATTTTTCCATCCTGTCAAATATAATATGACAGGAAAATACTACTAATATCATACGTTACTATAATATGTAAAAGTTTTCACTTTATTGAAATAAACATCATTGCTGACTATAACTAATCTCTCTTCTTAAAGTTGTTAAAGAATATGGCTGCCCATTTTGATACTTTTAAGTTTACTGTTATTATTTTTGAAAACATTCTTAAAAAAATGGTCTTCTGAAAACAGGCTGAAAATTTAAAGATAAAATTTTGGCTTATAATTATTCTGATAAAGATATCTTATTAAGCCCCTCAAAATCGGATTTCAATTCCCCGATTCTCAATTCTTCTTTGCCCTCCCCCTTGGAAAAGAGAGAAGAGAACATACACTATGTCTTTGCTTAGGGGAGAGAATGTTACCCCCCGGGCTAAATGGGGAGGGGGGAACGTTGAAGTGCATAGATAGACTAAAGTTGTACAGCTTTGATTTTTTAAACAAGGCCACTAAACTATTTTTTTGACTATCAACTTTTTAGACCCTTCCCCTAAATTTGCAACAACGCAAACTGTGTTTTTGAAACCCTCTGTAGGCACCCCTGTTTTTAAGAGCTTTTGCAGATGAGTCAGAACCCTTAACATGTTAATCCTAATTTCCGGCCCGGCACCATTTAGAGTTTGGCAACATCTCAAAAATCATGTTTTCGGAACGCTGTTTGCTTGTGATTGTTTCACTGACCCTAAAAACGAGTCTCGATCAGCGTCTGGATGCTTGCAATGTTAGTTTAATATCCCATTCTTTTGATTACGGTGAAATCCTAGTTTCGTTATACAGCGACTTTTTTGGAACATTGGCGACAAAAAAAGGCGATAAATAATTCCAATCTGGCAACACAGTTGTTTGACTTCGCGGTTTCAGAGTAGCATCGTCTAATCACGCGTCGGTACGCGATGTTTTCTCCCCAACAAGTTTGGCAAGAAATAAAAATCGCCGTATACCGAAACTATGAATTAACCAAGGCCACTATCAAGGATTTTACCTTTTTAAGATAAGATCAGTATCAATTAACTTTACACATTTAAATATTACTAACCCGAAGTATGCTCTTTACGTTTGTGGGTGTTAACTTATCCTTAAAACAGGGCTGTTCCAGAGCACTGTCAATTTCTTCTTCCATGTCTTCCAGGACATTCTCAACAGTTTCCGCACTACAGCAAGCTTCGGTTTCTTCAACATCTTCGATTAGAACTTTTTTTGGTTTAACCGGTGTTTTATTACGTTTTCGCTTCTTGTTTGAAGAAGGAGACTGGAAGTCTTTTTTAATTGTTCCAGTACTAGCCTTATCATCTAAAAAACATTGTTCTGCATCGTTATCAGTCATTTTGTGTTAATCAGAGCCCACATGTGTAAAATACTTAAATTTTTAAAAACATAAATACTGAAGTTTACTCATAATTTTGACAAAGAGGATTAGATTAATTAGTTCCGATTTAATACTTTAAAAGAATCATCAAATTGCTCTCTAATAAAAATATAATTCAAAATATAATTTTATAAAATAACAGTATTGAAGCTAAATGTAAACATAAACATTAGTTCTGTGACTGTAATGTCTGTAATTTGACGGCAGAAGCTATTCTGCCGACCAGTTTGTTTACATTTTACAAGGCTTCAGCCTCAGTAGCCAATCACATGCCAGTATAGGGTTTCCCTTATGTTATTGTCTCTGGTTGTAGGATTGTTGGCTTTGGCTGCTTATCGCTTTTAATCATTAATTTTAGTAACTGGTCGGACGCCTCAGTAGCCAATCACAAGCTAGTATTGGGTTGTCTTTTTGTTGCCGACTTGTTGTAGGGTTGTAGTCTTTGGCTGCTTATTACCTTTACAAATAATTTTATTGAAAGTTATTGTTTTCAATAGCAGTTGCAGTTAAGAATAAATTAAGGTGTTATTTTGATGATTTCTTCTAAAAAAACCAATTAAAATTAAAAAATTTTGAAATTAAAGACATAATTACTCAATGTTACAAACTTTATCGAAATCAAATATTGAATTAATCAATCTTACTATACTTACGACACAGAAAACAAATAGAACAAGAATATTTTAAAGGCTGTAGCTGGGATGTAAATTTTTTTTTTTTTTTTTAAATTCGTAGAAAAGGTTTTTTTAAGTTATAATCCCTTTTAGGGACATATTCACACTGATATTACAAATTTTACAGATGATTTGCATTTTTCAAAAGTCTTCTTTTGATTGTCATTTCTCAGGTGTCGGCTCATCACTTGACTGTGGTTCTAAAATACGACGCCCGTCGCCAATAGCCCTCGTGTAGCTCTAGTGCGACGATAATTCAAACTAAACTAAATTTGATTGTCATTTTGATGCATGACGGCATCGCGATCACAGAAATGCTATTTCTTTGACATGTTACGAGTTACGAAGCAACAAAAAATTACTCAACGAAAGGGTAAATTTATATTTGTTTTATTATGTTTGTTATTAATCTCCTATTAATTTCCTGCTTTCCTGTTATTTCTCGGATCATCATCAATTGCCCAATATGTAGCCTTAATGTGACCATCGAAGGTGCCCCCAGCAACTTTAGTGCCCTGGGGCCTGGACATATAATTTTGTTAGTGCAGCCTTGCAAATATCAAACTTAGCGTTACATAATTTAACCCCTGAGACCTGATATCCACTTACATGAACAAATGTTTTACTTCTGTTCTGTTGCTTAACAACTGTTATAATAAAAATTGAAATAGTTCGGAAGAAGTTTAGTTTAGTTTAGTTTGAATTATCGTCGCACTAGAGCTACACGAGGGCTATTGGCGACGGGCGTCGTATTTTAGAACCACAGTCAAGTGACGAGCCGACACCTGAGTAGGCACCCAACGCAACCGTTATGGGCGACATCGTACGCAGCGTTGGGACTTTGAAGGATATTTAACGTGCACTCCCTCTACACGGGTTCGTCGGACATTTTTATCTGCACGGGCCGTTTATAGGTCGGCAGTTATTTTGGCGATGCCCGGACCCGAACCTGGGACCTTTCGCATGCTAGGCCAAAGCCTAACCGCCTGGGCTCCCCAGCCCCCTATAGTTCGGTAGCAGAGGATATGTCAATTGGAGGATATCATATGTAATTTCCTTTTCCAACAATGCATTATGGTTATATAATTGTTAATTTGTATAAAAAATGCTTAGTGCAGTGCAGTCTTGCAAAGAATATCAAACTTAGTGTTACATAATTTAAACTCCTGAGACCTGTAGCCTAGACCCTTCGGTAGCACAGTACAAGAGCAACACATTTTTGAAGATCTTGCAAAAAAAAAAAAATTCAGTAGTAAATTTTAAAGGAATTTGCATAATAAAATACTAGAATAAGCTATGTATTACAAAAAAAATTAGAGGTCGAATTTTGAAAAATAATAACTACCTGCAAATTATATTTATACTACTAAATAGATATTAAGAGTTCTGAAATATATATTTATTTAAAGAATATATCTGTGGGATTTTGATGGGGTATTAGAAGGTTATGGACGACCCCATTTTATGACTAATTATTTGACACATGTGAATTAATTTATTTTGATTAGAAAGTTAAAACGGTTAAAGAGATGTTTATATTTCGTGTCAAATCAGGATTTTATCTAAATTTTCCACTATATTTTATTGAAGATGTAATCTTAAATTAAAACAGCCTTTGAGGACATTTTATACACAATATAATTTCACTATACATTTGAATGCAAATTATTGATTGGATCATTTCTCACTGTTGCTTATACTAGTAAGGTTTTAAGTGTTCTTTGACTTGCTGTTTGTAGGCATCATGATTAAAAAAAAATCTATTGATTATTTTAGTATGCAGGCATTAAATGGTTAATGTTTGAATAGCTCAAATTGTCAAGTTAAAAAAGTTTTCGTTTGCCCTATATAACTTCTAAGAATGCCATTTCTACCATGTCTCTTTTATGGTACTTATTTATACTTTTATAAGATACTTTAGGGAGGGCAAAGGTAATGCAATAACTTTGTGGCAAATTTAGTTATCATATACTCATATCACTTTAAATAAAAAAAATATGTAACAAATATATTTGAAATAAATTCTTATTTTTAGTAGTTTGCTTTCTTTTCGATCTGTAAGTATGATTATCAACATTTTTTTGTTCAATAAGTTAGATATTATAGAATATGAGCAAATATTGCAATAATTCATAAGTTTAATATATAAGTTTCTGTAAAGGAGTATAAAGTATTCATATTTTAAATATATGTATTTTACAACTATTTTTTTTAAGAATGTGTAAAAGTATTTATAATAAACTTTTCATAATTTTACATAATATCTCCATTCAATTTATATATACTTTTTTTTAACTTAAAATGTAACAGTATTTTAAAATATAATTAGTTAGGTTTATATGAAACAAAAAAACAAACAAAATATCAATCTCCATACTTTATTAGCTATACATTTTTTTTTAATCTACAAGACAGATTTACAGACAAAAAGAGACATCGCTAAGTGAACATTGGCTTTTTACAGAAAATAGGCTTGATACAAATACACTGGTTCTTTGAAAGAATTCAAGGAAATCTGAAAAGACAAAAAGAAAATACATTAGAGGTTTAAATGCATGACATCACTTTCTGCTGAAGGCTTAAGATGCAGAAGGGGTTAATTAAAAGTTGTTATTACCCGTGTGGATTGATTTAAAATCAGGCAATTCTATTATCAAAAAAATGTTTAAATTGTTTTTTTATTGGAATACATTACTTTATAGGGTTCACAGATGCCTTCTTTTATGCCTATTAAGAGAGACTCATTCAGCATTATTCGAGAGAGGTTTTATATAAAAAAAGTGATAGAATAGAAAAAATTGAGATATTAGTGTTTTTGAAGTAAAGCATTACAACCTTTCAAAGTTTTATGCCAATTTTTCATGTTAGTCTTTTTTTCTTTACAATGCGTCTACAAAAAAAAAAAAAATTAAACTTCCTGATTTTCCATACCAAAAATTTCCAGACATAGATTTTAAAGTTTGATTAATGGTGGTTGAGTCATTTAATTATGCAAAATCTGAGAGCCAGAACTCCTAGTGCTTAAAATGAATTTCAAATCAATGCATTGTATTTTCTATAAAGAATAATTTTTTTATAAAGGTAAAATACAATTTTTATAAATGTATATTGTATACCAGAGTAAAATTAACTATGCATTTTAAATAGAAAACACACTTTTTGATAAAACTTAGACTAAGAATTTGTAGTTCAGAGTGTATAAAAAAAATTTCATTGGTGTTAAAATCCACACATGCAAACATTTCATTTTAAGCCAGCTACTAATTTGCCTATTAGTTAAAGAAACTTAATAAGTAAAAAAAAAGTTCAAATCATTTAAATAATAACAAAAGATTTCTTTTATATGCAAAATACAAACCAAAGTACTAGTTTAGATTTTGCTTCATTCAGATAACTGGACAGGTGAATTCAATTTCATGAAATTATTTTACAAATAGAATATTTTTGTTTTGCAGTTAGATTTTTTAGAAATTAATAATTTTTATCCATGTAGTTTAAAAATTTGCCCAGGTTTCTGAAAATAAAAAAATTCCCTGCCTTTTCCAGATGGGTAGACACAGTCTGGTTTAATTAAAACTGTATTTTGAAAATGTTACTACTGAGGCTTCCTACTAGTTACTAAAAATAATGTTTAAAAGCAATAAGCAGCCAAAGCCAACAATCTTACGACCAGACAATAACTAAGGGAAACCCTATATTGGCATGTGATTTGCTACTGAGGCCGAAGACTTGTAAAATGAACACACTGGTCAGCAGAATAGCTTCTGCCAAGAAAATAAATTAGTGGACATCACCTCACTTGCTGCTGAAGGCTTAAGATGCAGACAGTGGTTAATAAAAATTGTTAAAAATACCTTAAAAAGCAAATGAAACTAATTTTTTTTATGAGCAACTAAAAATTAAAACATTTCATGTTTGAGCGCACTTAGGAACTTCCCCTAAGGCCCTGCACATGCCTTATTTTTTGTCCGTAGACAGGGGCTAGGAGTTAGTTCTCCATAGTTACCATCTGCTTTTATCCTTTCTGCAAAGTATCAATTTTCTTCAAGACCCACCATATTGGTTTCAAAAACCAGAAATAAAATTAAAATATGTGAAATATTTTAAATAATGAATACCTTAATTTTGGATATTTACCCAGAGCAAGGGTAACAACCAATTTATAAATACAAATCCGCTCGCATAACTAATTTTTACTAAGGCAATTTCCAATTTTTTTTTTTATGTAAGAATTTTTTTCTTCATTTGTTTATAGAAATTTTTGTGATTCTCAACCTCAAAAATTAAATGTAATGCAATATCTAGTTATGCATTCTAATTTGACATTCATAAAGTATAGTAATTATTTTTCAGAATGAGACATCAAACTCAAGCCGGTATGAAACTTAATTTATACTCACTTTCCCTGATGTTTATTCCGGAAATCGGGATACTTCACATTATTCCTGCCTTCATTCACACAAGTATACTTAGATTTTCCTCTTCAAATTTCGAAATTTCTTTCTTCAAAAAGTCGAATGTAGAAAAACCTCTTTGAAATGCAGACACATCCATCTAGAAAGAATAATAGAAAAAATTAATAAATACAGAAAAGAAATTAAATAATTATAGTAATAAAAAAAACACTTAAAATTAAGGGATATGATTATTTTATTTACTACATATAAATATCAGTCTAAAGCAGGGTTTTCCAACCTTTTTGCACCTGCATACCACTTGAGTTTTGGAGAAATTTTGACATACCACCAGACCTAAATCTATATACATATAAAAGAAAGTCGTGTTAGTGGGACCATTTATAACTCAAGAACGGCTAAACTGATTTGGCTGAAAATTGGTGGGAAGATAGCTTAGACCCAGGAATAGGCTATAGGATACTTTTTATTCGAACCCAAACGGTTGTAGGGGTGCAAAACGTGAGCCGATTTCCCCATAGGAATAGCTTTGTAAGATTAGAATTTATACTTTTTAATTCAATTTAAAGAAATTGCAGCGCGTTCAGCGTGAACGAAAATTAAAAAAAGGAAAAAAACAAGAGCGTGTGGGTTTTATTTTCTGAATTGTTATTTGAATATCAGTATTTTATTTTATTTGTTGATTTTAAATCTTCATTTTTTTATGGTGGATTAAATTTCCTCAGCTAGATTTTAATTACGCTTCCGAATTTAATTTAATTGATGTTTACAAATGGTAAGAAATGATGATATGGAGGAATATAGGTTAACCTAAAGAATCGTGGCCAGATTTGGCGAACGTTAAAAAATGTCGCCAAGTCAAAGCGATAACAGACCCCGGCACTTGCCGAGATGGTTACCATTCCAAAATAACAAAAAATACTACCTAATTTCAAAATGGCCGCTTAAAACAGCGGAAAAATTCATTGAATTACAGACCAGATTTAAGCATCTAATTAATAAAATATTAGTTTTAGAAAACTTCAGAATAGATTATATGCGTTTAAGATTTAAATGGATTAACATTTAGAAATTGTCAATGCAATTGCTAATTTCGCCAAAGGTTGCCATCAGGGGTTACCAGATTTGGCGTAAAATTGACGGCCACGATTCTTTTGGTTAACTGGAATATATTCGGCATAAATAAGGAATTTGTACTTTATAAAACTTTTCCAACCATACAAGGTCATGAATGTCAGTTTTTTTTTTCTGATGTTAAGATTAAATAATGGTCGATTGAATTTTGGCATTGGCGGCTTTTGGCGAAGTTGAACATTTAACGTAGGGTAGCTATTCCCATCCAGTTGTATGGGTTAGGGTTAGTTTGAATGACCGTTGCAGTAAAGCTACACACGAGTGCTATTGGAAACGGGAGTCATAATTTAGAACCACAGTCAAGTTACGAGCCGACCTGTGAGTAGGTACCCAATGCAACTTTTAAGTGCGACATCGGACGCAGCGTTGGTAATTTGGAGTATTTTTAAAGTGCCCTGCCTCTATACGGGGTATTATTCGGCTGACATTCTTTGGCTTCAAGAGCCGTTCATAGATCTGCAGTTATTTTGGCGATGCCCGGATTTGAACTTGGGACCTACCGCATGCAAGACGAAAGTCTTTACCGTCTGGGCCCCCCAACCCTATCGAGTTGTATCAAATATGAAGTGGAATGTTTACTACGACATTTGGGTAGTTTCGTTTTGCGCTAATTGTGAAATAGAACAGGCCATTATATCATATAGCTGTTCTGGCAATTTGAATAGGGGCCTATGGGAAAGCCCTCAAACTCCGGAAGGACCTGTATAAAATTAACCCCTCATATCCGAATGGGAGGAGATTATAATATCCCGATGGAGTGGACCACAGTGGAGGGATCAATTGGTATAAAATAAAAGTTTACATAAAAAACCCTACTAATTAGGGTTATTAAGGGTGCACCCGTGCAACGCCGGGTTTATAAAGCTAGTATTTTAATAAACGTAAAATATTTTCTTCAAAAAGTGCTCAAAGGCTTTTTTTAAATTCATGAGAAAACTTCATATTTAATGGTATGATATTTGTTTATTTCTAACATGCTAATAAAAAAGGAAAAATAAAAAGATTAAAATTATAGAAGTTAAAGATTTCTGTTTAAAATAATGAGTAATATGTTTGCGTGATCACTGCTGATACGTACAGTAGCTTATTAATATTATCATGTTGCTCACATCACGCGTACCACCTAAAATCTCCCCGCGTACCACCGGTTGGGAGCCCCTGACCTTAATGTCTAAAACCATATAAATAAAATAAATAGTACAAACTCAGCAAAAAAATTAATTATCATACAAAATATACTTTTATAGTCTTTAGTGCGAAACGTCTTGTTTGTCGGTGATTAAAATATCAACATTATGGATTAATATTCACTCTTAGTCTTCTTTAACACTTATTCTGCTTCTAGGTTTATTTTTTATGTACAAGAGTTCAGAAAGTACACTCTCACACAAGTAACTCTCCTGACTAATGGCATCAAAAATAGCAGATATTGGCCGGAAGATCAAATGGTACTAGGTTTTACCAGAAGTTAATTGAAGGTTTTTCTTTAAAATAATGTTAATGCTTAAAATAATGAGATATGTTTGCGTGCTCACACTGCTTATTGCTTATGCGTACGGAAGCTATTAATAGCATCATTTTGCTCACATCACTGACTCGTACTACCTGACATTTTACTGTGTACCACCAGTGGTACCCGTACCGCAGGTCTAAAGCGTTAAAATAAAAAACGGGATTGAACAAATGAAAATAACTATCTATGTTAAGATATCTATACTGAATTTAAAAATCTATGTATTTTTTTATTACATAAAATTTCTATGCACTAAAATTAAACAATAAAACTTAACATAGATAACAATTAAAAATTAGAAATAGCTATTTTAACTTTTGAACTTTCACAAATTATGTAAGCAAACATAATAATTTTGCTTTTGTACTTTTATTCTAAAGGTACAATAAATAACACAATGAAAAAAAAACAAGCACAAAACAAAAAAAAACAATTAAAATAGCTATAAAAATGAAATTATATACTAAAATTATTTGGAAAATGCAATACTAGTTTTACTAAATTTAAATACTTAGATCGTGTTATTATACAGATAATAGCACAAAATAACAAATTTTACAATGTGGAAAAGAAAACAATTAAACTTGCTATGAAAATGTACACTAAAATTATTTAGCAAATGCAATAGTTTTTTAAACCTGAATTTAAATAATTAGATTGAATTAATATACATATTATGGACAATGAATGGATAAATTATACAATGTGAAACAATAAGAACAAAAGAAAGCCTGTCAAAATCGCTATGAAAATAAAAACTAAAATTATTGAAACAACTAAATAGTTTTTTATACTTAATTTGAATAATTAGATCGAATTAATATACAGATTATGGACAGTAAATGAATAAATTATACAACGTGAAACAATAAGAACAAAAGAAAGCCAGTCAAAATCGCTATGAAAATAAAAACTAAAATTATTGAAACAACTAAATAGTTTTTTAATACTTAATTCGACTAATTAGATCGAATTAATATGCAGATTATGGACAGTAAATGAATAAATTATACAACGTGAAACAACAAGAACAAAAGAAAGCCCGTCTAAATCGCTATGAAAATATAAACTAAAATTATTCAACAAATTCAATAGTTTTTTATACTTAATTTAAATAATTACATACAATTATTGGTTTAAATTATTATACAAATTATAAAAGAGTATAGAAATATATTTACCTTTGTAGTAGATCAAAACATACAAATTTCAAATCAAAACGTCAGAGATTTGGCGTCTTTGGATGTTGGCTACAAAAGGCTACATTTCTGTTGGCGTTAGCAGTTGGCTACATTTCTTTAGCAAACATAAACATCAATATTTATAAACAAACTGGTCGGACTGGTCGGCAGAATAGACATTCCGTAATTTGACGGCCAATCAGAATATAACTTTTATCAATAAAAGTAGTAGTAATTATAAGAGTTGTTATTTTTTTATAAATCTTTGTAAAGTTTTGATTAATATTTTAAGGATAATCTTTATACATAAAAAATCCCGCCAACATTGATAAAATTCTAAAATTGAGCAGTTTTTCCTTTATGGGAGAACTATTTTTTTTCGAAAGATGAGAATGGCAATGAAAATTGTATGGTGTGATTTTGATGTTTTCGTTCTTGTTTACATTTTCAAGATTTCAGAAATAGTTAATTAGATCTTTTAAAATTAGGGAAACTATATATATGAAAAATATTACTCTTTAATTTTATTTTAAACTCATGATATTTTTATAATTCAGTAGTTTGGGGAGAAATTTCTTTAAGTTAGTTTCCGATTGTCAATTAATAACACTACGTCTTTGAATGGATTCATCGTAATAAAAGCAAGGTATAGACGAAACGAATTGTGTTTAACAAGTCAACTTTCTGGTGATCTTTGTAAATTCCTACTAGTAAAAATATATGATCTTTTTGAAAATTAATAATAAAAACTCAATTATTGTGAAGCAATATTCTAAACAGTGTTTGATGCGTGTAGCTTTAAATTTCTTTTAACTCTTTGTTAAATATTTTTGTTTTATTTAATAAGGGCTGTTATTTAGGTTATTTCCTCACTTGACTTTTTTTTAAAAACTACAAGACATTCTTAACAGTCTTTTCCTCATGGTAGATCTTGAACGAGTAACAATAGTTCAGGTGTGCCCAGTACGAGAAAGTTGTTGGAAATTAAACTGAAGGAACTGTTATTAAAGAGCATTGCTTGGCGTTTGGTTCTTTTTCCTGAGCAACGCTGATTAATTAAGTAGTCTGCTAATAAATAATGTTCCATATGTGCTTATAGTACCTTATCTTTAGATTTAAAAACCTACAGATAAACAAAAAATATGAATTTCTACCTATATTGAGAATAACAAATGAAAAAAAAAGTGTTGATTGTATTCTTAATAAATCCTGTTCTTACCCTGATATTCTTAACACTGTTCCCTTATCATTCAGTTTTTGTGTAACTCTCTCAACTTTAGACTTTATTTTTGACTGCTCTGTCATATTGGCAAAACTCTCTTGTATTAATATTGCTCCCCTGCCTCAACTCCTGTATCCTTTGAACCCAGATTCGGGTATCCTCAAAATAACTGCCAACCTATAAACAGCCCGTTCAGCCCAAAAAAGTTCGAGAAATAATACCCCTTGTATAGGGAATGCACGTTAAATATGCTCCAAAGTCCCAACACTATGTACGATGTCGCCCTTCGCGGTTGCGTTGGGTGTCTTCTCATAACTTAACTGTGGTTTTAAATTACGATGGCCGTCACCAATAGCCTTAGTGTAGCTCTAGTGCCATGATTAATCAAACCAACCTAACTATCCTTCAAAGTTTATTAATTTTGGGATGCTTGAGATTGATACTTTTAGTCCTATCTGGTTCCTTTAGACAACTCAACAACAACTTATTTTTCTTTCAGGAGATGCAATAATACCAACAAAGAAGATGCCGAGTTTAAGCAAACTAGATGCCATCTATCGCAGCATTATGCTTGCGAAATTTTTTACCAAAGGATGGGGAAAGCCAGAAAATCTCAAAAGGTATTTTTCTCTGGCTCTTTCAAACTTATTGACTCTTAGACTCTTTCAAACTTTATTTATGTGCTGGTTTCTTGTTTAACCCAATACAATGCAGAATCTTTAAGCATTTAGTTAAAATTATGAAGTTCATTTTTATGTTTTCAATTAATAATTTCTCGTGCAGCTGTGATGTGACGTTAATTCAACCAAAAAAGTCAGTGATTTTGCAGTTATTGTTACATTTTTGGTTTTGTAAATGCACCTCATGCTTGTTAATCCAATATAAATGTTAGTTGCAAAAAAATCTTTGGATTGTTAACGGATGTTTGGTTAGCATGAATTGTGTTACACTATGCAGTGTACCTTCCCATCACAGCAATTATGTGTCTACTTTAATTTTATAATAAAAAAAAGAGACCATAATAGTAAAACAAGCAGCAATATTAACTCCTCCCCTCCCCTCTTTCTGAGTCACCAGTCATTCCCTCATGTCATAGTTAACTGCGAACTATCAATATTTGCATTAGATGTTCTAGTTCATGATTGAAACTAGCTTCAAACATCCAGCCGTAGAACTTGTGTACCCTTAACAAAGGTTCATGTATTATGTAAACTTTTCAATGCCATTTATTCCCCTTTCCTGCTGCTTAGTACTCCATTAGGATATTATAATCATCCCCCCCCCCTCCCCTGCTAATGTCAGAATTAATTTTAATAAATGGATGTCCAATGAATAAACTAGCTGGGGTTTTAACAAAATTATGCCGTTTTTATGTTAAAAATATATATACAAGCATTAAAATTTAATTATTTTTTCCCTAGGCTATTTACATTTAGGAAGATAGTGTCAAACAGAGACACATGTAGACATTTGGTTGATTCTGATTATCTAGTAGTCATAGATAAAGTAAGAGGTGATATTTTCTTTAAAACTGTATTGTGCTATTTTTTAAAAATAAATTAATAGCTGTTACTAAACAAGTATCCCGAATTTTTTTTTCCATGAATGAACGTAGAATCGTCTAAACATAATGTACCAATAGTTTTACTTTTATGCATTAAGACTTGTTTGTTTTAAAATAGTGCATTGTTTACAAATTTAATTTAATAATTAGTTTTATTAGCATACCTGGATATTTTCAACAAGATTTCAACAGAACAAGTGGTGCCCAACATCCAACATAAAAACACTGTGCCATTTAAAAATGTGTCCCTTGCATAAAACTTTTATTTATTGAAAGTCAAAATAAACAAAACTTATTTGTTATAATGTAAAGAATATAAAAGAATCATAGTTAAAATTGTAACTTTAACACAAAAACTTTAATATGATATTAACAAACTTACTTAATGTAAATGAAAGATTATAAATGTTTTATTTTATAGTTAACCTGTTTTTTTAAAGCAATCTTAACTTATATGATGGAATTTTGTCTTTGTTTTAGGTAGAAAAGCAGTCTAACTATCAAATTCTTGATGGACATATGCTAAGTCCATTTGTGAACTACCTTCCAGAAGTGGTTCCAGAAGAATCAAGGATAGCTAGGTATAGTAACCTGCTCTTAATAACAATAAATAAATATACCACTAAAAAAAATACTGTCAATGTATAACTATTTCCTGTTGCTACTGATTAAGCTTATATGACTTTTACTTCTTCATAATACATTCTTGGAATCAGACATTTTCTCTTATGGTTATTAAGCAAGATCCTAATTTTACAAATCATATTTAAAATAAAATAATTTATTGTTATTTAAAAAGATATATCAATATACATGAAATTTACAATGCTACTTATTTCTGATTTTTAAGGTTTCAAATTCTGCTTCCCAATACTTGGCCTTCAGAACCTCTTCGCCCAGTGTGCTTACACCTAGCTGGCACTGGAGATCATGTAAGGCTGTTTAATGACTAAAGATTTTGTTCGATGTTTTGAATACGATTCAATACAAATTAAAGTACCCAGGAATAATTTGTACTATTTAATAAGCTTTTTAAACTAAATTTCATTATTCTGTTAGTTTGATTCTAAGCTATATCGGTGGTCCAATTAAACAAGTAGGTTTGTAACAGAATCTGTCACTTAACCCGCTTCCACACAACAGTTGTATTTAACAGGTAAAAAGGCGCCAAACCCAGCATTAGTTCTATATTAAACATTTACTTGCTAAATATGGCTAGTTTCATATATTTTATTTCGAAAATTCAATAATTATTACTTATCGTTTGCAAAAATTAATTTATATTTCAAAGAATAAATATGTAATATTCCTCGCTTTTAAATATAATGCAAACATTTCATATCAACATACATAGAATATCGTAGTGAAATATATTTGACATCATTTTAAACTGATAGATGTCGCAAAAATACATTTATTTTAATTTATTGTCTAAAAGATTTAAAGTTTCTCGAACGATTGTTGCAAATGGCAATAGTTATTTATTTCTAATAAAAATGTCTTCCTATGCTTTTTAAATGAGCATTAAATGTTGCAGTTTTTTAAATAATTGAAGTACTTCGAATTCTTCTCCGAAATTTTCAATGGATGTGCTGAATTTTTTGACGTATCACACTTGTCCGTAGCATTTGTAGTTTGGACTATGAAAGTGGGTGACGGACAGACAGACGGACTGAACGATTATAACACCTTCCACTTGTTACGTTATAAACTTAGTGTGGAAGCTAAAAACCATGAATGTTGTGCCTCATTCTAGGGATTGACAGTTTTTGAAACCTGCGGGTTACTTTAACAGTTTCTGTTTTTTCATCCTTGTGTTTTTCCACAGTTTGCTATTAAAGCAAGGATATGTAACCACTATCAGCCATTGTAATCAGGAACTAACAATACATTGTGAACTAGATTTTTTTATTAATTCACTTGTCACTAATTACGATTTTGGATCTAATTATTCCATTATAAATTATTAAAAACTTGTTATACACAGTAAAATGAGTTAAATTAAGCAGCTTTCTATATATTTTTTTGTATTCAACTTTTTGACTTTTGTTTCTCTACCTTGTAAAGTCTTTAAAGAAATGGTAACTCAGACTATTAAATCTAGTTTTCAGCAGGTATATATAGAAAATAAATCTAAAAGAATATAAATTTTTTTGTGTTTCCCCAATAATTGCATTAAATTTAATTTAAGAATATCTGTAAAAATAACGATTTTTAGCCACACAAAAATAAGATGTTTACATTTGTGTTTATTTTTTTTTTTAGTTTTACTGGCGAAGAAGAATGTTAATGGCCAGACCACTCCTCAAAGAGTCAGGAATTGGCTCAATTTTGCTTGAAAATCCTTTTTATATCCTTTGATTCAGCCTCATATTGCATAAAATAACTATTTAAATATTATTAAAATTGCCATTTCAAATTGCTTATAAACACATTTGCAGGCTCTAATTATAGGCAGACTTTACCAGGAGCTCACAATGAAAATTAAATTAAAATTTGACATTAAGAAATGTTAGTAGAAGGAAGGTGAATGCTCCATAAATAACACAATTGTGTGTATGAAGTTTATAGTAATTTAATAAATTAATATTCATCTGTTCTAATATGTAATGCTGTTAAGAAGTCTTATCAAATGAATGTTCTTAAGAAACTAAGTGATTCTATGTGCATGCTGTTAATTTTCTTTTATTTATATGTATAAAACTTTGTTTAAAGATACTTTTGGTTAATCTATTTAAAATTAAATATCATAACTATAATTTATTACATTTACTTTTGACGAAATTTATTCAGTAAAAAAGTTATTTCTCTATTCCGATTGCAACACAAGCTTCGAGACTTTTTTTTCTTGTTCCCCCTCGACTGGAATATACTAACCAACGGTGCATTTAAAAAATATTTTTCGACATGATTTTTTTTAACATCTATTGTTAAAATTTATTTCCTTATAAAGGATTTTTCAAATATTTACGTGAAACACTTTATAATAAAAAATAAAATCTATAGTTCTATTTTGTTTGTGTTGTTACTAGCAGTTTGTTTTGTTACAGTTTTCTCATTTAAGCTATATTATTTAGAATGGACATTTTAAAAAATTACTGCTGAATTGTCCTTAATAAAAAAAAAATACATGGTTCAAGAAAACCTAAAGAACAAAAGTAAGTTTTTTGTTTTGTTAATATGTTAAGTTGTTAAGTTTAGCTAATTTTTTGTTATTTGATAGAATAGATATGTAAATAATATGATTTAAAATAAACCTTTAAGATTTTCTTTAAAGCATTAGTTTTCTTTTCATCCTACATTTTGGTAAATGATGGTCATTTTTTTTTCGGGCAGGTAAGTGGTAAGGTTAATCAGGCTGCATTTTTTGTACATTTCCATTTTTAAGGACTATAATAATTTGAGGATGTTTATTTTAGTTTGGCATATATTACGAGTATAGTTGATTGTGATTTCGTACATCAGCATAGAACAGTATAATTCAAGCAAATGGCTATCCAAAATAATTAAATTTTTTATTACTTACATTATCTGGAAATTTGACTTGGGTTATAAACATATCTTATGTGTTGAACAAAATCCAATACAAATCCGTATTGAGGAGCCAGTGCATATTAAATTCAATATGTGTTCAATGTAAGTCCAATGTGTTTACTGCCATTATAAGGTTTCATTTGATATCTCTCACTTGTCAGTCGTCCTTTGGCTGTAATTTGAAATTAAAATTAACAGGCCAAAATGTTTTAACCTTGTTTGTACCACTTTAGTCCAACCAAACCTAATAAGCAGACCCAACCAGCATGTACTGTACCTTATTATGAATACAATGTACTTTCATTAGACGATCCAGCCTTCACAATGTGTCTGACATTTTTGTTATGGGTGGATGTTTGATCCTCGAAACCCTGGCTCTGTTTCATTGGTGTGAAAAGCAAGGATTTGGACCTTTAGGAATATCTGGAATTTCCATGGGTGGTCATGTAAGTAAAATGTATTTTCCACTCGTGTTGTTTTCTGAATTACCTCTAGCTGTAATGTTCTAAGTTAGTTTTTAGGTGCAGTTAAACCCTTGTTAATATGAAATCGCTTGGTGTAAAGTTTTGATTTTTTGTTAGCTGAAAGTATTTCCCCCGGCTATTAAGCTTTTCACAAAAGCTTAAAAATTTAAATAAAATATTACTTTAGTATGTTTTGTTTATAGAGATAAACTCTGTTTCAAAGACCTCGTTCATTACACCCTAAACATTCAATACCTTGAATTGCCCATAAAGACAATTTTTAATTAACTCCTCGGTTTATGCTAAAAATATATGTTATATGTTATCCAAATTTTTTGGATCAAAAAACGTTATCGAATATTAAATATACATAATATGCATAATATATATATATATTTTTATGATTTCCTATACTTATTCAACCTTGTTTATAATGTTAATCGTTTAACCTTCATAACATCCGTGTCACCACTGTAGAATAACTGATACCTTATAATGTATCTATTATACATCGTAATATGAAGTCTGTATATCCGTAAAAGAATGTCTGAGTTTCCGAGTTGTTTTGTCCCGAGTTTTTCATCACGCCTTGTGATTTCTTCCTTTGGGGCTTCGTAAAAGATCAGGTCTACGTTCCACCCCTACCCCACAATTTACCAACCTTGAAAGGTAGAATTGCACAGGCTGTTGCTTCTATTACTCCGGACTTGCTGCAGACAGTATGGGAAGAATTGCATTTTCGTTTGTATGTGTGCCGTATCACTAAAGGCGCACACATTGCGCACTTATAGGAAAAACTAGGTTAGTTTTCCTTCAATGTCTTGTTATATATTTAGTATAAAATAAACTCCTGTAATATACCATTAAAACTCGGACATTCTTTTACAGACACCCTGTATTAGTAAATGTGCTCTTTATTAATTTTGTAATAAAAAATTTTGACTATAGTTTGGTAGTGTTGAATTGAATTAAACTATTGACCAAATGATTAAGTAAAAGATTAAATTGTTCTATTTTGTTATTGACATAGTTTTTAAATGTTAAAACCACTATAAAATTGTAGAGCTTTTATTTACTTATTTTACTGAAGAATTGTTGTCTTTTTAAACATTAAAAAAATCAATTAACTACTTTTTGAAGTAACCATGTATATTCTTTTCATTTAGATGGCTTCTTTAGCTGGTTGCAGTTGGCACAAACCCATACCCATAATTCCTTGCCTTTCATGGACGACAGCTTCCCATGTTTTTACACAAGTAAGTAGGCTTAGTTTCCCTGCAATAAAAATGCTCTTAAATTCTTGAAGTAATACAAAATTATCTGGGCATTAGGGAAATTAAAAAGTGTTGCATTACAATTTTGTATAAATTTATAAAAAAAGTATTAGAAAGTTATCAATAGAATAATAACACATAGCAATAAATAATTCAATTAAAAATAGTTATTACAAGTTTGATGTAAATTTTTATTTTCCAAATTAGGATTGTGAATAATCCTGTTTAACTACAGAAATTTTTTTGAAAGGTCCTTTTTCTAGTGCATTAAATTTTGTGAATTCTTTAAACGCATATTAACTTCCTCAAAACAGACACCTGGTTTCAGTACTTTAGTAGCTTTCAAAGTTAGTCTTATCTTAATTTTTTTCAGGGAGTCATGAGTGCGGGCATCCCTTGGCCGCTGCTACAAAATCAATACCTATCTGATCATGTGTTTCAAGATGAAATATGGAAAATGATCCATTCACCTGAAGAGGTAATAAACAAACAATTATTGGGTTATTTAATATTATAAATTTAATTTTGATAAATATGCTACTAGCAATATTTTAGTTCTCTTACTTTAAGTGTTTTAGACTGTTAGCAACTTTTAACAATATAATTTTTACTAGTGATCGAGTTTGAGTTAAGAATATCCAAAATTTATAAGATACAAGTTGAAAGTAGCAAGCAATACTTCAGTATTCCTCATCTGAATATTTACTCGAACCAAATGAAACCATCTTTAAAAAAAAAAACTTATTATTGTACTGTTTTTAAAAATTAAATTTTTTTTATCTCTATCTTAATAATACTACAGTTAAAAACCAATTAGTAAAAAGATATTAAAAGTTACTAAAAGTATTTAAGGCTTTTAGCTCAATTGGGATAAAAAAAAATGAGTCTAATCCTCTATGCATATAGCTGCTTTGAAATGTCAAATTGCTTTACAATAATGTATTGACAATTGCTGGGTGTTTCCTTTAATATTGCAACACAAAATAAAAGTATTTGCACCATAACTTGATTAAATCCTGCATTGTTTCATTGTACAGTCGGACGCCTTCATGGCTGGCATCCATTTCTCCCGCAACTACCCTTCCAGTCTTGATCATGTAGAGCTCTTAAAAGAGCTGAACAAGAGCTCCACCACTGAGAGCCCCACCACCACAAAAGAGCCCCTCATGAGCCCAGCAGAGCTCTCGAAGCTCAAAGCTCTGAGCTTTATGAAGGGCATCATGGATGAGTGCACCCACCTGGGGAACTTCACTCCCCCTGTGGATCCCACACTGTCCATAGTTGTTTCCGCAGAGCATGATGCTTATGTTCCGCGGGTTGGGACCAAGCCACTGGGGGAGCTGTGGAAGGGGTGTGAAATGAGGTACATCGATGCAGGGCATATCACCGCTTTCTTGTTCAACCATGGAGTATTCAGGTGAGTACTAGAAAAAAATGTTCTGTGACATTTTTGGGGAAAAATTAAATAATTTAATAGGGATTTGAGGCAACATACACTTTTTGTGTTAAATAAATAGAATGGTCTGCCAGAGTTGAGTAGAATTATCGTCACACTAGAGCTACCCGAGGGCTATTGGCATCATAATTTAGAACCACATTCAAGTGATAAGCTAACACCCAAATGGTACACAGTGTCGAGACTTTGGAGTATATTCAACATGTACTCCCTCTACACAAGGTTATTATTCTTTGGAATTTTGGCTGCACACACCGTTTATAGGTCGACAGTTATTTTGGCAATGCCTGTTCCTGAACCTTGGACCTTTCGCATGGAAGGCAACGCTTTACTGACTAGGCTCCTCAGCCCCAGTCTGCCAGAGTGTTGTAAGTGCTGACAATGTTAATATTTAAAAAAAAAAGAAGCTAGGCAGGCACCCCAATGCATTCAAGGGATTGTAAACAGGACCAATCTTGTTGGACTTTGTGCCTGTTTTTGGTCCTCTGCCTTTTTATTTGTATTAATATTTTTATGTAATCTTTAGTATAATATTAAATCTATAACTTTTTTGGATTACAACTAATTGTATGACTGTAATTTTGACTGAATACTCAGAAGCTTGAAACAAAATTCATAGTTGAAGACATCTGGTTTTTGTGTTCAGGAATTTTTTCCATATAAAAACATGAATTGTGATCTTGAGGACCCAAGCCGGATTAGCATGAAAGGTGTTTGTCAAGTGAAAATCTTTTTTATGTTTCAATGGCATTGAGGCAAATAATGAGATTACTAAACAAACGTAGTGTTATTTTTCTTTAACAGCATTTTAGTTATTGTGTAAAAGTTCACTTTTAATGTTATATAACCAGGATGGATAAAGGATGTGATAAGTTTATCATACGTACAAAAAGGGGAAAAGGGACCAAAGCAAAATTGCCAAAACAGAATTTTGCAATTCTGGTTATTATGTAAAGGGATATTTTTATTGTTTAACAACTAAAAGTGGTAGTTAACATCATTTATCATACTAATAATCTAACAAATTGAATAGAGGACTACAGTAAAGTTCCCAATACCATATTTCACAATCCTAGTATTTTAGTTATTGTGTAATGGTCTATTTTTGTTCTTGTTAACAACCCAAAGTGGCAGTTATCATACATCAAAATAGTTTATTTCCTATTTATTTTTTTGGTAATGCTGCAATAATTATTAAATGAAAGTATCTTTAACTTCTATATATTAGTTAATAGCTAAAATCTTAATATTTTGTATTAATAATAATGTGTTTATTTCTCAGGAAAGCTATTGTTGATGCTTTTGAAAAGACTGCCCAGAAATACTACGGAAACAGCATTCTTATAGACAATAGAGAACTTAAACAGAATGCAAAATCTTGACATGATTGATATTTTTGATGCAATCGTTTATAAGACAGTGTTTTCTAGTGAAAGTATCTGTGTTTTAGATATATTACATTGTTATGTGTTTATAAATTGTAAATTTTCATGTATCGAATTGTTAATTTGATAATAAATTGACCGATTATTTGAATTTTCCTAATTTTTTGCATGTTGTCAATTGAATCACTCAATGTAAAAAGGGATGCCATTGGAGAATTTCCCACTATGCTTCTTTCCTTTACATATTAGTGAAACAGTTTAGAAATATCTGTCTATTGTTCAATAATATTCTATTGTTCCAAAATATGACAATACAAGGTTTGATTTTATAATTAACCTTTAACTATTAATTAGTAATTTAGCTTAGCATCTGGTTAAATAACTGCCAGCCAATTTAAGGCATGTTATAGATGTACTTAAAAATATAAGAATAAAGAAATTTCCCCTAACTTTATAAAATCTAAGATGGTTGAAATTTCTGAAAATTACTATTATACTTGTTGAATTGTAGAAAAAAAGTTTTTTTACTGTCACATTATTTAGTTTCAGCAGTATTTAGTTCAGTTTATGTGTTTTGGTGTTTTCAATACTACAAAATATTAGTATACAATATGTCATGGCAAAAATCCTATATATGAGTAAAATGGTGTTTTCCCCAAAAAACAACCAACTTCATTTTTAAACCAACCAAATACAACTTAGTGTAATAGCATTTTTGTTTGAAGTTGTAACATCACACTATCACTCAAATGTCAGTTTTTTTTTTTTACATTTCACCTTTTGTGTGAGAGCTTAAGAGCTTTGAAACAGAATGAAAGATTTCTACCGATCGAGATTTGCACAAGTCTGACGCTTGACGCTGACCAAGGGAGAAACAAGTTTCCGATTGCCACTACTTGCCAAGCAGACCTCAATAAAGACAAGTTCCCAGTCGATGAAGGGGTTTTCCCCCTGGACTCTTTATAGTATCACTACTTTTTAAAAAAGTACACAGAAATCCTTAAGACAGAGGATTTTTTATTCCCAGGGAAACCAAATTGTTTTATTTTTAGTAAATATATTTGTTTCTTATAAATGAAAATTTTGGACAAAACTTCTCCCTAAAAAATTGATTTATAAGTTTGTTTTTTGGGGGGAGTAGAAGATAAATAGAAGAAGGTATTCTTAAAGATGCATTGTTACTATCAATTTTCAAAGCCAAGGAATTTTTTAAAAAAGAATTTCAAGACAAAACATTTTGATTAGAATAAACCATATTTAATTTGGTTTAAAGTAATTTATCAGGTTATATACATACATGTTTTCTCATAAATAATTAAAATACATGGTATATAATTTTTTTATAAAAGAAAAATAGCATTTTTTTTGTGCATAAAATTGAAAGATAAGAATATTTCATAAAATAATGGATCAGTCTCACAGCATATTTATACACTTTCAAGTCCAAAAACTATAATCTTAACATTTTCAAAGGAGAATCATACATGGAAGCACAATTTAAACTGCTTCAACATTCCCTAAAAAAGTCAATTCCAGGATACCGTATTTTAAAATGGTTTTGTGTTTAATTTTAACATGCACGCTTTAAAAACTAAAATACCATTCAGGGTGGTAACAGAATCCTGGAAAAAAAGTTCCCTGATATTTCCATGATTTCCCTGATACTTTCATAAAAAATTCACTGATTTTACAATTACTTTTTAGTTAAGTTTAGTTTGAATTATTGTCATACTAGAGCTACACGAGAGCTATTGGCAACGGACGTCGTAATTTAGAACCACAGTCAAGTGACGAGCTGTCACCTGAGTAGGCACCCAACGTAACTGTTAAGGGCGACATCATACGCAGCGTTGAGACTTTGGAGCATATTTGACGTTTGATAATAATTGACAGTTTTTTGCTTCTGCGTGATAGGTAGATAGTCGAGTTTACGTTTGTAGCTCCGGTTCAGGCCAATCGGACCAAGCAGAATACTTTCTTTTGATCAAAAAGTGTCCGCTAGTATAGTGATCGCAAGAACAACCTAAACCTGCTGTTTAAATAATCCGAAATGGAAAAAAATTCCCTGATATTTTGCTAAATTTGAAAAATTCCCTGATATTTCTAGAATTAAAAAGTTCCATGAGAATTCCCTGATTTCCAGGTTCTGTTACCACCCTGCCATTTCTAAGCTACTGCTGTTGAATCGTTGTGTTTATAATAGAAACTTATCAACTGCTATGCCAAAGTAAGGCACACATACAGGTTTCTAGAAAAATTACATTCCTATATATGATACTATGTAAATAAGTGTTTTCAGTGCAACATAATGCACCATAAAATGTAGGCAGCTTGTACTTGTAAAAAGTAAGTAATCATTTGTTATGCGCTATGTTTGCTTTTCTATTTTAAAGGTGTGTGTAAACTTTCCTAGTTAATATGGCTGTCAAAAATTTGCTAACAATTCTTAACAATTTATATAAAAGTTTGTTTGAAGGCTGTGTCTTCACTACGACAACAAAGGCAACAAAAGTTGGCGACCGCCAAAGGCGCCAAGCGATGCAATAGCATGGGGGCTGACTCTGCCAAGTTGCCAAATTTTGTTGCATTTGTGGCGTAGTCAGGACATAGCCGAATAAAAATAAAGCAAAGAGTATATAATGAATAATATTGTTCAAAAGAGATGCAAATAACAACAGTAAAAGGTTACTTCATTGTTTGTTGAGTTTCACACATAACTAAAATTATTAAAAAAAAATCCTAACCTTTTAATTTAGGATGGTTGAAGTTGCTGAAAACTATATTTTTTATTTGTTAAATTGTGAAAAAAAATTTAAAGATTTTTTTATTGCCATATTTGGTTTCAGCTCATTATAAACTAAATAAGGTAAGATTCAAACAAAGGTAAGATAAGAAAATTCATACAGAAAGCTTTTCACTGTTAGCTATAAATGAGCTGCATAATATCCTATATAATTAAACAATTTAATTTAATAAGAATTGTATTCATATTTTTAAGGATATATAAATATATATACATAGTGAAATGTAACACATTAAATCATATATATTTAAATAAAAATTCATTGAAAGGGAAGAATTTCTTAAACAAATATTTGTATAAGTATAGAAGTTTTCTAAAGAATGCAAAGATTAAAAAATATATAACATTTTGCTTACTAATCAATATTGTGCAAAAGTTTTTGGTATATCATAGTTTAAAACTACATGTGACTATAGGTTTTTTGCTTTACTTGTGATTGATAACTAATTGTTAAAAACTGTAACTTTGCAATTGAAATATTATGCCTGACATAAAAAAAAAGTTTAATAAGTTTTAACTGGATTTAAGATTTCAATAATTAATTTTTTGCAAAATTAAGTTTTGAGATTCTAAGTTTGATTTGAAATATTCAATAATTTATAACAAGAATTTAAATATCTAGGAGATATATTAACAATAACAAATACTACATTATTTTGATACATTTTGGAAAAAATCAGAATATTTCAACTCTCTGACTGTAACAAAGGTATAAGTGCAATTATTGGTTGTATTCTTTTTTTTAATTAACCTAAATAAATATTTTTTTTTATAATTGCATGAAAAAAATCCGATTTTTACACTATAATTTTAATATCAGACGCGTGCGAAAAGTTATACTTTTTAGAAACAGTGATACAAAATTACTTTTTTTCACCCAAAAGCAGTGAAAAAAGTACTTTTTTTCACTCCTTTCAAAGATGCCAACATTTCAAGTAAATTTCTATTTAATATTCATAAATCGAAATTTAATTGATCTGCTTTATTTATAAATATTATGCGCTGAATTTATTATTATTTTGAATCAGTATCCATGTTCAAATGTTTGACTTTAAACTAAAAAATTATTGCCTTTGTAGTCCAGAGATTTATCGATGCCGATCTTCTTTACGTAAAAAAATTAGCATGTGAATTATTTTGAACAATGAGATTGATTTTTTTCACGTAATTATAAAAATAGTGTATGAAACACGTGTGAAAAGTAAACTTTTAAAACACGTGTCATATTTCACTCGCTCGTGAAATAAAATCCACTAGTTTTAAAAAGTGTTACTTTTCACACTTGTTGCATAAATAACTATTGTGATTATCAATTTTTATGGAAGATAAAAACACATTTTTGTTTGGGTCAGAAAGCAAAATATTTAAATATGAAACTTTCAGATCTTATTTGAGTATTCTAACATGATAATAAAATATATAATAAAGTAACAATTGTAAAAAAAATAACATTTCTTGTATTTAATTGACATACCACTAAGTAGGCTACTTAAATCCAAAAAAGAATACTTTTTAACATCTTGTGCAATAAATTAGCTTAAAAATAAGTAATTGTAATTGCAATATATTTTTAAGTATCAGGATGATTTTTATATATCTTAAAGATTTAAATGTTCATTCAAATGTAGTTTTATACATTTTTAATTGTTAGCTAAATTTAAAACAGGTTATTAGATTTTAAAAGAATCAATAGTATTTTTTAGGATTCAAGTAACTTCCACTGGGCAAAATATGTCCAGATAACTATGTGAATGTTTTACAATAACAGTGAATAAAAAAAAAAGAATTGTTAGTTACTAAGTAAACATGACAAAAGCATATATAATTTAAAAATATGTGCTAATAAATAGTTACAATAGACAAATGTTAGTGCTTCTTTATAAAAAATATTACAAATAAGCCTAAAATTTGTGTGAGGTAAATTATTATCTTACATAAATATCCTGCACCATATGAAACCAAACATAAAAAAATAATGATTAAGAAAAAGTTTACCATATCTTGCATTTTATTTGCTTCCCATATTGAATTCAAAGCAAATGAGGTCAAATAAAGCTGTTTTTTTATATGGAAGTCCATGTATTAATATATATAGCGGTGTTGAAGAGATAATTTTACTAATTAGCTTTTAATTTTTTTTTTCAATTAATGACTTGACTACAGCGTCTCAATAGACAGCAATGTTTATGACAATATAAAAGTGAGATGCTATAAACAAGGTTGAATAACAAGTATAGGAAATAATAGAAAATATATATTATGTGCTCATATTATTAATCAAAGCATTAAAATGACATCTATTCAATAAGTTTTAACCCTATGTGCTATTGGTAATAGTTTATTAAAAATAATTTGTAAATAATAATACTAAATGCTTTTTCATCATGAAAAAAAAATCAAAAAGCAGTAAAGCATACTAAAATTTTAAAGATGAATAAATTTTAAATTACTCATTGCAGGCTTGAAATTTGTATTTTGAAACTATAATCGAGAACAAAATTCTCCTTCTCTGGTCACTAAATTTTTTAAGATGGAAATAATTCATATTTGGATTTGGTAGAAAAGTTTCTTTAAGAAGTCATTTCGGATATCATATATGTTTAGCGTTATAACCAAGGAGTTAATTAAAATTGTTGTTATAAGCAAGATATTACAACATAAGGTTTATGGGCAATTCAAAGGACCGTTATAAACAAGTTGTCGCTGTAAATGAGGTCGTTGTAGACGAGTTTGACTGTTTTAGAAACAATATTTTACAAATTTAATATCAGATTTTAACCATTCGATGAACTCAAATTACTATGAACTCAAGAGGGCAAACTAATGAATACATGTTTAGATTTCATATAATGAAACAAAATAAAAAGAAACATTCATAGAACAAAGTATCACATTTGATAAATTTGTAAATGTAGCTTGCACATAGTTTAAGAAGGAAACAAACATTTAAAATAGATTTTCCTGATTAAAAAATTACCTAAGTCAGTTGATATATTAAATCTAAAACAAAAGAATATAAAAAAAATATGGAATATTTTGTTTGGGCATGTTCTATTTGCAGGCCCTAGAGTTAAAGCTATAAACTTGTATAAGGAATATGTGTCCTTCACAAAAAAATATCTTATTTTTCAATCCTCCTTGTTAACTGCAAAAAAAATATTTTTAGTTATTAGGGTTCATAATATAACAAAATACTTTTCAAATAAAAGTACCTTAACATTTTTACTCAAGGTTCAAGTTTGTGATTGAAATTAAAAATGATTCACATTTTTTTAAAATACATATTATACAAAAATTTAACAAGCTTGGGTAATCTACATTAGAGCAGCATTAACAAACAAATTTACAAGATTTAATATGTATATGTTTGTATTTTATTATTATTATTTTTGTACATACAGTCAGAGTTCAGTGCAAATTTTATAATTGAACCCAAACTAAATGAATTATAAATATAAAATCTGTTACTGAAAAATGAATTTTTCAGTAATAGATTTGATATTTGACCTTCTCTAGCAATCTCATGTGTTTCAGGTGTGTGTGTGTGGCAACTGCCTGTATTTATGTATTACCGAGTTGAGATTTTTTTTTGGACAAACAAATGTTACCTTTTGAGAGGAGACAATGTTTTCTTGTCTTCCCTCTCTTTATCCAGGTTATTTGGAGGAGGGCTGATGGTGGGTAACCTTTCAGCTGCAGCAGCTCTAGATTCTAGGAAACGTTCAAATTCTCCTGAATAAAAAGAATAAATCAAACTGTATTTAATTGCAATCTAATGAAAGTAATATTAGCTAAAATCAACCTATACTGTAAAACGAAAACAGTCAGGTCTTGAGTTTCAAAAATGTTTTTTTAAGAGGAGCAGAAGCTTAAGGAAGTATTAAAAAATAACAGATTTGGGGATATTTGTAATGTTTAACATACTTTTAATAAATTCTGTTTCTACTACAAATTAAATAAAACAACAGTAGCTACACCACAAGCATTAATTTTACATTCAAAATAATATTATGGGTGCATTTGTTTATGACAAATAAAGGTAAGTGCTTTTAATTTTAAATATAAATTCTTATCAATATTACACAAGAATTAATATATTATATGATTTTTAAGGAATTATATTGTATTAATACTGCACTTAAAAACTATTTTGAAGTATATTCTTTGTAAAAACTAAACAGTTGTTTAATTTTCTTGTTATAAAAAAAGGTATTTTTCTACAACTACCTGTGGTTGGTAAAGCACCTGCTTCAGCCCCTAACAATTCTTCAGGCTAAAATATAATTGTCCAATAAACTATTATTTCTCAGCAAAATTAAATAATTTTGAATAAGTAAAAACATAATATGTACTACAATAACATCGTATGAAGAAAAATTAGAACTTATAATTTTACAATAGTCACTTTTAACAAAATGTAACACTTTTCACTTAAAATACTAGACATTTTATATAGATTTAAATATATTTTTCTAGTAAAAATTATCTGGCAAAGTGATACATTTTTAATATAGATAATAATTGCTTTATTATGTACATAATATTTAATGTGTAAAAAGATCACACATTAACTACCTATATTATTAATTATTTACTTTGTTATTTCATTTCTTCTACAATTTTTTTATTGATTAGTTACACTAAAGTATGTATTTCATTAAAACTTAAAAAAAATTATCGGAAACAGTTACCGGGTCTAGGTAAATTAAGGTAATTGCAAGTCATTTGGTGATATTTTGTTACAAATATTTAATATTAATGGATTTAAATGCAATATTCATCAGAGTACCTTCCTGTTCCTAATTGTTCCTGGCCTTATGCGGATGGAAAAAGTAAGGAACAATTCCTCGTATTTTTACGACCTCAAACTAAGCTTCTTACTTTTCCGAAATTGAAGGGTTAGTTTCTATTCATTGTAACGAATTGGTTTAAAACCAGGATGTTCTTCTGCTTCACATCAGCCTCTATCGATTAAATTTTCTATCGCTATCATAGCAGTCAACATGATTTCTTTTAAAGTGTCTTTCATATACTTGGGAACAGTTGCGTTTGGTTTCCATGGAAACTCCAAAGCAGTAATAATTTCTTTTTTGAAATTTTTAAAATACATTTAGACACAGAACCTTTTAAAGTAGCAGAATAACTTCCTAGTTTCAGCATGCATAGTTTGACACCTTTCCCATATCTTATGTTTTGTGGTCCAAATGGAGAGATTTCAGACAGACAGTCATTTATTAATAGTTCAGATAACATGGAATTTATGATATGACAGTATGAACAATAAAATATTTTAAACCACTATATCACATTTCATTCAGCAATAATGATGTTTTTGTAGTATATTTTAATTATCTATCTAAGTTAAATTAGTTTTCATGATTTGTTGCACTTAAATGTTTTGCAGATATTTCTGTAATAAGTTAATTACCATAAAAAAAACTAATGAGCTATACTTTTTGTGAGTATACTTTGTTGCGTTGCAGGGAATGACAATAAAACAATTTTTAATTAATTCCGATTTAAGATTTGTAAACAATAAGGAATAAGAACATATTTCTTAAATCTTTATAAATTTTTTAAAGGGTTATAAAAGATGATAAGTCTTTGTAAATAGTTTCAACAAAGCACATTTTTTAAACTTAAAACACTCACTTTTTCCTCTAACCATCTAGCTACTTCTTCAAAATCTTGTTCTCTATGAAACTACAAATGTAATAAAAATAAAACTATAAATAATTATTAAAACTACAAATCATAAAAACAAAAACAAAAAAAAATGTCTGAAAACTGAAATTAAACAGAAATGCTTGATTAACATAAATTTATGTTCAAGAAACAAAAAAACAATGCTGAAAATCATACCTCAGGATTTTGTGGTATGTCTTGTAGAGAAAGAGGTGTTAATATATCTGCAGTACCTCTAAAAAAAAAAAACACTATCAAATTCAGCACAATTTGAATTTTAAAACATTACATCAAAATAGTCAAGATTATTTCTACAGTGGCTGTTTTAAGAATTCTGGACAAGTCAAATTTATTATGCACTTTTGTTCTAATGGACTAATTATCTAATATTTATTTCAGTTCCTTACACAAACAATTTTAAAAACTACCTGCTGAAACTGCTATTATTGCATTACTATTAAATTGCACAAAATATATTTTACATCAACTGAAGAACATTATTTTTCAGATAAAGGAAATTGTCTGCAGAAAATAAAACTAACAAGTAGGATATTTTTTGCCTTGAATATTTCATATAGCAAAATTTAATGGCTATTTTCATTTTGAAACAATAGAAGCATGACACATTTTTACATATTGCTGGTCTGCATTGAGTACAAAAATGCTAAAAATTGTTTCTCCCAGTGTCAATTGTCTTATTGATTTTGCTAATTGGTTTAAAAATACAAGTTTGTGAGATTAACACATTTTTTTCTGTTTAGGGTATTTTTAATTACTTGCATTATATACTAGAGATGATTAAAAAAAGTTTTTTTTAAAACAATTTTCTTTTAAACTATTTTCGGAAAGTTGCAGGTTAATCTGCTACAAAACTGTTTTAGTGGAAGAAAAAAATATTACCCTCCATTTGTCTTTACTGGGTTCCTAGATTGTGCCAACATATCAAACTCATCAATTGAAGACTCCAAATGACTTTCAGCAGCTCTGTTAACATCTGGTATGGGGTTACCCAAATCTAAATGTAAAATTATTCTTTTAAAAAAAACTGTTTTCATAGATTTAAAATAATATAACAAAATAATGAGAAAATTGGTCCCTTACCAAGTCCCTTTAACTGTTCACTGATGGGAGAAACATGCTCTTCTAAATCAATTAACGGTTTGCTTTCAACAGCAATCTACAAAAAAAAGCAGAAATATTAATTTTTAAAAAATCAGTCATAAAAAGGAAAGCAACTAAGTGAATCATCAATTTAGTTAATTTATAGGTTTGTAAGGTCATTACCAGTAATGATAAATTAGCAACAAGAGCAGTATAGAAATTACTGAACTAAGTTTTAATCCAAATTTAAAACTACCTACATATGCAAAATAAACTAAACTGATTTTTCCAATAATTATTCTTGTGTTAGCATAGAAACTGTATCTTCCTTCAGGTACCTTGGTTTAGTTATTGATAACAATATCATATTCAAAACACAGGTTACTTCCTTTATATAACAAATCTTAATTTTGTTTTGTAAAAGTTAGATAATTTTAAAAGTAAAGTTCCTCTAGTTTCTTTAAAATCTTTATATTATTTGTGGCTTCATTCAATACTATATTATGGTATTCTACCCTGAGATGGGGAATACAAAACAAATATTAAAATTTTGTTTCCCCTCCCCCTATTCCTATATCCTCAAAAGAAGTGTTTTAACCTAATTGAATGTACGAATAATATATTTCCCTTACATTTTCAAATTAATATACCTCAAATCAGGCATCTGTTTATATAAAAAAAGTGTTCTGTATTTAAAATGGAACCAATATGTTTGTAATAGGAAAGAAATGGTAAATAATAGAAGACCGAACATTTTATATGACAATCCCATTTTCAATTGAAAAAACTTATCAAGGATTAGTTTTTGTATTAAAATCCCAGAGCTGCACAATGTGTAAATCAGCCTGTGTAGTTTCATACTTCCTATGTAAACATTGTCATATATTATATCCTCAAGTATTTTTATAGTAGCATTGTATAGTATAGTATAGCATTGTATATATAGTATAGTAAGTTGTATTTTCCCCAGCATAATTCTTACCTGTTCTTGAAAATTTGCTTTGCTGACAGCAACCCTCTTTTTTTCAAATCTCTCATAGCGAACAAATAAATTATTAAGCCCATCATTAACCAACAGCAAGTCCTCTAAGTAAAAATAAAAAATAGATATATTAGTAAATCTTGCCACAACATTTTTTTAGTAGAGTTAAGATTTCAGCTAATTAATTACAATTTAACACACAGAAATGCGAGAAAAAAAACAATCAAAAATAAGAATATTGTTTACAATGATATTATATAACATTGTGTATATCAAGAATGTCATTGGCATTTTTAACTAGTGTTATATTGAAAATTAAAAACAGATTATTTAAAAAAGCTCATATCAACAAAATAAATTTTCATTATCATAATAATTTTTTTACTTAACAAATGTATATTCATCATAATTAATGTGAAATGTCACAATGACAATTATAACAAGATACTTTATTGCATATTTTTAAGAGAAGATATTGACAAAACATTGATTAGCAAACAAAAAGGAAACAAATGTCACCTGTTATTTTTTCATTTCCAACCTTATCAATTAGTTCAACAATTCTAGTTTGCATATTTTGACAAGTCTTGCATAGGTCCTGAAAAAATATATATAAAAATGCATCAAAATATATCTTGAAAATCATATGGCAATGAATTCAAGCACTGCTAAATTATATTAAAAGAAGCAGGATAATGACTTCTCAATATATAATTTTTACAATTGAACTTCATATCCTCAAGTTCCATTAGTTTTTAAGTGAATCAAATACTTTTGTGTATCATTATTACATGAATTACTAGTGCACATAGGCAGAAAGTGAAATAAAGGCTATTAAATCGATTACAAGCCAAATTTAGAAACCTGACATTGTAACCATTGCAAATTTTTTTTTACTGAAATCAATTTTTAAAAGCAGGGTTAACAAAATATGTTAACACATTGAAAAAGTTCAATAAGCCATCTCTCATTATCCATTCCCAAAAATCTGTCATAACACATTTTGATCTATTTTTAATTGTACATTTATCAATGTAATATTTTACATTAAAATAACAACATGGATTTTTGTGTTTACAGTAAACCATTATTCTGTAAGTATTACTGTCGTGGGCAGGTAAACTACAATGTGTAGACTAATGACATAGACCATTGTTATAAGCACTTAGTTGCTCTAACCTTTATGAAAGAATACTGAAAGACTGATTATTTCAGAGCAAAAATGGTCTAATTCCTTGTTGTGGTAACTGCAGTTTACCATAGCATTTAGGACTTGCTATTATTATTCACATAATGAAAATATACTATAATAATAGCTGCCAAGCAAAGAAGCACAAGCATAAAATATATATGTACTTTTACATTTTATTTTCTTATCTACTTAGAATCTTGCTAAATATATTATAGTCCCTCTCAAAAGTTTATACAAAAGACATTTTGAGTCACCAAATTTTACTGAAAAAGTTTGTTGAAAAATTTTGTGGTAGTAAGAATCAGGCAAGTATAAATAATTAAAAATATCATGAATCACAAATAAAACAACAAATAATATATTTTATTTAAATTAATTATAAAAAGTACCCAAAAAATCTGGTTTAAAAAAAAATAGAGAGAAAATCAATTTAATGCATGTTTAATGGCTTAATTTCGCATTTTTATTGCTTGAATTGTATTTATTTTTTATATGATAAATAAAAAAAACACGATATCCGGTGAATTTAAAATATTTAGTAGCACTCAGGGATCAATATGTAGTCGCATTTTTCGCGAAATGCGACAAGTTGCACGAAAATGCCAAAAAAAAATTATTGGCTGTCGCGAAAATGAGACGCCGTGATTCGGTGAAACTAAACTTAAATTTCAATAAACAAGAAGTTCAAATAACCGATTCTAATAATGAAAATAAAAAATTTAAGCAAAATGGGAAGATAATAATATTTATTATTATGACACACAGCCTAACAGATTTTCACCCAATTATAAGACTGAGATAGGTACAAATTACAACCACGCCTTACCCGGGAATCGAACCCAGACCCCCAGCTCTGCAGTCCAGAGCTATAACTGTTACACTACGGGGGCGACAAGATGAATTCAGATTAGATTACACTAAGATGTTTTCAAATCTCGGTCAGCCAGTTCAACCTCTCATTAGAAGAGGAGATTTACTTATTTTGCTGCCTAGTAATTTTAACGAAATCTACCGATGACGTCACATTTCATCAGAATGATTGACAGTTCTCTGGCTCTGCGTGATCGGAAGAGTATCTCGTTACTTTTGTAGCTCCAGTTCAGGCCAAGTTTGACAACCAGAATATATTTTCTGATCAAGTGTCCGATTCACAGTGTCCTTGAGAATCCAAGAATAGCTTGGATATTAAAATACTTTTTGGTTACGTTTGAACCTGTTTTTTTCGATTTCTGCCTGTACTGGGGTTTCCGATTATAGACAATTTTTAGTTTTTTAAAAAACGGATTTATACACGCTTTACACATTTTGATTTTATGTTGTACATTTTTGCTGCAGCATTTTTTGACCCAGGTTGATTCCTGGTAGCACTCTTGGTTCAATTTCATACCAAACAACCCATATTGCCTTTTTTAACTCTTTTATGGTGAAATATTTGCTTCAAATTTGCAAGTTAACATCTCTATTCAATCTAAATCCAGACCGAATGCCTACCATTCTATCACCTTAAAGTTTTACCATGATTCGATTATTTGGAGATTTGTTGGTTTCTTAGTGATTCATGATATTTTTAATTATTTATACTTGCCTGATCCTTACTACTACAAAATTTTTCAACAAAACCTTTTCAGTGAAATTTTGTTACTCAAAATGTCTTTTGTATAAACTTTTGAGACGGACTATATACTAATAAACTATTATAAGCTAACTTTGTACTAAAATCCATTATTTAAAATAGATATATTCTCTTTCGAATGTTTAGGCAATGCTACCATGAGTTGAAGTTTTTCTTCCTAGTTAACAATGATTTATTTAGGTTTTAATTTACTATCTTTTGGTGTGACATATACATTTTTCCAAGAAAAGAATAAACTAAACACACCTGCATAAGCTCCAGGTCACTTTGGTGTGCTTTTCCTGGTACCAGTTCATTTAGCATTTCCTCAAAGACATGCATGTTTCCTTGAACTATTTCAAGTTCTTTTTTCAGCTTGTCCATTTGTTGTGGATGAATTGATGTCGGAAGTTCCTTGAAAATTAAACATAAAAATATTTTACATGTCTTTCTTTTTTCAAAAGATTTGAACATGTTAAAAAAAAAGTGAAACAAATTTTTAAAAAATTTATTGCATAAATATAATTTTTCCATAACATACATAAATTTTACATTGCACAAATCTAACTTTTACATAAACATATCACATTTTAAATCTTTTATATTTTTGCCCCATTTCACCTAAGCCCTAAGCTAATGGTTATTGCTTTTTATAAAGCAATAACCAGTCCAAATCCTACTGGCATTAACATGTGATGTCGCTCGAAGATCAGTTGATAATTAGCTGATGTTTTGACCTCATCACTTGACTGCAATTCAAAATTAAGGATCAATGCTTAGGGTTGTAAAGCATTTATTTACTTTTAGTTTTTAAAACATTTATTTCGGAAAAACACTTTGAAGAAGATAATTTATTTGCAATTTAACAAGGATGGTAAAATTTTAGCAATATGATATTTTTGTTTGCATTTTGCAATGAAAGCTATCACAGCTTAAGTACTGGTTGCCAAAAGTCAGTAAGTGGATTAGTTTATTTAATAGTGCTACAATCTGCTTTTAGCTTCCACAGTATGTTTATAGTGTAAAAAGTGGAAGGTATTTCATTATACATGTATGAAGAAAGATGCATAGAGAGTTCTAACTTTTCATAAAAAAAAATATGCAATGTTTTGCTTTTATTTAATAAAATATATGTTTATTAAAAAAACGACAGGAAACGTTCTTTTTTAGCATAAAAATTTTGTTTTTTCAATTTTTAAAATAATTTTTAAGTTTCACTCATTTTTACAGCAAAAAAAATTAAATAATTATTCTTCGAACTTCAAACAAATTTTGTAAACGATAGACTATTATTAAAATCTGCGAAAGAAGGTTAATGAAAATAGCCAATTTTAGCATTTAAAAGTTTAAACTAGAACTAGCTAAATGCCTTATTTGGCGAAGTTCTTTCTAAGGTGTATAAATAGTGTTTCCTGTTAAGCACAAATGTTGTGTGGAAGCAGTTTAAGTGACAGATCCTGTTGCAAACCTACTTGTTTCATAAAGGCTAATAAATGAGACCTAGTTTACACTTAAGAAATTGAATAGTATTGATAAGACGTAAAGTCATTTCAGACAGAGGTGCTAATAAATCAATAGAGGATTTCACTATTTTTACTTCTGCTACCTAAATTGGAGTTAAGATTATTTTCTACTATATGCAATTAAAGTTTTTTTTTTTTTATTTACACATAAAGTGAACTTACTTGAGGCATTACTTCTTGCACTTGATGGGAAACAGGAGGTTGAACTGGAACAGTCTGTTGATAGAACATGAATTAATGTAGCTCTTTGTCGCCAATAATAATGTCAGACCAAATAATTGTACATTATAAATTGTTGTGAAATTATACAGCTTGTTCATTACCACTAAAAATTCAAAACTTCTTAAGAGGGACTGTCAGTCCCATAGAGCTAGTGTATTAGTTTTGAATTCACAACTTTTGCGAAAGAATTGCTTTGCCATGTTATCCCATTTTTACCAGGTATGAGAATCATCATAACATCAATTTAAAACAAAATTTAAAATAAAATAACATCAGGCTATTTAATTATTAATTGATAAAGTTTTAAAATAGTGTCGCCATCTGCTGTATATTTTGGGCATTTTAAAACTTCAAAAATATATAATTAAACTAGATAACATTTTCGTTTCAAATTTGTTTAATTTCGATGTTATGTTGATTCCCATACCTGTGGAAAAAGGGCTAACATGGCAAAGCAATACATCTGCTGAAATTATGATTCAAAAACTAATGCATTAGCTATATGGGACTGACAATCCCTCTTAATACTAAAATTAACAATTTAGCTTGAGCACCGAAAATCATAGGTTGGCAGTTGAGTTTGACTTGCATGTTGTTTATTTAAAAATTTCACCTTATCAAATACTTTTCAAGGCTCCATATTTCCTTTTTTAATTGAAAGAAAAAAAATAGAATTCAATATTATTAAAAAAATATAAATTATTTTTTAATTTAAATTAAAATAAATAAATTTGAATGACACTTATTTTCAGAGTTAAATCTGTGAATGTCAGCTAAATATTTTAAAGCTACTTTCAGAAAGTTTTTTTTTAATTATTGAGTTTAATTGGAGTCTTAATTTGAGAAAAGTAAAGCTCCTTTAATTTTAATACTAAAAATGAATGACTGTCTTAACTAATACATACAAATATAATGTAAGTTTAATTTATATTAAAAATCTATGAACCTCAAATCTTTACTTTAATTAAAATATTCAAAATCCAGAAAATACTTAGGATTACAATACACACATAGGATTACAATACATAGGATTGTCACATATACATTGTACAATAGATAAAGGAATCAGTTTACTAAAAACATGGTCATAATAACTCAGCAAGAGACTTTACCCAACTCAAATGTTGATTTAGAATTCTTATAAACAATTCCAAGTATGGAACCTTCTACATTCGAAAGTTTTAGAAGTAAATTAGATTTTAGAAGCAAGTTCTACATATAAGCTACACCACTCACATATCTCGAAGGTCTTGTATCATAATAGATCTATACAATTTCAATGAGTAAACATTTTAACTTATTTCTGAAAAAGAGTATGATACAGATGCTTATAAAATTCTTCATATATAAAGATCTTGATTTAGTATTGGCATTTGTAGGAAATATTATATAACTCACTGATCACTTTACTAAGTAGTGTTGTTCTGCATTTTTGAGCAAATTTTCATGTGAAGCTGTCACACACCTTTTTTTTCGAAATTTGTTTAAGTGTTTCCCCATTGCAATAATGTGTAAAGATCTGTTACCAAACTATACCCTTAAGAACAGAAAATCAGTTTAATAACAGATTATATCTTACTCGGGAAGGTGTAAGAATAGGTGCCATGGTTTCTTCGGTAGAAGGAAACTCGATACCCTTTTGTTTCAAGTCAGTGTAAACCTGCACAACACCTTGCATTTCCATATTAGTTCGGAATGTTTCTGCCCAGCTCTGGAATATAAAACAAAAATTTTAGTTGTCAAGAAGCTTAAGATATGTGAATTACATTTTGTATAAGGATTAAACATTTTAGTTAGTTACTACAATAACAAATAGATTACAATAACGAGATTGGTTATCAACTCAGATGCTGACCTCATCGTTTGACCACATTTCTAAATTAAGGGGTGTATATTGGTTGGGTGAGAGTCAAACCAAGTATGTACCATACTCAAAAATACTATTTAACATTATAACTGGTATAAGTATGCCTCGGAAAAGCAGTAAACCAGCTACAAAATCCAAAATAAATTAGCGTTATATGCTACCTGAATTAGACTAAGCACTTTCTCTTGTACTGCTGTGGGTGGGTCATTTTTTGGTCCAATTAACTTCACCAAATCTTGAACAAAATCTTTTTGTGTTGCAAGAAGTTGGAAACGTTTCCCACAGTTTTTCACACAAGATTCAAGAACCTACAAAATGTATGCATTTTTATAATTTTCACTTGAAAAACAAACATTCTGAAAATGAATAGCAAGAACTTGTTCTATAGTGTTGATTAGTTACCAAAGGAAACATTTTTATTAGGCAATTAATAGTTCTAAAAATAAACAATAAAGATTTCATTAACATACAAAGAAATATCATTTAATAAAAATATTTTTTGCTACTTCATTATCACACTTAACACAAACATAAAAATTTTACAAATATAAAAATATTAAGTTATAGTTTGAATCAGTATTCGAAATTAACGGTCGCTAGTCGCAAAATGCGACCAAACTTTCCAATTTTGCGACAAAAATAAAAATCTGGTCGCAGTTATTGCAATATTTAGTTTTGCAAAATCGTCAATACTAACTTTTTTATCGTGGTTTTCAAAGATCTGTTATTATTATTGATTTGATCTCAAATTACACCTACTGTAGACTAAAAAAAATCCTATAAGCACACAATGCCAGCAGACTTAAAATTGACTATTTGGGCACTGTAGACTCCAAAGCATGTGGAGAATTTTTAAAAAAAGTTTTTTTAAAAAATAATTTCTAAAAACTGCTCCTAGGTAATGTTCATTTGCTCCTAGTTTTTTTAAGGTTAGTAGCACAGATTGCTCCTACATTCTTTATAAAATTTTGAACACTGGTTTGAATTATTTAGCTTACCTACTTAATTTTTTTTAAAGTTAAGCAACTAGCTATTACAAATCATTGCTAATTGTGTGTATTGTAATAAATACATACTGTTAAAGTGTACATCACAATTGTATAATTTTTTCCTGCATTTTGTAGCAATCTCTTCCTGATTGCTCGTACAGCATCCTTTGGCCTGGGAAAATGTACAAAACAGAATAAAAATTTACATATAAACACAGGGGAAAAATAACTACAATAATTAAATAAAGAATACTAGAAATGTGCGAAATATAATGCCATCTTCTAAGCTGTCATAGTCATGACTTATTATTTTTAAAAAAAAACTTATTGTGAGAACAATCTTTAAATGGTTCAAATCATTAAAACAAAACAGTATTATTATACTAATTTGGATAATAATATCTTTAGTAATCTTTCAGTATCTTCTTTCTTTAATATACAAGTTTTGCAATTGACCTAACATAATAACTAATTATTTCAATCTACAAAACCTCTATATGGAATTTAAGTAAAAATATTTTTAGATAGATAATCTCTGTACAATGGTTAGTTATGACAAATGAAACTTAAAGAACAGCAGGTTTGCAATTTTAGCAAATTATCTAGAGGTATTGATGAAACAGGAAACTTGAGGAAAGGCCTGATTTATTAGAGGTTTTCATTATGGTTTAAAAATTTTGATTGTTGAGACTATGCACTTCACATACCCTTCATCGGTCTCATTAATTATATCACATATTTCCATATTGAGAGCCCAGTTTTCAGATGCCAAGGAGCCATCAGTAGCTTGTTCTAGACCAACAAATTGAAAATGTTAATAAAAAATTTTCAGCAGTAGCTCTCTTACGAATGTTTTCTATTATAATTATTTTCAAGTTTGTATAATTCAGAACTGTTTTGTCGGAAATGCTCCAAAACCCATTAACATGTACAGAATTTGACCCACAACTTTTTAAAATCATTTAGCAGAACTTTTGTCCGTTTTGTTAAAATTTTCAACATAAAATAAACTATATACTTTACAATAATTTATAAAAAAAAGCGCTTCTTAATAAATATTTTAACTTGTATTCATCCTAATCTAGATGAATTTTGAACAAAAATACCTTTTAATTTATATATTAAAAAAAATATTTAATCACACACACAAAGTGTTGAATAACTTGAGGATAAAACGGTGCTTTTATTTTGATAGATGACAAATGCGATATTTATTACCTGTTCATCGTTACGCAAGAATAAGTTTGAGTACTGAAATAAGATGACTAAGCAGACAGCCATTTAAGCCATCCTTTTCCTTAATTCCTCAATATGAATCATGATCAAGTTTATTTTTAAATCACTTGTATAAACATTAAAATCTAATAATTAAAAAATATAACTAAGATCCGTTTAAAAGTGCACTTATTGTCATTAAACGTTACAATCCCACAAAAATAGAATATAGGTAATGTCATACGGTAATAAAGTATTTAATTTGTAAGTTGGGTGGATTTAAAATGAAAAAGAAATATTTTCGAATATGATAAATATTAAAATGAGAAAAATAAACATAACATACCTATTCTCTGCCCAACCACTGTTACAAAGGGATTCCCTCCCACACCTAACTGAGAAAGTAAGGTAGACATACTTTACGTGGTGAAATAAATAAAGATTAATTAAAACAGACTCAAATTTCCTTTATCACATTAAATAAATGCTTATAATAACATAAAGTTATCAAACAACGGTCTATAACAACAGTTTAACAGGTGACATAATCATAAACAACGAGTTTATATCAAAAATCAAACATTGTTTTGTTTTTACGATGCCCCATTTCTATAAAAATCTACTCCAAAGAAACCTTTATATTTCATAAGTTTCAAATATTGCTCCTAGATGTCGCAAATTTCCTTTAATAATTTTTTAATAAAACTTTATTCGAACGATTGAAGTAGGAGGTCTACAACTCAAATATAAATAGTTCATTTTTTATTAAATTTTTTTTAATAATGTTTACATATTAGTTGTTTTCATTAGATAATAATTCAGTAAATTAAAGTTCATTTTTCAATGATAGTGCAAATGAATTATTCTTAACACTATGAAGTGTATTCACAGTTGGGAAAGTTTTATGTGCTTTTTAAACCTAATTTATAAATAGTTTCACTTTGTTTAAATGTTAATTTAAAGTCACCTTACGCTAGGGCGATATCGATGATTGAAAGTTAAGACATTTTTATATATTAAAGCTTATGTTTTTAATTTGTGTGAAACTAAAACAATTTGCATTTAAAAGTTACTTTTTAAACTTTATTTGAAATAAACTAATTTGATAAGAAGTTTCATAACCTAAAGTATAAGGTCATTTGTTTTTCACATATATAATAATTTAATTTTCTACGTTCTTCTCTTAATTAATTAAAAATATATTTGATATTAGAAACTATTAAACAATTACAAATTAAAACTTTATCGCCGTTCGAAATTTTCTCCGGAACGGATACTAGGATTTGACCGAAGTTGTCTTAAATTTTTTAATTTAAGGTTAATCTTTTACAGATTTTGGAAACCAATGAAGCTTCATAAATAGCTAGCAATAAATCTTGTTGATCTGGCACTAGCATGGTTTCACCACACAAAGAAGATGACGAATTGCCTGATAAAAATGTGGCAAGAGATTTTTATGCAAAATATGAACCCAAAGAAGTGCTTGGAAGGTATTAAAATTAAACTATTAACTTAAAATTATTGAATACAAAATGTTATTCAAATGCATGGGTGAAACTTTGTTCTGATAAAAATCTTTTAAGAGAGTGTGGTTTCTCAGGCAAACATAAACAATGTATTTAATATTTACAAACTAAATTATTATTTAATGAAAAGGATACTTTTCTGTTAAACACACATAATTCACTTTAAATTACCATCGCTAACGTCCGTTGCCACAATCCAGTTTGAATTAGAAGCCACTGTAATGGAGGGGGCTGGGATGTTATTTAAAGAAAATAAAGTGACGAGTTGTACCATTTCCAAAATTTAAATTTACTTATACTCAAAGCCATAAACAAAACAACACTATTCACAAAAATTTCAATTATAATAATTCTAATAAGGTTGTCATAATTGGCACTTTATCCTTTACTCAATGATTTTGAGTGAGCTGTGTGTTTAACAGGAAAGTAACATTACAAGTTTTAAAAATTTTGTTTCTACACATTAATGGGTGTAGCTCTGGTCAAACGATAATTCAACTTAACCTAACCAAAAATATTAATAGAATAATGTATGTACAGAATAGGAACATTAAAGAAATATTTAAACAGGTTTTTTTTCAGGGTTTTTAGGTACCTTAAAAAACGAGTTTAAGCATGGTTTATAGTGGCCCCTAAATTGTTTCATGTTGATTCTCTTGGACATGGGTATGGTTGAAGTAATATAGAGCAACAGCTACACACATTAGCTGCTATTATAAATAATTTTTTGGATGGGACTCGTAATTATGAATTCTGGTTATGATTGATTCTTGAATAATCACCTAATGACCTATAATGTAAAAACCTAATTGGGACATTTTGCCAAAACTTTAAACCATAAAAAATGTAACTTGTACCAGCCCTTTATGCACTGCATTATTTATTGCTGAGATTTTTTGTGTGTATGTGTGGCTGAGACAAGTATAACCCCAGAGAATTTAACCGCAATGCCATGAAGCCTCAACCCAGCAGGCCATGCCTGCCTCCTTATAGGCATAGCGTTGCATGAGCAGTTTTGTGTATAAGTAGATTTTTCATTTTTAACCTTTCACTGCACTGTGTGCCATATGGGGCACAGATTATTTAACTAATATTATTTAAATCTATAAAGCAATAGGTTTAATTTTTATGCAGTATCATACTATTTAGAAATGTAAATCATTCCTACAAGTAACAAATTAATTGAAAACTCCTTTTCATTAAACATACCCAAATAATAGGCTAATTAAATTTCAGCTTTTTGATTGGTGATTGACAGCGTTTGATAATTAGTTTATTTTACTTGTAGTGAGTTTTTTTTTTACTTTGGAATGTCTAACCTTTTGTGTTATCTTTTAAAAACAGTTAATTTATAGTTTTTTCTTCTCCCTTTTAGGGATTTTTTGTTTACTACTTTTCAAATAAATCAGCAATTTGGGTGGTAAAGAATAAACAAAGTTTTATTTTTAATTTTGCAAGTTATCTGCCCAACAGAAGATATTTAATCCTATAGTTTTTATGTATAAAAAAGATTGTGCAATTAATGGTTAAAGCAAAAATTATTCCAAAAATCAGAAACTCTTGTATAAGTCTAGGTAGAATAAGGCTACTCAAAAGGTCTCCTCAGAGAAATGCAACAAAAATAAAAAGGGAAACGGGTTCGTGTTGAATGTTTTGTTCACTGCAAATGTTTTATTTTGTAAATAAATTTGAACAGTGGTTAAAATAAAACAGGTTTAAGTACTTGTGTGTCTATAATTTTAATTGTAGATGTCATTCAAATATTTGGTTTTATTGAAATTTTAGTATAGTTTAAAGATAGAATTATTTTATTGATGGAAATTTGCAGTTTCGTGTATAAGGTGACTTCGTGTTTTCCAGCGCTAATTTTGACTAAAAAAATTTCTCAGCTTCAGCTTATACTCAAGTATGCATGGTAATAACTTATATATATTGTTTCTGTTCAGAGGAGTAAGCAGTACGGTACGACGCTGTGTAGAAAAAGACACTGGCAAAGAGTACGCTGCCAAGATAATTGACATTAGTGCGGACATTGATGACTCCTCGGGCAGTTTGAGAGAAGCCACACTAAGGGAGATCTCCATCTTAAAGCTGGTTGCTGGACATCCATATATCAGTAAGAAAAATTCTTCAAAAAGCATTTCTAGTTTTTTTAATTTCTTTCTCTTTAAAAAATTTTATTGCTGTTTTCAGGTCATCCTAAATGAAGTTTGTAAAACAAGCTAACAATTAACTGTTCTGATTTCGGCTGTTTTCTGTTACCTTGGTTATCTTTAAAGTTTTAAGGTCACAGATGTTCAGCATGGTGTAAGAGTCTGACCATTTAACTTTATTTTCAATATGTTATTTCATGTATCTAGACATTGGTCAATCACTGGCCCAGAAGAAATCTGATAATAATAATATTCTGCCATAGACAAACTGCTGTATCTTCAAAATGATGTAAAAAATTATGTGGATATTTTTTCTATTGAAATAACCAATCTTTAGTATACTTTCTTATTGGTTGTAGCCATTCAGAGTAGTGTGTGTTTGTTCAACAACAATCCAATTCATTTTTGAAGATACAGCAGTTTTAACTGTCAGTATTTTTTTTTCAATCATAATCTTCCATACTAATTAATAAACAAATATAGTATGTTTAGCTCATGTTAAGTATTTTTTGTTGTTTTTTTGAATTACTTCAAAGTTGTATGTTATGGGAAAAATCTTTCATTGTTTATCTTAAGCAAATTTCATGCCAGAGGAGTTTACATTATCAAGATATAACTGCATATGGACAGTTGAAAATAAGTTTTATTTTAAAAGAAAATAGTGCAAATTATCTCAAACCATCTTTCAAAAACCAATTTCGGATTTTTTCCCCTTAAAATCGAAATAAATTTTTTGACATTCATTATAACCTCATAATTATCTTGGTCTCTAAGTTCAGTTGTATCTTCCTAAATAAACTCCTGTTTTAAGCATTCATTGCTGTCCTTTACCGCTGATCGACTATCAGTTGTATTAAAAAAAGTTATATTTACATTAACAAAATTATAAAATATGTGTCTTAGTTGAAAAGATTCCAATGTCTAACGTTGTAACATGATATATGTTTCCTCAAACCAAGAAGCTTAAATATATAATTGTTTTATTAAAATACTGTTCGAAATTAAAATTAATGTTTTTAAAATTTTTCTTTAAGTTGAACTTCATGATGTGTTTGAATCATCAACATTTATTTTCCTAGTTTTTGAAATGTGAGTATCATTATGCTAAATGTATTTTGTCCTTTTCAAAACATAAACTATTAAAGTATTCTTTTTTGCTTTGTTCATTGAATGTTATTTTTTCTATTACCTTTTTAGTCTATTCCATTTCCGTAAAACTCTCCATTTTTATTATACTTTCAGATGTAAAAATGGCGAACTCTTTGATTATCTCACTAACGTTGTAGCACTCTCAGAAAAAAAGACTAAGTAAGTATTTATTAGAGGGAGTGCACATTAAATATGCTTCAAAGTCCCAACGCTGTGTACGATGTCGCCCTTCATGGTTGCGTTGGGTGCTACTCAGGTGTCTCTTGTCACTTGACTGGTTCTAAATTACGACGCCTGTTGCCAATAGCCCTTGTGTAGCTCTAGTGCGACGATAATTCAAACTAACCTATCCTAAGAGTAACTGAAACAAATATTACTGGCTGTTTCACACACAATGGGTAAGGCAACATTTGCCGTACTTACAGTGCCAAATGATTGTGGCTATAATGTTAAGCCAAATGGATCTTGCACATGAATTGGAAGAGAAAACCGGACTTTTTACCTGTGGCTTACAATCAAGTACTGACAATGTTAAACTGTGCTGAATTAAATTTGTACTGCAGCAAATTTTTAACCACTTCAAATTCACTTAACATTGCTATTACTTGATTGAAAACTGTAAGTATAGTTTTTGCTTCCATCGCATGTGAAAGATCAATTGACTTAACATTTTCTACTGTGATCATCTAGCACCTTAAGTACGGTGAAATTTACTTGAACAGTTGCATGTGAAATAAGCCTATAACTTCTGCCTTTAAAATAGTTGTAATAATCTGCAAACGTCTCTAGTTTCAGCTTTTCTTCATACTTTTCTACATTTGATAAAACCACTCTTTCAATCATGTACAATTTTGGGGCTCTTTCCATGTACCTTTTTTTTTAACCGTCTTTTGATTTCCTGTTTGTAACCAAATTTTTTTTGCTAATTATCATTTGAATTGTAAACTTCACACAGCTAATTGGTAGAGTTAGCATTTCAATAGTTTTATGTTAAAGGTTTAGTTACTAATAACATAACTTTTGTAGCTAAATTGATTTGAAGAAAATATTTACGATTTTGGGTTAGTTCTTCTGTATAAATAAAAAAATTCACTAATTATTAAAGTTAATTGTATAATCTGTTCTAAGAGTTTATTAAAATATGTGAGGTTTCCAAGGTTCCATCATTTCTACTTTATATTCATCAGAAAATTGCTATAACTACTTTAAAGGGCATTTGAAAAGACTACAATACATGATATCAAACCTAAAATATTTTTAAAAATTATTTTACATTCTTTATAACCTAGTAACCTATGTGCTTACTAAATTACACCTTTATGAAAGGCTAAAGTAATGACGTTAGTTATAAATTATCCTTCATTCAATGTACAATCAGTTGTTAAATTCTCTTTTTTTTAAAAACTATTTTCATTACCCTCTAATTCGAATATGCTTGCAATGTGTAGATTCTAATTTGCACACTTTTTAAAAATACTAACTACTAATTTGGTTTTTAGGACTGTCATGAAGCAATTGTTTGAGGCCGTAGAATTTATTCATTCAAAACATGTTGTTCATAGAGATTTAAAGGTAAAAAATGCTTTTTTACTATATTTATTAAAGTAGTGTATCAATATGATAAGTGAATCTTTTTTTTAAACAAAAAATATCTTGTATTTACAATATTTTAGTAAAGTTTCTTGAGAACTACTACCTGAATAATATAGCATTCAAAGGGTTGTTCTTTTATTAATGCTTTCTTCTTTCTGTCCTCTCTTTTATAAAAGAAATAGTTTAGGAAAATGTGTATACGTAAATGTAGAATTTGCTGACTTATCTGAAGTGGATTCCTGAAAATGAGGATATGCATATTTCGGCATGTTTTGTTATTTTACAGCCAGAAAACATATTGCTGGATGACTCTTTCAACATTAAGCTCACTGACTTTGGTTTTGCTCAAGTGGTATCCCCAGACGAAAAGTTATTTGGTATGTATTACCAGTAGCTTTTCCAATGAGAGTTTGTATATTTAATATATTGCAATCGCCAGATTTATCAAGTACCATTCATATTTTTAATGGCAAGGATTATTCACTTCCACTAACTAATATTTACATAGTGATTGCAATAAATAGTTTTAATATGATAATTTAATATGATAATAATATAACATCTAGTTGAAACCAATCATATAATCAGTAATCACCTGGTTATGGAGTCATTTTACAAGCTTTTTTTTTTACTGCTCTGTACCTTGTCCATAGTTTCAGTAAACCAATTTAACTGACAGGTTAAGAATAGTTTTGGGGATTTTTTTATATATAAAAGTAAAAAATGAGTACAAATTCTATTTTTGCAATGTGTCTATACTTTCTTCAAATGTTTTTTAATTGTACATATTTTAGCTCAAAGCAGCAGCAAGGTTACTTAAGAACAAAAATTTTTATTATCATTTAACCAATGGCAGATATCTGTAATATTTGCACTGTTGTCTCAGTAACTCATGTTCAGTTTTCTGCTTCTTAGATTTTTATTTATGTCTTGTCTTCTATTATTTACCTGGGGGTCATTGCAAATATAAAATCGCATGCCTTCATCTACACTCTTCTCAGCAATTTACTTAATTTTAATGTTTAAGAAATAATTAGCTTTTTATTGCAATTTAAAACTTATATATTTTCTTCTTAGTAATTCACTTTATCTACATAACATAAAAACTATTTAAAATCTGATTTTTTGAATTATAAAATTACTTCGAAAGAAAACAAAACAGGCATGATTACATACTCAGATTTATTTTTTTAATGTTTCCTTTTTACAGAGTTGTGTGGAACACCAGGATACCTTGCTCCAGAATTGCTAAAGTCTTCTATGTATGAGAATGCCGAAGGTTATGGAAAAGAAATTGATGCGTAAGAAATCAAAACTTTTTGTATTTTATAATTTTTTTTAATAACTATTCTTACTAATTAACAGAATTTGTTAATTTAGATGGGCCTGTGGTGTAATCATGTATACTTTGTAAGTACATGCTCTTTTGTATTTTCTTATTTATTGAAAATTGTAGATATTAAACATTTATTGTCATTTAGGCTAGTTTATAGAGAACTTAAGAATTGGTTAATGACTGATTGTTTGTATCCCTTCCTGAGACCTAGCATCCTCTTAAATGGATATTTTGTTTAACCTTCCTGTTATTACAGAAATTATTTTAAAGTTAAAGAACTGAAATTATTTTGAGATAGAAGTGAATCTGAAAATAACGTTTCAGCTTTTGATTGTGGGTATTCGTCATTTAGTTGCATAAAAATGGCATAGCATGAGGGTATAGCCTAAAATTTGAAAATCATTGTGAAACATCATTTGAAAATCATAACGCAAAATATATATATATATTTTTAGGGCTTAAGACCTCAACATCCAATAAAAGTGATGTGCCTCAAATATTAAACAATCTTTTTCAAATAAATATATATATATTTTTTAAATTCTTTGTAAAACATACTTTTTAATACATATTTGTTTTAAATATATGCTATATAAAGAATATATGCTTTCAATTTTGCTGGAGTCTCAGGAGAACACACAAGTGTGTTTTTATGCTAACAGTATTTGTAAATACTATAGTCAGAATGTCAGATATTTATTGGGATACAAAATCCATTCATTTATGAAAATGTACTTCCTGACTTTTTAAAGAATCTGTTTTTGATCTTTTATCTTTTCATTAATTTTAATGGATACACAAGTATCTCTTATTATTGAAACTGCTTTAATTGGACTTAAAAACTTCTATATTTTTCGAAACAGGTTAGTTGGATTTCCACCATTTTGGCATCGTAAACAGATGGTGATGTTAAGGAACATAATGGATGGAAAGTATGAGTTTTGCAGCCCAGAGTGGGATGATATCACAGAATTGCCAAAAGATTTAGTATGTTTATAAGTATTACTGCCTTGGGCAGGTAAACTGCAGTAACTTCCATAATAACTTGGACCATTGTTGCAAACACTCAATTACCCTAACCTTTAAGAAAACATACCAGAATTTTTTTTATTTCAGAGCAAAAATGGTACAACTCATTGTTGCGATTACTGCAGTTTACCTGCCCACGGTATATTTATATTTAGACCCCAGATTATATTTAGTTTGTTTCTTAATAATTATCTCTAGAAGTTCTTTAATTTAATATTTTTAAATTTTAAAGAAGAATTTTATATTTTATTAAATGTAAAAGCTTTTCAAATAAAATGAAGTATGTAATCGTATGGTGTTTCCCCTTTATTTTTTTGCTAGTTACAATTCCCAGCATATATTTGTCAATGGATGGAAACAACGGGCAATAGAAAATTGAAATTAGTTGTTGCCAATTGGCGACATTACATACAATAATCGAGTAAATTATGTATCTATAGATTTTGGCAGAATAATCAAACTTTTGTTTATGTGGATAATTTGCTGAACTCATTAATTCAACAAACGTTTGCAATATCTAGCAAATAGTCCTGTCCTGTGCCTGGCTAATCACATTATTTCCAACCAAACTACCCCAATAATCCCCTGTGTTCTCCAAACGCCACGGGATAGGCAACTGCCTCCTTTAGGTTCACTACCTGGTTACAAAGTGCAATGTTCCACAATCAAAATATTTGGGATGTCAAGAAGTGACACCCGGACTATATTTTTAACTCAAATACATGTAAATATTATGCCTTGCAGGCAAACACCTGATGTTATTTTCTAATATACCCTTGTGAAAAGTTGATATGTGTTCATTAAAACCGATTGAGATTTATTTGACAAGTTCAAATTACTTTATAGATTAAGAAACTTTTAGTGCTGGATCCTAAAGAGAGAATAACTGCAACTGAAGCTCTACATCATGATTTCTTTAAGATTGTTGTAAGTTTTACTTATTTAATTTCGCATATACATTCTTTAAACAGTTCTATATGTGTTTTACTATTTGATGACTGCTAACTTTGAAAACAAGCAGTTTGTATTAAATAAAAATTATTTTTTATTGTTTAAGGCATCCAAATTTTTGTGTTATTTATTAGTTACTATTTCAATGTATGTACCTTAACAATTGTTTTAAACCTCTGGGGTACTTTTATGCTTAAACTTTAAAAGCTTATTTTTGTATTCTTAAGCTCCAAGCTTTTATTTATTTAATTAAAATGGTTTGATGTTCACTTACCATATTTTTGAAAAAAAAAAATAACTTTAAAAATTGTATCTTACGTAATTAAGTTTTTTAACATATTTTTCTTTTAGATTGCCAAAGAAAGAGTATTTAATGCTCGTAAATCATTTCAGGTAAACACATCTCCTGTCTTTTAAAATATGTTTTTTACATTTTTTATTTATATATTTTGTATTTGATTATAAAATAAAGATACCGGAGAGTCTTAATAACCTATATTTTTCTTAATTTTTCTCTAAACAATTGCCAGAAATTATTTGTTTGAATTACACATGTAACAGAAAGCATCATAGGAGATTCAAACTATCAAAACTGTGATGACTGAAATGCATGTCTTTAAAAGTTGTGGATAAGTTTGAAATAAATAAGTTGAGGGGCAGAATTTGATGTATATTCAAACATACCAAAAAAATAATAACCATAAAAAATTTAAATAAGTCATCTGAAATGCTTTTAAGGTTTTTAGTACTAAGGCTACTGAAGCAAGGCTGTAGGATCTTCCATTTCTCATAAGAATGGCCTTGAACTTAAACTAGCTCTATTTTGCTTATGGATGCAAAATATAGATGTTCATAAAAAAATTCAATTTATATTTCAATTTATATTATACATAAATTGTAAATACATTGAAACTTGGTTATAATGATTTCTGCTACAACTAAAACTAAAATGGCAGTTTTTATAAATATGTTTTTCAGTTTATATTATGTATAAATTGTAATTACAGTCAAACTTGGTTATAGCGACTCTGCTGCAACTAAAACTAATTTATAACCTTCTAAAGGTTCAGTACCTTGAATAGCTCATAGAACACCTTTTATATAATACAGTATAACTTGTTTGTAGCGTCATTCAAGGGACCGCAATGTTTATTATGTTAAAAATGAATAACTTTATAAACATGGTTGAATATTAAGCATAGTAATTCATGCAAAATACATATTATATGCACATATTATTAAAGTTATAAAATGACATCAATTGAAATTTTTTTAACCCTATGTGCTATTAATTGTTTTATTTTTCCTTCTCTGATCAATAATTTTTTTTATATAAGAAGTAAATTTCAAATTTGGCCATTTTTCACATTATTTGGCAAATATAATATAATTTAAATTGTGATTTTTTAAAAATATTTTTTTTCTTCAAGGAAAAATCAACTTATATTTTCACCGCCATAACCGTGGAGCTAATCAAAAATTGTTGTTATAAGCAAGATATTATAACATTAAGCTAATGGGCAATTCAAGGGACCGAACACTTCCGGCATTATAAACGAGTTGTCGTTGTACCATAAGTCATTGCAACAGAGTTTGATTGTATCATTTTATAAATTCTCACCTTGTTTGTAGTATTAAAGGTATATTTTTACATGATAAACAATTCAATCCACGGTTAAATTTATCTATATGTTGAATCTCCTCTTCCAAAAAGTCTGTGTTGCCTATCCAGCTTTATGACTTAAACAGTTCTGCAATGCATCTTTTCCTTTTGATAGTGAAAAATGTTAATTGCAGGGTTCGTACTCCTCCCGAAATTACTGAAAAACTCCTGAAATTCATTTTTTTCTTCTAAAGGCCCTTATAACTTCTGAAATTTGTGTCTCATTCCCTGATATTTTTTTCCCTCTCCTGAAAAAAACGACGTCCTGAATAGTTTTTCTCCTTTCTCTGCGGTTTTTCTCCCGTACTTTATTCGGAATAAATCTACAGTAGAAAAATAGTGTTCAGACATCGTGATAATAGTTAATGTCCCAGAAAGCACCGCACAACTCTTTAGAAGATTTTTTTCTTCTGTTTCATCATTTGAAGTGCAGTGAAGTCACTAGACTAATACGATACTAAACAAACATATTCAATTTTATTCCTTGTTACCTCCTGAATTTACATTGCTGCACTCCTGAAAAACTCCTTAGAAACTCCTGAATTTCACTATCATAGATAGAGTATGAACCCTGTAAATGTACAAACCTTCTTTCAAACCAATAGTTATTCATTAATTCAAGGTTCTTCTTTGTTCTTGCTTACTTCAATTGAATCTTTATTAGTAGTTTATGAATAACATTAATTATTTATTAGGAATTTTAAATGGCTATGGTATGAATTTGGTTCAGTGAATTTAATTGTTTGTATTATCTGTAATATTTTTAAAAAAATATTCACTTAAAAAAACAGCTGTAATATAAAAAAAATTACTGACAAATTATTAAAGTATAGCCTGGTTGCTCAAAACAAATATTAGGCTATAAATGTTCCCGTTTGCTGGGTTAGTTTTCTTTCCTTAAAATCCAAAAATCATTTATAGTGCCAATTGCTCATAACAGCACAATTATTGTGGTCCATCAAAATATTGATATAACTGGATTCAGCTGTATCATTAATTACGCATTTATATTGGTGAAGTGTTATGTTTAAATAAGTTAATTTAAATTTAAGTACATAATTAAGTTGAAATTATACTCACCGCCAACCAAATTAGAACACTTTAGGGATGGCAGTTTTTCAGAAAAACCTGTTTTTCAAATACCGGTTCCATCCCTAAAGTGTAACAAATAAGGGTGGCGGGAACTATAGTCATCAATTTGATTATGGACTGTAACTTGGATTTTATTCTACACAGTTTGTTATTCTGTGTGTTCGAGCAATGATTCGAATTAAGAGGCTGAAGCACACCCCAGAGCCTTTGTCAATTGATGTAGCCAAAATGGATCCTTACCGTGTAAAAACTTTAAGAAAGGTAAGAATACACTGACGCTTTAAAAAAAACAAGTTTCGATAATTGAATACGTTAATTCTACTTTTTTAAAAAAATTAATCTACTACCTACAGCATTGATAAGTCTGTTTATTGATGCATTAAAATAGAGAAAGTAAAATAATTCAAAGTAGTCTATTTTCCAAATATTCTTATGACTTAGTTTTTTATTCTACAAAACTGTGCTGTTTGTTATTTTAATTGGAAACCTTGTTCTTTTTTTCTTACAATTGACTATAAAAAGTTTTCAAAATTTTTTTATGTATTAAATGTTCTGTAAGATAAATGAGCAAAGTATTAATAAAACTATCCAAAAATCCGTTCAAGTTATATTTTAAAATTATTAAAGTTTGCAATAAGTCAAAATAGTTTTCTTGTTCAATTTATGTAATTATATTCCGATTTTATTTTCAAATAATAAGTTTGTGCTTAATTTTTTTCTAGGTAATAGATGGCTGTGCTTTTCGTGTTTACTGTCACTGGGTCAAGAAAGGGGAAATGCAGAACCGTGCTGCTCTCTTTGAGAATAGACCACGAATCGACGTCAAGCATCTTTACAATGAGGCCTTAAAACTTACTGCAGCAAGCTAGTGTACTTAGAGCAAAAAATTTCTTATAAATGACTAAAATAGCCTAAATACTGCAACTTAAATTGGTGTGTTAGTTTAATTTCAGCTTGTTATATTTATTTAGTTTAGCATGGAGTGTAGTGTATAAAGTTGTTTACATAATGCAATAAATAATAACCAATTTTTATCAGTCTGCGTAAAACACCAAAATATGTTTTCTTGCTCCTTTCTTTCCTTCCTGTAAATACTGAAGTGTATATAATATATACTAGTATCTGAAATCTGTTTATTTTATCTGTGTATTCATTGTGTCTTCCTGTGTTTGTTTCATTGTCCATTAATTTATTTCCATTCTTATATCTATGAATAAAATATTTAACAACAATCAAAAGATGTTGGGAAAACATTTTCAGTTTCCAACTTCATTGATTTGCCAGAAATTAACCATTAACTTAAAATGAAATTTTACTATTTTTGTAAAGTTATTTTGCATCTTATTCTCTTTTAGTTACCATTAAATGTACCCAGGCTTGTATTCAGCCTATATTTATTCCATGAAATAAACTTAATATTCACTTAAAGGGATATTAAGAATCATTCAGTTTTGAAAAATAATAAATGAAGTGTTTGTGTCTTTTACATTTTGGATATAGAACAGCAAAAATCCAAGTGTAAACATGATTTTACACATCCTTGAATTTATTAAAGGTTAAAATAGATGGGCATGTATAAAAAATGAAAGTTTAATGTAAAAATGGTTGAATTCTGACTTGAACAAGTTCAACAAGTAGGTTTTTTATAACAAAAATAAATAATATAGGTTGTCAAATTAGATAATACATATGTAGTGTAACTATACTATCATTATTTGAAGTTTTGTAATTCAACACAAACTTGAGAACTTATCACTTAGAAGTTTTTTCAACGTATGGATTTTATGATAACTCAAGATTTATTAAGATTTAATTTTAAATTACTATTGTTATGAAAGAGCTATATATTTCAAGATACTTGAATAATTTCTTTGATATTTAATTTTCATATTTATAAGGCTAGAATATATTAGCCCTTCTGTATACCTTGAGGAACTATTATTGATAAACTATTCAATATGTCTTTTATCATGTAGAAATTCAAATAAAATGATTTTGAAATTAAAAAGTATTTGCTTTTTGAAAATGTTTTTACTTGGCTCCAAAGGTTAATTTCTGTTTAAATTTATGACAACCATTTCCAAAATCAATGGATTAAAAAAAATTCGAATAAAATTTTAAAGAACCTTGTTTTATACAGGGTAATCGACAGGAAGTAATACCACCCATGTGATTTGGTATCAAGAATGCAAAGTCTATTTTATACGATGTAAGGTCAGAAATTTTATAGAACTGCCGCACGATCATGTGACGGGCATTGTTTCTTTTCGATCACCCCGTAAAAGGTAATGTTATAAAGTGTAACAGTAACATTTTATAAAAAAACTATTCAATTATATACTTTTCTTCAGAAATTTGGTGGGATGGGAAACCCAGTTGGTAAGGTGCTTGCCTTGCATGCGAATGGTCCAGGATTCAGTTCCGGGCGTCACTTGACTGGTTCTAATTTCTAACGCCCGTCGCCAATAGCCCTCGTGTGTAACTCCTGCGTTATGATTATTTAACTCCACTCGGGCGCGGGCATTGCCAGAAATAACTGCAGACCTATAAAGGGTCTGTACAGCAAAAATTATCCGACAAATACTTATTATTATCCAGTAGTGCACGTTAAATAAATGTTCCAAAGTCGGTTAGGGCGTTCGCCTTGCATGCGCAAGTCCCAGGTTCGGTTCCGAGCATCGCCAAAAGAACTGCCGATCTATAGACGACCCGTGCAGCCAATAATGTCCGACGAATAATACCCCGTGTAGAGGGAGTGAACATTGACTATGCTCATAAGTCCCATCGCTGCGTACAATGTTGCCTTTTAACGGTTGCATTGGGAGTCTACTCAGGTGTCGGCTCGTCACTTGACTGTGGTTCTAAATTACGACGTCCGTCGCCAATAGCCCTTGTGTAGCTCTAGTGTGACGATAATTCAAAACTAACTTACCTGATTAGGGATGTGGTATACTTAAGCGAGGCCCCGTGGCGCAATAGTAGTGCTTTGCATTGCCGTGTCACATTTCCTGGGTTCGAATCCCGGATAGGGTGGAGGTTCACTCAACCTTTCATCCCTTAATTGGGTCGATAAAATGAGGGCCAAGCATGCCTGGGAACTAAACGCTGGGGGTCCCGCGTGAGGTTGACCCACCTAACCGGGACATATGCTTAGCACCCCAGAGCCCTTGTCCACGAAAGCTCTGAATTGGCTACGGCAGGCCTAGGCCCACTAATGGGCCGTTGCGCCGAGGAGTTTAGTTTTTTTAGTTTAGGTATACTTAAGCGGGATAAAATCGGTTCTATTAGAAAAACACATTCGCAAAATGTTAAGGGATTTTCTATTATGAAAAACGAAGGATATTTCGTCTTGAAATATTGTAGATATGAAAAGAGCTAAACCAGGCAAGTAATAGTGTTATAAAATACCCTGTTTGATACAATTTCAAGAATTTTCCGATTGGCATAACTTTCTTTCAGATGTAGCTCTTGTGCAATGTATTTTGACTAATTCAGAAAACGAAACAACTCAACTCTTCAAAATTCCAGTTGCCGGATTTTATTTATCTCGTCCATTTCATAGGTCCATTTCTAAATTTAAAGTCCTAATTATTTACATTTAAATTCTATTCCATCATGTGTTTTGAATGGACGGAGAGCGTTTCCGAATTTTTTCGGGGAAATTGTTTTATTTATTCCATTCTCATAGTTCCTTTATTAATTGCGATATCCCCTAAGACACCAGTTTTTGCAGCTCATGAATTCACTGTTTATAGAATGCAGCATTTCGATTTACATGGCACCCCACACGGTTAGTGAATTCTTTTTGAAAACAATGGAGTTTTAAAGAATATCTAACTAATGGACTTTTGCTATTCGTATTTTATTCTCAATTTTTAACTTATTTCTTTAAAAACGAATTAGTGATGAACTGGGAAGTGACCTCAAATTATAGTCCGGAACAGATCTGTTCTATGTTTCGACGTTTATAACCGGCGTCTTTATTCATTTCCGTTTCATTATTTCTTAATTTTCTACTTATTTTATTAAAACAATCCTAAATTCCAAATCGAAAGTTAAGTTAAAATGCAGAGTTGGATGTCCCTGCCTTGGCAATATTCCAAATCATTTAACCCAATAAAAAAGTAACTTTATTTCATATTCCAGTTATTTTTACTCTGTCCACATTTCATGCAAGCATGACTGATTTTCACAATTCAATCCATTTAAAATGTTTATATTTTGACATTATTTCACAAATATTACCATGCTCACTAAAGGAATCCCACCCCATTTTGCATTTTAACCAGAACTAAATTTAAAGGTCCAGTGGTACTACACCCTGCCATGCCACAGATCCGGTGATTTGAATCCCGGATTGGGTGAGGTTTACCCTGCCTTTCATTTCTGTGGGTCGATTAAATGAGGACCAAGCATTCTTGGAAACTAAATATTAAAAAATTTCACATTAGCTTGACTATTTTACTAGAACATAGGCTTCGCATCTCGGAGCCCTTGGTTAGGAGAGCTCTTACAGGAACAGCAGATATATATATACTTCAACAAACTTTCGTTGATTTCACCCAATAAACCCAAACCTATCCAATAGTTGGTTAGTTTTTATCGTTCATACACACCCTAGTTGGAATACAACCAAACAAGGAATAGGCTGTTCAGAAGCATTGATGGAAACTGGTTAAAATTATTTTGTTTTTTTAAGGCTATGTCCTCACTTCGACATCAAACGCCACAAAGGCAACAAAAATTGGCGACTTGGCAGAGTCAGCCCCCATGCTATTGCATCGCTTGGCGCTCTTGTCGGTTGCCAAATTTTGTTGCATTTGTTGCCTTTGTGGCGTTTGTTGTCGTAGTGAGGACATAGCCTAATGACATTTCGCGAGGGCGTATATTTCTTTTATGAAGTGTATTGAAACTTTAAGGCCATGTGTAGAAAAGTCACCACAATCATATCTTTTAATGTCAGTAGTTTTTAGAGACATATAATTTTGGTAAATTTCAAATGTTTTTTTTTTGTGGTGAAATTAAACATTTATGTAATTTTTTAATATGATATTCAGAATCTGCAGTTTTTAATATACCAGAACACATAAATTTTGCATTTCGTGTTTCATGCAACTTTAGCCATTCTATCCTTAAATAGGTTTGGTAGCCACAGGCACATAGTTTTAAGAAACATCATCACAGTGTACCTAGATACTAATAAGTTTTAATTTTTAGGATGTCGCAATTCTCTTCTGAGTATGGAAGCCAGGACTTTGTACACTACTCCCTACACTAGGAAATGTGTTGTGGCCAGGCTGTCTGAATTTACGTTCGGGCAGTATCAGGACCTTATTCAGCAAAATGCTGGAGGTTTACTCATTTTGATACCCAAAAATGTCACTCAATTGCCTGCCTCTGAACAAGAGGTATGTATTTTTTTCATATATGTGTACCAAAGCCCAGCTTAAAAAGTGGGTTACTCTCTATGCTGTGGCTATAGTTAGTAAAATTGCTATGTAAAAATTATTCAAATAAATTCTTTGTGGTACTAGCTATTTATGCAACAATTGTGTATATAGTACATCTTTAGAAAAAGGTAAACTATTTGTATTTGATGAGCAAATCAAACAATTTCCCCGAGTTTTAAAAAGTTTAATTTACTCGCAAGGTTTGGATACATAATTTTTTTTATAATTACATGTATTTTTTTTTAACTGCATACAAGATATTTTTAATGTTACTTAATAGTTTCGCAAAGTTTTAAAAAATACCATTTTAAATAGTGTAATTTATGCTGTTAGCATGTGCTCGCCATGGTATTTTTTATTACATGTGAAAAAATGTATCTTCAATGTTGAATGAAAGTGCAAAAAAATGCTACATTTTACACTTGTGCATAAAAGTTATTTAGCAAAAGCATGATATTGGACACAATTATTGATTTGAAAAAGCGAGAGTTTTCGCACAGGATTGTAAAAAAACAATTTTTTTCAGAAAATTATGCAGTTAGAGAAGCTCATGCTAGAAGAAGATGTGACAATACCTGTATACTTTGCTCATGAAACTGATGAGCTTATAGACATGTATTACAGCATGGAGCAGACTTCTCCATCACAACCAAAAGCAAGATCTGCTGCAGAAGGTAGTTACTATTTTCATTTATTTAGCTAAAAAAAGCAAAATTCATGGTATCAAAATAAAAAATTATGAATAAAATAAATTATAAAATTTTTAAGCCAATAAATATCTTAAAATTGAATTTTTACTAATGCATTGATCAGCGGTAATTACTAATTCTTGGGCCAAGAATTCCGAGCTTGACAACATTATTACAGAATTTATAGGTGCTGTCTTTGCCTGCAATTTTTTAAGCAACCAAACCATAAAGCAGGAGCAAATGTTTGCAGTGCATGTACAACTGTTGTTCTCAACCTCCTTCTTTGCATTAGTGTGCATGGTTGATAGAAATAATTATTTATTGCTTTAAGTCGCCAAATGTTGTCATTTGTCAACAGCTCAGTAAGTAGGATTTTAATATTTGGAAAATGTACAGCTATTTCTTGGTGGTTGATGGAGCGTTAGCAAAGCAGAGGGTATAGCTCCCTAGTATACTTATGTATAAAGTGTTACATTTATTTAGAAATTCATATTGTATTTTCTGTTGTAGAAATTCCCAATTCAATCATATCAAGTGGATACCAGTTGGTTGTGTCTGGACCTGCACCAAAACCACATGCAGATACACAAATCATAAGTATCCAGGTAACTACACATTTTTCTTATGTTTTCTAGAAACTTATGGCATATATACTTTTTATTACATATGTCACAGTTATTTACACTTAGATCTAGTGCAACATTAAACCAAACAACCTTTTCCCATTAACTTTAATGGTAACTTTATCAAATATTTAAATTTAAAAGATCACACTTTGCATTTACATTATATTCTGTGGCCATTTCTAACATTTGAGTTAGTACATATCTGTTCCCTGGTTACAGTTTTTTCTTTCATGTACAATTACCTTTCATTTCAGGGTAAGTTGTGTGGATTTGGTGTAGAGGAACAATTGCCAACTGTAGCAATTGTTGCCCATTATGACTCATATGGAATTGCTCCAGTGAGTATCTATTGTTTTAACCTTACTACTTCAGCTAAATTTGTTTATCAATGGGTTATTTTCTAATTTTAAATTAAATTGATTTTAGTCTTGTGAGTGTAAATTATTTTGGTGAAAACTAAACTTAAGTTGATAAAATATTCTATATTTGAAATGCCTTGCAGGCTATATCTTTTGGCTCTGACTCTAATGGAAGTGGTGTAGCAGCTCTTCTTGAACTTGCTCGGTTATTATCTCGACTTTACACAAATTCCCGGACTCATCCCAGGTATATTTATATAAACAATATATAATTTTATATTTTTCGTTACAGTGATCTATGAAGTAAAATAAATTGTAAATTATTGAATGTCAATTGTTTATGGAATAGTGGAAATAAATATCAGTTGAAATGGTTGTAATAGTATATTTTGCCTTTTTTTTTCTTTAATTAGGTTTCTGTGTCAGTTTAAAAAAATATTTATTTATTTATTTGATGTCAAATTTTTTATAGGTTCAATCTCTTGTTTTTGTTATCTGGAGGAGGAAAATTTAACTATCAAGGCACCAAGAAGTGGATTGAAGATAATATTGATAGTTCAGGTATTAAATTTACAACATAATATTTTGGATTTTTTCTGCTTATAGGCAATATACCAAATGGTTTAGTATTAATTTTTTAAACTTATGATATGAAATTTTCTTAGAAATTGTATTGTAAATGTAATTAAATTTTATCATTGTAAAAATAATATTATTAACCTAGCATTGTGAATTTTTTGCACAGCTTATAAGAAACTGCGATTATTCTCCCGTACTTTGTTACTAATTCTATTGGCAAGCATATGAAATGAAATCTCATGCGAGTTTTTTTCTAATTATGGGCTTAGGTGCCACCTGGTAAATTCACATACATTATTTAAAGTATATCTATAACTTAACATATGGATACCTGAGAAGATTCATGAAGACAACAATGTTAATTCTTGGTGCAAATAGGTTATAATGAAGAAATTTACATGTTTCACCACTTTAATGTAATTCATACGTTTTTGGTTTTCAGTCTATGTTGTGCACCATTTTGAAAAAAGCAGGTCTTTTGTGTTTCCACCAAAATATATAAATTTCTACATAATAAACTATTTCTACCAAAAATTAACATTTTCTTCATGAATCTTCTGTATGTTAGTTGGGACTCCTGAAAAATATAAAAAACAAGTTATATTAACTCCTAGACTGTATCGTCCCCATAATTAAAAACTGAAAATAAATTTTGACAACTTTTTGCTTTGTGCTGTATACACTTGCAACAATTCCAAAAGGTTTTACATTGAATAAATAGTGTTAAATGCGATTTTATTTCTTTAAAAAATGTTTAATAGGATTAATTTTTTTTCCATATAAATTGGTTTATTGTTGATTTTTTTTTTTATGTGGAATTTACTTTTTAAAAACCTGCAGGATCCCTTGAAATTAATTAGATAAAAAAGAGCATATAAGTTTTTCAGCTGTTAGTTTTTCTGTGCAAAATCACCACCTTAAATTTGTTTTGAGAACTTTTGGTTATATACTAGACGTTTGAAAGACCTATGTATCTTTTATCATGACTTCATCCATTAAAAAATATATAAGTGAATTTCTTACTTTCTACTCTTCAATACTTTTAATGCATTTGGTAAATACAACTATTACACAACATAAACGTTTATATTTCAGATGGAAGTTTGCTGCCAGATGCTCTTTATACTCTTTGTCTTGATACAATTGGAGCTGAGGATAATTTATACTTGCATGTCTCTAAGCCTCCAAAGGAAGGTAGCTCCGGTGATATATTTTACAAGGTATTTGCTTTGTATTTTAAATTTTAAATGAAAACTTTTTACAAATAATTTGTGGTTTTTCAATGGGTTTTGCCAGAAACTTTTTATCATATGTTAATTGTAATAGGGTATAGTACAGTTAGTAATATACGTTAACAATTTAAAACTTATGAGACATTTAAAAACCATATTATATGGAAAATTGTGTTTTACTTAATTTGCTTACATTTGTTTTCCCTTTTTTTCTGTTGAAATGCACTTTGATACAGTATAACAAATAAGCACCTTTATAACAATAATAATAAAAATATTTTTCTTCCTTTATAGATATATTTTATCATTATTTTGAAACAATTATATTTTGCTTTTTTAAATGTTATTAATTAATTATTTATTTAATAAATTTCTTTTTTTTTGTCGACAGTTTCTATTAACCTTTAGGCATTTTTTTTATCCCTTTATACATTATCTATATACATAAAAGGCAAATTCCGTTTGTTTGTTTGTTTGTATAAGACACAAGATCTAAAGAACCACGCAACAGATCGTTACGAAATTTGGCACAAAAATTCATCTAATCTCCGGAACAAACATAGGCTAAGAATTTTTCGAATCAGACCATTCCTTCTATCGTTTTCGAACGTTTTTATTCGAATTTTCTGAAAAAACTACACCGCTTTGGCTCAAATACGATCTTTTTCTACTTTCCTGATGCCATCGGCTGAAAAAATTAAATAAAACTTTTAACGAAAACATTTAAAATTGAAAATGTTTATTTTATTCTGTTGCCATTACCTTCAGAAACTAATTTCATTATTTGAAAAATAATTGACATGTTTCAAGTGACGTAATTCCGCCAGTCTCCATTCCCGGATTTTATTGTGGGTTATTTGATGTGATTTTTTCATTGATTTTTCTGTTGACTGCATGTATGCATATTTAAGCAATAAATGTATAGTTAAGCTATTACTGAACTATGATGGTTAATAAAGGCCATCGCACTAGAGCTGCATATTAGTGTTTTATGTCTTCATTTTTTCGCCAAATACGTTGCCAAACTCGCCAAATTATTAACTAAAACTCGCCAAATGGGCAATTTCTTTTATAAATAATTTATAATCTGGTCGGTTGTTCGAAGGTCATTGTGTTAGAGCTGTATAATGGGTGTGTTTGTAGCTATATATATTTTCTTGCCAAATTATTTCCCAAAACGCGCCAAATGAGCTAAAAGGTTTTATGTATTTATGAGGGAATTGTGCTGACATTTATGAGTGCATTTTATAGCGTATTTTTTATTTTGGAATTTTAAGGCAATGAAACGGGATTTTATACTTTATAACGTGCGGGAACATTAACATAAGTTTATGATCCTATAACAGGTTATATGGTACACATATTTGGAACGATTTGATAATTTTTAATCCTTGCGAAGAACGGGTATAAATTTGCTAGCGTTATTATTGTATTTATTTTCATTCAATTATTATTGTACTTATTTTCATTCAATTATTGTACATATCTGCATTGATTTAGTACTGTATACATATGCATTGAATTCTTAATTTTTCAGCATTTGTATTGAATTATGGTAGAAATTTGTACTGCTTATATTGTATTTATATCTACAAAGTGTTCAAAAAAAGTTACTTAATTTATTATAGAACTCCCTTGCATTGCGTTAAAATAAATATTTGAGACCCTTTTAGGATTTAGGTGTTTTTCCATTTTTAATTCTTACTGATTATTTTTTACTTAAATATGTATTTTTTTTAATTTGAGCTTCTTATCAAAGGTATTTTTGAAATTAATATTAATCATTACTATATCCAAGTTGGGTTATTAAATGGAAAATTACTGGGTAATCTTCATATCTTATGTAACTAAAATGAAAAAAAAAAAATAGTTAAATTGACTGTTAAATTATTTTTCCACCTCTACCCGTGCAATGTCGGGTATAACAGCTAGTTCATTTAATATAATTAAAAATAAAAAAATACATTTTAAATACAAATTAAAAATAAATACAACTTAAAATATTTTATTTACAACTTAATAGCAAAGTAAAAACAATTCAAGACACCTGAGTGGATTAGTGGTTTTAGGCATCCTGCCACTTTAAGTTCTGCTCAGCCAAAATAATTCTGCCATTAAGTAGTGATTTGTATATGGGATTGGTTGCACATTAAGTATATCTAAATCCAAAGTCCTAACGCCATGTACATGTCGTTATTAAGTGGAGTTGGATGCTGTTTTAGGTGTTGGCCTCGTCACTTGACCGTGGTTCTAAACCATGTACGGTCCTTTGCCAAAAGACTTGTGCGTTCAGTTAATTCAGCCATCACTAAACCAAAATGTATCTTGTTATTATTAATGTAGTTCTTATAATATGCCAGTTGTTTTCTTTACATCACCTTTAGGAGCTGCAGTGGGCTGCAGCCCGTTCTGGAGAAGCTGTGAATATTTCTTTGGTGCACAAGAGAATCAACCTTGCCGATGAGCTGCTCTCATGGGAACATGAGCGATTTAGCATTCGCCGTCTTCCTGCATTTACCATCTCTCATTTGCAGTCTCCCAAGTCATTGAGGAAGACCACCATCTTGGATACAAAGTAGGCATTTCTGTTTTATTGCGTATTATTGGGTTGTATAGACATTAAAATTGTTTAGACACCAATTACTGCTTAAATTATATATTTTTTGAAATTCTGAAAAACTTTTAAATTTCAATAAATTTTTTTACTAATGAAAGAGGTATTTCATTTTTTTTTGATAATTAACTATATTTATTTGAATTAATTGTGGTTAATTATAAAATATAAGAAAGTAAAATATAGTCAAATTTTATGCAAGAACAACTATAACCTAACCTAATCATAATGAGCTTGATAAAATAAAACCTTCAATTTTTACAAAACAATAATTAAAAAGGAAATGTTAATAATCCTGTAATACTTTTCTATGTCTGTAAGCCTGAAATGTTTTTAAAAATAATTTCTATAATTTTGAATGATGTTTCAGGGATAATGTGAATGTGGATAAGTTAGCTAGAAATGTGAAAATGATCGCTGAAGCCTTAGCTAGGCATATGTATAACTTAAGTGGCGAAGCATTGAGCTCGGACATTTTTTCGGAAAGTTTGGTAAGAATAATTTAATTTCATCATTATAGCAATTTTCTAACTAAACTCAATAAATTTCTAGCCTTTAATGTACATATTTTTCATTGTAGCATATTCAAAAAGAGTATCTGAAGGCGTGGATGGATCAACTTTCAACACAGTCTCGTAGCGCTCAGTTTCTTCTTGGAAATAATAAACACCCCTTGATATTGGCTCTCGAACAAGCCATGAGTCGTTACTTGAAAGATGTTAAATACTCCGTATTTAAGCCTGACAAAAGGTGAAAATAGTTTGGTTATGAATGTCTTAATAATCTCATTTATTTTTTTGCTAATGGTAAATGTTTTGACTATGTAAATGACTTGTAGCAATGTGATAAGTTCTTAAAATTATTTTTAAAACTGTAATAAAGGATTTCCAAAATAGTGTTATTTTTAAATTTGTTATTCATGTGATAATTAATTGTTTTTGCAAGTGTGTTTATTTGATCCTATAGAAGTCCATATGGAATTATTCACGACAAAATTTTTGATATTCTTAATAATATTGCCTTTTATGAATGGTGAAGTCGTATACCTCCCATAGTTTTTGCACTTCCTATATTAAGTATACAGGAGATATTTTAAAGCACACCACGTTTGATTTTAAGTTTTATCAATTATAAGTTTTTTTGCCAATAGAAGTCAAAGAAATTTTCAATTTTTCAATGATTTTATCCTGTCAAATTGTTTGAGTATCAATTAAAATTTGTAATTATTATTTTTATTAAAAAATCTGGTAGGACAAAATGAAAAAGTACATACTGTATTAGTTATGTAAGTTACTGTATTAGTTATGTTGAGTTTGCGGCTCAATACTTTTAAGCTTTGTAAATTAAACATAAATAAATATAGTTTTTGAATTAACAATATTTTGTAACTCAAGAAACATAATAGTGTAAATAAAGTAAATCATGTCACAAAACTATATTAATATTATTAGTATTTAGTAGTAAGTCAAATTTTTATTGAAAATATTTTCTGTTTTTTTTCTGTAGGGAACCTGAACTAATGTTTTATGAACCTACTTACGCTTTAATGAATGCATACAGGTAAGTTTAAAACCAATTTTTAATTTTTTAAAATCATAAAGTTTAACCTTTAGTTAATATTTTTATTTGTATTTTATTTAAATTATAAATTGAAAAAAAAAAGAGAATTAAACATAATATAGTAACTCGCTTGATTTACAGAGTGAAGCCTGCAATATTTGATCTTTTCCTTGCCATGTTCATTGCTGCATACTTAGGCATTATTTATCTTCTGGTCACCGTAAGTTGAACAATTTTCTTTAGAAACTTAATATTCTAAAATTATACTATTAGAATCTGTGTATACATTCATACTAAAAATTAACTATTTATAAAAATTAAAAATACATATTTTAAGAAAATTCCAGCTCAACAATAATAAATTTATGGAAATATGTTTCAAAGTAAAAAAAAAAAAGTTTAAAAAAAAATAAGGGCGAATGTGGTAAAGCCTGCCAATAAGCCATTTTGTTGGCCGTCCGGGGATTGTGTTTAAATTTGCATTACAATTATCAACTTGTTTTTAATGGACCAAAATATTAGTTTATGATTTTTTTTGTAAGGTTTCTAGTCACTCAATTTCTAAGTGGAATGATCAATAGATAGTTTGAGTATATTTTTAGCATTTTCAATCAGAATTGAAGCATTAATTCTCTAAAAACTATTATAAAGAGTAGGTATTTTTTTAAAAAACAATTTAATTAGTTTGTCTTTTTTTTTAGAACTTCTTCAGATTGGAGAGAGTCATTAAATCATATTCTTATTCTTCAAAGACCAAGCAACATTAAACTGCAGTCATTCTGATATTGTTTTGATTTGTAAGTGTTGATTTGAGATTCTTATTATGTTCTAAAAAGTACAAAAGCATATAAAAATATAATTTTATGGGAACTTATAGTATACAGAATGTACCCAAAAGTCCTGGTACTCCAAATTACTGTCCGTGTTCTATTTGGAAATTACCTGTAATACATTTCTTAATTATTTAAATACGATAATTTGTTGGTTTAAGTAAGTGCTCCATTTTAGCTGAGAAAAAATCTATGGTTTTATATCTTATTTGTATAAGGTTTTTTGAGCAAAACAATTATTTAGCTTTTTGAAATTTATTTAAAATTCAAATCTTATGGGCAAATTAAAAAAAAATCTGGTTCTAAAAATATTCTTATCATTAGTTTTCAACTTAAGTATGTGTTATATTGACTATGTAAATGATATCGCTTGACACGAGTTAGGTTGAAGATAGACATAGAAGAGGATGGCCACAAAGTTGTGACGACAAGATATTGTGCAACTATGTCTATTGAAATCACTTGAAATCTCTGAAGTGGAAATAAAACATATTTAGTTTGAATATAATTATAAACTATTCAAATTCATCAAATATCAAAATTCTTTGCAAATGAGATGCGATTTAAATGTAAAATAAAATAAATCTCCATCGACTCAATCATTTTGGACACAAAAACAAAGGCTAAAGTAGTGTCATTTTTTGGCTCTTAAAACTGAGTACTTAAACCACAAAATAATAAATAAATAACAGATTAATAAAGAATAAATAATAGATAGTAAAATTCAAAATAGGACCTGCACAGTCATTTTTTAAAGTTAGAGTTCTGGAACTTTTGTATATTTTACCTTTTGTATTTTAAAAATTAGCACTGAATTTAAAATACAGTGCCAAACTTGCATAGTACAAATAGGATGATTCATATTATTTATCAAAGTATTGCATTAGAATGAAACTACGAGTTCAAGAAATATTTTACAGTTTTCATAGGTTCATCATTATCACTTGTTAAATTATTCATAGATTTTTAAAAGTTTTTTTAAGCTGTTGAATATTGTACAACTGAATTGAATAGCTACATTAATGTAATTAAAAAAGTATTTTACATTTTTAATACTAATTTTTTTAAAGGACTAATTGAAAAAAATGTTTCAAAAATAAATTTTGCTGTTCTACTTAAGTATTGTTAATATTTCATTTTTATATCCAGTTGAAAAGAAGAGGACATTATTTGTTTATGTTTTTAACACCTTTTAAGCTATTTTTCTTTATTTTATTACGTTATTTGCCATCTGTTACTAAAAACGTTCATGACAAAATCAAATGGTAGTTGATACAAATCTATAAATTTTTTTTCCCACTAACTAATTTCATGTAATATTCAGTTATTAAATTGTTTAAAAATTTTATAGGCTTATTTAATAATTCCGATAGATTATACTTAAGGTGCAGTTTTAAACTGTCTAAATGAAATAGAATGTTGAAGGTTTCATTACTTTCTTTTCATATGGCTGGTTGTCGTGGAAATGTTCCTGTCAATTGAACCATGTTTAGGTTAGGTCAGGTATGGAAAGAGAACTAAATTGGGGCGGCTATTTCTTGAGAACAGACTATACACATTTACAATACAAACATTACTTGTATTTTATATTTAATAATTGTTCTAGATACATTGTTTGAAAATATCTTATAGTAAACAATATCATGCTATTAAAATACATGTTAAAGATGGATATTGACATAGTTATTGTTTACAACTTAGCCATCATTACTTGCACTACTTGTTAGATAAATAGAAATTTATATGTGTGTGCATTTGCTTAGACACTTTTACTAAGAAGCTATAAGTTTTTCTTGGCTTAAAATGTTTGTAGATAAATTTATATTACACACAAAATATATAAATTAAAATGATGTAAAGTCCTTCTGAAATTTGTATTTAATTTGATTTATTGAGTGGACCAAATACTTTTAAAATTTATATAAATTCAGTGCAATAAGTATTTTTATATACACAAATAATTTATCTTATATCAGTTTTCTGTTGTATTTGCATGGCTCCAATTTTCTTAAAAAAAGCATATTAATGCAAGATTTTGTGAACTATGATTGGAAGTCTATTTGTACCTCATTTTTTAGGTATGCTAAAATAGAATTGTGTCGGGAAAGTTATCATATGGTCTGTATAAGGGTATGCAGTATGTATACTAAAAAGAATGAATGTAAGAATGATGATACACTTGTATATGAAAAAAATAATTGGTTTATTGTAGAATGATCAAAATAAAATTAATTTATTGTGTTATCCTTGAGTTTTGATGCCGTTAGTTTTTTATGATACCTCTTGTGAACTAAATATATTTCAAAGTTTATCAAATAACAAGAACTGAACTTAATGTTTGTTCATACGACAAGGATTGTTATGAATTTTTTTTTATTAAACTGTTATTATTAACATATGTTGCTAAAAAAGGAAAATGTTTAGTATTTTTTTTGTTTATTGCTTTTAAGGAATTGCTGATACTTAGATACATTTTTTTTTTATCATTGTTGTAATTCCATAATTGAATTTGGGATCAATTAGGATGTTTAATTTTTCATATTAGCCATATTAAAAATCTAGTCAATAACTACCTTTTAGTTTACATAAACTAAAAATAAACTTATTGAGATAATTTTTTTATCTTGCTATTTTATAGCTGTTTTGATTACTATGAATATTTTTTAAAGTAAACTTCACCTAGAAAAAAAGTTTGCATATAGTAAAATTTTGGTTTTCATTAAAACAATTGAAATAAAGAAAATTTATTTTTTTAAGGTTCATACATGCAGACAGACAAAACATTTTTATTAAAATTTAAAATAAACTCTGATATTGATTTCTTTTTATGTCAGCACTGAATGTATGTGATGGTTTATGAATTTCTTATGGTTATGAATATTTAAATAATTTTTAAAAAGAGTATGGTGAGTTAAAAATTTTCTAATGATGCAAAAACAGCACATAAAATCTTTCGATGTGTTATTATGAAGAAATAAAGTTTAATATTACAGCACAAAATCAAAGTACAAAGGTAACACATGTATTTAAAAAAGGTTTTACCAGTATAGGTTACATTTATGAGAAGTAACACTCGCATGAGATTTCTGAAATAATTTTTTAACTTGACAAAAATTAAATAAGTTTTAGACAGATTTAATGGCGCCTAATGATTCTTTAACAAAATATAAATTATACTTAATAATAAAATGTGAAATTTAAAAAGAAAACGACAAATTTATGTTCACACTCGTGTGAATGAAAACCTCTCCATATTTAATTTTTTTTTAAAATTAAATTTTAATTTTTTATAAAATAAAATTTTCAGCTTTTTGTTCTTACCATCAAAGGGAAGGTGTAAAATTTGAGGTCCGTTGCTCATTTAGTTCGGGCTGTAGAGTGGTTTCAAAAGGACCAATGTTTAAAACCACCAGTTCGGAGATAACACTGATGAGAAGTACTTGGAAAAAAAAGTAACTACAAATATTATAATGTTTAAAAAATTTACGGTTTTGGCTTGTATTTTTCTAATTCAAATGCATTATTATTTAACTTAGAATATTTTTTCAGGTTTACCATCTTAAAAAGAACTTTAAGATAGCATTTTAGTCTGAGGACAAGCAAATTTCGCTACCGTGACAGTAAAAAAACTAAGATATTTCAATTTCTATTCAATATTTAAAAAATACAAAAACAATTTAATGGTTGCATATTACTAACTATCGAGTTATCGAGTAAAAAAGTAAATTATTTTGAAAATCACTTACAACAAACTAGAGTTGTGTTTTTCCTGTCAAAACTAATATTTCCCAACTTATAGCTAGGAAAAACTGTGAAATACCTGAAAACGTACAGCTTTAGAAACTATGTGACTTCATCAGTACATTAATTTAGAAATTCCATCGAATTTTCTATTAGCAGTAGTCTAGAATTAATAACTTGTTTGAACAACATTTTTTTATGTCACAATTTAAGTAATGCAGAGTACTGTATACAATACATTTTTGAAAAGAAAAACTTCATTTACATTTATTAAAATGCTTTATAAAAGTATACATCTGTTTTTTTTTAAACTTTCAATTACCAAATATGAAAGGTTAATGAAAATAAATATTAAGGTTATGAGAGGTAATGAAAATATTGCGATGTGGTCGAAACTCCAATATGGTGATTTTGTGTTTTCTACTCGTTTTGGAGGCTGCTGATTCTAAAAAAGTTGTTTTTAAACATTTGTCCGTCTGTCGAAAACCACTCTACAGGTCGAACTGAAAAGGGCTATGGACTTCAAATTTGGTACAAGAGTTTTTTGTATCTGTCGGACGTCATAATAATGTTTTCGAGAAAATATGCGCGAGGGGTAGCTGCAATAGAACTTTTTGGATTTTAAAGTTATTGAAATTACCTTATAAGGTATATATAATTACGTTTAAATGTGTGACTTATTGAGCGGCAATTGAAAGTCATATAGTGTTACACACCCTTAGTGTTTATATCCTGATCTTTGTATTCTGGCTTTGGTTGTAATTTTACTGCTGTTTGGTGGGGGATCCCTTTTCGGGTCTGAGACATAATCCCGAAAGCCGAAATCCCGACAAGCCAAAATCCCGAATGGGTCAAAATCCCGACAGGGTCGAAATCCCGAACGGGTCGAAATTCCGAAAATAGATTTTTTGTCAATTTCTCGATTTTTTTTTAAATATTAGAGATTATTGTGTGTGAGTGGAGTGACTCACTCCACTCACTCACTCCACCTACCCACTCCACCCCACTCACTCACTCACTCCACTCCACTCCACTCACTCACTCACTCCACTCACTCACTCCACTCACTCCACTCACTCACTTCACTTACTCACTTCACTCACACATACAATAATAATTTCGACCAATTCGGGATTTCGTCCTTGTCGGGAATTTTGACCCATTCGGGATTTCGTCCCTGTCGGGATTATGGCCGTTCGGGATTCTGGCTTGTCGGGATTTCGGCTATCGGGATTGTGTCCGGAACCCCCCTTGTCAAGCTCACACTTTTTGTTTCACTCATCCCCACTATGGCCGTTATAGTTTTCCAAAGCCCAATAAAGTCGTTTGATTTTATCTATATATTTAGTTGACATAACTTAATGTAAAATGGATACACAGAGTTTGTAAATTTTGAAAAAATAAATTATGCCTAGTTGATTGCATGAGATCTAAAAACTAAAAAAACAAAAACAATTTGAATATCTAAGTTAGCAAAAAAAAAGAAAAAGAAAGATGCTATCTATAATTTTTTTATCGAAAAAATTGACTCTACAACTCCTTAATTTTGCACATTGACAAATCTTCCGTAATTATTTTAAACCAATGCACAGTGACATGGAGAAGGATGGTGGAAGGGGAGAGGAATCAGGCGGGGTGGACGTCATGGTCAGAAGCAAGAGCTACCGCAGCCGATCGGCGGAGTTGGCAAACTAGGTGTCGGGCCTTATGTGCCACTTGGCACGAAGAGGATAAGTAAGTAAGTAATGCACAGTGGGAAAACCCCTTAAAACCTGGCTAAAAACCAAAAAAATGAACGTGCTTCTTTTAAGTTTTCAGATACGTGTGGTTGTTTAGAAATATCAAGTATCATATATCACCGCCCTAGACAGATGTATGGTTTCTGGGAAATGTGAGGGGGCAAAGTTGACCAAATCGGGAGAGTTCATTACTAATGAGAATTTTCTCAAAAACGGTTGCTTACTTTGTGCGCGTCCAAATTTATTTATTTTGTAAAACTTTACAAAATATAACGCATTCCACTACTAGTAGTAAGTTTAACCTAAACTCATGTACATAAATTGAGGATCATCAAGTTCAGGCAAAGAAAGAGACAGAAGCAAAACAAATGTGACTTATTTTTAAAGTCTATTAAAACAAAAGGTAAAGAGCAAAAAAGATGCTACATGTTTGACATAATTAATAAAAATTGCGATTTTTACTCGGAGTAAATTTCAAAAAACAGAACCTATTTACAAAAACAGTATAACATGGTTAGTATGATGGTTAATACGGAGTATGTCTCCCGTACGATGCAATACAAGCCGCACAAAGCCTAGGCATGCTGAGTATCAAATTATCAATATGTTTTTATTAATATTAATTGATATTATTAATTGATGAGTGGGAATATTACACCACTCATCAAGCAATGCCCTCTGCCCTCCGAAGTTCCGGTAGACAGGTGGGACTGTTGAGTGCCTAGGCATGCTGAGTATCAAATTATCAATCTGTTTTTATTAATATTAATTGATATTATTAATTGATGAGTGGGAATATTACACCACTCATCAAGCAATGCCCTCTGCCCTCCGAAGTTCCGGTAGACAGGTGGGACTGTGGGAGAGGGTTGACGGGGTGCAATTCGTCGGCTAAGCATATCCCACGCATGCTCTATTGAATTCAAGTCCAGTGAGTATGCTGGCCAATCCATACATGATATCCTCAACCCATCCGGTGATATCCTCCGATTGAAGGCTTTCGTCTACAATGTTTGCCATAAACAGAATGTCATCCATAAACAGAAATTCAGCACCCATGGCGCCCCGAAACAAACGTATATGTTGTTCCAGAATAACATCCCGATAGATGTGGCCTGTCATCGTTAGACTTTAAACATGCAGGTCAGTTCTGGAACCAATGAATAATTCCTCCCCAAACGAGCCATCCTCCACCACCGTAACGGTGTCGTTCAATGGTGTTCTCTTGGTGGTAACGGGTACCTGGCGCTCTCCATATGAAAGTCCGGCGAGAATCAGACTGCAAACTAAACCTGGACTCAGGGCCGTAACTTGGACAATTTATTGGGGGGGGGGGGGGGGAAGGACCACGTTTTGGCGCCCTCTTACATTTTTTGGCGCCTCTTCAGTAATTTTATGAATCGTTATTAACAGCTAATTACATTAATTAGTACTTATGAATTAATTTAACTTTCTAATCAAAGTAATTAAACCATGTTTAATTACTAATTAAAGCATTTTTATTTCTAATTATTTATACCAATTAAAAAATTATTACTTACTAATTGAAAAAATATTACAAATTAAATAATTATGGAGATAAATAAATGGAGATAAAATATGGAGAAAATAATAAGGAATGTATATACTGTATGGCGTTTGAGTTATATCGAAACTAAAGGCATAGTTTTGGTTTTTAAAAAAAATAAATTTTAAGAAATTCTTTTTCAATATTTTTTTTCAAATATTTCCAGCACTTGCATGTTGCATGTTAAATTTTTAATGCACACTCAATTTGTCATTTCAATAGTATTAATTCAGCACAAACGTTAGAAAAAAATAGCAATTTTAAGAGAACAATTTTAAAATTTAGTTTCATGTGAAACATTTTAAGTTCCGCTTGAATTTGAAACTAAAATAAGCGCGTGAAGTATAATTGATACCTAAGAAGAAAGTAAAAGTACTCTGATTATTGAAATGATTCCCAACAGGTTAATACACAGTAGTACTGAGAAATTACACGTTAATAGAACTTGTTGTTTCAATGAAAGAACTCAGGGTTTTTTAGTGTACAAAGTTTAATAAAATTGGTAAAATCTAACTCTTACTCTAGTTTTATTCATTAAGTCATTAATTTTTTTTTAATTCGACTTATTTTTGAAACTATCAAACACATATTTTACGTGAATCAATTAGTTGATGCAATTCAATTATTAGCTACTAGTTTATGTAAATTAATTAGTAATAATTAGTGTAATGGTTTTATTTAATATCAAAACATTTTTATTATTTACTGTAAATTAAATTTGTGATTATTTATGGTAATTTATTCTTTTAATATATCTTATGCATTGTAGGGCTTGAATATTATTTAAGTATAATTAATTAAATAAATACAATTAATTGATCTTTTATATTGTTCAATAGTAAAAATGCGAATATCTATATAATCGTGCAAAAAAAAACTTTATTACTTCATGAAATTATCGAAAAGTAGCTTTGCCAAGCAATAATTGTAAAATTTACATTTGTTATTTTCGATTTAGAATTAGAATAATAGTTTTTTTTTTACTAATTTAGATTCTTGTTATGTACAAATAAATATTTAAAAAAAATATGCCATATATCTAACTCCCTAAAATGGTACATTTAATTCGATAAAGTAACTTATATAATAATAATAAAATAAATAAAAGATTTCTTACCTTATTCCAACGAAAGAAAAAATGAAAATCACAAATAAAAAGACAAATGAATTGAGCGGATTTAGTTCAGATCACGCGATTGACCTCTGTGGACTGGACTCTGGCTACTAACTAAAAGCTGAAACAAAAACAGACAGTTGCAAAACCATAAGGCTCCCAACAGTCCCGATTTAGAGCCCCCTCCCCCTTTTCTGTCCTTTTGTCTCCCGTGTGAATCCTGTGATCGCCACTTTTTCAACACCATGTCAACCGATACCGATAGTATTTTTCGTGGAAAATCACTTTCGCCCCTTCCAAGATAGTGGATTTCCCCTACACAGAACAAAAAAATCCAAAGTAGCTATGTCTAGACTGTCTTTTGTGTCCCAGTTACATTTGGGGCCAGAAAGAGATAGTGACATGGGTAATGAGACCACCCATACCCATTTTTAGATGCAGTGCAAAGCTTGGCTTTAAGATTTTTAAATTGCAACTTTTCTGTTATTATTTTATTTTACAATTCCATTATATGATAGGCCAGAGCTACTCCAAGCCCAGAATTTATGCTCTAACAGACGTATCTTAAATGTTGAGTTAATTAATTCTTATCGGATATTTAATAATTATTAATTACGAATGAGATTTTACATAAACTGTTAATTATGAATAGTTTGAATTTTTTAAGTAGGAGAAATTGCGTATACCTTGTACAGGTTTTAAACTGAGCATTAGGCCAGCATATTATTGCTTCTTGTGAAACACTTGTAAAAAGTGATAAATATAAACTTTAAAAAAATTTCATCGACGGTAAATATTTGTTTGATAACTCATTTGTTAATGTAATTTTATCGCAAGGGCTAAAAGAAGTTTTTGACAGCAAAAGTAAAATTTTTAATAGAGAAAAAAAGAAGAAAATGAGAAAATGTAAAAAAAAACAGTAGTTATGCTGTCATGTCATTGGTATAAAGAACACCGATTAAAGTGGGGTTTGTTTTCATGTAACATAAAAATTCATCAGAGGGACGTACCTCAACCCTAGAACTGCCACACGTAAACTTAAATACAATTGAAGTTGCTCCTAAAAATTCGCTTCAGCATAAAGAAAAATAATTAAACTTATGTACTTAATGAGTTAAATTGCTGCTTTCCTAATGATATTCCAGAAATTTACGCTTTTTTTTTGCCAATCATCGTTAATGGGTTAGTTAAATATGCAAAATTATTGAAGCTTGAGCAGATAAAGAAAATCTTTGTTGTACCTTTGATACATGAATTGGGTTTCTCAAATTGCCAAATACTAAGATTTTCGGTGTGATGGCATAGAGAAGGAGAGGGAAAGTATTAGTTTCATATTTAGGGAAATACCAATAGACCATAATAGACGCTGAAACTTTTAGTTTCAACTTTGTCTTTCGAAAATTGATTTTATGTAATATAAGTTTGGGTCCCATTGGTGAAGGGGGCAGGTGTAATGCCCCCACGCCCAGCCCATAAATCCGACACTGAAGACGGTAGGAAATTTCTAAATGGAAAAAGGAATGGAATAATTGTAATGACAAATTTCCGATATTTTTTTTAAATACCAGTATGTTCTACATACCAGTTTAAAAGTGTTGTCATTATATTATTAGGGAGGGCGCCATTTTGGGAGTAAATAGCGGCTCTAAAAATGTTGAAGGGTAATAAGAAAATGAAATAATGATGATACAATTTCGTATTATTCTTAAATAATTGTTTAAAATATGTATTGTTAAAATAGGTAAAAAGGGTGCATTTTGGGCGTCTGACGGCGCCCAAAATGGCGCCCTCTGTTAAATTATTGGGGGGGGGGGGGGCACGCCCACCCCATAAATCCGCCACTGAAGACGGTAGGAAATTTCTAAATGGAAAAAAATGGAATAATAGGTCTGACAAATTTCCGTTATTTTGTTTTAAAAATTCCAGTATGTTCTACATACCAGTTTAAGAGTGTTGTCATTATATTATTAGGGAGGGCGCCATTTTGGGAGTAAATAGCGGCTCTAATAATTTTGAGGGGAAATAAGAAAATGAAATAATGATACAATTACGTATTATTCTTAAATAATTGTTTAAAAAAATTTATTGTTCAAATAGGTGAAAATGGCGCCCTCTGTAAAATTATTGGGGGGGGGGGGGGGAGGCTCCCCCCCTTGCCCCCTATAAGTTACGGCCCTGCCTGGACTCGTCGGAAAACATCACACAAGACCACTGTTTGCGGTGTCCACAATGCATGCTCTCTACTCCAGGCTAATCGCAGGCGACAGTGAGTTGCGGTAAATGGAACACATGACAGGCCTACGAGCATGTAGACCAATGTGCCCTAAGCGTCTGTACACGGTCTGCATTGAAACTTTCGTACCGGTAGCTGAGGATCAGAGCTGGCGAGACAGATCTGATGCTGTGCTCCGTTTGTTTTTTTCTCAGTAACTGCCAAATTTGTTTATATTTTCAATAATCATATCAATTATATCATCAATAAATTTTCAATAATGTGCAAATAATGAGTACTATGGCTTTTGTTTTCTAAACATTGCAATGACACTACGTTTTAATACCTTTTAATGACTATTATTAACTATTCAATGCAAAAAGATGCCGTGTTTTGACAATAACCTTATGTTGGGCGCTTTTGATCTGGCAGATATCTAATAATTTTATTAATTTTCTTTTACTAGTTTAATGTTAAATTCATGGGGTTTTTTGCAGGTCCTTTTGTATATTTTATTCATTTGACATCCATCATAAAGTTGTTTATCACTTGAAGTGGCAAAATTAAATTAGTTAGTGCATTTGGAGCTTTTATGTTTTTTCATTAACATAAGTAGCACACTACAGAGGGAACTCAAAGTTAAGCATATTGCGCTCTATAAAAGGATAACGTTTCGTAAACTCTCGCATATAGATAAAAAGGAGGAAATTCTACGAAATGCTTTCAAGATTGCGTCCAAAATCGTCCATCAATAATAAAGTACAATTACTGGAACTTGAACTTAAAAAAATGACAAATTGCCGGACGATTCTTTCTTTGAAAAAAAAAATGCACTGCCATTTTGTAAAATCTTTACAACGAGATGAACAGCCGTACATAAAGTAAAGCAAAATTTTGTTTTTAAAAATAAGACTTTGTTAGAGAAAATTCTTGTGACATTTTTTTGCGAACAAAAGTTTAGGACGGCTATCACCTGATTTTCTGAAAGTAGCGAAAGGACAAAATGAAGGAAAACGTAACATTTACGTTCAAAATCTACTTCAGAAACTTTAGCTTATGCAGCACAAATGACTTTGAGAGCTAATGGTAAGATATATGCTTCTAAACTCATAAAAGATGTGACATTTATATTTCCCATTCCAGAGCATCCAAATACCGCTAATCTGTTTCTGAAAAAGAAAAGCGATGTGCGGAAATTTCGGAAACTATCTCAGCTGATGGAGCCTTGTCTTTGCTAATTGATGCTCAATTATCCAGGCACCAATATGGCATTATCAGAAGTCACTCAAAAAGTAAATTTTCTTGGTACAAAGTCAAACAAAAAGCAAAGAAAAACTGTTATCTTGAAATTAGATCCTATAAAGTAAAAGGAACTAATAAAGGTTGAAGTGAATGTTCAAGGTCTTTTAGACCATCATACAGCTCAAAGAATAATACACTGCACATTGAATGATTTGAGCAACTATTCCTATGAGCAACTAAAATGTTTGAAACTTATTTCAAAATGGGGATATGATGGCAGCTCAAGTCAAAGCCAATATAAACAGAAATTCGAATCCACTAATTCTTCAGATTCGAATATATTTCTTATTTCAAGTTTACCACTGAACTGTATTTCGAAGCTAAGGATGTAAAAATATAATCTGGAAGAAGCCTATACCAGCATCACCTCGATTCTGTCATCCAATACTTATACAGTTTATAGAACAATCAGCAGAATTTGCAAAATACATAGTAGAGTACATTTACATAGAAAATCAAAATACAGTCTCATTCCAACAATAGTAATATTAAACAATCTAAGTCTACAAATCAATCATAAAGTTATGTTTACAATGTTGGATGGTAAAATTTGTAATGCAGTTACATCTACCACGTCTCTTTTTTGTAGCTTTTGTGAGAAGTAAGTTCCACAAAAAGAATTGACCAAACAAAAGGAGTATGGCAGGAGTATGGAGGAAGGTATGGGTAAGGAGTATGGTTGGATTCGAGAACCGCCTAACTGCGGTCCTTGTTAAAGATGGCGGGCACTTCGAACCTCTTTATCATAAATTGCCCAATATGTCCATTCAATAAACGTCATTAAATTCTTCTCATGTCTCTTATTTGTTTTTATTTTTTCATTTGTTTCAAACACTACCCGCTGGGCCACCCTGTAAAAACATACCAAATATACATAATTATGATGTTTTTAGCCCATTGGAGAAATTACAGAATTTTGGCCAGGTTTTCACCCCTTTTGCCCCACTGTGCAATGGTAATATAATAAACATTTACTTATAATTTGTATACACTGGTCTACAGTGATTTTGTTGCCCTAGATATGAAAATGATTTTGTGTCCATTTATGCACACAATTCATGAAACTATCAATGATTTTGTTAGATTTGTTCTGATTTTTTTAAAAATCCTTATTTTCATTTTACACTACAAAAAAAAAAACGAGAAATAAAATAACAGATATATTTATAATGTCAGTAATATTTTGAGAAATTAGGATACATCGAAGTAAATAAAGAGGAAAATGTCGAAAATATATTTTATATTTCTATAAAACGCCTTTTATGAGCTTTTCTTTTATAATTTTTCAGGAGACAATCTTTTTTCAAAGACCAGCAGTATATCTGCCATCACGTGACAATCCCATCGACCCTGATATCTTTCCTCCATCACTTTTAGATCTTGGTGAAACCGCTCTCCCTGTTCCTCACTATAATTTCCTAAATTATCCGGAAATTTATCTAGCTGATTGCGGAGATAGTGTAATTTAAAACTCATATTTGCTCCTAAAGTCTGAAAGTTTGTCAGCATGTTTTGCACAATTTCTTCATAATTTGCTGCTTTATGGTTACCTAGGAAATTTTCAGCAACCAACATAAACTTTTCCAAGCTTTATTTGCCGGAACATTCATAACTTTGATAAAATCTGAGTCTTTCATCAATTGCCGTATTTGAGGACCATCAAATATTCCACCTTTCAATTTTTCCGTACTAAGCTTTGGAAATTTTCTGCAAATGTAATTAAAACAATCTCCGTCCTTGTTCAACGCTTTTACAAATTGCTTTATCATACCTAACTTAATATGTAATGGTGAATAAAAAATGGTATAAAAATGGTGATGGTAATGGTATGTAAATGGTGTCATGAAAATACGAGCACATTGAGAACTTTCATGAATATATTCGTAATCTGGGCACTTGAAAACGTAAAAATTTGCGATGATAACCAGGGCAACAAAACAAAACTTTTTTTTTGTGGAGCTGTGATATTATTTAAGTGTTCATATTCACATAAATGTAAATAATTAAAATATTGTCTATGTTCACTTTTAAATTTTTTTTTGTTCCCAAGCTGTACATTTGTTGTATACTTGAAAGATGGAAAATAACTAATGTGATGTCTAGATCTAGTCTGTTGTGAGCGGGTAAACTGCTGTAATCACAACAATGAATTTTACCATTTTGCCCTGAAATAATTAGTCTTTTTTAGTATGCTTTCTTATCGTTTAGAGTAATTGAGTGCTTGCAGCAATGGTCCAAGTCATTAGGCTAGTTACTGCAGCTTAAATATGCACCTTAAATATAATACTGATTAACTAAAATATGAAGAATAGGCAATGGCCGACAAGGCATGAAAATAATTTCCTTAAAATTTAGCAACTTAAAAAAGTAACTATCATTGTTAATATTTTTGATGGATAAAAATTTTTTTTGTGCTAATCGACAAATGAATATAGTTCAAAAAGTTAAGTAACTAATCGAATTTTTACCCCTTTTCTGTGAGAGTTAAAAAAAAAAGTTTTTCAAACAAGTTTTTTTTATGTTGCTAGGTGTAAAAAAATTAAGCCAAGTTTTCCTTTCTTTTCCTTTTATCTTTCGAAGTATTTAATTTCAACTTCTTTGTCAAAAAGAAGTTAAGATTTTGTTTTGTTGTAAATTTATTTTTGGAGCTTGATGACCGTTCAGAAAGTTGTTATATTGGGTTTCAATTAAAAAGAAGCTAAGGCCAGATTTATCTGAGTGTACATTCTGGTCAAAAATCTGTAACAAGATCGACGAACGATAGTCATTTTTTATTAAAAATACGTTTTTTTCCATAGAAAAACAATAAAGTTATTTTTTACCAATTATTTTGAGGTGGAGAATTTGAATGTTCTAAAATTCTACTTTCTTTTTGTATTAACTAAATAAAGAAGTAGTACTTTATAAACTCGAAAAATCGTCATTCTAAGCAATTTTCAAAATTCAGATGAATTTACTGTTATCTGTATTCGGAAGTATTTTTTCAATCAATACTTAATTTCCTAGCCGACGATATAGCCATATCGAACTGACTTATTTCTTCCTGGCACAGGAAATTTCTCATGAGGGAAGAGCTTGACCTAAAAAAAAAGAAGAAGAAAACAGTTTTCAGCATCATTAGCAGAACGTTAGTTATGACAGAAGAACGACAAACGGAAACCAAGGGAAAGAATCGCGTCTCTATAATTTTCTTTCAAAAGTTTCAATTCTTTTTATCCGTTGCTGTCAAAATATATTAATTAGTCCATGTTTTGTTCTGGATTTTCTTTTCGTATGTCTTTGTCACAAAAGTTATTGATATGGGAAGCTATTATTAGGACAGCAGATCGAGATTTTCCACCTTATTTCTAACTGGAATAATGTTGGACTTCTTTGGGCAATATTAGTAAACTACATAACTTTGCATGCATTTTTGAAAATTTAACTGTACATTTATTAATTAAGCATTTTATTACTTATACTTGTATATAGTGTAGGATTTCAGAAGTAAAAAAGGCATAGTAATAACTAATTATTCATTGTGTATGTGAATCGTTTAATTAATTTTCAATATTACCATAAAAATGCTGCTTTAAAATCTGTTTCGTTTTTAATTAAAATATGCATTTGTTTTGAAATGCGTTATTTTTAGTTAAAAAAAGTCCTACTAAAATATTCCTTATTAAGAATAGAAATTAAGCCATGTTTTCTAAGTCTCAAAGGAGCTCTAAGATCTCGTTTGAAAACAAAATATTCATTTTTAAATAGCATTCACCTTCTTTTCGACGAAAGGATCTAAACAAAGATGGTCCTAGACAAGAGGAAGCCTAGAAATGCGTTAGAAAGAGTAAGATTAAGGCATATAATTCCTGGACGCCATCTCTTTTCTTTTAATCTTCCAAACTGCGAGATTTTTTTCTTGGCTTTTCGTTTACTCCTAAAAAGTAATCATGGTAAAAAAGAAATTTGAGTTTTTAATACTTGGAATTGTTCATTGAAGTTTTTAAACTTAATACACAGGAGTTTAGGATTAACTAATCAATACAGTGAAAGTCTTAAAAAATATAAAACGAAACACTACAAAGGTTTCTCTAGAAAAGTTTGAAAACGGAAAAAGTGATTAAAGGAGCTTTTGGGAAATTAGAAAGATCCTGAAAATTTTATTAAGCATGTGTTTGAATAGGTATTTTGATGAATGAGTAATTATTTGTCTTAATTCGGACATTGATATTTCATGTAACAAAACCTAAATAAAAAGGTTTTCAGGTTATGGTTTTAATCAAGATTGTTAATAGTTATTGTCACAATGGAAGCTTATTTTCGTTAAAAATTAAAAGAAAATTGACACACAGTAATTTTTAAGCGGGGTCATTATAATAACGGCATCAAATTGTATTTTTGGAAAAAGTGCGGATAAGTTCGGACAAGTCGACGCTTTAAAATAAAACAAAAGAATGGGCTACTCATAATTAAAATTCAGAATTTGTTTGGTGCGAAAAAATTGTAACTGATATATCTGATAGTGTTTAGTAAAATGGATAGAAATACAGCTAGAATTAAGGGCTAAACTTTAAAATTAGATTATTTACCGTCAAGAACGAACTATAAAAACATATTTTAGCCACGATTGAAAATCTTAACAACAGCAAAATAAAATAAATTTGATGGAGTAAATATCATCCAGTTTTTTAATTATTAATTGATAAAGTTTAAAATAGCGTTGCCATCTGTCAATCTTTTTCGGTCATTTTGTAACTTCAAAAACTAAAAACAATATAACCAGATAATACTTTTACTTCAAATTTGTTTTATTTTGCTGATCTTACAATTTTTATTGCCGGGGAAAAATGCTTACTCAGCAAAGGAATACTTTAACAGATATCCTATTTTCAAAAATAATACATTAGGTCTAAGGGATTGACCAAAACCATCTTTCTTAACTGTCTTTGCTTTTCACGAAAAGTAGTGCCATTTGCTTAAAAACGTTAAAAATCGTTAATTTTAAAGAGCATCAGAACGTGTAGTAACAATTTAAATATTAATATCATAGTTGGTAAAAACGTTGGTTACTAGTCTGTCAAATCATCACAGTTTAACTGTTTTACCAGTTTCTTGGAGAAATAAAATCTCATAATTTAAAAGCTTGGAAATGCATAATAATAAATGCGTTCTTTATTCGCGATCTTAAAATGCGAGAAATTGCAAAGGAAAAGCATTTTAACGGCGAATAGATTAAAAAATGTTCCGGGCAGTGTGGAAACAAATTGAAACGATGAGAGAAAATTTAATTTTATATGCTTCTACTCGTAATATTCTCGTTATGTAGTGAAAGTAAGAATGTCAAATTTGCTTTGTTGAGCGTGGCTTGATATTCCATTACCTTGTACTGAACCAAGGTTCTTGTTTTTGAAAGTCAAGACCTTTTAAATTACCTTTTGTTCCACTACTTGACACTGACCGTTATAGCATAAAGGTAAATGCTTAGCAAACATAAAAATTTACTTTTAAAAATATCTTATAGTGATACATAATAACAACAAAAATATTCTTATTAGCCTACTTTTCTTTTCTTTAAAAATTCGATTGAATATTTTTTTTTGAAAAATAGGTATTGAGGTATAGGAAAATGTCCGTCTGTCCTTCCGTAACCCCCTGCAAAATCGGTTCATAAAAAAATGTTTTTTTGATAGGCATGATATCATCGACCTTACTTTAATAAAAAAAAACTGACATTAATATACAATATTTTAAGTGTATTCAAATAAAATAACAATTCGTTTTTGGAGTTATATATTGTTCATAAAATCTTTACATCTAACTAATTTGCGGACACCCGCCTTATTTTTTTTTCTCCTACTCGGAGGTGAAGATTTTTAACTAGTGAAAAAGGGCTCCCAAAATAGCTTTGAATGTTCTACAAATTTATAGGTATGAGAGATTTTCGCTTACACATATGAGTTGCAAGAAACTTTTTAGTAAAATCCTGCAAAAAAGTTAAGAAATATTGTACGCATGAGCAGATAATGAGCAATTACTATTATACTAATAACTTTTTCAAAATTATTTTCTTTTGTACTGAACATTGTATGAAATATGTTTCATACAGTTTGTCAAATGACCACAAAAATTTATTTATTTTATTAAAAAATAAAGATTTTATAAACACACCAAGAACGTATTGTTATTATATTTAAATGCTTATTTCTCTTAAAATATTTTATATAAACATTAGTTCTTTTCTGAATTTAATCTTGTTTAGTAAAATATTTCTAGCATTGAACTGCGTCAAAGACTATTTTTTCACACATAAAAAGTGAGTGTTAACACGTGTTACAAGTCGTCAATAGCATTTTACATATTTCATAGTAGTTTAAGCATTAGGAGAAATGTGAAAAATGTAAGAATTTCAAATTGTGTCAATAATTATGTTCTACCCCTGTAGATAGTTATTCTTCAAAATACAAATAAATTTAGCAAATGTTAAGCACTCATTATTGACTTTTCGAAAGAATGTTAATGAAAATAGCTAAATTTGACGTTTAAAAGTTTAATACAGAACTAAATACTTTTAAGGCGCGTGAATTTTGTGTGGAGGCGGTTCTAAATGACAGTGAAAATTTCAAATTTTATACAAGCTTCTTTCATTAAAATTCCGAAAAAAATATGTGGTAGGAAATTTTCTTTTTGTACAGCAAACACTTTTTTACATTATAACTACACTAAACTTTACTTTACAGATTCATTTATCGATTAAAATGTTAGTTACAGCTTCATTAAATTACCACAATGAATTTATGTATTTCCGCAACCATTTTCAGTAAACACGATAGCTCAACCTTGCGTGTGCAGTTGTATTCATGTGTAAAATTTAATTAAAGTGAAATTTATTAATGTCCTATAGTGACTTGAATAGATCTGTTTAATTTGTGTAAACCGAACTTGGCCTAGCATTCTACTATTTTATTATTCTTGAATGTAAGAGTAATGAACGCAACAGTATATTTGTAACTTAGATGGTTTCTTTATTTGAAAAATAATAAATCATTTAAACTAGTCACGATATGCATGTTTATTTTTAAATTAAATGTATTGTAGTATTATAATGATTGAAATGATTGTGCTGAAAGTAAATGTTAAAAACAAATTATGTATTTGATTAAAAAAAGTTAAAATTTAAATGAATCAAGTGGTTTTTGAGGATATATAATTGTGTTATTATACTGTTGTATACTGGGGAAACTTTGAACAGTGAAAAAAACCTGGCAGTAAGTATGCAAGTTCCTTAAAGGTTAAAACAAAATGAATTGTTTTTTAGGCAAGTTTAACTTTGTTTTAACACTTTTGTCGTAATCGATGGACACGTAAAGTGATTATTTCTGGCTTGTGTTATTAACTCCGGAAAAACATTCCAAAATTTCCAGCGAATTGAACATCTTAATAACAACAACCTCAATATGTATAATGCTTTAATTTCTGTACATTTTAATATATTAAGCTCCTTTATATAGGGTAGGGTGGCGTAAGATGGGTCTTGGGGAAAAATGGGTCACTTTATAAATACCTCATTGTAGCTTAAGAAAGAATTTATTTTTCTAAACCAATTTTTGTAATAATATTTAAATAGGTGTTTGAAACATATTTCATAAGATAAAAGTTTATTTTAATGAATCTGGCAACCAAAAAGAATTCTTTTAGAAGCAGTAAAATGTGGTGAGCAAACCATATGCCTTTCTAACTTCTGAAAAAAACTAAGAAAACACTTCAATCTTACACCAGTGAATCTTTTAAGAATTTTTCACTGGGCGACAATGCATGTAAAACGTTTTTTTGTGTGTGTGTGTGGTGTGGGGGGGGGGGGGGATCGTTGCGTAATAGGAAAAGGGGGTCGTCATCTCAAGATAATCCCCTAGTGCAACTTGAAAATTTCATTGATTGGGAAAAAATCTTTTATAATTTGTAATCAACTAATTTGGTAAAATAGAAAAACAATAAAAATTGCATAAGCTTCAACGACACTCAAATCATTATTTAAAATACCAATAAGTAAAGAAATAAATAGTTTGTATAAATGAGAAAATGAATTAACTAAATATTTATTGCGTAACTATCTATTTTACAATATCCTCTGCATAATCTTGAATAGTACTTCGATTACATATATTTTCTTAAAAATAAACATAAAACGAAGCAATGAACATAAAAACAGTCTCTTTAATGAGATTTTTTTAAAGAAATCAAACTACAATGGAAAGAAAAAAATGTCTTAAAACCGTTCTTGTTTTAACAGCTGAATTATTAATTCAGCTTTAAACAAGAACGGTTTTAAGTAACAGACAACTCGGAAGTTCTCCAAATTAAATTGCTAACGGGCCATTGAAATTATTAAACGGGTTAAGTCCGTTGAATAATTTCCTAACCAAGATTTTCTGTCTTTCAAACTAAGATTTTCTGTCTTTCAACATCTTAGAAAAAAAGTTTAAAGAGCATGCAAATCTTGCAGTAAACTTAAGCTTTTTTTAAAAAAAATTTAGCTATATGATTAAATTTAATATTTTTATCAGCAGTAGCTATCCCTAGAAAACTTATATGACGTTCATGATTTTTCCATTATCTGTTTTTAATTAAAAATTATTATTATTATTATTATTATAATAATAATAATAATAATAATAATAGTGGTTACTATAAAATAACATTACAAATTTGATTTAAAAATAATTGAAGAGATATTAAAAAAACAGCATGTAAAGAAAAATCAAGATAATTTCCTTCCGGCAAGGATTCAGAATTTATTTACTTCTAAAAAAAGTACATTTCTAATGAAAGAAAATTTTAAAATGTATTTAAATAACTTTCGATTTGTAGCTTTTTTTTTATTGGCCCTATCTTTCTCTTTACACTAATGTATTACAAATAATTTTTAATGAATGTTATTCTCCGATACATAAGAGTCAATTCATATCAAATCAACTAATAGTTTAAACGTTGGCATTTAAATTTTTTTTGTTACATTGGTATTTTCTAGTTAAAAATAAACACACAAATAATATCAATTAAAACGATTTAGCAATCACTTTTCTAAGTAATTGTCTTTCAAAATTAAAATTACTAATTTGGTAAAACTTGCATTAAAGCAGCTGTAGAAACTAAAAAAAATGTAGCCGAGATCCACGTATACATAGGTCCACCCACCATGTACCTAGATTCAAATCCCATAAATCAAAAAATATATATGGTTCTAAGCATTGTTACTTATATATCTAAATGCCAACTTCAATTGCCTTTATTTAAACTAGTTTTAAGTAATGAATAAGAAGCCTTAGGCAAATTAACTGCGAAGAAAGGTTTTTGGTGGACCAGAGTAAAATTTTAATTAGCCTTTTTATTATTTTTTTATTTTTAAAAGTAAGTTTGATATTTTAAATTAATTCATTTGAAAAATTATGCAACGAAATTGATTTGTTCAAATCTCCGGATGATGTACTTATATACAGTAGATGGCATTAGTGAATCTACAGAAGTGTAATGTTTAGTTTTTACATAAAGATTACTTTTTAAAAAATATCTATATTTTGATGTTGCAATAATAACAGATGTAAATGAAGTGCTACATAACTATCTTACTAACAATATCTTTTCCAAAACAAATATGTTTACAAAAAAGGGTGGTTATTTAAGTAAATAATAAATAAAATTTCATTTAAATTGCCTAAACTAAGATTTTTTGTTAATTTAGCGGAACAATACATGTTCAGATTTAAGGCATTGATCTCTGAAAATGTTGATTCCGTATTATTTATAAATATTTTTTTTAAATATTTCGTTACTTATGAGTTAATACATTAACACTGATTGATTAAAATAACATTTGTATATTTGGTTTTTACATCGAAGAGTTGAAAATAGTTAAAGTACGAAACTAAGGTCATTTTTTTTTAAGTCTTATTTCCCCATATATTTTTTTTTAAGCATATAAAAAATAGTTTCAATAGGAATAATTGGTCTATGATACCTGTCGTTACAAACTCTAAATCAGCTCAGTCGTAGATTTATGGGCATTTGAAACAATCCTACCCTAGGTACACATATCGTCCCTATATTTATTTTACAGATTACAATTGACTATGAATATTTTAAATTATATAAAGGAATAAAAACGAATTCATATGGCAATAAATTATTTGTGGAATAATATCTTAAATAAAATGTTGGGTTTAATTTTTTAACGAATTAAAATATTTGGATGAAATAGGAAGTTAGCGTTGTGAAACACTAATAATATTTTTATAGAAACTACACAGGTCCTAGCAACAAAAAAAAAATATTAAAAACTAAATTCTTCTTCAAGCTCTATTAATGCATTATAATTGTTACTTAAAATCATATGTAATTTTATCGATAATTTGAAGTTAAAAAATTAAAATTTCACATATCTCCTCCTTCTTAATCCTCAAACGTTTATGCCACTTTTAAACACCAAAATTAGAAAAAAAATACATAGTTAAAATAAATATATAAACTGCATAAAAACGTACCTCAGAACAAAAATATCCAACATAAGACGAAAGGCTAAATTTAAGTGAGAATAAGATCAGAGCAAAATTTTGTGTGTTTACTTTAGAAGCCAATGTTGTACAATGACGTCTAAGATCTACTGACCAACCACCCTCTCATCAGTTGGCCATTTCCAAGTTCCCAAGCTATTCGAGTGACTTTACGATGTTTTCTCAGATCAGAAACTTTTACCAAAGATTGTAACTACGATCCCCTTCCGAGAAAATCCCATTTGCTTTTGTACCAAGCCAATTAAAATAGCAAGGCAAAAATGGCGATGAAAATACGAAGCTTGTTTACTACAAATAGGCTCCCACTTTCAGTCTCAGATAAGTTAAACTGATTGGAAAAGCGAAGACATCAATGTGTGATACAGAAAAAATACTGAGAATCGACACGGGATAATTGCCTGTCTGCTGTCCACCTTCCTGTCATAAAAGCCTCCCCCAGCTTCTTGTCGCTATAGCGAGTAAAGCCTTATCTTATAACGCAATAAATTCTCCTCTATAAGGGGGCATGTCCGGGGCCATGAGACGCCCAACACCATGAGAGCGCCCAGGCTGAAAGGGTAGAGGAAAAAAAAGTTTTGTAGGGGGGGGGGACCATCTTGGTTGCTGAAAAGTTTTTGTGTTTAGTCACTTTTAGGGTTGTAATGAATGAGCAATATCTGATAAACAACAACTGGCTACAACTTGTCCATTTTTTTTCAAAAGCTTTTTTTAAATACCATTTATGATATAACGGACGGGATTTTTGAGAAAATATCGGTTTCTTTCAATGTCGCCCAGTGATTTGATTTTCATATTACTAGGCGACATTTTTCTTTCACTGGGCGACATTAGTGTCGCCCAGTCACAATGTTAAAAGATTCTCTGTATAGGTTACTTGTATGCCTTTCCCGGATAATAGACTGGTGGTATTGTTAGAAAGTAAGTGTACAAGAGTCTTGGTTAGAGCGTTTTTGTGGACACCGCAAAACAATATTATTTTGAAAACTTACATTGTTAACTATGTATCATTAAAACTTTATTTTATGTGTTCTTGACCTCCTCTCTTTATTTAGTGTATTTCTAATAAATAGATTCACATATTATAGTCCATACTTTTGCATGATGACCCATTTTATCCATGTGTGACTCATTTTACCATGGGGGGTAAAAGGGCAAACCTTAGGAACTAAATTCAATCCCTTTATAATTTAAAAACTATAATTAATACATAAAAATGTTACTGAAAATAATACAATGTCAAGATGCATTAAAAAAAAATTCTGAAAAAAATAGGTTTCTTGCTAGTAATGTGACCCCTCCCCTTCTTCCCTGCACCTTCTCGACACTCTCGTGTCTCTCTTCCTGGTATTTATATCACCGTTATCGCCAAGCATACATAAAATCACTAAATATGGCAACGTCGAGATCGAGATCTAAGTAATTTCGTTCTATAATGCATAAGAAGGTAATAAACATGACCATAAGTTGCTATTTTTGGTATATATCGGGGATAAGGTGCGTTAATAACTACGTGGTCTTAACACATTTCTAATACAGATTGACAGTGTTGACACCGAGCTAATTAATGCTCCACAAGCCCTTGTTGATAGTTATGTCAAGGCATAAAATAACTTCATTGCCGGTCACCTTATAGTTTTTACATAAAGATTACTTTTTAAAAAATATCTATATTTTGATGTTGCAATAATAACAGATGTAAATGAAGTGCTACATAACTATCTTACTAACAATATCTTTTCCAAAACAAATATGTTTACAAAAAAGGGTGGTTCTTTAAGTAAATAATAAATAAAATTTCATTTAAATTGCCTAAACTAAGATTTTTTGTTAATTTAGCGGAACAATACATGTTCAGATTTAAGGCATTGATCTCTGAAAATGTTGATTCCGTATTATTTATAAATATTTTTTTTAAATATTTCGTTACTTATGAGTTAATACATTAACACTGATTGATTAAAATAACATTTGTATATTTGGTTTTTACATCGAAGAGTTGAAAATAGTTAAAGTACGAAACTAAGGTCATTTTTTTTTAAGTCTTATTTCCCCATATATTTTTTTTTAAGCATATAAAAAATAGTTTCAATAGGAACTAATTTGTCTATGATACCTGTCGTTACAAACTCTAAATCAGCTCAGTCGTAGATTTATGGGCATTTGAAACAATTCTACCCTAGGTACACATATCGTCCCTATATTTATTTTACAGATTACAATTGACTATGAATATTTTAAATTATATAAAGGAATAAAAACGAATTCATATGGCAATAAATTATTTGTGGAATAATATCTTAAATAAAATGTTGGGTTTAATTTTTTAACGAATTAAAATATTTGGATGAAATAGGAAGTTAGCGTCGTGAAACACTAATAAATATTTTTATAGAAACTACACAGGTCCTAGCAAATAAAAAAAAATTAAATATTAAAAACTAAATTCTTCTTCAAGCTCTATTAATGCATTATAATTGTTACTTAAAATCATATGTAATTTTATCGATAATTTGAAGTTAAAAAATTAAAAATTTCACATATCTCCTCCTTCTTAATCCTCAAACGTTTATGCCACTTTTAAACACCAAAATTAGAAAAAAAAAATACATAGTTAAAATAAATATATAAACTGCATAAAAACGTACCTCAAAACAAAAATATCCAACATAAGACGAAAGGCTAAATTTAAGTGAGAATAAGATCAAAGCAAAATTTTGTGTGTTTACTTTAGAAGCCAATGTTGTACAATGACGTCTAAGATCTACTGACCAACCACCCTCTCATCAGTTGGCCATTTCCAAGTTCCCAAGCTATTCGAGTGACTTTTACGATGTTTTCTCATATCAGAAACTTTTACCAAAGATTGTAACTACGATCCCCTTCCGAGAAAATCCCATTTGCTTTTGTACCAAGCCAATTAAAATAGCAAGGCAAAAATGGCGATGAAAATACGAAGTTTGTTTACTACAAATAGGCTCCCACTTTCAGTCACAGATAAGTTAAACTGATTGGAAAAGCGAAGACATCAATGTGTGATACAGAAAAAATACTGAGAATCGACACGGGATAATTGCCTGTCTGTTGTCCACCTTCCTGTCATAAAAGCCTCCCCCAGCTTCTTGTCGCTATGGCGAGTAAAGCCTTATCTTATAACGCAATAAATTCTCTATCAGGGGGCATGTCCGGCGCCATGAGAGCGCCCAGGCTGAAAGGGTAGGGAAAAAAAAGTTTTGTAGGGGGGGGGGGGGGACCATCTTGGTTGCTGAAAAGTTTTTGTGTTTAGTCACTTTTAGGGTTGTAATGAATGAGCAATATCTGATAAACAACAACTGGCTACAACTTGTCCATTTTTTTTCAAATGCTTTTTTTAAATACCATTTATGATATAACGGATGGGATTTTTGAGAAAATACGGTTTCTTTCAATGTCGCCCAGTGATTTGATTTTCATATTACTAGGCGACATTTTTCTTTCACTGGGCGACATTAGTGTCGCCCAGTCACAATGTTAAAAGATTCTCTGTCTTACACTGTAATTTATTTAAATCACATAAGTACATACCAGGCAACACATCAGGCCAATCAGTTAAGAAAAATATTGATTTTCCTTTTTATTATTTCAATTTACTTTGGATGGGGATAAATGGGTCACAGTTAGGCTTATGTCTTTTGAAGCAACTTTCTGAAAGTTTAAGAGCAGATCCTGCTCTTAGGGTCTTTAAAGATGCAGGATTGGTTCCGCCTCATAGAAAAGCAGTAAAACACAGGATTGTATTGACTGAAAGAGTCTCTGATCAGCCGGATGTCTCATCATTGAACGTAGTTATATTACATGATTTAGTTATTTCAGAGGATGCAGCCGTTCCATCATGTTCAACACCACCTACACCAAATTCAATTGAAATCCTGCCTTCCTGTTCAACATCAGCTATAGGATACTCTTGCAGTGCTTAGTTCAATTCAAAAAGGAAATCCTTTATCTTCTAAATTTAAAGATCTCAAATGTGCTATCCTGACAACTCATGAAGTCTTACTAAAGCAGTGATAGCCAACTCTAAAAAGAATAGAGTTCGACATAAGCTGGCGAAGTAACGACGAAAGTAGATGTGATGGGGCATTTACAAGAAGAACTTCAACGAACGGTTAAAGAATACCGAGAAAATTAAGAATTTGGATTTTCTTTCAAAACCTAAACGAACGAAACCAGAGTCAAAAACAGAGCTACCTAAACCCAAGATTGTCGAGGATAGCCAACAGCTTTTGACTGGAAAATAGTTGGTAGTTGAATACAAATTAAAAAAAGTCAATTAAATAATTTTTTGGTCAAATTACACTTATTGATGCGGATGATGGTTTACATGTAAAATATGATAAAAAATCTAGTATAGGTTACTTTTATGCCTTTCCCGATTAATAGGACTGGTGGATATTGTAGAAAAGTAAGATGTTACAAGAGTCTTGGTAGAGCCGTTTTGTGACAACCGCAAACAATATTATTTTGAAAACTTAACATTGTAACTATGTATCATTAAATTTATTTTATGTGTTCTTGACCTCCTCTCTTTATTTAGTGTATTTCCTAATAAATAGATTACATATATAGTCATAATTTTGCATGATGACCCATTTTATCCCATGTGTGACTCATTTTACCCATGGTGGGGTAAAATGGGTCACAACTTATGGAACTAAATTCAATCCCTTTATAATTTTAAAAAACTTACTTAAACTACATAAAAATGTACTGAAATAATACAATGTCAAGATGCAATTAAAAAAAATCTGAAAAAAATTATGGTTTTCTTGCTAGAACTTTAAAAGTAAAAATAGCTAAAATTGACCCATTTTACTCCGACCCTATAGTTCATATTTAACTTGGCCTTTTAATAGGTGAAGACATTAAATCATAATATGCAAGTTCCGAGATCGAGACCTGTCATTTCTTTCTATAAATGCAAGAAGTATAAAACCATGCAATAAATTGCTTTGTATATACTCGGGGATAAGGTGCGTTAAATTACTACGTGGTCTTACACTTTTATACCAAGATTGCTCAGGTGTTGACACCAAGCACTAAATTAAGCTTTTAAGCACAAAAGACTTCCATTCAGTGCTTGATTTAAGATTATGTCGGGCATAAACTAACTTTCATTTGCCGTCACCTTTATAGTTCATATTTACTTAATATGATTGTCTTATAAAATAAAAATATACATTTCATTGGAGTTTTAATCTTATTTGAACATAAAGTTTATTTAGTTTTTGATAAAACTACAATTTTAATAGTTTACATCATAAATCAAATTTTTTACTTTTGTATAAATTAAAAAAATCTGCCGTTAAAAATTTGTCACTCTGGGCTGCGGCCTAATTAGCCTATTTAGAAATAGGACCTTCGTTATTGTTAAAAATTTTGTTCTTGTTTGATATTAATAATTTTCCCAGTAGTTGCAACGGTTGCGTGGTGAAATGTTTCACCATATTTTTCAGTATTTGGTAGATCCATTTTTCAGGCTTTAGAAACTAAAACTTGAAAAATGGTGCAACCAAATACCAAAAATATGGTAAACATTTCACAACACAGACGTTGAAGCTACTAGGAAACAGGGCATATTTTAAGGAAATTTGACTGTGTGGGCAACTCTAACTTCCTCGGAAGGGGGGGGATTGTAAATGTGCAGTTTATGTTAGTTGAATAATCGTCAAAAAAAGAGTTGGGGTGTGAAAATTGGAATTACGGAAATTATTGCTAATGGTCGTTTTATTCGATTGGAAAAGAGTGTATGGAACGCAAACTCTGTGACTTTTTTTTAACTATTTTAATTGCAAGTTTCGTTCTGGCACGATGGTCCGGTATATTATAACTGGAAACTACCCGCTCCATCTGCATCGAATTGGGAGTTGCCACAATAAGTGTTCCCAGCAATTTTTTGAGTGGCCTTTTGGATACGACAAACATTTTCTTTAGTCCTGCGGAAGTGCAGGAACCAATGTCCGAATTCGCTGGGAGAGTGGGAATTTGATCAAAGAGCGGCCAGCTTTCACATACCGAATCCGCAAATTCAGAAACTTCATTCTGAAACAGGTTGGAAAGTAAATTTTCTCCGACGGAGATTATTTCTGCCGCTGATCCTATGCAACGCATAATGCTTTGGCGTTTTTTAAAGTTTCGTCCTGTTCGTCATTCACTTTATGTTTAAGAAAATTTATTGATGATAGGACAATTTCCTGTCTTATTGATTCAAAACGCCTTGAAAATGTTGTGACATTAGAATTGACTTTATCCCTACGTTTACTGAAAGTATCTTATTTTATGGTCATCTTCCTTTTCTTCGAAACCACTGGTATAAGGCGCATTTATCATTAACTCCAGTTTAGTTATGGCAATATTCAAAACTGTGATGATGTCTGATAGCATCGCCCATGACTAAAGTCAGTTGAAAATGTAAAGAACTCTCTTCCCACATGTTTAACATCCCTTTTGCAATATCTTTCTTCTTTTGCATGTCCTCTTCTGAATCAGACATGATATTCTGCCACTGTTTCCGACAGTAAGGCAAGTTTTTGATGACTGCTTGAATTTCATTTTTGATATGTTCAGCAAAACGGACTTCAAAGTGGCGGGGAAAAGCTCTATACTCTGGAAAAATAATCGCAAGCGATTTTGTGTGTCTTGCCAATTTTCGGTAATAGGTCAAAATACCGCTGAGATTTGCTCTCCAGAGTGTGAGTTCAGGGTCTGACGACACTAATGCTAAATCGTTTCTGTGTGCAACGCACCACACTATTACTAATTTCTAACCTAGTTCAGCTGCCCCATCCCATAGTAGGAAAGAAAGAGAACCCCCTGGTTGTTTCACTCTTTTACTTGTGGGAAGGGTTAAGGGACACGCTTCCATGTGGCATTTTTTTACAGAAAAATAATTTTTTTTATAGAAACACATAACCGCTGGAAAAAATTAGGAAAATGTAAGTGGGCAATTTTATTTGACTGCGTGGGCAATTGCCCCCCAAAAAAACCCCTAAAATATGCCCTGCTAGGAAACATATTTTGGGTGAAACCAAGCGAAAAAACCGTTTAACAGGATTGCTTACATGACTAAGTTGAAACTATTTGTTTTAAGTGTAGCTGGGATACTAAATAGTGCGAAAGTTCTAGCAATCGAAAAGACGATCCCTTCAGCAGCCATCTCATCCGATCGGGTGCAAACTAAACCCGTATAATTCTTTCAATTTCCATTCATTTCCATGGATGGGGCTCTTTTCTTTTATGCAGATTGGGGGCTGAAAAGAAAGCGTCGTTTGAATGAGCATCGAATGATTGATGAAGCAAACTCTTTTTTAAATCAATACATCTTTTAAAACCCCAGTTTCTTTCAAACGCCACCAGATTAAGAGTTTTAAAGAGTTTTTTTGATGGATTAGCGAAAATTTGAACTGAAGCCCTAAGTGAAAGGAAACGCCGTAGTCCCTCTCGGATAACTAAATTTTGTTCTTGGTGCCTTGTAAACTAATAGTTTTTTTGTAAAATAGTTTTAAAGTATCTAAATTATTCGAAGAAATGATTTATTTACAAGACCAGTTTGTGTCATGTTAGATATTAAAAATAGATTATTTAAAATAGATTTTAAAAAACGGAATGTCTTGTGAGTCATAAATGTTTTTTAAAAAATCATTTAGAACTTATCAATATCTTTCATTCTTAATACTAGTTTAACTATTAATTTAAATTGAATAAATTTTTAAATTGCTAGTACCTTCATACTCATTTTCATGGATGTTGGTTTGAGGAATTTATGATCCAAATTTTTCCAATTTGCAATAATGCTGGATTTTTGTTAATGAATTAAACTGCTCTTTGCTTTTTCAAAAAATAAATATTTCGCAATTAACGGATAATGTAATTGATTCAATTTAGATATGTGGATTACTAAACCTCTGTGTGTGCCAATTAAGGAATTAAGTTTCAAAATTTAAGTACGATACATTTAGTCATAATATCTTATAATTCAAAGTTTTTTTTCTCAAAGACGAACAAATTAATACCAAAAATATTTTCAAATAAAAAAAATATTGCCACGATTTTTTATTCTAATTCAAAAATAAATTCAAAATTTTTCGACAAACATTTAAAATATAGTTTTTTTTTGTTTAAAAAAACCTTTTTGATGCTTTCTTTTGAATTTTTACTCAGAAAGTTAGTAAGGCAAGTTTTCAAAGGAAACTCTTTCTTTAAAGGCATTGAAGAATACGTAAGTCTACGTAAAATGGCTTTCATTGTATTTTAGACAGCCAAACACATTGCACCAACGAGTGAAATAATATTTCGCAAAGTTAGTGAATACGAAGTTTTCAAAAACATACTCGAGGTAATTTTTCCTTTACACGAGATAAAAAATTCAAATTTTTTTTCTAGTAGTTTACGAAGCATTTGTAATTGATGGAATTTATTTTTTGTTACTGTTCCTGTTGGGTGACATTTATTCTGGTATTTAATTTTTTTTTTATTTTACTATCTGAAATAAAAAATTCTCAAAATATACTGACAACTCTCATAATGAAAACTATGTGTCTTTTCTTTGCTTTTCATCAAATAATGTATATTTTCGTGTGATTTGAGGTAAACTTCGGATTATCATTGTGATTGATAAATTTACAGACACAATAAATAATGAACTAGAAACAATCATTATTTTATATTTGGTTTTGTCATGTAAAAGTTTTTTTTTGTTTTAACAGATATTTTTATTACACAATCTGTCGCTGTTTGCTTAAGCTGATTGTGGATTTTTGATTTTTAACTCGAATCATCAAAGTTTTCAGTTAAGCCTGGGTTATCTAAGCATCGTAATAGTAGTGCTCGTCATGATCAACACTCTGCTTTGGAAATTCGTTGTCAATATACTATCTTTGTATGTTAATATTTCTGTGACTTAATGTGAGTTCACTGGCGTCTTTTGACTATTCTATATTCAATCGGGCGCGAAGTCGCCAATATACGGTCCCTCTATTTAAGTTATAGTTTGGAGAACTTGAGCTTTGCATTGCAACTACAGGGTGAGGCAAAGAAAACTGGCCCCGGTCTAGAGATAAGAATACGTTGAAATGCTTGGCGAGAAAAACTCTTGAAGCCGCCTGAAAGCTTTCAAGTGGAAATAAAAGATTATTGAAGCGTGCAATGGTTTCACTTAACAACCTGTTTTTGCATTGGTTGGATTGGATTAGCATCACATTAGAGCTACTCATGGACTATTGGCCAGTTCAGATCGTAGTGCGTCAGTGTGAGTTGTGACTGTGTGAGTGTAAGTTAATCAATTCACAGGTGAAGATGAAACTCACAGTACAGCAGAGAGTGTTAATTAAAGAAAATTTTATTAAAACGAATTCGTGAAAAAAATGTCACCAGTTGTTTGTTGAAGAATTTAAATGTGTAAAAGTGAAAAAAAAAGAGTACTAGGCAACGATCAGTTACGAAGTAGCGTCAGCCAGGATTTGCTGTCAACAAGTTCAAAAACATTCCGAAACGGGTCTGAACACTAGATTCTGGGTTTTGCAATCAATTTAGAATGCTTTGGTTTTGTATTAACAAAAACAGAAAGGTCCGATTCTCCACGATAAATAACAACCGAAATAATCACTAGTGGGAACTTTTTTGATCAGAGAGAGCTCTAGTAACCTTGTTTATATTTCATTTCAACTATCTTTTCAAACCATAGCGTAGTTGCCGGCAAATAAGTCGCCAAGCGTTTGTTTGGGCTTAATATTGAAGCGATCAATGGCTTCATGTTAGCAAACCTGTTTTTGTATTGGTTTTTGACTTGGCAACATTTCTGTCGTATTCTTATCTCCACGTTGGGACCACTTTTATTTGCTTCACCCTGTACAACCTTCACTTTATCACGAACAATGCGCTATAAGTAAGGAAATTCTTAACAACTAAACCCTAAATGTGCTTTCTTCAGCATCTTAAGCCCCGAAGGAAACTAACGCGACATTAATATGACATCCTTATCTTGTTGCCTGCACAAGTCCACTTTCATCTTTTTTTTTTACGTTGCGTTGTTGTTTTTGCTATGAAGAATTTAATTTAATTAACGCTGACTTATGTTCTGGGGGATTTCATGTTCCAGAAGAGTTAAGAGAAGATTTTTTTAGGGTTAATAAGAGTAATTAGTTTACACATGGCCGATATATGAAGTGCCATGCTTCAGGCACTCTCACGCTGTTATTTATCAAAGTTTCTCATTCTTAAAGATGTTTTCACGGAGTTACCTTGAAGTGAAAGTGTTGAATCGAGGCTAAATGGGTAATGGAGATAATAGTAATAATAAAAAACAAGGCCTGGCTTTAATCCTACCGATAATCATGTACAGGTTTATTCCATATGGTCACTTACTTGAATGAATGTTAATTTTAAGATGTTATATGGTAACAGATCTCTGTACAATTCCATGGGTCAACTTTTAAACGTACTTCTGAATTAAGTATGCGACAAATACTTAAGATACTGAAGAAAATTTTCTCAAAAATGCACTATAATAATATTTAGTAACTGAAATGGTTATTAAGTAACATTAAATAAGTTATAAATAATAACTTTAACATGCTTTCGAATTTTTCATACATATCTTTTGATTTAGAGCTGAAATCCGTCGAATTTTTTTAAACGATTCTTTTTTTAAAAACTTACTCTCTATTAAAATGCTTATTAAGCAATGGTGATACTCTGCATTTTTGTGAGAAACAATAACATACATTATTCAGACAGTAAGAAATAACGCATACAATAACGTCCGGTTATTTAATCATTAGTTTTTTAAGTTTTAAATTTGCCACTATCGGTTATCGATGTGACGCTATTTCACATTTTTAAAGCAACTAAATGAGATTTTCCCTTCAAGAAATATTTTTATTACTATTTTCAAACATAAGGGAAAAAAATAATTTTGAAGCAGAAGGGGAGATATTAGCTAGATTTCCTGCTTTTTCTATTTAAGGGTATTTTTATAATTTTTTACATATATTTTAAGAAAACCTAAAACCAATAAAATTCTTATACTCTTATCTACAAAATAGCACTACAGTTTTTCAAAATAGTTAGTATAGATTTTGGCAGTAAACTATTGAATTGCATTTGAGTTGGAAAGTGTGTCCCGTATGCAGAGACAAGTTCTCCAACTTTCTATAAATCGACCCAGAAATCGACGCTTAAAGTCTAGTGGCTTTTCCTGATATCACAAAACTCTCTGGCTAAAAATTAGTACGACATTTGTTACTCCAGGAGTGCACAAGTACATCTCCGTCTTTTTTTTTTTAAATAATTGATACCGATTTTAAACCAGAAAATCATATTTTGGAATTTAAATTTTACTTTATGGCTAATTGATTTTTTTTAAAACACAAAAATTGTATTCTTTTGATAATATAAGATAACATGATTTAGGCTGAAACAATTTTTTGAACATAATCGTAGTGTCGACGTACGAGCCTCAAATGCATTTAGGAAAATTTGCCCCGGTCACTATATTGGAGCTTTGGCACTATAACCTTAACCAGTAGCTGTGTATGTTATTTGCAAATACATAGTTACATTAAGAAATAATCCACCTTCAGTACATACAACGTTGGAGCCGTTAATTTAAGGCTAATGAGGAAATTTTAAGTTTCATATAAATAACTGAAAGTTACTGACTGTTGGAATTTTTTTTTAAAAATCAAGTCTTTCGACACCATGAGAGCTTCCATTAAATTTTTTTGTTGGGTGAGCCAGTTCAAGAATTGATGTTATTTAGCAGTTTTCTTTAAAATAAAGGTGGGTGGAAAATCTGTCTTATTTAAAACCAGCACCAGTCTCATCTACTTTGACAGAAATTCTGATTTAAAAAATGCATTAAGTTTATAATAGGACTGACGATTACTCTTAAATCCGCTTATTAAGTCTTATTCATGTTTGTTATAAATTAAATTCACGAATATACCTTTTCCTTGCTTTATTTAATGGATGTAAATGTATTATAATGAGGTACAATAATCGGCATTAAAAAAATGGACACGAAATAAAACGTGAGAATGAATAAACACCTTGTTTTGAAATCATAGGTTTTACGGCAATAAAATAATGTAAGTTTAAGTATTTTGTCGCATTAAATTGTAATGCAAAAAACTGAGATTATTTAATTATTGTAATGATTACATTGCTGATTTAATAAAGTAATACAAGAGAGAAATATAACAATTAAAAAATGAAAATTGATTCAGAATATTTTAAAATAAATACAAACATATTGTAATTCGTCTCTAACACTTTTGTTTGAATTATTTTTACTATAAAATGCCCCCCATCCTCTTTGGGCTAGAGTGTGTTCGCTCGAAAGCTGTGACGATTGTCGAGATACCTAAGTTTTTGAGCACCTGAATTAGCAATTTTATAAATGGATTTGGGCCAATTATAGATTAATAAAAACTTAATCAATCAGGTTTTTTTTATCGATATAATGTGATTTATGTGATCATTAAACTAGGCTCATTATAAACTACAAAGTCCTGATGTCACTCTAAGTTCCGTATAGTGTGCCCTCAGGTCTCGACTTTGGCACTTGATCGCGGTTATAAATTATTACGAGGTGTTCATTGAGCAGTGTAAAACTTTTATCACTCGCATGGATTCCACCCTCTTCATCCCATGCTGTCTCAAATGAGCATTGCTTTAGTAAAACAACAACAGTATTTAATTTATTTTTAATACATTAAAAATGTAACCTTAATATTTTTCGATTGGTAAGTAGCTAAGGTAAGTGATTGGTAAGTGAATAAGATTTCTCTTGAACAGTTTCTTTTTATTAAAATATAAAAGAATTAAACACAATAGATAGTTTTCACAAATTTGTGCCAAATTTTCCGTTTCTCTTTGTCTTCAATTACAGGATTCATTGAACAGCATAAATGAAATACGTGAAGCATTCATATTATATTATCATTAATTCAGACTTTCCTGAAAAAAAATATTGCATAAATTTTTGATTGAAGCATACAACTATTCTAAAAGTAGCTTTGTTTTCAAATAAATAGCTATAAATATGATACATATTGAATAAATTACTATTATTTATTAATAAAGGAAATCAAATTTGTTAGGACAACTACATATTGTTCAAAATTCATAAAAGAGCTGGTGATATAATAATTGTTTTACAGGAAAACGGATGAAACCATTTTGATACAACGGATGAAACCATTTTAAAGAAAGAAAAGCCTTAAGTGACGGAAAAAGACAAAAATCAATTTTCTTTCTAATGCTATGAAATATAACACTGCTTTTTAAATATTCAAAATGGGCCTCCATTATTTGTAATAAAAACTTTTAAGACGCATCTATCGTAAAGAATTACGAACTATTATTAAATTGTATAAAATTAATAGTTGGTTTTAACTCTTTGATAATAACAGTAATTAATAACCTATTGATCAAGAATTTAGAGCTAAAAAAAACCTTCTATTTTTTATTTATCTGTCAAGGCCATAACATAATCATTCGTTATTTATTGCATACCTGTTCTATTCAATACCGTTGCACACACAGTTCTCAGTTGTAGTTTTGTGATCAAAATATGCTTTTCAATTTGTTAATAGCCGTGAAAATTTCTTATTTTTTTGTGCTGAGAAAAAGGTTGACGATGATTACTGACTCTGAAAAAGAAGATTAAAGTACTCAAGCAAAAAAGTAATAGGCCCGATTCTAAAAAAAATGTTTAAAAGAGATTAAAATTCTAAAAATTCAGTTAACGTATGACTAGCATAAAATAATTTCCCTAAAATAGGACTCCTATTTTACCTCAGACACACATTCCTATTTTTTAATAATCTAAAAACAATTATTACCGCCCTAATATTCAATTTTTTTTATTTCTGATCTTTCAATGATCATTGTCATGGACAAAAAAAGTAAATTATGAACAGCTGAATTTTAATTAAAAAAAACTAAATAACTAGATTAAAAAATTATTACTTGTAGCTATAAAGCCTATAATAATAGTTTTATTTGAGGAAGTGTGTATTAAACATAGCTATGAAAACTGTAATCTTGGAAAGTTGATCGCTGAAAAGACCCAATACTTATAATAAGTAACACAATTTTTTTCTTCATTGGTTACTAAACGTTAATGACTTTAAAAACGATATATAATAATGACACCTCAAACAATTATTAGATTTCTGCAAACAAGTCTAACTTTTTTAAAAATTTAAATTTGAAATATTTTGATACATTTCCAGTTTAAAATTGATGAGAATAATTTGAGATGATGAGATGCGTAGCCATTCGTATAAAGAGATACCTTCTTACTTATAGCTAAGATCTTGAAGTGTGCTATAAAACGGTGAGCTTGTATTTACGATAAGCATGTGTGACAGGAGATGTCTTGGGTGATTTGGGAGCTTCCACAAGTTTCCCACTCATAAAAAAAACTGAAATTAAAATAAGATAAATTTGACACAAGTAAGATCTATTACTAAGATTAGAAGTTATAATTTTTATTTCAATTCAAAAGAAATTTCAGCGCGTTCAGCGTGAACGAAAATTAAGTATAAACACGTAAGAGCACGTGGGTTTAACTTGTAGGATTGTTATTTGAATATCATTATTTTATTTTATTTATTGATTTTACTATTCTAATTATGTGTCCGAATTTAATTTAATTGTTGTTTACAGCTGGTAAGAAATAAAGATATGGAGGAACATTTTCAGCGTAAATAAGGAATTTGTACTTTATAAAACTTTTCCAACCATACAAGATGATAAATTTCTGTTTTGTTTTCTGATGTTTGAGGCCCAGTGGCTTAGTGGTAGTGCTTCGCATTGCCACGCCACAGTTACGGGGGTTGAATCCCGGATTGGGCGAGGTTGACCCATCCTTTCATCCCTTGAGTGGGTCGATAAAATGGGGACCAAGCATGCTTAGGAACTAAACACTGGGGGTGGTTCCGCGTGAGGCTGGCCACCTTACCGGAACATATGCCCAGCACCCCAGAGTCCTTGGTCACGTAAGCTGAAATGGGCACGGCAGGCCTTGGCTGGGCTGTTGCGCCGAGGAGTTTTATTTTAAGATCTATTACAGACTTCAGTTCAGTTCAATATTATTTTATGAGGTCAAAATACAATAGTCATAAACTATTTTTAAAAAATTAAAACTATCTAAATTATATCATAATCAACAAGTTTGATTCTTCAAATAGCAATGGTAACAATTGTAAGAAAGCATATATATTAGTATAGTCAAATTGCAGTATTAATAGAAAATACCACATTAAAAAACAACCGTATCCATTCTGTGGTGAAAACTTTGAACCTTTCACTATAGGGTCAAGTGGGGTAAGCGTGATAGGGTTTCTGCATTTTTCCTTTAAAAAATTAGTTCTCTGCTTCAAGTAAATTCCAAATCCTAAATTTGATAGTGAATTATTATAAGAAACATACCTATGTAGGAAAAAATTTATATAATTTGAATTCCAAATTTAAGTGAATAAAATTTGCATTTCAAAATCCATTGCTGTTTTATCACACTTACCCCACATAGGGGTAAGTGTGATTTTGATGTGGGTAAGTGTGATTTTAGTTGCAATAAGTGTTTTCAAGCCATATAAATTACCTAGCATACATTTTTCTTAACAATTTAATATAAACATAAATTTATTAGCATTTTACATCTTATTAGAAATATACGGATAAGAAAAATCAAAAAGATTGAGAATTTTCGTTTTTGGTTCATGTTGTGATATAATAAACTTAAGTCAGGATGTAAAAGAAACAAACAATTTTAAAGTCAAAATACCTATGGTGCTATTCAATTTTTATTATTAGTTAGACTGCTTTTTTTTACAAATTGTAATTTTCAAAATCTTCCATATTTGGACATGAGAGGTTCAAAACAATATCGTCCTCATCAATTATACACACGTCATCTATATTTGGCCATGAAAATGTCTTTGTTATGCTATTATATTTAAGAAATTTTACAGTAATCCCTTCTCGATTCACTTCATTTTCAGACTAAACTTGTCCCAAAAAGTGCTTTACCGTGCGTTTTTTTAAAGGCAACAACAATGTAGCATCCAGCAGAAAGCTCAGTTTTTGGTATTTCTAATTCAAAATCCTCTGGCATATTATGAAATGAAATGCCATTTCCTTTTATTCATTTTTTATGATAATTTCTAATTTAATAATAATACAATATTTTTTTTATATTTATGTATGTTTTGCACAAGGTAAATGGGGTGTTTTGGATTTTCACACTTACCCCATCTCACTTATCACAGTTACCCACAACTGATATTTTGAGGGATAACTGTGATTGTACTTCCATACTTCACACATGTGAAATAATAAACCAAAACAATTTTATATCTTTACCTTTATTCTTTTTACTAACAGAGAAAGAAAAAACAACATGATTTTTATAAAAATATGACACTTATGGAATTTGGAAGAAAACCTTTCGAACTTAAAAAACCAGACTGTTGCACTTAAATTCAAAAGCTCAAAACTATCTTTAAACTATTATTTAAAGTCAATATTTCTTTTTAGTTTAATTATAAGTGGTCTAATGTTATATATTGCAAACTTTCAGATTTTTAGAATGATTCCCAAAGTTACAAGAGCTGTTTATCACACTTACCCCCTATCACACTTACCCCACTTGACCCTAGTTAAACGCAAAGTTTCCTTGCACGGAAGCCACGATCACGGGCGGAGCTATAAAACGCGCGGAGCAATCAGATGAAGACAAAATAAAACGGCTGAAAATTTCTCTTCACCTGATTGCTCCGCTCATTTTATAGCTCCGCCCGTGGTCGTGGCTACAGTGCAAGGAACTTTGCGTTTAACTATAATACATAATTAATGTCAACAGCAACATTCCCTAGCTTAGAGCCACTACCTTCCTATACACTAGTCTTATGACTACTTAAGCTACAACTTGACAATTTTAAAAGAGACCACAAAATGAACTGTTGATTGAAGCCTCTTTTAAACTTGCCATTCTGAAAAAGGCAAAAGAAGTTCTCAATGACGTCATGATAGCCATTAGCTTTGGAATGTCAGCTGTTCTGAACAAGAATATGCCTTCTCTCGAAATCGGTTCGAAACCTGAAAAGTATAATAGGCCGTGCTCGAGTAGCGTTCTTCTTCTTTGGAACAGTGACACTCCTAACAGAACGGCTAGCTTAACCTCACCAAGAGCTTCTCTGGCCTTATAAGTTGAGTGACTGCTAAATAGTGTAAAAACCTGAATCTATATAAAATTCGTTGACTTAAGAGTTCTTCGATATAATTGAAAATACTTAATTAAAGATATGTTTTTATTTTAAAAAAACCCGTAAGAGTAAAGATCACCTAACATTTATGAGGACTCAAAAATTAAAATTTTGGGGTAAGAAAGCGGAAAATTTAGTAGAACTTTAAGGAAACGCTTTTAAAAGTATTAGGGAAACAATTTTATAAGTGTTTGCGTAACGAAGCTTAATCTGTCTCTGAAATGAACAATGAAGTACTTAACCGTGAGATAGAATTTAAGAGAAGTTTTGATAAAGAGGGTGTGTACTTAACTCTTAAAACGTTGCCATTTAAACGCTTTTAAAATTGAACTCCGCATCGGGATTAATAACTTAAGGAAAATTACTTTTAAATTAGTTTTCTAATGAGTAGAATTTTCATATTTAATGCAAAAAGAAAAGCAAATTCTCATATTGTGAAAATAATACGATTTTAATTTTTGAGTGTACTAAAGTGAGTAACATTATTAGGTCTAGTATATTAAATATATAATTTTCTAAACGCACTGCATTTTAAAATATGTATTTAACTTATATTAAAATGTTTTGACGAAGTGTTAAGTGTATTTGTAAAGGATATGTGTGTTTCCAATAGTTTTTAATTGATAATTTTATAGCTGTAGTGTGTGTGTACATATAAAATTTTCCGTATGAAATTGATGTAAATATACTTATAAATTCGTACCCTAACTTTTTCATATGCAAAAGTACTTATTAATTTATATTTTATACAAACTAATTACTTTAGGCAAGAATAAGCTGATCTGCCAACAATCGATGATAATTAAAATATATTTAAAGATAAAAAGAGAAGCAATTTTTTAAAAATATTACATTTAACTAACTTGTGTTTTTAAATTTACGTCTTATATCAATCAATAATATATTCAATATTACGTCTTAAAAGCAAAACAATTAAGAGTATGGTACAAAGTAATGTGTTGTATTGTTTTACATTGTTACTCTTTGTTAGTGTTTCTTTGCTACTTTTAAGCGTGTTTGTCTGGTGTGCAACACTATAATTGGGTCCTTGATCTGTTGTGTATGTTTTTTTTAATAAATAAATTATCATTTGTTATTTGGTTGATTAAAATTAATTTAAAGGTGTTTGTCTGATTAATAAAACCTCCTAGAGTACATAAACAGATAAGTTGTTTTATGTACAGGAATCTAATGGTTAAACATGAAAAGGTAAACTACTGCACACTTTGAATCAAATTGAACATATAACAAAGATTTTCTCTCATTTAAAATTAGATTTAACGAATTTACTTACTTGCATTTTAGGCCGATAATGTTTTAAATAAACATTTCAAAATGCAGTTTTGAAACATTGGTTCGATGTTTTTGCGTTTCATACTTTGGCATTTAAATGTATTTTGTTTCATATTATTAAATTTTAAGAAGTTATGTGTGGTCATAATTACGAATTAAACACCAAGGCACACACAAAAAAAATAAGACTATTGCCCTTCTTACTGAAATATTCAACGTAACCTTTCATTTATTCATATTTTAGCCGTTTGGCTTTAAAATAAAGCCTGTGTTTGCACTCCTTTTGAATAAATAATAAATAAACAACTCCCATTAAAAACTAGTCGTATTACCTATAGATGTTAGCACACACGTCAAGGTTAATTCTAAAATGCTGCATTGGTTCAATGCAGATACAACCTACCTTTGACGGATTATGAGAAAAAGATTATGCTTACGCTTTTTTCCAACACTGATACACTCGTAAAAAAACGCTTTTTTTAACGTCACTTTTACGGAAATGTTTCGTTATTTTGACTGTTAACGGTCTTTGAGCCGATGTTTCACAGTCATTTTCAGTTTACCACCTTTATATCTAAATCTATTTGCTTTTTTAATGGCTGAAATGTGTCAATAATATTGCTTCCTGATGGTTCTTCAATATCTTAACTTACTATGAGTATGTTTTCGGTAAACTGGTTTTTACTTAGTTCGAATTTTTGTAAACCCCCTTGCAAATGGTTTTGGGCGGGTTTCGTTTGCAACCTGATGTCAACAGTCCAATACATAAGCTCATTTTTAAAAGTTTCCTGGTATATTTGCGGGACAAAAACGTATTTACCACGTTTTACGGTTTCATTTTGGCAACTCAGTTCCCAATTAAAACTGCTAACGTGACATTTTTTTTGAAGGGTGGAATTAAATGTCTAAAAATTTTTTTTTTCATCTTTCATAGATAATTTTCGTGATCTTGAAAACGTTACATTTCCTTGAATTCTTTGTTAAAGTCAAAAATACGGCAACAAATCCGTTAATTACTTACCCTCATTATTTTATTCATTTTCTGTACCAAAAGTAGAGAAAATAACTACTCCTAAACATCATAAACAAAATCTACAAATTTTCCAAAAGCCAGAAGTTGCTTAGTATGTTGAGCACTGATTTAGCCTACAAGTGGTCAATGGTTTTATTGAATCCCGTAAACATGGGGTAAACTATTTAGCAGGTTTTGTATAATTCTGAAATAATTTTAACCTAAATATCATTTTTAGCTTGTCAAATCAACGAAAAGATCAAAGAAAATTGTGAAAGAGAAAAAGACAAGTCCTTTTATAGTTTTCAAACATTAGTAACCACAATTTCGAAGCATTCAGGTATAACAGGCCTATTCGCTGTAATGGTATTGGCAGTTTCACAAGTTGGTATAACATGTAACTTACAATCGTCTTATTTTTCAAGAAAAGAATTTTAAAATTTAAATTATGACGAGAGTGTAAATCTAAATGATTATTTTTATTTCAAAAACAAATCTAGCATTTTTTTCGAGTCACTATATACTGGTTCGACTGAAGTAGACCTAGTCGATCCAACTTTGGCACTATGGCAACCTGCGTTCCCCAAAATTATTATTCTTTATGAACGCAAGGCGGATAGCTATTGGCTTAGACAGCTTCGAATGTTCACTAAATTGCCTAGGGTGTTGATAAACAATAAACATGCAATATTTGTAAGATCAAAGTTTTCTAAAATCGGGATTATCTCACTTAAAATTAAGATTTACAATGGTGTTGTAAAATTAGACAACAAGTAAGAACTATGTGAATTGCAAACAAGAACCTCGTGAAGCAAAGCAATTGGCGAAACAATAGAGCAATGGAGCAATGCAATGTGCAAAAAAATTCCCAATGAATATCTCTTTCTCGGTCAGATACGGTCAGGGTGAAACATTCGTATTAATACCTTGTGGGGAAAAACAGTGATACCCTTCTTAGGTTAGGAGACAGTTCATTGGAGGATTTTCAGTTTTATTCCATTACTCCAACCCTCCCCATTATTAAATTTATCCTTTCCAAGCCAAATTCCATTGCACCATTTATGTTTTTGCAAGAATTCCATTCATTACATCCAGAATAAGAGATCTTATTTTATAATTTTTTTTTTTAATTTGGAACTTTACACTTATAAGTTCATATCCAAATCTTTTTTATTGAAGCTAAAGCTAAAATTAATATTTTTCTCATTAAATATCAATTATTAGTGCATTTATATAGTTCCTTTATTACGTAAAAATTTGTTTGAACTATATTATATTTTCCGCATATTTTCCAAGTATTAATAATATCATTAAAATCAGACCGAACCATTTGGTCGAAATTTCTAAGGCCTTTAATTATATCTATTCTGTACGTATAACTATACTAAAATTTGTGGCTTCAAAATAACATTGTATTTTTCAATCAGATTTCAACTATAAAAACCCATAAAAACAGAAAAATCCTTAATTTTTTAAAACCGACGTTGGAAATAAAATAGAACAACGAGTTCTTGGTTTGGTTGTTTAGGTTTATTTTTACTAGTTCTCGGCATACTTTTATTTCCACACAGCGTCATATGAATTGTAATCCAAGCGTCAAAATAAGTAGCAAGAACCCACCTATGGTGTCACAAAAAAAATGGTTCTCAGTTCTAGGGAATTCGTATAGTATATAGAGGCTTCTCCGCAAAAATGAAAACTGTAATATTAGCAAAATTATTACTATTACTCAACTGAACGTTTGGAATTAAGAACTAAATAAGGGCCATTACTATAGGTGCAAGACGCAGCAACAAAATAAATAAAAAAAATAAGGAACGATAATTCCACGACTGTATTTCGAATAAACTGACTTTTAAAGCAAAATACTTTTTTTAAAACTAAAAGCCATTTTGCCGAAAATAGTAGTATCAAATAACATCATGTCAGCTACACAACAATAGTTAACGGTTCGACACCGAAGAACAATGAATAATGTATTAACATACCGTCTCCATCCACTGACTGGGGAATTATGTCAGGTCCTTTTTCAGTGCTATCTAAAACTTCATCTAATTCTTTCTTCTCGGCATTTCTGCTATCAAAATTAATTAGTCAATACTTTTTATATTATAAATGCATTCTTAAGTATAGGAAATAATTGTTACTTATTTACATTATAAAATCGACGCAGTTTTTAATAATACTTTCTTTAAACGTATATTTCACAAAATGACAATTTTGAAAAGCATGTCTGTGTCTTTAAGGTTTTGGAGCAGTAACCCTAGAGATATGTTGCAGGAACTAATTAGTAAATTCGCTATTGCCGTAAATTGCTCATTTGTAAAGTGGGATATTAAAAACTTTCGTTTAAAAAACACAAGCGTATTATTATACAATACAATTTTTACAGATCTTAAATAAAATAGCGGTAGATTTAAAGGCTTAGTTAATATAGATAGAAAATGTTATTATGTCTTTACCAAAGAATTTTTTTAAATAAAAAAAATTAAAAGCATATTTTTACGAAACTCTTGGAATATTTTATTGAAGTTAACGTGTTGGCTCACAGGATCGCCGGGCACGAGATCGAAATGCGAATTCGCGAATTTAGGTGTATTTATTTCACCATTCTAGCGATAACAGTTCCAACCTGAACATTACTTTCCAATTGTGCTGTTTATAAGACTACCAGCTTGATTTCTACTTATTAATTATATAATATTCTTAGAGCTTCATTAATATTCCGGTTGAAACGAAACAATTTTTTCTCGATACGAATTTCTAAAATATGAAATAAAATATTAAAAAGTACACTTGTTGACTTTTTTTTCTTATTTAATTGTCGGAATTATTATTGGAAAATTACAAAACTGGCATTAAGGCCTCACCAAAAGTTCAGTTTGTTTTGAAATTTTATGAGTATAAAAAGCACTTTTTCTTAATGCAAACAACCCCAAATCCTTATCAGCGAAGCGGATCTGTATGCCAAGCTTGGCATAGTTGGCGGATTTCGATCTCGTGCCCGGCGATCACTTGAGCCCCAACCGAAGTTAACCGGTTTTATTAATCACAATTATATTTAAAAATTTTATGTTTAAAAATTATAGTGATAAAATATTTAAAACTATTTAGTAATGACGTATTGATAATAAAAGAATTTTTATTTTCGAATAGTATTAAATTAAATGATTCTTGTGCAATTTTAAAAAACGGACTGTGCATCTCTTCACAATACACAATGATAAACTTAATTTTAATAATTAGCTTAAGAAGATAATGCGGTAATGTAAAACTGTATTATATAATAAACTAAGTTTCAAATGAATAAAATCATTAACTTTAATACTTACTGGATTGAAGTAGCTTCAATGATCCTTCCTGCAAAAATAGGAATATTAACAAAGTCTGTAGCTACTAAATTTAGCGTGTACAATTACTTCAAAGGCATTGTAAAAAGGAGACATGTTTTCAAAAGCAAAGAAAACTGCCTCTATTTATCTACCCTATGCTTATTTAAACTTATTATTTATATGCTCGTTTTGTTATTGTAGATGAATTTGATATATAAATAGATGAAATGTTTTCGTTGTGTGTGTATAGCAAACAAAAAGTATAATTTTTTTTCTGAACGACTTGTTGTTTTAGACTTGAACGAACGATTTGTTGTTTTAGACTAATATACGCGCACCTGATTCCCCAGCTCTTTAGTTTTTACAGGCGTTTAATGAACTTCAATAAAAAAAATCAAAAATTAATAAATTATAGATTTTTCCAGCAAAATAAAATAATTATTATATCTTAATAGTTTCCGGAAAGTTATCTTAATAATCTAGAAAATATCTATTATTTCAATCGTGGCACTTTGAGTGTCTTTCTGCCAAAACGTGTTTAAAAAAAATTGTTTAAGGAGGAATATTTTAAGAATTTAAGGAGCACGAATTTTTCTTTGATTCCTCTCAGATCTGAAAACCAAAAAAAAAAAAAAAAATCTAATTGTATGAGCTCCTTTTTAGGCAAATTTTCATAGATCCATTGTGAAAATTACATGACAGTTCAGACATGACGTGAAATTTGTTTTAAAAGGTGATTGATGTTTAATTTAAAATCATGCGTTTTTGCAGATACTTTGAAAAAGGCCGAAATTTCTTTTGTTTGAAGAGAAGAGAGACATGACGAGAAGCAGTGTTTAGCGTTCAGTGCATGATCACATTTTCATACGTAGATGGTTTAAATAAGAAATTAAGTAATTGTTGACTATTCCTCTTTGTATTCCACTGTCTCGTGTGTTTTCCAGCTGTCTATTTCTAGCCTCCATGCGGAGTAATCCTTCTAGAATCTAGAATCCTATAAAACTATATCACATTCCCATATTTTCAGATACAGTTGAACTCCGACTATCCGAATTCCAATATTATTTGGTTGAGGATTTCACAATCTCAAATTTCAGTTCTGTTATTGGTTTTCGTCCGTCAGCCGTTTGTTTTTGGTTAGTTAGTCATCAATGAGTACAATCTAATCTAAATACCATTAACCACAGTTTGGATCATCCGAGTAACGTCTGATCCCAATTAATTCGGGTAATTGGAGTTCTACTGAACTTCACCTAAATTAAACTTAGAACGTAAATTTCTATTATATTAAAATACCTATTTTCGACAACTCTTCTAGTCACTATGAAATATTGAATAAGTTTTAGATTTATGTATGGTGCAAAAAAAAATCTTATATCAACTTAAAACAATAGCCCACACAGGAGCATAAATATTTGATGTCCACCAACACTATTAGCCTGCAACAAAAGAGAATTCCACAGTGTAAATATTTACCGTTTGAGTTTTTGTTCCTCAATTTACGGACGGCAAGGAGGAGGCAGATAAGGGAGGCCATTCCGCAGAATCCAACGACAATTCCAAGGAGGATTCTCAGGATGAGATTTATATAAATCTTGATCTCCCGCGCTGGAAAAAAGTAGAGTAAATAACAGTTCAGGCCATTGTTTTTGTCGGGGATAACGAGCTGTTGTACGTTTTGTTTTTATGCCGCGGAAATCGTAAGTGCCATTTAAGTGATGGTCGAATGTTGGAAATCGTGTTTTAGCAAGGCGGAAGATGTAGCATGGTGTGTATAATGTGTAGTTGAAATTGGCGCAGTGTAAATTTATAAAGAACGAGCTCTTTAATTTTTTTCTTTCTTAGTAATATAAAATGCTGTTTAAAGGTTAGTGAAATTAAAATGTAAAAGGTTCGGGGTAAAGTTTTAAAAATTAATTAGGGAATGGACATAAAGGCTAGTGAAGGCATTATGACTAGACAGACCAGCAAGGCCGTACGATTCTTTTACAAATGTTAGTGAGTAAATAATTGTGAGTAAATAATAAGATTATGAGATATAGGATAAGATTCTCAATAAAATTAAGATACAATAACTACGCGTTTATTTTATTTATAATATATTTTATACTGTAATGCTAAAATTCCTCCCAATGGTGACGTTTTGTCTTTAGATTTACTTTCTATAAACTTTTACTGTAATAAAGTCTCTGTAAGTAAAGTTTCTTTAAAATATTATTTTTTAAATTAAAAACAATGTTTCCGTGAGAATAACGAAATATGTAAAAAGCTTTTGACGACTTATAATACGTGTTACAACCCACATATTTCAAACCTAATGAAATACTTCTTTGCACCATTTAAAATTATTATAGACAAATCTGAAGTTACATAGTTGCATTGTTTTCCCCATGATACGAGGTTTGAATAAAAACAATTTATAACTAAAATTTAAATTGGGATCCAAATTGGTTGAATTTCCTATCAAAACCCACAACATAAACTTTAGTTTTACGAAGTTTTACTTTTATTTTAAGTTCAACGGATTACCATCAGCTTATATATTTCACGGAACTTATCCTACTTCTTGGGTCGGCGAATCATGTTTTCTGGACGCCGCGCCGCCGTCTGACGACTTTTTTCGACAACCCGTAAACCCCGCGTAAACCCGATCATCGTGTGAATACATGCAACAGCAGTTTTCAATCTCCTCCTTTTGATCAGAGTGCAGGTTGTCAGAAAAGTTATTTAAAGAAAGTTATTTTTGAAAAGTTACAAAATTTCGAAAATGTCGCCGTCCAGGGCCGGATTTAAAGGTTTGCCGCTTGTAGGCTACGATTGATTTGCCGCCCCTGTCACAAAATTCTCCCCCCTTTGGAAAAGCTGCAAAATAGGGTAGTATGTGCTGTTTAAAATAGATACACATATTAGAATCGTCTATGTACACACTAAATCGAAAGAGAAATAGGCTATTTTTTAAAAACTGATCTACTGTTTTTCTTTTAAGTTCGATGTGTGGGAGGAGGGAGTGCAATTGCCCTCGCAGCGACCATGTTTGCTACGAAATATTAGTACTATATATACGTTTACAGTTTGCGCATTAATGTAAATTATTTGGGTTTTTTTTCTTAAAAATATTCGTATCTTTACATTAATTTTTTATGCCGAATGCCGCTTGAATTGGTCGTAAAATTTGCCGCTCCCCAAAAATTCGACGCTCTAGAATACAGCCTACTTAGCCTATTTAGAAATCCGGCCCTGTCGCCGTCCCGTAAGATAGGAGTTTATCTTTTTAGTGGACAGATCTTACCTGTCCGCCTCTCAGCAGGAATCAAGGTGGTAGTGACGAGTGTCATCAAGTTGCTGCGACCCATTCCATTGGAAGCGTACACCAACAACACATAAGTGGTTCCGGGCGACAGACCGCTAGATTCGAAATCAGGGGACGACGAGTTGGTCAAGTTGTTGACCAACATCTCTGTGAGAGAGTCGTACACTTCTAAGTGGAAGCTCTGAGCTAGGCTGCCGTTGTGCCCGGGGTCACATTCCAGCGAGAATGAGTATTCGGTAAGGTTGCCCAATGTGCAGCTGTAGGGTGCGTCTGGAACAGCTGTTGGATATGAGTAATATACAATTTTAACCATTAAAGAGGTTGTAGTAACAACATTTTTAAAGAAGTTGGAAACTTTAACTTTAAATTTTAAATATTCGTTTTTACTGTGATTAAACTTGTTCTACATAAATTGTTCAGTATATGGTCTCCATTTGTCTTACTTTTTTTGTTTATTTAGATGAAATAAATAGTTACCAATAGTATTTAATGAGTTTAGTACCTGCTGATGCTCGATAATTTGACACATAAAAATGAGAATAAAGAATTCTGTTTTGTCAGTATATTAGTTCTTGTTTTTCTACTATAGAAACTAAAGGGAACTATTAATAAAACAAAGTAGGATACAGTAGTATATAAAGATACAATTTACTAAAATACAATAGAATTGAAGTTGGGCCTTCGTACAGAATTCTGCGTGTTCGAATTATCCTCTGTCATGGATGTTCCTTAAGAATTTGAATTGGCTTAAAGTTGTAGGTTCCGGTATAATTTAACGGCCTTGAGTTAAAAAACTGACCACCAATGTTCAAAAATAAATCAAACTAAATTTAATATGCAATTTAAGATTTTTTTGTCGTTTTATTTTCTTATAGACCAGTTATCAGATGATCATATGAGATATGACAAGAGAAACTTTAATTTGATTGAGTAAAGGTATTGTAAGAGAGGTTTTGTTAAAAAATATTAACGCCAGTATAACGCTGCAGATATAACGCGTCAGTATAACGCTGTAAATAAAATTTTGTGTAAAATCTTTACATACAATATTGGCCAAGCCATTGCGTTTTCCTTCATTAGACTTTAGACTATACCGAAGACCGAAATATAGCATTTCTAAGTTACTTTTATAACACGTCATTTCGAAAGGATTACACAACTTTTATAAGTCCCCGTTGTGAAATGCAGTAGACGAAAATAAATTTAAAAAGAATGTCTCTGACATTTGCTGACACTGACAGAAGTGTAACGATAAATCAATATGATATAGTGATGTGTATTTTGTAAATTGACATATTTAAATCAAATATCGTAATACCTTGCAAAAAATGCCGGTATTTTTTTTTATTTAAGTATAATAACTTTTTGGAATTAAATAGCAAATGAAAAGCAGATTGTTTGCCTACTTGACAAAGTGACATTTATACTTAACTTTTAAAGTTTTTTCTTATGTAATCGCTCTTTTTCGTATATTTGATGAGTTAATAAAATTTTTCTTGCACAGTCCTTTGATAGAACAAAAAGAATACCTATCTATGTAATTCGTTTTAAAGTTTATCATTTTTACATTCTATTTTAACTTTTAGTTCAACTTTCACAATAATTTCTATTAAAGTCGATAACTATTTAAAACTACACAATTGTGTTTCGTTTTCTATTAGCGGTGCAATTAAAATAAAAAAAAATCGTATTGTTATTTAAAATGACCATGTTTTAGGTCTTGGGTGGCAACAGAAATGTTAAATGAAAATGAATTCTTTCTCAAGTCTCGATTCGCGAATCAATGTCACGTGGGGACAGAGTAAAAACTATAGCACCAATCGAAGGAAGCCTAGGAATGAAAGCTGGAAGGAAATTCTTCACCTGCAACAAGCCAATTAAACTGTTTGTAATTCTGCTGATAATGTTGGTATTTAGTATGCATAATAAAACATCAAATACCATTTTAGTGAGCAGTAACTATTTTAAATAGCGAGTAATATTTACTCTCAAATAAAACAACATAACTCATAAACCTCTTAAAGTAATTAAACCATTCACCTTAAACAAAATTAAATGTGTGCAATATTCTTTCGCGGCTAAACAATAAACATTTTCCCCGCTATAAAAATCCATACGCATCCCTAACAGGGATATTCGTAGGGGCACAACAATGCTAATTCCCTTTTCAGTTAAACAAGCACAATCTGGAATTAAAGGGACATTAGCGGTATAATGACGCAATACGAATGCAACTTGGGTGTTTATGGGGCATTATTGTACGCCGAAAGACTGAATTTGAAACAAGGAGGCAAGAAGTTGGTTGGTATGCCTTTGAGATGAAAACCATGCTGACGTTTGAAGCCGTTGATTTCTTCAAATGTAAGTTCAAACCATCATTCAGCGAATGATTTGGCGATATTCGAATGAGAAACTTTTTTTATTTTATTAGTTTGTTTTATTTATCTGTAGAGGGTTTAATATTTTGGAAACTGTTATTCATACTCTAACATTCTGTTTTCTGCTAGTCAATGTTTAGTAGAATAATTAGCTAATGTTCACACAACAGTTTGAGAAAATGATATTTAAATTAAACTTTTGTAAAGGGAAATACTAAATTAAAATATTTATATTATCATGCCTAAAAAACTTTTTAAACTTTTTAAAATCAATAATCGTGGCAAAAATTATGCTTTTAACGAAATCGTGTTTAAACGTCATTTTTTTTTATCACAAGTGAGACAAAATAAATTAAATTATCTGATGGAAAATTTTTATTTGAACATTATTTTTTTCGTTTTTAGTTCACAATTTACTTTTTTCCTAGCAAATTTCCAATGCCAATCGAAGAAACACTTTTTTTTGCACATGATTATCTATATATATAAAAGGCAAAGTCCTGACTCACTCACGTATCAACTCCCAGCCTAAACTACTGGTGCCACAGATTCCAAATTTTATCTGCTTATTCCTTTTGCAACTCTTTCAAAAAACCTTTTGAAGATCTAAGAAACACTTTTTGCCAGTGATTATAAAAAATATTGTATAACAACACCTAGAAAATAGCCTTTTTTAAACTGAATATATTTCGCAAGTGCACCAATTGCCCTCCCATTTTTGAGACTTTAATTGCCGATTACTAAATGCAAATGATGCATGTTCAATTTCAATCCCATCGAGGGTGCAGTTTGTAAGTACTTACATTTTTGATTTGGCTTCCTTTAAAGGGCTTCAGTAAACGTCGCGCCAAACACCTCTCCTTTATTCGTGTAACCTTCTTGCTCTGTAACATGTGGGCAAGAAGGGCGGATGGATGAAGATCATCAAGAAGCGATAATCGATGTGAAGTTTAAGGAATATGACGCCATTCGCGACACTCTGAGGATCACTTGGCTGAGAGATAGATGATTGAGGATTATTTTTGGCGAATGGCCGAATTTTCATCATACACGGCACATGGGTTGTCGGTTAAAGTCACCATATGTTCTATTTGGAAATTTCTCTTCCGTTTCAGACAGCTTTGTATCTTTGTTTTACAATTGATATCTCCTACCTTCTGTTTGAAATTGTGCAATGTACGGTGACAATTCAAGTATTAGTATTTGGTAAATATTTATGAAAAATATTGACAGTATAGATCCTTCAAAAATGTGACAAAGTACATTTTACTATGCAGTATTGTCCATTTGAGAGGGGTTGGGGAAGTCCCTTAGCTACTAAAGTGAAGGCAAATTAGACAGGGGCATACTTTTTTTTTTTGTCCTAGGAGGTTTATTTTTTAAGTGAGGCCGTTTGACGGTTGTTTGACCCCGTCTCCTCCTTGGTTTTACTATTATTCCCTTCCCTAATATAAAGTGGGATTTTTTAAAACTCTTACTTTTACCGTAAATGTACGTTGGATTCATTACAAAAAAATTGCGTAATTATTTTAATTGAAGACTAGTTTTTAATATTGCTCTGGTCATACAATACAGTAATAAAATTGAACAATAAACTAGTTTAAAAAACTATTATCGTATCGATCTACTAAAACTATTATCGTATCAGATTGTGGCTTAGAAAAGCCAAGAAATATATTTTACTTGAATAACTCAATTTTTTCGTAATTTTACACTGTTTTTAAATCGAAAGAAATTCTGTGATATTTTCCGGTTTTTGCATACATTAGTTTATCTCTGAAACACAGAATATAATGTTTTCTATGTGATATTAAAAACAAAAACTTCCTTACTTGCTGTTATGATTCTGAATAGACATGGGATAGTTTGAGCATCTACACTGTTTCTTCCCCAACATGTCAATATTCCTGAAGAATGTTCTTGAGAATAAAAGAACACATTCGAAGTGTTCCATTGCTGCAGGATGACCGATCCGCCGGAAGTTTCGAGGGACCACTTGAAGTTGACGTCATCGGGTTCTGCTTCCACGTCACAAGTCACGTGAATGGTCTCGTTTGCAGTTAGAACAAACGTCTTGATTTCGTTTGATTTGCATTTAGGAGCAACTGTAATAAAATTAATACTACAATAATTTTATATAATATTTTTTTTATTAATAATTTTGATAATCTGTGGTGCGAGGGACACAAAAGGAAGGGAAGCTATTATTTACCACATTTGTGGTGTAATGTATTCAACATTTTGGTTTGCATAAATAATCTAATGGTGTTGTCTCAAGTAGATGCGCAATTAATGCGCCAGAAAAGCAGAGGAAAAGTTAAAGAGCCTTTACTTAAGAATGTCGCTCTGGATAGTTCTTAGTTTGAATAAGACGTTTTAGTAAATATTAACCAATGTCCATTATAAATGCATACAGGTTGATTAATATAGTTACGGTTGTTCTAGTATTTCATTATTCCAATGATTTATACTAAAAAATTACATTACCCTAAAAATTTGTACTGTCAATTGTCACATTACTCTGACCAGTGATTATCATTTAGGTGCCATATAAGAAGACGTATTTTAATTTTAAACTAATTGTACAATACATTTATAGATACGCCCAAACTATTACCAAAACCTGTTTTGAAATTAGCAGTTGATCATTGTATAATCAAATATGGAATTGATTCAATGGGAACTTACATTTCACAAAGATTTCTATGGTGTTACTTTTCCCTCTGTCTACGGAATTTTCTGCGGAGCAATAATACTTCCCACTGTGCTCTGGCCTCGCGTGCTTGAGGGTTAAACTCTGGTTGCTAATGAGAACCCCTGATGCCACGTTGTTCAAGATAGGTTTCTGTTCAAAATGCCATTTTATGTCGCTAACCCACGGATTTGCCTTCATTGAACACTCCATGTATACCTGATCACCCTCTTGTAATTCAGCTTCTTGGTAGGTGCCGTTGACGGTTAAGTTCAATATTGGAATGACTATAAGAAAATAACAGTGGGAGATGACACAAAATTGAAGTTTTCAACAAATGCATAATTAAAAAAATAATTTAATGTAAAATAATTTTAATTTTTCAATAGTTTTTAATACTTAAATTTTTATTTAATTTTTTTGGTAAAGCAATGTAGGTAAGTAACGTAACCTTGTAAATGGGTAATGAAATTGTCTAACCCTGCTAGTTCTTTGTCTGTTGTTAGTCGTCAATGTTTGGATTTGTATTATATATAAAACATGCTGTATACCCTCATAGAGTTATTAGTTAATATTCCATTATATAGGTGTTTTATAAACTCAAAATTTTCAATTTAATTATAATTGGGGTTTACTTTCCATTATCTAATACGAAATCTAAGGTAATGAAGGTATTGCAATGGGGTCGAAAATCCGGAAACGAAGATTTTGTGTTTTCTACACGTTTTGAAAAGTCCTGATTAAAAAAAAAAGTGGTTTTCGAACATATTAGTCTGTCTGTCATTCTGCCTGTCTAAAACCATTTTTCAGCTTGGACTGAAAGAGACACTTCAAATTTAGTACAGGAGTTCCTAGACCATGTCGGATATTATAAGAAGGTTTTCTAGAAAATTGCATATGAGCAAAAGTTAGGCACCATATAACTTTTTTTGGATTTAAAGGTATTGCTGGAAAACGAACAGAAATACAAACCTCAAATATAGTTCACGAGTTTCTAGTACGTCAAAATAAGGTATTTGAGGAAATCGAGAATGCGCAATTGATATCTGCTATAGAATTTTCTGTTTTTTTAAAGTTATTGAAATTATCTTATAGAATATATAATTACCTTTGACTGTATTTATTTATTGATTGATATAAATTTTTAAAGTCATGTAGAGTTGCACACTCCTAGTTTTTTTAATTTAAAGATTAAATGTAAAACTTAAATTGATATTTGACGATTATTAATAAATGAAATGAAAATTTGACCATTTTTGATACATAGGTTATTATATAATATTATTATTTACAACGAATGTAGCATGTTGTTGTATTTACTAATGCCACTTGGGAAACCCAAGCTCATCCCGCGGAGCGGGCAAGGATTAAGGCGAATGGGTGCGGTTCCTGAGGAGAGATGCCCGTGTAGAGACTACACGGCAGGAATCCGTCTTGGCATCGTGCTGACAGATGCTGCCATCTATCGCCACCTCCGCAATTTAGACATGTCACTGAAGGGGAAGGAAATAGTCTCCAGGGACCTGTACCCGTGGGAAACTGCGCCATGAACGCCCACAGGACTTTCGGACCCACAGATTTTAACGAGCACGTACTCCGCATATACTCGGTGGGTCTTCAGTGGTATCGGGACTCGATCGCGGGGCCTTCCGATTCCGAGAACGAGGCCTTAACCACTAGGCTATCCACGGCCCTACGAATATAGCATTCATTGCTTTAATCATGCTTTCGAAAATATGAACCAAGTAAAAACTTAGTGAACTTTTAAATTGCAATGTCGTTGAAAATACCTTAAAGTTCTTTACAAAACAGAGAGGAATACTTGAATAAGAAAACTATTTAAGCCATTAACTGAATTAAATATTGTTTACCTATGTTTAAGGCTGTTGTCTGTTATAAATATTTGACTGGGTTTCAGAATGCCGATTCTTAAATTCCTTTAAATTAATTTTTCTCTCAAGAATATTTTTAGCAGTATGTATATTAATTCTTATTTCTTTCTATTCAAATTCCTCTCTCTCTCTCTAGAAGTTTTTTCGATAAATAAAATAAGTTTTCAAATATCTTAAAGTAAAGTATATAAATTCATGGAAATTTAGCTAGAAATTATGAATATATGCCATTCATTGCTTCCGTTCTCTTTGATGTAGACTTTTTGTATATTTTATTTGAAGTTTTACAGTCTTCGAATAAGGTGTGGGAAAATTGTACTTTTTAAATAGAGAACTCAAAAATTTTAAGTTTACTTAATTTTTATATTGAATGCAATAATCAAATGGTTTGATGTGAAGTTTTGACAAAGCAATTTTTAAAAATATAGTTAAATCCTTATATAGATAAACATTGAAATACTTATTAGTTAAATAAAACTCCTTTAATAAGAAATCTCGACATTCAATTTATTTTTATTTCGATGAATATTTCCTTAATTTTTAAATGTATATGCTTTGATTGTATTAATATCGTGTTTCGTGAATTAAAGTAGGAAAATATGTACTAAGCAAAAATGTATACTGTATGCTATACATTGGATATATGATACAAATTATCTAGGATTATATTAACTATTTTTAACTTTGTATTCGTTATGTTTATTGAACGTGTTTAACGAGTTGATGTGTAACGAATATGAAGATAAAAGGTTATTTGTTAAGGAGTTCTTTTAAAAAAAATTATAACAAGTATAAAAAAAACGATAAAACCTTATTTTTAAAAATAAAATTCAAGATTATACCATACCATACTATTTTCAAAATTTTTAATCTTATATCATACTATGCTATTTAAAAAAAATGGAAGTTTATAGTATACTATATTTTTTAAAATTCTTTAAAAAATAATGTTTCAAAATTGCGTTATCTCGTAAATAGCTTAAATCATAGCTTAATTCTACTTACATTCTATATTTAGAACTACCACGGCCTGCATTGTGGACTTTGGCATTGCAGGATTGGCGGCTTTGCATGTGAGAACTTTCCCGTTGTCTTCCGAAAAAGGAACGAATTCCACGACGTTGACAGTGACATTTTCGTATTCGTCCACCGTTTCGCTGGTCCCGGAGACGATTTTGTTGCCGGAGAACCACCAGCTTGTGATGGCAGCTGGTCGAGACCCGCTTGACCAGCACGTGATTTTGTATCTTTCCCCGGCTAGCATGGGGTTGGGGTGTCCAGTAATGGTCACGTCCAGAGGTAACACTTTGAAAAGATTCAGAGAGGTAAAGATTAATAATACAGTTAAGATCAAGAAGCACTTTACGTATCTGTCAAAATGAATTTTTCGAGTTAAGGATATTATTCTGCGTAAAATTTAAAAAGATATATAAATAAAATACTTGAATCGATCTGTGCAATACACTGTAAAAAAATCCCTCTAATTTACTGTCACAGTGTGACGGTAAAAATGCTGTTATCATCTTGTTTTACGTTTAAATTTGATAAGTTCGTTAATATAACCATGATTAATGTGATAAAAATAAGAAGTAAAAATTTTGTCTTAAAAAACTTTAAAACCTACTTAAACTTTATAATATGATGTTAGTTTTGTTATTAGGTAAATGAATTTTGATAATTTGAAGTCTTACTAATAAATATATGGTCACGTATCCTTATTGGGTGGGTCATGTATCCCTATGCATTGGGATACATGACCCAAAATTAAAGTTTCAAATAATTTAGATTTTACTACTATTGCAGTTAATACTTCAGAAAAATACTAATATATACTGTGTAATACTTATTAAAGTATAAATTGACTGCATTTGTACATTCATAAATAGTGTTTTTTAAAAGTTACAAGCCAAAAACTACAAGTTGGGTCGTGTGTCCCTGGTTCTCCCTACATGTGAGACGCATATGATAAAATTGTATTTATTTTTTAATTAATTTTCCATTTATTGAATAGTGAATAATTTATCTGAGGATGAGAAACAAATTAATTGCTCCTCTTCTTTAAAAATGCAATCCGGCGTAAAATCTTGACAGCTTAAGCCGTAGGATTTAAATACCCTAGAATGGAAAGATATAAACTTAGGATGATAGGTTTATAAAAATATATCTGATTTAGATTTGATCATTTTCGGAGAAACGAGTTAAAATAAGTTCCCTTGTTTTCAAAACTTTTAAAATAAATTATCTTGTTTTCAAAACTTAAGTTTAATTAAACTTCTTTAATCGTTTATAAGATCTGTCAGTATGCAAGTATGATAAACTAAGAAACGCATTAAATAATTCATAAATACTAAAATGTGCTTATGTAATCTATTACTTACAAAAAGGTTATTAATAATTTGTCACAAAATTTATTTGAATTATTATGCATGTTTATTTACAAAAGGATTTCCAATAACATTTTTGTTAAGCAATATCAAAAGTTTATTTCAAACTATCATTAAGCATTTTTCAAAGAAAAAAATACCTTTAATGTTAAATGTATTTTTTAAAAATATTTACAAACAAAAAATATTATTATTTTTGTAGTTTTATTTAAAATTATCGATTTTATTAAATTTTTAAAATGACTTGTGTTTCTGACAGAATCGCGAAAAATCTAATTTAATGTAGACCTTTTAGTCAGAAATTTACAATGATAATATTTGTAAAACATTATCATTAATTTTATCATTTTCTAAGAATTAATTATATCAAGTTCACACAATAATTTATCCCATTATAAATTAGTTAGGTTATAAGGTCTCAAAAACAATACATTTGAAATCTGCAACAATTTTTATATAATCAATAATACAAGTAATTCTTTTTTAAAATTTTAACAGCTAAAGTGGTTTTAATCGTGAACCTGATTATGCACAAACACCAAGCAATACCTGGAAGACAAACCCATACCAGTCCAGACCTTAATTACCAATTAATATATTGTTTAAATTAAAAACTATCTAAATATTGTATCAACTAAATGCCGTTTCTGCTGTGTACGTTAAATGTGGTTACAGGAAGCTATTCATTGCGTAAGGGTCATTCTCTGTAAATGGGACAAATTGCACTTTTAAAAATTGAATTTTTTTTCATATTGAATAATTTTCTTTATATGCGTTGCACACATTCATATATAGTAAAAAAAATGGTTCAGATCCATTTGATGATTATTTTTTTAAAAAAAAAATACATATTTTCCATACTTGACAACTGACGTAAACTTCTTTAGATACTGAGCATGTGCAACAGACAATGTATATGCACATGCGACACCGAAAACATTGCATGCCTTTTTGACTTGCTCCAAAAGTTACGCATGGTGTGTTTCATTTCAAAAACGCATTATTTAAATCTATGTGGGGTTAAGTTTGGTTGAATAAAAGGCGCACTAAACCTACAGTAGACAGAGTACACGATATATATCTCTATACGAATGCGAGTCTTTTCTTTAAATGGGAAGGTTTGGTTGGGTTAGTTTGAAATACCGTCAAACTAGAGCTACATGAGAGCCAATTGGCAACTGGAGTCGTAATTTAGAACCACAGTCGAGCCGGCGCCTGATAAATGTGGATAAGATTTAACTAAATTAAAACCCATAAAGAGGTCCTCTTCAAATAAGTTGACTTAAGAGCACTCTCCTTTCAATATTCGATGTATTTCGCTAAGTAATTTTAGTTTGAGTGATAACACATATGCATTCTATAGAAAGAATACTGGTTGCAATTAATGTGTCATTTTTCTACATAAATAATATAATCTATTTTAAAACATCTATAATCAACTTTATATATAAAATTATTTTACTATTTCTTAATTAAGTTGTAGCCACTTAAATTGAAACTGTACAACATTTTTGGGAGATTTAGGACTGTTTCCCTAATCAACTACAAATCTAGTTACGGCCACAACCACACTTTGATTAAATGAGTTTGTATATCTGATTTATTGCTTGTCTCAAGGCTTGCTTACACCAGATATCATCCGTAGTAAGTAACGTTCGTGCTATTTCTAGCCTCCTTGAGCTTTAAACAGCAATAACGCCGTTTTTAACTGGTCAAATGACTCATCCGTAGTATTTTTGAGTATGCATCTTACTTGTATTGACTCTACGCAGCCAATAGAAGCCTCGTAATTTAGAACCCTGGTCAAGTGATGAGGTCGACACCGACCATATTTGAATATTGGCATTTTGTCAAGTATAATTTCAATGGAATAAATTGTGTTAAATAAGTATAATATGCGTATGACGTGATTAGAGTAAACGACTCCTGATCGAGAAGAGCGGCTTTAAAAATCGCATTTTATTTTTCAGTTTTTCGTCATAAATCTCTTGATGATAACGCGACTGTGGTTCTAAATTACGGTACCCGTCATCAATAGCCCTAGTGTAGCTCTAGTGTAAGGATAATTAAAACTAACCCTAACTCTTGATTTAACGTAGAAGAAGATACGAATAATCACTCTCGTGAAATATCTAAAGGCATGCGTTTTAAAAAATCTACAGTTGAAGCGAAACAACCGATCGGTATTGAATGCGCTTGGAAAGAAAGATCCAAGATGAAGTTATCCAATGGTGGACTGACCTTCAAGGCAGATATGTGAGATAGTGACGTGTGAGTGAGTGACGATTCCGTAGGAAAAGTCAAATAACATCATTTTCAAAGAATTTTTTATAAGGTTTAGAGATTGTATGTTAATCTACATTTAAATGCCCACAATTTGAGACTAGTAAAAAAATTCTCGCACTTATCTATAATCAGTAAATGAGATTGAGTGAGTAACGACAGTAAAAGACTCCCATGATATTTTTAATACTAAAAGTACTGTAAAAACGTTATCACTCATGGATCAAAACAACTGATGGCTGATTTAAAAGCCTCAATCCTTTAAGAATAACATGCCAATTTAAATTCGTTTTTTTAGTCGTCTAGTAAGTTTTTAATTGAACTTTAAAGCAGTGTTATAGGAGTGACTCTATAACCCAGGGACATTACATACTCATAAAATTTCATAAAACTATTGATGGTAGAAAAACATCAGATACATTTTCGGAAACTACAAAAACTAATTAACCACAAATAGTTCCGCCAAAAAGGATTATATATTTAAAACGGCCTTTTTTAGGACATTAAAAGTTGTAAATGCATGCAGGGACAGCGGGAGGGAGTGATAAATCGGGTATTTAAATGTAATTTTATGTAAGAAAATTATAATTATTTGATATTTTTTAAGTGGGACTAGTTAGGTTGTGGGCCAGTTTACACTAATAAATCACAAACATGCATATATTATTTGAAAATAAAGAGCAAAGTATCCGGGACATCGATTTGTCCCTTTTACAGAGAATGACCCGTAAACATATAAAATTAATACCGCTTATTTAAAATTTGAAACAAGCGTTTATTAGTCAGTGAGTTAAAAAAAATATTTATAAAGTGTGTTACATTATGTTTTTATTATATTAGTAAGTAATAACAAAAGATGTTGTTACAGTTGTTATTATATTACAGTTGTTATTCTGTTAAAGTACTATAAAAACTAGACAATGATGGTTTTGAATCGTTATATATTTCATGGCCCTGTTGTTTCATACCTAAACCATATTTGCTATGCTCTTAGTTAAATCAATAAAAATGATCTTACAAAGATTTAGAATAGAAGAATGTGAATAAGTAAAACAGGCTTGCTGTCGGGGACATGCATTCGGTACATATTTTATAAGCTACATTCAAAAATATGTCATATAACAAATGTCATTTCAGTAGAATTTGATTTTTCTTAAGAAACTTTATTTTATGTTCAGTCTAAAATGTGTGTTCTAAACTGAAAATTCAAAGAAAAAAATCCGTGATCATTCAGAAAAACTTGATCTTATTCTTAACGTATAAAAAATAAATTCTTTTACACGCCCCTATGTGACCGTTTTAAGATTTTTCACGACAGCGCGGAAATACTTTTTTATTCTTGAAATTCTACCTTGTTGTGGCACGATTCTCAGTTTGACATTTGTTGAGATTTTGTGGATCATGAAACTTTTAGAATCCTATTACACGAAAGAAGAATCTTTTCTTTACATTCTTGTTCGTCTATTCATTCTTGACTATTTAGAAAAAAAATTGGAGGAAATACAATTTCGGCTAATCTGAAGTGGAATCGTTTTTGCTTTGAAAGCCCAAACACTCGAAAGAGTTTTCCATTTGATTCTTGATTCAAGATATGTGTTTAACTTCTTTTTGAGCCAGGGATACATACATTAAAAAAATATAAAATGTCGTTGAATATTTCCCATTGTATTTATGCACAAGGTTTAGGTTAAATTTTTTTTTATCAAATTTATTCTTAATACAGAGCTTCAATACAATGTTTTTTTTATGGTTATGCTTTTATAACGTTTATTACAAGTAGGGGGAACTAGGGACATTTGACCCATAAGGATACATGACCCAATGCCTTTTTCTCAATATTGGAAATTTTTATGAGTTGGGAGTGGCATCACTTTTTCCTTTCATTCAGCTGATCACATGATGAAAACAACCAACTGAATCATTGCGTACGTGTTTAGCTATACGAATAAATACGTTTTCATGCACTGAAAGTAAATTTTTAGTGCCGTAAGAATTTTCGGTCTACTTTTTTTTGGTTTAAAGGAAAGATTTTTTCAATTAGTTACTTGTTTTGTTCTTGCTATTAACTACAATTACGTGCATAACAGTCCGAATGTAATTATTCGCAAATGTCTTTGTTTTGGGGATAATAAAAAAAAGTGCAACTAGGGATACTTGACCCAAACCAATTAGGGACACAAGACTCAAGTTAACAACACAAAAGTAGACAGAAGTAGGCCAAGTAAATTTAAAAAAAAAAATCCCGGGAGTCCCAAAATTAAATGACTGGGTTCTTCTGGGAGTACAAGACTTGTTGGGAAAGTACAAGGGAATTTTTTTTAACGAGCTTGCAACTCAGTATGCAGAAAGAATCGATAGAAAATGTTATAATTGGCCTGAAATGGATAATACATCCCAAGTTGATATTGATCAAATGGAAGATTCTTCAACCACCTGTGTTTTCTCTGCAAAATAAAAGAACACCCAGTTTTGTATTTAAACGAAATTTTACGTTTAAATTTGATAAGTTCGTTAATATAACCATGATTGATGTGATAAAAATAAGAAGTAATAATTTTGTCTTAAAAAACTTTAAAATCTATTTAAACTTTAAAATATGATGTTAGTTTTGTTATTAGGTAAAAGTATTTTGATATTTTTAAAAATCTTACTATTAAATTTTTGGGTTGGGTCACGTGTCCCTAATGGGTGGGTCATGTATCCCTATGCATTGGGATACATGACCCAAAACTAAAGTTTTAACTAATTTAGATTTTACTACTATTGCTTCAGAAAAATACTATTATATATTGTGTAATACTTATTAAAGTATAAATTGACCGCATTTACACATCCATAAATAGTGTTTTTTTAAAGTTACAAGCTAAAAACTACAAGTTGGGTTATGTATCCCTTGTTCCCCCTCTATATATATTAGCAGAATTTAAATTTTTTAATAGGGAATTAAATTTAAAGTATTGTTAATATGATGTCGTGATATAAAAATAAAGGGTGAATTCTTGGTAAATAACGTTCAATTAAAAATAATTGAGTGAATTCTAAATTTAAAGCATTTAAAATATAAAAATTTAAGGCACTAATTACATTTTTATTTCACAAATATGTAAATTTCCCAGTCATGGATAATTAAAGGCATTTATGTTAGGTTCACATTTTCATTTAATTCTTTCTTCTTTTTCCACGCTATGTCAATTAGCCGCAATTAAAAAATTTCAATTAAATTTAATATAATTAAATTTAATTTCAATTAAATTTAAATTAATTAAATTTAATTAAAATTAAATTTAAAGTATTTTTAATATGATGTCGTGATATAAAAATAAAGGGTGAATTCTTGGTAAAAAATTACAATTTGTTTGTATAAAGTAAACAGATTTTCTATGAAAATTTTACGGTACTTTTTGAGTACATCAGCTGGCAGTTTTTTTTCTGTTAAAATAAAAACTTTTTTTTCAGTATGTTGAATTTTTTTTAAATAAGGAGATAAGTTATTTTGAGGAATGAAGCTTTAAAATAATATTTCATTATATGAAAATGAAGAGAAATCCATTTTATATATATTTTTGAGACGAAACTATAATTTTTTATAATTTGAACTGCACAAATTTATAGATTACTAGCTTTACAAACCCGGCGTTGCACGGGTGCACCCTTAATAACCCTAATTAGTAGTTTTTTTTAAGTAAACTTTTATTTTATACCAATTGATCCCTCCACTATGGTCCACTCCATCAGGATATTATAATCTCCTCCCATTCTGATATGAGGGGTTGATTTTATCCAGGATCTTCCGGAGTTTGAAGGCTTTCCCATAGGCCCCTATTCAAATTTCCAGAACAGCTATATGATATAATGGCCTGTTTCTATTTCACAATTAGCGCAAAACGAAACTGCCCAAATGTGGTAAACATTCCACTTCATATTTCATACAATTCGATAGGGTTGGGGGACCCAGTCGGTAAAGACTTTCGTCTTACATGCGGTAGGTCCCAGGTTCAGGTCCGGGCATCGCCAAAATAACTGCAGACCTATGCACAGCTCGTGCAGCCAAAAAATGTCCGACGAATAATACCCCGTATAGAGGAAGAGCACTTTACTTATCCTCCAAATTCCCAACGCTGCGTACGATGTCGCCCTTAAATGTTGCATTGGGTACATAATCACGTGTCGGCTCGTAACTTGACTGTGGTTCTAAATTACGACTCCCGTTTCCAATAGCACTCGTGTGTAGCTTTAATGCGACGATAATTCAAACTAACCCTAACCCATACAACTGGATGGGAATAGCTACCCTACGTTAAATTTTCAACTTTGCCAAAAGCCGCCTATGCCAAAATTCAATCGACCATTACGCCATCTTAACATCAGAAAAAAAACAGACATTCTATTCATCGTCTTGTATAGTTAGAAAAGTTTTATAAAGTACAAATTCCTTATTTATGCCGAATATATTCCGGTTAACCTAAAGAATCGTGGCCGGCAATTTTACGCCAAATCTGGTAACCTCGATGGTAACCTTTGGCGAAATTAGCAATTGCATTGACAATTTCTAAATGTTAATCTATTTAAATCTTAAACACATATAATTTATTCTGTAGTTTTCTTATACTAATATTTTATTAATTAGATGCTTACTGATTTTAAATAATTATTTACTTTTTTTAAAATCAATTCTTAGTCATTTTAAAGTTTCAATTTTTTTTTTATAAATCTGGTCTGCAATTTAATGAATTTTTCCGCTGTTTTAAGTCGGCCATTTTGAAATTAGGTAGTATTTTTGGTCATTTCGAGATGGTAACCATCTCGGCAAGTGCCGGGGTTTGTTATCACTTCGACTTGGCGACATTTTTGAAAATTCGCCAAATCCGGCCACGAATCTTTTGGTTAACCTATATTCCTCCATATCAACTTTTCTTACCATTTGTAAACATCAATTAAATTAAATTCGGAAACGTAATTAAAATCTAGTTGATGAAATCTGATCTACCATAAAAAAATGAAAAGATTTAAAATCAACAAATAAAATAAAATACTGATATTCAAATAACAATCCAGAAAATTAAACCCACCTGCTCTTTTTTTTCTTTTCTTAATTTTCGTTCACGCTGAACGCGCTGAAATTTATTTAAATTGAATTGAAAAGTATAAATTCTAATCTTACAATGTTATTCCTATGGGGAAATCGGCTCACGTTTTGCAGCCCTACAACCGTTTGGGTTCGAATAAAAAGTATCCTATAGCCTTTTCCTGGCTCTAAGCTACCTTCCTTCCAATTTTCAGCCAAATCAATTAAGCCGTTCTTGAGTTATAAATGGTCTTAATAACACGACTTTCTTTTATATATATATATATGTTTTTTTTACGCATAGATAGATAAATAATGTATTCATTTTTTTCTTTGTATAAACTAGTCATTGATATTAACTACGTCATATTTACATAATGCGTCTTTCTTATTCGGTCACCGTTAATTATACATAAAGAAACATTCATTTGATCGAACATTTTTTGGATGTCCTACCTTCTTTTATCTACAATCAAATTATCTTTAAAACTGAAACATAAAACCGACAGCAAAAAAGTTTGAATTTGTTAGACAAACTAATTAAACTGTATTAATCTAACATCGGTTGAAATCAAAATTAAATACCCATAGTGGTTAACATAATCTCATTCTTATCTAGATCCTTTCTTTACAAAAATATCAGTCCGATTTTTGTTGTATAAAACTTTGGAAACATATTACGACTAAGACGACTCCTTTCTCGCATTCGGTAGTAAATATTTACCAAAAGCAACACTGAGAAATGGCATTCATACCTTCTTTTTATTTAATCAAACTTAAAAACTATCGACCAGTATAAAATTGTACACAATTACATCTCGTCATTAAAACTTTTTTATTAATTGCCATAAATACATTACTAAGTCTCATTTAATTCTTTTCTATGTCCCTCCTAGCTTTTTGGACCTCCTATGCCATTATTAACATGTGAATTAAATGTTATTTTTTATGAATGATAACTTTTTTGGATGGTAATTCAAATGATATTTAAAATGATAATTTTATTATGATTTTTTATGAAGATTTTAAATCTATCCACATTGGTACCCGGTAAAAATTGGGTGTAAAATTACACCGTAAATTAGGAACTTTTTTAGTAATGTTACGCCATAAAAATTTGGTACCCTATTACTAAATGTCTCTTATTAATGTCTTTTTAATCTACTGTCTCCTCTTATCCTATTGATTCTTTCTTTTTGGTACACTTTTCGCTAGTTCGCTGTTTTATCTATATTTTATGAATGATGATTTATTTATGAATGATATATTTTATTATGAATGATATATTTTATTATGAATGATATAAATATATTAGTGATAATTATGAATAATTTTAGAATCTATCCCACGATTGGTACCCGGTAAAAATTGGGTGTAAAGTTACACCGTAAATTAGGAACTTTTTTAGTAATGTTACGCCATAAAAATTTGGTACCCTATTACTAAATGTCTCTTATTAATGTCTTTTTAATCTACTGTCTTCTCTTATCCTACGCTGTTAAAAATTAGGCACTTTGTTTCACCAAAAATATGGTTCCTAGTAGCTGCAACGGCTGTGTGGTGAAACGTCAAACCATATTTTTGGTATTCGGTTGAATCATTTCTCAGATTTTTGTTTCCAAATCTAGGAAAATGGTTCAACCAAACACCGAAAAAAAGGTGAAACATTTCACCACACAGCCGTTGCAGCTACTAGGAACCAATATCATGGTGAAACCAGGCACAAAATTTTTAACAGTGTATTGATTCTTTCTTTTGGTACACTTTTCGCTTGTTCGATGTTTTATCTATATTTTATGAATGAACTTATACTGGCTTTTAGTATTTTAATATTTTAATTCTTTTTTTTCGTTTGGTGTTTCTTTTCAATTTTTTTTTGTATTTGTGATCTGTCTTGTCTTTGTCCTCTACCTATAAATTGACCTTTTATGTATGGTAGTGTATAAATTATAAATTTGGTGTAAAGTTAATCCATAAAGCTAGAGACAGCTAGGCATCCACAAGTTTTATGTAGTTACGTTACGTGCAACATTTTTAGAGTGTCCAGTAAACGTGTTTAAAAAAAAGGAGTGTTACTTTGCAAATATTGAGGTAGTTGTGTATATTGTTTCATATCGTTCTTATGAATAATTGAAAATAAATAGGAAAACATATAAACATATCTGAAATCCCAAAATGTATTTAGTTCATATTTTTACATTTATAAAAAGTTTTCGTCTGAACTGAAACTCTAGTCGCTTTCCAATGTTATATCCCATACTAATATACGCCTATTCGAAACAAAAAGAGGAATATAAAAATATATAAATAATTATATATTTTCACAGAGATAAGCAAAAGAATATTCCAGTGGCAAGGCCATGTAAAGAAGATGGGGTCTAACTCAACAACCAGAACATTTCGGAAAGAAAACCCAAGAAGATCAAGACCAAAAAGAAGACCGAGAATTAGATGGATTGATCAAGTGGAGGAAGAACCAAAGAGTTGGGGAATCACCAACTGGAAGCAAAAGTCGTCTAAAAGAGTAGAATGGAGAAAAGACAGGAGGCCAGACTGTAGAGCCAGTGATTCTGATGATGATATTCACAAAAACAGCCCCGAAACACTTACTCAACTTTGACTGATTGCATCTCGCTCGATATAGAAGTTGGAATATAAAAAGTAATTCAAAAGTCGTAGGAAATTTAATTTTATACAAACATCAATTTTATACAACATTTCTCCATGAATTTAATTATAAAGATTAATTAAGCAAATCCCTAAAAAAAGGTGGCCAGCAATTTCATAGGGCTTTCTATGACCAAGTCTAAACAAATGATGTTAAAACTCTTACATACGCCTACAACTTTCTTTACTGGAGCTGACGATTTTTGGATATTTTTTTTGTAACTTAAATCATGAGGAAAGCTCAAATAAATAAAACTAGGGATGTGAACACCTCACGACTTTCAATTACTACTCCTCAAAGTATCAATATATTTAAATTTAATTATATACATTATAAGGTTATTTAAATGACTTTTAAAACCTAAAAAGTTCTATAGCACCTACCTTTTGCGCATATACGATTTTCTCCCAAAACCTTATTATTTCCTTTTAGTACAGGTAACGAAGGATCAAAAAAGGGTAGGACAAAGTTACGAAGTCAAAAAATTGTGTTCAAACATTTCGCTCTATACCTCTTCATTGACTGGACTATTTTGACAGATATAAGAACTTATGCACCAAATTTGAAATTTGTGTATCTTCTTTCGTTTTTCATAAAATGAAAGCTTATTAAATTTGCTACAGGTTTCATCCCTTAAGTGTTTTGATATCTTGTATAGTTTTCGAGATATCCGCTCTTGAAAGTTTTCAATTTTGGAGAAAACAAAATTTGTTTTAAATTTTTAGTCTTTCTTGACCGGATAACTCTTCAAAGAAGCACCGAAAAACTAAATGTTGACCCTAGAGTGGTAAAACTTTCGAAACTTAAAAAGGTCTATGGTAACAATCATTTGCGCATGCTAGAAATACAATACTAGAAAAATGGTATTTCTCTAAATATTACGGTAAACATGATTTTTAAATGAGTTCCAGAGTGTTGAATTAAAAAATATTTTTTTTTACATTTAATACTTACAAAATTAATTTGAAATATTTATTATTTTGCCCTTTAAAATTAGGCATTTTTGCATGGGCCAAGTCTCCCTTACCATGGGCCAAGTCTCCTTTAATAAGGGAGACTTGGCCAAGTTTCTAAGTTTTAAAAAACAATATATTTAAAAAAGAAAAATGCATTATTCATATTATCACTATTATATACTTGTTGCCAATAAAATTTCCTTTAATATGTGCTATTACATGAAACTTTTAGTGCAAAAGTAAAATTTATAAAAATAAAATTCTAAAAGCATGGCCAAGGCTTCCCATGCTCCCTTAATCTAATATATCATATAGTTGTGTAAGCCTGTTACTAATAAAAAGTACTACTTTTTGGTTTAGAATAAGAAAAGGGTTGTACTTGCATAGGAAGTTTTGCACATGATGAGAACGGGAAGTAAATTTTGGTTCATAAGCCAGTAGTATCAATTTGTATTATTTATCTTAAAAATAAAATTCAAATGGCGCTGGGACATAATTGGACACTTAATGGAGAATGAGCCGTATAAACTACAAACAATTCATTGAATTCCATAGTAGTTTTAACCTTTAAACATTTTGGACATCTTCCATTTCTTCGATTCACAATCAGTTAAGGTTTTACTGTGCGTTTTTGTTGCAAATCGAATTTACAACGCACATTCTTCCCGTAGCTTTCTATTCTTCAATGGCGTTCACTTTGGTTTTGCAGAAAATCAAAACAAATTTTCCGATTTTGTTTTATGCGTCGAGGAAAGTCGAATTCTGTTTTGGTTTGTTTTTTAGGATATCTTGATATGTTTGATATACTGATTTGTCTAAAAGAGATTTATGTATGGATTCAAAATTGAGATCAAGTATGGAAGTTTTCGATTGCTGGAAACCGAGTAAAAAGGAAAAGAACCTTATACGAAAAGCAATATTCGAATACTTCACTGAAACCATGCAGTTTTATATGGATGCGAATATACTTTTTTTTATGTGTAGCCCTGTATTCTTAAACATTAAAAGTAATATTTTTTATTTCAATAACTTATCGTTTTAGAAAACCTAAAAATAATAATTAATGAGATAATTATTTTGGCATTTAAAATTTTTTCATTTTGTGCTGTATACAATGTTTGATAGTCTTGTTTAATTTTTTTTGTCTATTTTATTGATTCTACATTCAGAATTAACTCTAAAAACATACAAACCCATTTGGTTTTACTTTTAAACAACATACCGGGGTAAATACTAACCCCCAGGACTTTTTTGATTGTAAAATTGTTCTAAAAACAGCAATTTGACTCATCAAGTACATATTTTTGTTCATGCCTAAGAGAATTTTGTGAAGAGCAAATTCAATTCTATAGAAATTTAGTTTGTGACAAATTGCTTAAAATAGTGGTCAATATAATGTCACTAAGCAGCTCAACCCAAGTAATGCAAACCTACCTGGGGTAAATACCTACCCCAGGTAGGTACCTTGTTGTTCTAGGATTTGAAAAAAAAAACAGTTATAAAAACAATTGTCTACTTTATAATAAATTCACCATTTGATCATTCAAACATTTATTAGATTTAAGTGACAATGAAAGAATATTTGAAACAAGTAACTTTTTATAATATCGTGCAAAAAAAACTAACTTTTTCAAATCAATAATCGTAGAAAAAGTGATGCTTTTAACGAAATCGTGTTTCAAAGTTACTTTTACGCACTAGTGCAACAAAGTAAATAAGAGCATCTGATTGGTTTAAAATTCTTTATATGAGCGTGATATTTTATTCGGCAGCTTTGTGATTGGAGTAAAATTCTTTATTTGAGCGTGATTCTTTATTTGGCGTCTTATTTGCAATGCCAATCTAAGAAATACTTTTTGCACGTGATTTTAAAATAATCATTAATATAAATAATCACCTTCAATTCATTATGATTTATTTATGAATGATATATTTTATTATGAATGATATATTTTATGAATGATATTTTATGAATCTATCCCACGATTGGTACCCGGTAAAAATTGGGTGTAAAGTTACACCGTAAATTAGGAACTTTTTTAGTAATGCTACGCCATAAAAATTTGGTACCCTATTACTAAATGTCTCTTATTAATGTCTTTTTAATCTACTGTCTTCTCTTATCCTACACTGTTAAAAATTAGGCACTTTGTTTCACCAAAAATATGGTTCCTAGTAGCTGCAACGGTTGTGTGGTGAAACGTCAAACCATATTTTTGGTATTTGGTTGAACCATTTCTCAGGTTTTTGTTTCCAAATCTAGGAAAATGGTTCAACCAAACACCGAAAAAAAAAGTGAAACATTTCACCACACAGCCGTTGCAGCTACTAGGAACCAATATCATGGTTAAACCAGGCACAAAATTTTTAACAGTGTATTGATTCTTTCTTTTGGTGCACTTTTCGCTTGTTCGCTGTTTTGGACGATGTTTGGATATACTCTTTTTTTAGGCCTACTTTTCTTTTTTTTTAATTCGAAAGAATTAAAAAAATGAAAAACTAGGTATTGACATGTTGTCGATGTCCGTCTGTCAGTCCGTACCCCCCTTACAAAATCGGTTCTATCTATCGGATCTTAAAAATTCTTTTTTTGTTAGAAAGGTATGACCTCAGAGACCCAACTTTTATACTTTTTGTCCGCCTGTCCGTACGTCCGGACAGACATAAATCTACTATCTGTCAGCCAAATTCCCATTGAATTAGTATTGAAATTCAATTTTGAGTCATTTAAATCGCTGTTGCCAAATCAACAAAGTTATGAGAAACTTTACGTATTTAAAAACATTTAAAGAAAATAATTTTTTCATGAATCAGTTTGGAATGACGTCTTAAAATGTAGCACAATGTGATTCTTTGATTGTTCATTAATCTGAATGTTTCTTATGATATCACGCTCTCCATTCTGCAATTTCATTGGTTGTTTTGTTTTCTTTTCGTACTACATGAAATAAGGCCATTGGTTTCTTATGACGTCACGCTCTCTGTACTGTGATTTCATTGGTTGTTTTGTTTTCTTTCCGTACTACGTGAAACAAGCCCATTGTATACTAAGAAAGCGGTAAGGCATTATATTTTTTCGCATACAATTCTGCTTAGTTTTCATTTACATTTCTTATTTTTCTATTGCAGTTTGGAGTGGTTTAATGTTTTTTGTTATTAATAAATATTTAATTATTCTTCGCACTACAAATAAATCGAGCAGACGATAAATAATATTAAGTTAATGGGGTTGTTTCACGGAGGATCTGCCGATTCTCCGATCGGATTCTCCGATTTTGTTTCCCATTCCTTGTAATTCACCTAATCTCATCTGCCCACATTTCCAAAGGAAAGTTCCTGGGTGTTTTCTATTTTAGTTTTTTTTTGCAATCAACATTTTAATTAACTTACGATTCATATCCAACAGCACTGTTGCCATCTTGGGTTTGCTGAGCCGGCTGTTCAACGTCGGACACGAGTATCGGGCGTTCCAGTCCGTCCGTCGAATTTTGTCCAGAATCAACACGTTTCGGACAAGGCCCCTCGTCGTGACGTTGAAATCTCCGTCCAGCAACAAGTGTATTTTTAATCTACTGTCTTCTCTTATCCTACACTGTTAAAAATTAGGCACTTTGTTTCACCAAAAATATGGTTCCTAGTAGCTGCAACGGTTGTGTGGTGAAACGTCAAACCATATTTTTGGTATTCGGTTGAACCATTTCTCAGGTTTTTGTTTCCAAATCTAGGAAAATGGTTCAAACAAACACCGAAAAAAAGGTGAAACATTTCACCACACAGCCGTTGCAGCTACTAGGAAGCAATATCATGGTTAAACCAGGCACAAAATTTTTAACAGTGTATTGATTCTTTCTTTTGGTACACTTTTCGCTTGTTCGCTGTTTTATCTATATTTTATGAATGAACTTATACTGGCTTTTAGTATTTTAATTCTTTTTTTTCGTTTGGTGTTTCTTTTCAATTTTTTTTTGTATTTGTGATCTGTCTTGTCTTTGTCCTCTACCTATAAATTGACCTTTTATGTATGGTAGTATATAAGTAAATAGACAAATTCAATTCTATTGAAATTTAGTTTGTGACAAATTGCTTAAAATAGTGGTCAATATAATGTCACTAAGCAGCTCAACCCAAGTAATGCAAACCTACCTGGGGTAAATACCTACCCCTGGTAGGTACCTTGTTGTTCTAGGATTTGAACAAAAAAAAACAGTTATAAAAACAATTGTCTACTTTATAATGTTGTTGTTGTCGTTTCCATGATGTGTGCAAAAACTAGATGGATTTGAAGCTGTCGTAGACAGCTTTCGCTATTTCTTCTGCATCTTCGGAGATAATTAAAACTTCTGGATCTTCAAAGCCAATCCTGAAGAGCCTGGCTTGAATTGCTGGGCAGCCAAAGATATGCTGCGGGGACATTTGGACACCAGGACAGTTTGGGCAGTGTGTGGAGTAGCTTCTTTGTCCTTCCGTTGAGATTTTCATTCCTTTTAAATATTTTGTTCGTAGTCTGGCTATTATTGAAGATATTGTACGGTTACAATTTAGAGCAGGGATGGAATATTTAAAATTATTTTTGATAAGTCTACGGCTGGCAACTGCATTGGCATCAACGAGAGTTATGAGGTAAGATGATTGGGGGCAAGCTCTTGATTCTTTGGCAAGCTCATCGGCTTTTTCATTTCCAAGGATGTTAACATGAGCTGGTATCCACTGTAACGTGCAGGTTTTCTTGGCTGCGATGACTTTATTGATGGATATTAGGATTATTTCATGGCTGATTTGGCACTTGCCCTTCTGAATGGCCTGCAGGGCAGATCTACTTTATAATAAATTCACCATTTGATCATTCAAAAATTTATCAGATTTAAGTGACAATGAAAGAATATTTGAAACAAGTAACTTTTTATAATATCGTGCAAAAAAACTAACTTTTTCAAATCAATAATCGTGGCAAAAGTGATGCTTTTAACGAAATCGTGTTTCAAAGTTACTTTTACGCACTAGTGCAACAAAGTAAATAAGAGCATCTGATTGGTTTAAAATTATTTATTTGAGCGTGATACTTTATTCGGCAGCTTTGTGATTGGTGTAAAATTCTTTATTTGAGCGTGATTCTTTATTTGGCGTCTTACTTGCAATGCCAATCTAAGAAATACTTTTTGCACGTGATTTTAAAATAATCATCAATATAAATAATCACCTTCAAATCATTTGAACGTGATAACAAAAAAAAATTGATAAGCCAATCAATAAATGCAATTTAATAAATACTTTTTTGCACGTTATTATAAAAATAGTGTCTGACAACACGTTGAAAATAGCCTTTTTTAAATTCGGAAATTTATTTCACTCGCCCGTACTTCGCTCGTGAAATAATTTATTCAACTCGTTTAAAAAAAGCCTTACTTTTCACACTAGTTGCATAAATAACTATTTTAACCTCTATTACTTTGAATAAGTTATAATTTTAGTAGGGCAGCGTCTATAAACTATCTTTTAAATGCACTTCTTTACGCGAAAAGATTATTTCACTAACTTAAAGTTGACTCTTTAGACCTACAATCATTATAACTACTATTAACGGAAAAATGAAACTGAAAAATACATCATTATCTAAAGTGTATTAAAGAACTTGTCGTAATTTTTCTCCTGTAAAATTCCCATTATACTCATCAATCAGGCAAGTAGAAAAGTTTAAATATAAACTTTGTTTTGCGGTGGTTTTTTTCGCCAACCCTCGCCAAACCATAAAAAATATATTTTAGTTTAAGAATTGATTATATTAAAGTAGTACTAGAGTGTAATTGGATTTTGACGATGCTTTGGAGGTTAAATTACATAAAAAAATGCAAAGAAGATAATCTCGTAAGTTTGGACCACGGTCTAGTGACGATAATTACGACTGTGCCAGGGACAGTGAAACTTAAATTGAAAATTATTTTTTAATCTATACATAGGATATGTTTTGTTTAAAGTTCTTTTATGTTCATGCTACTATAAAATGCGTTTTAATCTTTAAGAACTGATATTGTACCATATAGGCGATCTGAAGATAACTTTTTAGCGTTAATAAATATAAACCTGAATGATATTTACAATGACGTATTACGAAGGACAAGTACGATTACGATTTCGGAGGTCATACGAAAAGGTTTTTTTATATAGTAAATTCAAAAGGCGCTTTGCAAAATATATTAGAATGGACAATTGATTACAAAAAAAAATTGACGAAGTTTGTTTGTCCATTCGTTACACAAAACATACTTTAAAAAATATTTTTATTTAAAAAAATGTGTCTTTATAAAGAATATATATGTGGGAATATGCTGGGGTCTTAGGAGGATTGTCTGTTTATAGCATTTCAGTGACGAAATTTGAATTCAACACAGAGGACTTCAGGATTACTAAGTCGAAGCCATCTCTTTTATAACTGAACTTTCCTTTTTTCTTAAAGGTTGTAAAGATGTAGTACATACTAAACGTTACTTGACTTATATTGTTTATAAAATTAATAAGTTTTGTTTACAATAGCAATAAGGCAATTAAATATGACCTTAACCTACCGGATAGAAACTAAATGCATTTGGCGATGAATGGGAAGTTTGGCGAAAATAACCCCCATAACTGGGAAGGTCTCCTCAGCATAAATGCTTAAGTACTTGCACAGCACAAGAACTGTTTGTAGTTTAACAAGTTGTTTTCTTAATAAAGATTAGTTTTCAGCAGACATGCACGCAAACCCGTTCTTTTTTTCGCTAGTTTGTATTCTTTTGCAAGTAAGATATTTGTGTTAGAACGTGAGAAAAATGTTAGATTAATGGAGGAAGATTTCTATAAAGGTACAGCTGGAATGTGAGCATAATTATTTTTTTGATGCACCATAAGTTGGCTATAAAATAGTTGAGGGATCAAACAACAACAAAGAAATATTTACTAAGTTAAGGCATTAGCATGTCCTTCATAAATGAGGAAATTTAGTAGTAGTTGTCTATTGTCATTGAAATAAATTAATATTATAGTGCTTGGGTTTTATTTTGTTGTAAGGAAAATTTTAACATACTCGTGTTCGAATTTGAGAAGTGTTTTAAGCGCTTATTTATGTTTCTTGCTAATTGAAAACTCATCTTGCATAGACATATGGTTTAAAGTCAATTCCGAATGGTTTCCAAACTAGCATACATGCCAGAAGCGAAATTCAAACTAATAGACTTGGCTATCCAGAGAAAGCGCTCTATAAATCATTTATTGCATGATTAGACAATTTTGTTTTATTTTATTTTGAGCGCTTACTATAAACTTTTGTTATTTTAGTAAATATTATTTCTTGTATATGATTTCATAACCTCCAATTAAGGACCGATTAAATTCGTGTATTTATTAAAAGTGAAAGAGTTTTAATTTCCTTTAAGTTTTAGGTTCACCTATCAAGTAATTATAAAAAAATTATATCAACAACAAAAATAAATGAAAATAGCTCATTTAGTTTAGGGATATTATAAATTTGGAAGATTTAAAATTAAGTTAAAATATTGTTTGTTTTGCATCTTTTGTTAAGTAACTCTTTGTAACCATTGATGAGAAGTGTTTTGTAATTGTATCTAAGAAGTTATTAACCATTTTCTTGGTTATCTTTTATAGTTCTTAATCAAGAATAAAAAATTTTGACTTTCAATTTTAACAGAGCAATACTGAAATCTTTAAGGGGGTTTGAACAAATTATGACTCTTTCTTCATTGATACACAAAACTGGGAGCAAAATAACATCTTGCGTATTTTTTTAATATTAAAACTTGTTAAAAAAGAATATAACAATAATATCCTTTTGTCTAAATTACACATAAGCCTTTACGGAAACGTTGATACCTTAATGTCTATTCATATATTAGAGAAAATTCTAAAAGGAAAATATCTTTGAAAACCCATTAAAAATTCTTAAAACTGTAAGAGGAGTAGGGTATTGAAAAAACCTAAAATAATTAAAGATTTAATTTTTTTTAAAATATTCTTTGTTTCAGCAAATTGTTCTTCTTAAATATATAGTTAACCGGAATATACAGTCCCTGGACAAATTATTAGACGCACTGTATTTTTTTAGTAATGATGAAAACATACCAAAGAATGCCATATCATTAAAAAAAATGTCGATATATGTATTAAGTATAGAAGATAGTATTTTCTATTCAATAGCTTAGGTTTAGGAACACAAATGTCCTTCTAAAGGTATTTTGTTCATCATTGATTGATACATGAAATCTTGCAGTGCGTCTAATTATTTGTCCAGGGACTATATATGTATCATCCAAAAATAAATAAATATATAGTTAGTTGGTGTAAACTTTACTTAAAAGTCATTTTTATTTAAATTCATAGCTGAAAATATACCAAATAATTTTAGGATACCGTGTCTCTTAATTTTATCCCGATTATTTCCGTGGTCTAGAATTTTTCTCGACACATTTTTGTTTTGCATATACATTATTATTTTTACATAAAGCATCATAATGAAAATTCAATGAATTTTTTTAAAACTTAATCAACTTTCTCCGGTTTTGTTTCCCCTTCCTTGTAATTCACCTAATCTCATCCGCCCACATTTCCAAAGGAAAGTTCCTGGATGTTTTCTACTTTAGTTTTTTTGTGCAATCAACATTTCAATCAACTTACGATTCATATCCAACAGCACTGTCGCCACCTGGGGTTTGCTGAGCCGGCTGTTCGACGTCCGACACGAGTACCGGGCGTTCCAGTCCGTCCGTCGAATTTTGTCCAGAATCAACACGTTTCGGACGAAGCCCCTCGTCGTGACGTTGAAATCTCCGTTCAGCAACAAATCGTCACGCCACCACGTGACCGAGGGAGATGGGTCACCTGTTGAAAAAGCAACGCCTTCAATATAAAAGACCGAGGCACGAGAAAAATTTTCATTCCACAAATTTTTTTTATGTAGAGTAACTTTGATTATTATTCATTTTATTTTTATTCTGAATACAGGGTTTTCAAGAAGTTAATGTAGTCCATTTTTGTTTGTATATTTCAAAAGAGCTTTTCAAGACACGGATACTTCTAAATAAACGCCATATTTTGCATAACGGTCTAATGCGAGTAGGACAACAAATCTCTAAAAAAAAAAAGAAATAAAAAAAACCTTGGAATTCAAATAATAACGATTTCATGATTATTGTAGAAATTTAGAAGTCAACATCAGCAAAAAAGTATGTCTATAGTGAGGTCCTCTGTTCCAGTGTCCTAGTGTAATTTTGTGACAGTTTTGAGTCACAAAATTTGACTAGGTCCACAGACTCATTCACAGTGAGTGTCATTTAATTGTTATCTACGCGATCTACGTTATTAATTTTTAAAATACTGCAATCCTATCTCGATTAGACAAAGGCGTTAAATCGGGGGCCCAACCAAGACTACGGAAAATTGATTCGCACGTGAAGCGTCAGTAGGGTAAAAATGGCATGGGTTTTAACATATAAAATAAGATATATTTGGTAGTTAACTTTTACACATATTTATCCAGAACTGCAATATATAACTGAAATCCTATTACAGTTTAGTTTCGAATGAGTTAACGAAAATAAGGATTACATACCCTCATATAAACAAGGTACTAGAAAACATCTTAAAATATTGATGAAACGTATCGACATGTTTGCTCTCATTAATAGACAATGTATAACTATCGAAATAACCCTATTACGGTGTTGTAACAAACATGCCGTATGTGTGCTTTAGTAATAGAGAGCCTCTACTCTAATATAATATTGAATAACATTCATAATTTACCTCCGTCGACGTCGCATATAAGCTTAAGTTCTGATCCCTCATCGTATGGTCCTATGATGTCCCGTAGACGTTGGCCGTATTCATCCATAATGATCGGCTCGTCGGGAGGCACTGTAATAGTGAGAGGCTTTAAACAATATTTAGTTTAATCTACATATTTAGGGTGACGGAAAAAAATCCAGTATGGGTCCTTTATGTTATGTGTGTCGAAACCTAGTTTACGGTAGGAATATTACCTAGAACGAACAAGATTGATTGAGTTTTTACTTTCTATCTCGACTTTAAAAATCTCAGAATATGCAGATTTTAGAGGTTTACAAATTAATAATTTTAATAACAATATAATTAAAAATACATTTCCTCTGAATGCACATAAGAAGGATGTCATGCAAAAAGACTCTGGTTAGTTTTTAAGCATGCAAATGAGCTAAAAAGTGTGTGTGTGTGTGGGGGGGGGGGGGGGAGGAATAGAAGGACAGAATGGCTAGGCTAATATTTAATGATGACATTAATTTATTTACAGTATAAGTAAAGCCTTACAACTGGCATTCACGATGGCATTTAGCATAGATTAAACTCAGAATATATCTAAACTGTGAAATAAGTCTCGATGTTCGCCAATCAGAATTTCGAAATCAGTGGGATAATCCCGGATTAAAGTTAACCCAAGCTGGTGAAATCCAGTGTAAGAATATGTATTGCAACTTAAAATGACGCATTTTAAATGCAGCCAATTTTGGAATTATAACGTAAATATATTATCGCTTAATAATTAAAGGGATGCATAGCGGGCGCTATATAGCCAGGCAGTCGAGTCTTTGTCTACATTAGTAGAGACAGTATCTCTAGGGACTTTATAGGGCGTTTCTTATTAACTATTTTTTAAAAATCCGTACAAGTAAGAAACCGTATAAACACACCGACCTACCTATGACGTTGAGTCTACTCTGAAGAATGAGCGTTCTCGACCGCCTCAGATCCACTCGACACTTATATTCCGCCTCGTCTGCTTTACCGACAGTCGAGAAGATCAGCTCGGGCGGATGGATTCCGACATCGAATCGTAACCGACCCTCGTTTTCGACGGACGGATAGTGGCGAGCTTGGGAAAGCGTCGTGTTCCTCACGTCCAGAGTGTAGATCGGGTTCGGCGAGTCGTGTCTGTACCAGAGGATCAGAGTGGCCCCGTCGTCTTCCAGTGGTTGAGGAACTTCACAGGGAATGGAAGCTCTTTCACCGGCCACTGCTTCTACTACTGACACTTCTAGATATAAAAATAGAGTCACTGAACCAAATTGCAGAAACTACGGGTTGTCGTGACTTTGTACATGTAAATATAACTTCATAATGAGTGACTTTACTATGATCTAATACGAAACGAAGAGCCACAATAGGTCATCGTACACTGTAAAAAAGGTAGTACTATAATTAGTGTACGTTTCGTCGACTTTCGGCACGTTTGGAAAATGTAATCAACGACATAAATAACGCAAGTTTTCTTATTCTTAAATAAGTATCAACATACAAATTTGTAAAAACCGATATTTTCGAAATATTTAGTAATACAAAACATGCAACACCTTCAAATGGCATTTATAAATGAAGAAATGCAAATAAAACTAACCAGCTTTTTATGCCAAAAAAATGGACCGCCTTGCCTCTTTCGTAGTAAACGAATAATGGACAAACAAAGAATCAGAGCTTAAAAAGCAACGCATTTATAAACGCAAATAAGAGCATACATACGTTTCGGTGCTTCGAACCCACTAACGACGACTTTGTGTGAATACCATTAACTTCTTCACTTCCGAATACAAATGTTAACTTAAGTTTTTTAAATACGTTTTTCTTGTAACTTAATTTGTCTTACATAAGTTTTTTAGGACAATGGTCTTCATTTTTCTTATATATTGTTTACTTAAATAAACTTAAGCAGAAAGCCAATTTTAGCTCTGCACATTTTCTTGCCAACCGTCGTTAATGGATTAAACAATGTCCCATCTTCAGTGCATGAAAACGATGAAAGGATTATATTAGCCAAACCAAACGAGCTCTCCTAATCAGACTCAAAGAACATGAAAGCTACGTCAAAGAGGGAGCCAACCCGGTCCTCAATAGCCCAACATATTGTTAGAAATACAAACATCTTTTCGATTTCAAATCCACTTCAATAGTACAAAAATGTCATTACCCTTTAGATCTAGATTTCCGGTAGGCATACCACATCGTCAATAATAAAGATAACTTAGCAAATGACATGGCTATATAAAAAAAACCTGGACCACAATTATTCAATTTTCTAGGTTCCCGGTTGTCTGTTTTTTTGTTGTTTTTGGTTTTTCTTTTTTTACAACATTTGTTTTTAAATATCTTTTTGCTTTTATAGTAGGCAAGTCAACATTTTGTGCACTGAAGATGGGGCTTTCTTTAAGTCCCGAAACGGCTGTATGCTTTTTTGATGTTTTAACTTTTCATTTGCTTTTGTAAATATGTAGCTTTTTATAAATAGGATAAAACCGATTTTGGAAAGGGGTGCGCACGGAACGGATATCCTTCAGTATATCACAGTACCTACTTTCTATGTTTGTACATACTTTCGAATTAAAAAAAAGAGAGAAAGTAAGTTAAAAATTAGTTAGGAAATTAAGGGCAACCAAGATACTTTAAAATTATTTTAAAAGTGTCGGTGGAATTTTCATTAAAGTTTTATAAATATGCAACAAAGTATGATTTAATTTAACAAAATATATTAAACAACTTTTATTGATACTTGAATATTTTGAAATAATTTTAGTGTATAATAAACAAAGTTGGTTTCTTTAAATAACGTTTCTAAACAACTCATTACTGCTATTTAAACTCTTGATATAAAGGACCGCCTTTGCTTTTAATAATTTTCAAAATATTTAGATTTATATTATGCATAAAATTAACTTCAAACATATTATTTTTCTTACATTTTTGAATTAATTAATATTGCTAGGGTTATTAATAACAACCGCAAAAGCAGTGAGGTGTTTGCATTAACATTTTAGCGCGATGGAAAAATTACTGTGTCTCATTAACACTTGTTCTCGTTAGCTAAACATCATTAATTTTTCTCTAATTAGATACTTACCAATTACCTTAAATATTTTTTAAAAATATTTTTTAGTTAGAATCAGCGAAGTATTAGCTTTAAAGCTTTTACAGGATGTCATCTTTAATGAAACTTCCCATAAAACAACAATGAACTGTTTAATATTTATGACGACGAATTTAATAGTTTGTTTTTGTATGAAAAGAATAGAGAGCTTTTTATGAGTCTTTCGCATAAAAAATGTCGAGTGATTAAAATTAATACAATCTGACTTATGAATGCTTTGGGATTAAACACAGTCGGCTGTTTTTTTTAAAAAAGAGAATGATTTAATTAGTTTAGTTGCTTTTCCAGAGTTATTTTTTTTATTTATCTGCCTGTTTTCAAAAGAAACCCTTTTTAAACAAAGGAATATGATTATAAAAAATTTGTAAAAAGAGGAATACACTTTTACTGATACTAAAACATTTATGCATGCATCTAACATGTATAAGATAAAAAATAGTTTATCTAAGCGTAAAAAATGCTTGATTTTGCACGTATGGTCTTTACAGTTGCTTGCACAAATTAGGAGTCTAAAGTATTCGGGCATCTAAACAATTATATGAAATTCTCAAAATAATAATTACTTGGTTTGATATATATAATTTAAATTCTGATACCCATCTAGTAAAATATATTTTTGCTTTCAATTCCCCAATATGAAGTATAAGGTAATGAAAATATTGCGATGGGATCGAAAATATCCGAAATATAGATTTTATGTTTTCTACCGAAAAAAGTGTTTTTTTTAACATTAGTCCGTTTGTCTGTTTGAAATCGATGTACACACTGAAAAAAAAATTCTAGTCCAACTACCAGAATCTGGTATATTTAACCGTATTTTCTGGCTCATATGGAACACCAAAAAATGTAGTTTATCTACCAGTATCTGTTTGGTAGTGACTTTATGGTAAAATTACTAGAAAAATATGGTTTCATTACCATGATGTTTGGTAGCGCATTTGGTTTTTACTTTATGTAGTGGTTTTATTACTTTATGTAGTGGTTTTATTACTTTATGTAGTGGTTTTACTACCATATGTAGTAGTTTTATTACCATATATAGTGGCTTTATTACCGTATGTAGTGGTTTCATTACCGTATATAGTGGTTTTATTACCGTATACAATAGTATTATTGCCGTGCACAAAGTTAATATTACCAAATAAAATTACGTAAACCACATGCGTAATCACCGTATTTCTATTATAAATTTTAAATTTCATTTCGCAAGAAATGTTCCGGATCCATCGGGAAATGTCGCTCCATTTTCATACTACTTTCAATAAAATGCAAAATATACTACTAGTATAATTAGTTTAGTTTGCTTATATGACTTCTTTCGAGTTGCCACAAACGACTGCAACACAGCACCGCCATGTTTGATGAGTGATATTTACCATACGTATATTGGTAGTCAAAATTTCAGCTAATACCGTGGTATTTGGTAGGTATCATTGCGCTCAACATGATCCGATCACCAAGCATATGGTAAAAGACCGATGCTTTCCGGAAATTAATTTGGTTTGTTAACCATGCTTCTCGTATAAAAACAAAGCGTATGGTAGGAAAACTATTTGTGGTGGTAAACTTACTTTTCATAGTTGTAATCTTTACAAACGTACGGGTAAAAAGAGCTATAATTTTAGATACCAGAAATTCTAGTAATCCGTTACCAAAACGAATAGTAAGGTTACTAATTGAATGGTTTAAGTACCTGGTATTCTGGTTTTATTACTAGAAATAAAATTACCATAAAATTATGTTTTTTTTTGCAAGATTTTTTTTTTCGGTGCAGCTCAAACTAAAAAACCTACGGACTTCAAATTTGGTATACGAGTTCTTAGCATCTGTCGGACGTCATAAAAGGCTTTCGAGAGAGGTGGTAAGGGTAGATGCCATCGAACTTCTTCGGTTTTAAAGGTTTTGAAATTAGTTTATAGGGTATATAGTTTTCTTGAAATGTGTATGGATTTATTGAGTGGTAGTTGAAAGTCGCGTATAGTGTTACACCCCCTAGTTTTACATTTATTATTCAGGGGATATTAAGTGACTGCATTCATTAGAGGTCAGTTGCTTATAATAAGGACAGTCAGAATATTGACCACAATAAAATATTGGAATTGGAAATTTTCATATAACTTGCTGCGTTTAATTTTTAGCGTCTTTTTAAAATGCAGCTAACCGTAAATTTTTGAATAGATTGAAAGTAAAAAGTGTTCTTTTTTGTTCATATCGTGGGGAAAAAAAGGACGCAACTGACAAATCGAATGAGTTCGCGGAAGTCATTTAAGTGAAATAGTCAATTTAGTATGTCAAAGTATTACTTGGAAGCAATCGCAGTTCTTGGGATAGTTTACTTATGTAGATGCTGCAAAATAGTGTGGAAGATAGTAAATATTGAAAGTTACTCCTACAAACCGACCTTTTTAAAGAAAGTTTTTCATTAAACTAAAATTTAGAGGAAAACAAACTTTACACCTTAAAATTAATTCTTTGCATTAGGTTCTTTGATAAAACAAAATTATAATGGGTGATATTTTATATTCTAGATAAAGTATTAAGAAGTGAGATGTAACATAATGTAAAATGTGTCGTGCTTACAAATTACTTCTTGAATCCTCTACATTCAAGATACGAACAAGCAGATTATGTTAGAGATGATACTATTCATGGACAAACTTTGAATTTTACACAAAAAACAACTTAAAAAAAAGGTTATTTTGAAGATGTAAAAGTAATCCATGACTTTTCACTTTTTTCATAAATATTTAAAAAGTTATTATCCCTAGAAAATTGAAATCCATACAAATAACATTGTTATCCTTGTGCCTAAAGAACTTACATTGGACAAAAAAGGTTTATTTTGGTTTCCTCCCAAAAGCTGTTTGGTTTAGATTAAAATCAAATTACTGAAATTCTGTAGGTTGGTTGGTTGAAGGCTTTAAACATTCAAAAAGAAAATGTTACGAAAAATGCTTTAAAAGTCAAACATTTCCGAATTACTTGGTTCTTCTTGGTCCTTCAAAGGAAAAAAAATCTTTATTTTTTTAAAGAATGATAATACTATGAAAAAACGGTACGCGTAAAACACCATTGCGAATTGTGTAATATTTGTTAGTAGTTTGGAGACCACTGGTAAAATTACTTTTGAATTAATTTGTATTTTTCATTTTGTTAATTGAAATGTTAAATGTTGTTATTTTCATGAAAAAATTAATATTTGTTCTTATTTTAAACCAAAGCAGGGAAAGTATTAAAATGATGAAATGTATGTTTGTAATGATGATGTTTTACTAATGCTGATATCAGAAAAGGGAGATAATGGTATTATCACTTTTGCCACGATTATTGATTTGAAAATAGTTATTTTTATAATATCGTGCAAAAAAACTAACTTTTTATAATATCTTGCAAAAAAACTAACTTTTTCAAATCATTAATCGTGGCAAAAGTGAGGCTTTTAACGAAATAGTGTTTCAAAGTTACTTTTACGCACTAGTGCGACAAAGTAAATAAGAGCATCTGATTGGTGTAAAATTCTTTATTTGAGCGTGATATTTTATTCGGTGGCTTTGTAATAGTGGAAAATTCTTTATTTGGCGTCTCACTTCCAATGCCAATCAAAGAAATACTCTTTACACGTGATTTTAAAATAATCATTAATATAAATAATCACATTCAAATCATTTGAACGTGATAATAAAGTAAGTCAATCAATAATAGCAAATTAATAAAAGCCAATTTAATAAACATTTTTTGCACGTTTTTATAAAAAATAGTGTATGGCAACACATTGAAAATAGCCTTTTTTAAACTCGTGAATTTATTCAACTCGTTTAAAAAAGCCTTACTTTTTACACTAGTTGCATAATAGTTATTTATGCAACAAGTGTGAAAAGTAACACTTTTTAAAGCTAGTAGATTTTTTTTAATGACACGTGTTTTAAAAAGTTTACTTTTCACACGTGTTTCATACACTATTTTTTATAATTACGTGAAAAAAATCAAATCTCATTGGTTCAAAAATAATTCACGTGCTAATTTTTTTACGTAAAGAAGATCGGCATCGATAAATCTCTGGAACTACAAAAGGCAAACATATTTTTAATTTAAAGTCAAACATTTGAACATGGATACTGATTCAAAAATAAAAATAATAATGACATTCACGCGCATAATATTTATAAATAAAGCAGATCAATAAATTTCTGGATTTTATGAATATTATGAAATAGAAATTTTACTTGAAATGTTGGCATCTTATGAGAAGAGTGAAAAAAAAGTACTTTTTTTCACTACTTTTGGGTGAAAAAAGTAATTTTTTAACACTGTTTCTAAAAGTATAACTTTTCGCACGCGTCTGATATTAAAATTATAGTGTAAAAATCGGATTTTTTTCACGCAATTATAAAATAGTTATTTTTATAATATCGTGCAAAAAAACTAACTTTTTCAAATCAATAATCGTGGCAAAAGTGATGCTTTTAACGAAATCGTGTCTCAAAGTTACTGTTACGCACTAGTGCGACAAAGTAAATAAGCGCATCTGATTGCTTTAAAATTATTTATTTGAGCGTGATATTTAATTCGGCGACTTGATGATTGGTGTAAAATTCTTCATTTGAACGTGATTCTTTATTTGGCTTCTTATTTCAAATGCCAATCTAAGAAAAACTTTTTGCAGGTGATTTTAAAATAATCATTAATAGAAATAATTACCTTCAATCATTTGCACGTGATAATAAAATAATAAGCCAATCAATAAATGCCAATTTAATAAATACTTTTTTTGCACGTTAATATAAAAAATAGTGTATGGCAACACGTTGAAAATAGCCTTTTTTAAACTCGTGAATTTATTCAACTCGTTTAAAAAAATCTTATTTTTACACTAGTTGCTTAAATAACTATTTTTCCATAGATATCATAGTTAAAGTATTAGATTGGCAGAGCTGTACCAAAAACAAATCAACGCTTAGGGTACACCCGTGCAACGCCGGGTTTATAAAGCTAGATATGTCTATATATTATAATGTATATTAGTATAATAATTGGCATATATTACTAAATATATATATTTCTAAATATTTGGATTTACTCAACCTGTTTTTGCAGTTTTGTTAGGAATATTAACTCTGCCAATCTAATATTTTTATAGGTAACTAGGGGGCACACCCCCTTCTCGCTATCGCTCGCCAACCCCCGGGAACTGCTTGCGCAGTTCCCTTTGGATCTGCGCAAGCAATCGCTCTCTGTCGCGCAACTGTCGCAAGCTCGCAAGCTGCGCTTCGCTCGCTCACCGTTCATTGAAATATTTTAGTCTAGCCTTAAGGGTTAATCTTAAGGAACATGTCCGGCAATTTTTTCGCCAAATTCATATTATGGCAGCCATTGACTACATAAATCGCCAAAGATTGTATTTTAAGCGAATAACAGCTATCAAATAGTTCAGTTTTTTTTCTATGTATCACGTTTGCATTAGAGATTTTTTTTTGCTACTTTGTTTATAAGTTGATCCTATCCATTTCTTTTATCGTTAAGAATTCTTAAATCGTATTAATATGTTTAAAATACTATTAATCATTAATTATTTAAATAACTCATTTCTTAAATTATTTTTTGTGCACATTGTTTTTGAACTTGCAGCAAACTGTTGAGTTCTGATTTTCTTATTTTATAATATCGCTACGATCTACGATCGCAAATGCCACGATAATTTTTAATATGGAAATCTTTAATGTTCTCTCAGCAGAAATTTTCAGTTTTGAGCAGCATTTTAAGTAATTATTTGTTGTCATTTCACAGACTTGGCAAACGCACGGTTTGTTGTCATTTTGACTTGGCGACATTTTTGGACTGGCGCCAAATCCGGACATGGTCTTTTAGGTTAACCGCCTTTAGTATCCTTTTAAAATAAAATAATTACAAATTAATGCTTATAAATTAATGGTTATTATTGAGAAGATATTTCGCTGCATGACTAAGATCCATTTGTAAATAAATTGGAAACCGTAGTACCCGTCAACGCTTAGAAACTATATTTAAAATCAATTTGAATTTTTCCTATTTTATTAACAATTGTGTTTGGTAGTTCAGTCAATCGAAATTATAATTTAAATTTTCAAACATTAAACGTCCCTAATATTATGCATGTTTAAATTTAAACTTACTGATTCTGCACATATTTATATGGTTGTTTTTCATTTTTTGGCCTTATTGCAGCCATTCCCGAAATTGTCAATCCTTGTGTTAATTCGTAGTGCTTTTCTCAAAAAAATACATTCAATGTTTTTCTGCCGTATCGAACTATGTTTTGTGCATAGTATTTATAGTTATTTTTCCATTTTTCAAGCCATTCCTGAAGGAACACTTTTTTGTTGTTTTCAGTCGGCCATTTTGAAATTAGTAGTATTTTTGTTCATTTCGATTGTTGCCATTCCAGAGATAGAAATATAAGGAAATTTGGGCGCCGTATAAGAGTATTATATATATAGACTAGCAAATTTATACCCGTTCTTCGCACGGATTAAAAAAATATCAAATCGTTCCAAATATGTTTACCATATAACCTGTTACAGGATCATAAACTTATGTTATTGTTCCCGCTCGTTATAAAGTATAAAATCCCGTTTCATTGCCTTAAAATTCCAAAATGAAAAATAAGCTATAAAATGCACTCATAAATGTCATCACAATTCCCTCATAAATACATAGAACCTTTTAGCTCATTTGGCGCGTTTTGGGAAATAATTTGGCGAGAAAATAGATATAGCTACAAACACACCCATTATACAGCTCTAACACAATGACCTTCGAACAACCGACCAGCTTATAAATTATTTATAAAAGAAATTGCCTATTTGGCGAATTTTAGTTAATAATTTGGCGAGTTTGGCAACGTATTTGGCAAAAAAATAAAGACATAAAACACTAATAGCTCTAGTGCGATGGCCTTTATTAACCATCATAGTTCAGTAATAGCTTAACTATACATTTATTGCTTAAATATGCATACATGCAGTCAACAGAAAAATCAATGAAAAAATCATCAAATAAACCCACAATAAAATCCGGGAATGAAAACTGGCGGAATTACGTCACTTGAAACGTGTTAATTATTTTTCAAATAATGAATTAAGTTTCTGAAAGCATTGGCAAAAGAATAAAATAAACATTTTGAATTTTAAATGTTTTCGTTAAAAGTTTTATTTAATTTTTTCAGCCGAAACTTATGTTATTGTTCCCGCTCGTTATAAAGTATAAAATCCCGTTTTATTGCCTTAAAATTCCAAAATGAAAAATAAGCTATAAAATGCACTCATAAATGTCATCACAATTCCCTCATAAATACATAAAACCTTTTAGCTCATTTGGCGCGTTTTGGAAAATAATTTGGCGAGAAAATAGATATAGCTACAAACACACCCATTATACAGCTCTAACACAATGACCTTCGAACAACCGACCAGCTTATAAATTATTTATAAAAGAAATTGCCTATTTGGCGAATTTTAGTTAATAATTTGGCGAGTTTGGCAACGTATTTGGCAAAAAAATAAAGACATAAAACACTAATAGCTCTAGTGCGATGGCCTTTATTAACCATCATAGTAAGTAATAGCTTAACTATACATTTATTGCTTAAATATGCATACATGCAGTCAACAGAAAAATCAATGAAAAAAAAATCAAATAAACCCACAATAAAATCCGGGAATGAAAACTGGCGGAATTACGTCACTTGAAACGTGTCAATTATTTTTCAAATAATGAATTAAGTTTCTGAAAGTATTGGCAAAAGAATAAAATAAACATTTTGAATTTTAAATGTTTTCGTTAAAAGTTTTATTTAATTTTTTCAGCCGATGGCATCAGGAAAGAGAAAAAAAATGATCGGATTTGAGCGAAAGTGGTGTATTTTTTTCAGAAAATTCGAATTTTCTCTAAAAATGGAACAAATATGAAAAAACTAAGCCTCAGGTGCACACGTCAATATTAAAGGGAATCTATCTTTAAAATTTCGAATTCCTGTGGGCAGTATAAGTAGGTCTTTTACGATCCGATAACAGACACACACACACACACAGACAGACAGACTCTTTCTTTTATTATTATAGACTAGCAAACTTATACCCGTTCTTCGCACGGAATAAAAAAAATATCAAATAGATTCCAAATATGTGTACCATGTACCCTGTTATAGGATCATAAACCTATTATTGCGCTCGTTATAAATTATAAAATCCCGTTTCATTGCCTTAAAATTCCAAAATGAAAAATACGCTATAAAATGCACTCATAAATGTCATCACAATTCCCTCATAAATACATAAAACCTTTTAGCTCATTTGGCGCGTTTTGGAAAATAATTTGGCGAGAAAATAGATATAGCTACCCACACCCATTATACAGCTCTAACACAATGACAATCGAACAACCGACCAGCTTATAAATTATTTATAAAAGAAATCGCCTATTTGGCGAATTTTAGTTAATAATTTGGCGAGTTTGGCAACGTCTTTGGCGAAAAAATAAGACATAAAACATTAATAGCTCTAGTGCGATGGCCTTTATTAACCATCGTAGTTCAGTAATAGCTTAACTATACATTTATTGCTTAAATATGCCTACATGCAGTCAACAGAAAAATCAATGAAAAAATCATCAAATAAACCCACAATAAAATCCAGGAATGAAGACTGGCGGAATTACGTCACTTGAAACATGTCAATTATTTTTCAAATAATGAATTTAGTTTCTGAAAGTAATGGCAAAAGAATAAAAAAAAAACATTTTGAATTTTAAATGTTTTCGTTAAAAGTTTTATTTAATTTTTTCAGCCGATGGCATCAGGAAAGAGAAAAAAATGATCGGATTTGAGCGAAAGTGGTGTATTTTTTTCAGAAAATTCGAATTTTCTCTAAAAATGGAACAAATGTGAAAAAACTAAGCCTCAGGTGCACACGTCAATATTAAAGGGAATCTATCTTTAAAATTTCGAATTCCTGTGGGCAGTATAAGTAGGTCTTTTACGATCCGATAACAGACACACACACACACAGACAGACAGACTCTTTCTTTTATTATTATAGATTACGCTGGCCTATTTATTACAATATATTGTTTTTAAAGCAGTTTTGCATGTAGTTAATAATAAAATTATCGTATTTAAAGCTGTGTTATTAAAATAATTTAATACAGTTATAGATATTTTACCCATTTGTGTTTAAAACAATTTCATTCACGTTAACTTTATGCAACTGGTACAAATTATTCTAATAAATGCATAAAGCGTCCGTATTAATAAGGGATTTAAAACTAACTCATTCGTTATTATTTTAATGGAAGTACAAACTCCATTCAACCGCGACAAATTTATCAGAGTATTGAGTGGGCTTAGAGTTTAAGACACAAAAGTAACGAAGATTTTAAGATGGAACTTAGCCAGAGTATGATAACCTTTTTGATAATTAGCTTAATCGTATATATAAATTAAAGTCCCATTTTTTCGTTGTGAGGGCATCACGCCTGAACGGCTGGATCGATTTCACTAATTCTTTTTTCGTTGTGTTTGTTATTGTCAGGAGAAGGTTCTTAATGAATGAGTTATTCGAAATTCAAACCCGAACGGGTGTAGGAGTGCAAAACGTGAGTCGATTTCTCCATTGGAATAGCATTGTAAGATTAGAATTTATACTTTTTATTTCATTTTAAAAGAAACTTCAGCACGTTCAACGCGAACGAAAATTAAGTATAAGCACGTTAGTTAATTTTTGAGAATTTTTATTTGATTATCATTATTTTATTTATTGAATTGAAATCTTTTGATTTTTTTGTTTTCGAATTTAATATAATTGATGTTTATAAATAGTAAGAAATGAAGATATTACTACAATGTATCATGGCAGTAAAGACGATTACTTCTAAGAAATACTTCTAAGAAATATTAATTCCCTCTACGTATAGCGTAAAAACTTTATGTTTATGAAACTGTCAATTTGGTACAGATATGGCCAATTGAATGTTGGCATTGGCGGCTTTTGGCGAAGTTAAAAATTTAGCGTATGGTAGCTATTCCCATCCAGTTGTATGGATTAGGGTTGGTTTGAATTATCGTCGCACTAGAGCTATACAAGAGGGATATTGACCACGGGCGCCTTTATTTTGAACCACAGTCATGTGACGAGACAACATCTGATTAGGCACCCAATGGAACTTTTACATCGTACGCAGCGTCGGAACTGAAAAATATTTAACGTGCACTTCCACCACATGGGGTATTATTCTCTGGACATTTTTGGCTGTATTTGCCAAGGTTCGATGGATTTTTCCCCCGATCAACCTCCAATTAGAATTCAATATTCATAGTAAAGACAAGACAACGTCTGTCGGGTCAGCTGGTTTTAAATAAATAATATTCAAATGATAGCATTGATTCATTCTAAATTGTTTTTCATATGATTAGCTTCATTAAAATGAACCTAAGAAAAGTTGTAACATTTGAAATTCCAAAACAGAAAAAAAAAACCATAAAATACTTTTTAGTACACTTTGTAATATCCGAAACAATTAAATCTTTAGTTGAAAATTATATGTTACTGATAGCAACATAACTTACTCGAGTATTCAGAAAAAAATGAAACGTTGAACTGTTTGAATGCGTGTTTAAACGTATGTTTATTAAAGTTTGAAATATTGAATTTAAAATAGATGTGTGTGTGTGTGTGTGAAAGTAGCTAGCCATGTTAATTGCAATACATTTAACTAAAAATATAAATTAATTTAAACGTAAACATTATGCATATAATTGTTATCAATTTCTTCACTAATGAGGCTTCAGAGAGTTGAATTCTTCGAACTTCTAGCATATAATTTTTTTTTAATATTTTAAAACTCACTCTTAAAACAACATTTTTAAAAGTTAAAAATACTGAAATCGGGGAGCAGGTCGCATACGCTAATTGGCTCCGAGAAATTTTTACTCAAGATCGAAACCATCCATATACTCAAAAATAGACACCTGGTGCTCATATTTAAGAATGTCTATGTTTTAATAAAATGAAATCGATCTTATCTGCTTATTTTTGAGTACGTCCTTGTTTCAAAATTGAGTAGGTCTTTGTTTAAAAATTGTGTATAAATTTATTAATATATGCTCATTTTTAGTGTTCCATGTTTCAAAAAAGAGTATGGTTGAGCTATCTACTAATTACATAACATTGCTGTGATGGTAGTTTTACTTCACATTGATGTTTTCATTTCGAAAAGAGTTACATGAACATCCTTCCCCAATAGTGTTTAAACAGTGAAGATAAGTACTAGCAATCATTGCTAGAGAAGCAAACATTTTCGCCGTTGGGAGCAATGAATTCTACGTCAAATTTAAATTTACAGCACTAGGTGATGGCAGCATGTATGTGCTGACAAATCAAAGGTTTTGTTTTGCATGACCTGAACGCACTACTTAGGACGTAGCTTATAGGAAAAATGGGCAGAGTTATTGAAACAATTCCTCATAAATCTCAGATTAGCAGTAGGTCAAAACTTTTCGAATTATACATGTGCTAATATCCAGCGCTCGAAGTACTTTCATATTGCTCCTGCATCGAAAACTAAGCTTGTTTTAATTGGAAAGTAGAAACTGAGTACGAGTTTTCTGGACTGCTTTAATATTCACTATTTATCGTGAACTATTTAGCATTTGTAACTTAATAGTTTGGTATAGTAAAAGCTAAATATCATATGTATAGTAAATGATTATTATAGTAAAAGTTAATAATTTTAATGTACTATAATATAAATGTAACAATAAAAATGCTTCTTTATCCATGAAAACTATCGAACAAGTGAATACAAATAGAAAAGTTATATTTATTGATGATAAAAAGTTAAATATAAAACAAGTAGGTTTGTAACAGAATCTGTCACTTAACCCGCTTCCACACATTTGTGTTTAACAGGAATAAACGCGCCAAACACAACATTAATTCTATATTAAACATTTACACGCCAAATTTGGCTAGTTTCATTTATTTTATTTCGAAAATTCAATAATTATTACTTATCGTTTGCAAAAATTAATTTATATTTCAAAGAATAAATATGTAATATTCCTCGCACATTCCTGCACATTTTTATGCCAAGTTAGAATTTTCTATGCATCTTTCTTCATACATATATAATGAATCATCAAAAGAACTCTATTGTGATATTACAACAATCCAGAACTCTATTGTGATATTACAACAATCCAAACTGAATTATATCACATAAATAAATAATATATTTTTTCAAATAAAGTTTCTCGTACGTTTAACGAAATGGCAACAGTGAAAATATTGAATAAAAATGGAATTTGCATGTTATTTCAATGTAGATTAAATTTTTAATTATTTAAATTTTAAAGAAACTTCTAATTTAAATTTTTTAATGAAATTTGGAATGTAGCCTAATCTGATTTTTTGCTTCAAAATGACGTATCCCACTTGTCTGTGGGACTTGTGGTTCTTTCTGTGAAAGTGGGTGACGGACGGACAGACGGACGGACAGACAGACGGACTCAACGATTATAAAACCTTCCACTTTTTACGTTATAAACGTAAAGTGTGGAAGCTAAAAAATTAACCTCAGTGGTTTTAATTATGTAAATATTTTAATCAAAACTTTTTCTATTGTTCCGAAACAATTTTACTTAATAAGTTTTTCAAAAGCCAAAAAGAAAGTTCTAAAGAAGTGACAAACAAATCGCTGTGCACATTTTATAATTGAAAATTATTTTATTGAATAAAAGCCAAACAATTTCAATGGAAAAGTTATGTATTATGATTAACAATGTCTAAGATAAGTTTAAAAAATAATAAAATGAAAACCCAAGATATCAGATGTTATTTATTTCAGTGTAAAAGCTAATGTATTAATAGGAAGTTTAAAGCAGTTTTTTTAATTTGATATTTTTTTGCATTTTATTGCTTGACATTTATTTAATGTAAGTGCGCAAAGCTATTATCTTGAATTTGAAAGCCCATTTCTTTCATTTTCCATTTCAAAATTGAAAGACAGCTCATTATCTGAAATCACTACGAAACAACTAAACTCTATAGTTAAGGTTTAGAGTATTTTTAAAGCGTGACTTTTTTAATGAGAGTATAGGGACTTTAACAGTAAAACAGCTTTTAAATAAATCTATAGTTATACTATAAGAAAGTTAAGATATTTTTTGAGAAGTTACAAAACCAATAAAATATTTTTAGAGTATTTGTTATAGGTTGACCTGTGTGAGATTATTGATTGTTCAATTGTTTTTAGTGGCATTCGATTTACCTGTTTGCAAAAGTGGAGACCGGGGCTAGTTTTCCCATGGGGTAAATTTTTCACCAGGCCTTATATTAGAAATGAGCCGTTAGAAGGCGCAAATATTAAAGTCAAAATATGACGAAGGGGTATGATTTCCAAAATTTTACGGGGCAAGATTTCCAACAATGCCTTGTATAAAAACGTGCTCCAACTTTTGTAAACTAACCATAGTTAAAGTATTAGATTGGCAGATCACGTGACCTCCAATGCTAACGACGGGACGCGCATGGAGACCAGGATAAGAGGGCAAATGGGCCAGTGTTGCCACCACATTAAGGAGAAAATACTACGAAAAAATACCGTTTAATTCTAAAATTACAAAAAAATACCATAAAAATACTAAAAAAAGCGTTTCACGTTTTTTTTTAAAGTGGCTAAAAAGATTCCAAAATGCAGCTAGTATTTTTATAATATTTTTTTGTAATTTTAGAATTAAACGGTATCTTTTCGTAGTATTTTTCTCATTAATGTGGTGGCAACACTGGCCCCTTTGCCCTCTTATTCTGGACTCCATGCGCGTCCCGTCGTTAGCATTGGAGGTCACGTGATCTGCCAATCTAATACTTTAACTATGATATCTATGGTAATAATAGTAACTATAGACAACAAAAGTATACTACATAAAGTAACTATAGACGTTTACAATAAATCGAAGTAAAAAAAATAACAATGCTTTTCAAATGTGTTAAATCTTTTTAAGAATAGTTGGAAAATTACCCACATCAGTTTTTGGCAGTATGGGAAAATTTACCCCGCATACGGGGCTCGCTTTCCAACTCAACATGCATGTATTTAAACACTAGCTGCCAAAAGTATATTTACTTTTGGAAAAGTAGTAATGATAGTTTGTAGATAAGCTTGTGAGAAATGCAATGACATTTTGTTTTCTTCAAAATAAATAAAAGTAAAAAATATACAATCAAAACGAAAAAAAAACAATGGAAAACTAGCCCCGGCCTCCCCTATATAAAGTACTTTCGTGGCCGCAATGGTGGTGTGTCTGGCCGAGTGATCAGTGTGCCTGGCTCCTGTGCTGTCGACGAGGGCTCGTATACGGGTTGTGGCTGGATGCTCACTCTCTCTCTCTCTCTCTTAACGTACGGGTCATTCTCTGTAAAAGAGACAAAACGATGTCCCGGATACTTTGCTCTTTATTTTCAAATTATATAGCATGTTTGTGATTATTTGTAAACTGGCCCACAACCTAACTAGTCCCACTTAAAAATATCGAATAATTATAATTTACTTACATAAAATTTCATTTAAATACCCGATTTGCCACTCCCTCACACTGTCCCTGCATGCTTTTACAACTTTTAACGTCCTAAAAAAGGCCGTTTTAAATATATAATCCTTTTTGGCGGAATTAATTATGGTTAATTAGTTTCTGTAGTTTCCGAAAATGTATCTGATGTTTTTCTACCACCAATAGTTTTATGTAATTTTATGAGTAAGTAATGTCCCTGGGTTATAGAGGCACTCCTATAACACTGCTTTAAAGTTCAATTAAAAACTTACTAGACGACTAAAAAATCGAATTTAAATTGGCATCTTATTCTTAAAGAATTGAGGCTTCTAATCAGTTGTTTTGATCCAGCCATCAGTTGTTTTGATCCATGAGTGATAACGTTTTTACAGTACTTTTAGTATTAAAAATATCATGGGAGTCTTTTACTGTCGTAACTCACTCAATCTCATTTATTGATTATAGATAAGTGCGAGAACTTTTTTAATAGTCTGAAATTGTGGGCATTTAAATGTAGATTAACATACAATCTCTAAACCTTATAAAAAATTCTTTGAAAATGATGTTATTTGACTTTTCCTACGGAATCGTCACTCACTCACACGTCACTAACTCACATATCAGCCTTGAAGGTCAGTCCACATTGGATAACTTCATCTTCGATCTTTCTTTCCAAGCGCATTCAATACCGATCGGTTGTTTCGCTTCAACTGCAGATTTTTTAAACGCATGCCTTTAGATATTTCAAGAGAGTGATTATTCGTATCTTCTTCTACGTTATAATCAAGAGTTAGGGTTATTTTTAATTATCCTTACATTAAAGCTACACTAGGGCTATTGATGACGAGTATCGTAATTTAGAACCACAGTCGCGTTATCATCAAGAGATTTATGACGAATAACTGTAAAATAAAATGCGGTTGCAATTTTTTTAAGCTCTTTTCTTCTCGATCAGGAGTCGTTTACTCTAATCACGTCATACGCATATTATACTTATTTAACACAATTTATTCCAATGAAATTATACTTGACGAAATGCCAATATTCAAGTATGGTCGGTGTCGACCTCATCACTTGACCAGGGTTCTAAATTACGAGGCTTGTATTGGCTGCGTAGAGTCAATATAAGTATGCGTCAATATAAGATGTATACGTCAATATAAGCCCATTTCACACCTGCACAACTACATGCAATTCCGTTGCAACTAAATGCAACTGCAACTCGTAACTTGTGGAAACCTGGTTTTCGGTTTCACAAAAAATTTTTATCTCACAATTTGGCAAGTTCATCTTTTTGCAGGGCATCGCTTGCATCGTACAGAAATTTGTTTCCGAACTTCATTAATAAGATCAATTTCATATTTGCCGTCCAATACTACCATTTATAATTGCGCAGATTTGCATTTTTTGCAAGCAAGGAAAGTTGGCGTCTTAAAAAGTATATAAACAACAGTTGGCGAAGTCTAGTTCGCCACAATGTAGCCAAAAATACTGTATTCTGATTGGCTAATGTACATGCAACTTGAATTTTTCGTGCTCGCATGAAAAAATCTCACGACTTAGTGCAACTTTTAAATGCATGGTGTCCTATGGGAGTGCAAGTAGTTGTGAAAAGGTGTGAAATGGGTTTAGATGCATAACTCAAACATCTACGGATGATATCTGGTGTAAGCAAGCCTTGAGCCAAGCAATAAACCAGCTATACAAACCCATCCAATCAAAGTGTGGTTGTGGCCGTAACTAGATTGTAGTTGATTAGGGACACAGTTCTAAATCTCCCAAAAATGTTATACAGTTTCAATTAAAGTGGCTACAACTTAATTAAGAAATAGTAAAATAATTTTTAAAATTGATTATAGATGTTTTAAAATAGATTATATTATTTATGTAGAAAAATGACACATTAATTGCAACCACTTTTCTTTCTATAAAATGCATATGTGTTAGCACTCAAACTAAAATATTACTTAGCGAAATACATCAAATATTGAAAGGAGTGCTCTTAAGTCAACTTATTTGAAAAGGACCTCTTTATGAATTTTAATTTAGTTAAATCTTATCCATTTACCAGGCGCCGGCTCGACTGTGGTTCTAAATTATGACGCCAGTCGTCAATTGGCCCTCATGTAGCTCTGGTTGGACGGTATTTCAAACTAATCCAACCAAACTTTCCCATTTAAAGAAAAGACTCGCATTCCTATAGAGATATATATCGTGTACTCTGTATACTGTAGGTTTAGTGCGCCTTATATTCAACCAAACTTAACCCCACATAGATTTAAATCATGCGTTTTTGAACTGAAACACCATGCGCAACTTTTGGGGCAAGTAAAAAAGGCATGCAATGTTTTCGGTGTCACATGCGCATATATATTGTCTGTTGCGCATGCGCACTATCTAAAGAAGTTTACGTCAGTTGTCAAGTATGGAAAATATGTATTTTTTTTTTAAAAAATCATCAAATGAATCTGAACCATTTTTTTTTACTATATATGAATGTGTGCAACGCATATAAAGAAAATTATTCAGTAAGAAAAATATTTTTTTTTCAGTTTTTAAAAGTGCAATTTGTCCCATTTACAGAGAATGACCCGTACCCATAAATACCGAAGATATCTATTAGGCACGAATTTTTTTTTGTATTAATTGGCTAAGAGAAAATTCTGTTAACTGATACAGTCCGATACATTACAGATATTTCCTGGCTAATTTACTGCTAGAAATGTTCTGCAATATATAACATGATTTTTTACAGTGTAGTTTGTGTAAAGAAAATCACTGTAAAGCCGTCTTGGGTTTAAAATAAGTCTGTTTCAATCAAGCAAATAATTCTGTCCGTGCAAACTTTTTCGTCAACCTCCTTCATCGATTTTTCGATATTTCAATATTCAATCACATTATATCAGATACGCTAAACCCTTTACACCACGGAATACAAATCGGCAGTTTTCACAACGTTTTCGGAAAAGGCCGACATTTTCCCTTGGTACATTATCTCTTTTAAAAAGGAAAATAAAGCCATCGATATTCGTCGACCATTAAAGTGAAACGCGACAAGGAAACTAAGTCTTTGTCAAATTCGGGATCAAACAGAAATTTATACAAGTAAAAAGTTTTCTTCGTATAGGTCCCTGTCTTTTTATTCGTGAAGAATGAAATTTCTCACGCTATACTATACCGATTGAATCAATAGAACTTCTTGGTGTAGTTTTTTGTTGTTGAAAAAATGATGATAAAGAAAAAAAACACCACTAAGTTATTTTTCTATGGGTTGGGTTTAAATTTGAATATTTTGTTTCATAGAACACAAAGTCTACGAATGAAGTGTTTTAACAGCACTTTTTAATAGATCGGTTGCCAAGTAGCGTTTTCGACCATAAATAAGTTTTTTTTATGGTTTCTAGTACTGGGCGTGTAAACTGCAGTATTCACAACAATGGATTAGGCCATTTTTGCTTTGAAATAATTAGTCTTTCCCAATGTTTCACTATAGGCTAGAGTAATTGAGTTCTTGCAACTATGGTCTAAGTCATTAGGCTAGTTAACTGCAGTTTACCTACCCACGGCAGAGTACTTCAAACCATTTCATATTTAAGAGAAATTGACATAAGAGTATTTTAAATTGAAAATAAACTTTAAAAAATGATTTCCTTGAACGTCTAGTTTCTAAAGTATATTCTATTAGTATATAAAAGCTAACCGTTTTTCAAAAAAAACCAAATTCGCCACGATCCGAGTCCCTAGGTGCGAAGCGAGAAAGCGATACGAACCGAAGGAAATAAACGGTCGAGATTCTCAGTGTTTGAAATAGCAAATTAGGAAAGGATCTCGCCAACCTGCCCCAATATCCCGAAGTATAAAGTGAAGTTACCCTGGAAGGTTTTATGGAGGGCCATATTGTTAGATTAGAGATTTACCCGGGGGATTCGGAGAGTTCGGATAGTTTTCGTTGGATAAGCAGCTATTGGAGGCGCCCCCGCCTAATTCGTTTTATTAGCTATGAAATATGCCTTTATTGTGCAGGCTTCGGTATTGGAAAAGATTGTGAAAGAAGTATTCTGTGGATATGAAGTTTCTAGATTCGAGAATTATATGAAAGGTTGAATAAAATACGTATGGAATTGATTAATCAAGGTGTTACTACTGACAAAGATAGATATAAAACTGTTTTTTTAAAAACCAAGTTACCCGTCGACGCAAAGCGATTTAAAAAGGTATCGCTAGGACACCTCATATCGTAAAAGACACGCATAATTGAAGTTTTTGACATCTTAAACGCTTCGCTGACGAATAGTTCTAATTGATTTTTGAAATTTAATAATGACAAAATGCTTACTTTAGGTGATTGATTTCCTGTGTTAACGAGTAATTTTCGATGGTAAAAATCGTGGAAATTCTAAATAAGAAGGTTTGCAACAAAAACAGTCACTTAGAACTGCTTACCCAAAAAATGCGTCATCCACCATGCGTCAAAAGTAGCGTCAAACAGCATTTTGTTCTAATTAAACTTTTAAGCGTCAAAATTAAATTTTGTAAAAATTATTTTTCAACGAAAATTCAATAATCATTGCTTTTCGTTTGCTAAATTTATTTGTATTTTGAAGAAATAATATGAAATATTGCTTGCATTTAAAAAGAAGTAAAATAGTTCATAAAAACATATACCATTAAAACCATCTACCAACGTCAAAACTTAACAAACCAATTGAGTTTTAAATGACATTTAAAAAACAAAAGATAATGTAAAAACCTACATAACCAAAATATTAGCATTAAAACGTTAATACTTATTACTAAATACTTATACGGAAATGAAAAATTGAGTCTGTAAAAAAATAGAACGCCTTATGCCTCTTTATAAACAAATAATTTTACTTAAATTTTTTTTGTCTAAATTTGTAATTTTATAAACCAATCGATAGAGGAATTCGAAAAAAAAAAGAAAGTTTTCTTAACAAAGAGGTTTTAACTTATTTTACAGCTTTTATTCAGAGCCTAAACGTGTTTTTCAGTAGTCTTTTCGACAAACATATGGGAAGAAAGTGCACTATAGCGACTCCTGCTCCTACCGTAAACTGTATTTAGCTCGTTAACTTACGCCCAAGAAATAACCGTAACTATATAATTTTATTACAACAGTTTATGGTAAAGAAATTTATATTATAGGACGATTAACAATATTAATCATGGCTTTATTATCGACATCCTATCTGAAATTCCCTCCAAATATCGAAAAAGTATTAAAGATTTACCAAATCGTATGTTTATGCTCCTCGTTATATACAAAGTTTATCTTCTAGTTTTAGATAACATTTTAAAAACATTTTGATGACTTTGTGAACCAGCGGCTCCCTCTTCGCAACATTATCTTCAACAAAATTCCATTAAATTACTGTACTTTATGTTTAGTTCTACGAATTTTAATAAATTATAAGAATAAATATGAAATTATAAATACGTTTGAAACGTCTCACGATCGCATATATTTTAAATGTAATAAACATTAAACTCATAATATTACTAATTCCTGAATAAAATGACCGGTTATCTTTGAAGTTCCTATCATTTGGATACAATGATTTTCTCAGTGGGAATTTTTGATCGAAAGAAAAGTTTAGAAGTCTGTACTTTGGTAGAAAACTGACCCATGTTGAATGCTACACCATAGAAACAAATGTCTTTTTTGCGACTAAGGTGTAAAAAAGTAGTTTTGAAGCCGTAACATTTCTTATTTTCGAAACTGCTCCCTCTGGACTCTATTAACGACTCCTTAAGAAAAGAATACGCTATAAAAGCTACGGGTCTAGTCAGACTTTCAGTGTTTTACGTCTTAAATTATGGTGTCACTCATGCATCTACATTTATAAAGTTGAAACATTAAGCAGCTTCCCGCCATAGGTTTGGTGTAAGTTTTTCAGTTACCTTAAGTCATATACATATATAAACAATGTGAGTTTATGTTAGTAGTATGTATATAGTTTTTATAACATAGCACTATAGAAAAGCAAGTTACGGTCCAATGCGCGTGAGTGTTTTCTGAGTCAATTGCTCAAATTTAAAATAATGGTAAAGCTGATAGCATGAGTTATGAAATTTTTAGAATTTTTTGCAATGAATATATCTGTAAGTAGTAAGCAAGATGATATAGTTTTAAAAAAGAAACAATAAAAATCAAAACAATAACTCTGTTCATGCCACTTCATCAGGGGAACAGAGCATGTGCTGAGGTGTGTTTATGTTGGCGGTAAATCATAAGATAAAAAATAACAACTGTGTCCAACATCCATCACTAACGAAAAAAGATGGTAACCTTTTGAACGAACTCAACAATCAAGACACAAACATATAAATGGACTAATTGTTCATTGATTGTTTTGATTTGTATTGTTTCGTTTTTGAAGTGCTTATATATTTAATATGATTTGCTGCTTAAGCGCAATCATTGAATTACATTATGTTTCCTAATTTGCTTTACTTACTTTGCATTGACATTGCTTTTTTCATTTTTGGTGGTGAAGAGTACAGAATAATATTTAGGGGGAACCAGGGACATATGACCCCACTCGAAGTTTTTTGCTTGTAACTTTTAAAAAACACTATTTATGAATGTGTAAATGCAGATAATTTAAACTTCATAAAGTATTACACAATATATATTAGTATTTTTCTGAAGTATTAACTGCAATATAAGTAAAATATGAATTATTTAAAACTTTAGTTTTGGATCATGTATCCCAATGCATATTGATACATGACTCACCTATTAGGGATACGTGACCCAACCCCAAAATGTGGTAGTATAACTTAAAATAATCTAAAAACTTTTACCAAATAACAAAACTAATATCATATTATAAAGTTTATATAGATTTTATAGTATTTTCAGACAAAATTATTACTTTTTATTTTTATCTCATTAATTATGCTTATATTAACGAAATAATCAAATTTAAAAGTAAATTCTGTTCGAAATACAAAACTGGTGCTTCTTTTATTTTGCAGAGAAAACACATAAGGTTGAAGAATCGCTACTATTTTATCAATATCATTTTGGGATGTATTATCCATTTTAGGACCTTTAAAACACTTTCCGTCTATTTTTTCTGCATATTGAATTGTAAGCTCGTTAAAAAAAATTCCCTTGTACCTTCCAAACAAACCTTATACTTCGTTAATGACCCAGTCAATTACTTTTGGTACACCCGTGATTTTTAAAAAAATTTACTTGGTCTACTTCTGTCTACTTTTGTGTTGTTTACTTGGGTCACATATCCCTAATTGGTTTGGGTCACTTATCCCTAGTTGCACTTTTTTTTGTTTAATCCCAAAACAAAGTCATTTGCGAATAATTACATTAGCACTATTATGCATGTAACTGTAGCTAATAGCATGAACTAAACAAATAACTAATTGAAAAACTCTTTCTTTTAAACCAAAAAATGTAGACCGAAAAACCTTACGGCCTCAAAAATTTACTTTCAGTGCATGAAAACGTATTTCTTCGCATAACTTAACAAATACGCAATGATTCAGCTCGTTTTTTTCACCATGTGATCAACTAGCCGAAAGGAAAAAAGTGATTCCCCTTTCAACTCACAAAACTTTTCCATTGCTGAGAAAAAGGCATTGGGTTATGTATCCTTAGGGGTCAAATGTCCCTAGTTCCCCCTAATAATTGACCTTTCTTTTTTTGTACGATAAAAGTATATTAAGTATAAATGCAAATATTGTTTGTTAAATCTCAATAACACTGAATTTAAATGGTATTAAAACTGTTTTAGAGCACCTTTTAACAGAAAAATATTTATTCATAGTTACATAAAAAGGGATACAAACAAGTTTTCGGTTGATAATAGTTTGAAAAAGTCGTCTTTTATCTTTACTTTTAACTACTAATAATTTTAAAAAATATAACTAAACTTATAAAAAAAACCTCTATGTACAAAATTCCTAGATATGCGTTTTTATCTTGAACAAAAAATCCCGATCAATAATTATTCTTTCTGTTAATGCCCTTTTAAGTTTGTAGAAATTTTTGAACAAATTTTATTTTTATTCTAAAGAAATTATTTCATTTGAATTGTGGATACTGTGGTACCATTTACAGACACAAAAGCCACTTTTTGGTCAACCCATTGAAAAATCCTTCTTTGTCCATTTCAAAAAAGAAATATCATCGATTGCTTTTCTTTAGAATAAAATATCTTGATAGAATTCATATCTACCGTGAAAGCACAATAGGGCATTGTTCGGGGCTTAGAGTTTCTTTCTTATTCTAACCTGGAGAATGCTGTATAAGCGAGACTGAAGCTTGTACTTTAGAACAAGAGAGGTACAACTCTAAAATACACGATTTCCAGTTCTTTTGCAAAGTTCAATTTAAACTTTAAACTCAGCTAATATTTCATAACAGTTGAGATACAATAATCAACAAAATTTAAATGAATTAAAATGTTGGGATTCTGTTTACGAGCTTTGAGATTGTCTCCAGATTTTATACTCGCCTGTTAAAGTTGCGATTATTGTAGAGATGTGTCTCTTTGGTTCTAAAGTACAAAACTTTCACTTGAGATTTTTTTTGCGAATTCACTTTAACTTCTTTTTGCCAGACAACCGAGGTTACCCTATTTTGAGTGTATTTTAAGATTTATTCATGCATGATGAAATGTCCATAAGCTGCAAGAGGTACAATAACTTTGGAAAGATGACCGTTCATCTATATTTAAGTTATTGTGAAGGACAAGATGCTAAAACTTTTATATTGCGTCCAAATGGTTTTGTATTTCTGATACCTAGCAAAAAGAGAAATTTGCAATTCAAAGTTAGCCTAACCAATTTTATTGGTTTTCTTTACCTGCCATATGTTAATTTGAATTTTAAACTTCGATATTTTATTTTTATATGACGACAATTGCTTTTCACATGCAATGTTTTACTTAATGGTTACAGAAACTATTTGTGATAAATGAAGAACAATGAATCATATCAAGACGAGTTTCTGACATTGTACTTAAACTTTTAAATCCCTTTAAATTATTACTATTATAATATTTGTGTTGTTTCGGTCCATGCATATAAATTGATGAAAGTATTCGATTACTCAAGTCTTGATCATTCAAAGCTAGATTATAGCTGACAAGATTTCAATTTTGCCGCCATTTTGACTATGTGACATACAATGCGACAGATTTGAGTATCTTTTAGAAATGGTCATTTATAGAGTGTAATAAGACATTTAAGATATTGTTCTCGTTATTTTTGTTTTAAATCAAAATCCCACAGCTTCAAGTTTTCTGCAATAAAATACGTCATTAGAAGTTGAAAACGATCAATCAGTTTACTTTTAAAATGAGTATTAAAATTTTTATTTAAAATATTCACAACTAGAATACTTAGAAAATGTAGATAATGTGGATTTTTATAATTATGTCCAAAGAAAAAAAAAGAATTTTCATGACTTGCGTTGCTTAATTGCAACCATCTCAAGGGAAACCTTGTAGTACTTTTCTTCCTTATGGAAATATATAGGGAGTAAAAAAAGCTTTATATTTAGGATAACGTAATTAAATTTGCTCTAGACAAAGTTGTCTGAAAATAAGTAAATAGTTTCATAATTATAAACACAAAGTAATTTATACACAAGCTAAAATTACACTCATTAATATTTTTATAAGAAAATATTTTGATTTTTATTTGATTTCAGCTATACACACAAATCATTATTTTTAAACACACTATCAAATTTAGGGAGAAAAGAATTTGATAACTTATTTTCTGGACTTTGGAAAAGAGAAACTAATATGCATAGAAATAAATTTAATGATAAATTGAGCGTGAATTTATTAAAAAAAGACTCTTTAACTTGAGACGAAACCAAATTATAATGATCTTTTTCCTGCAGAGTTTACACTCTTGGGAACTGACTTTTTTGTTTAGTTTTCAAGTTTGTAAGTTGTATAACCTCAGAAAATATTAAATGAATTTCTCCAAACATATACAGCTAAATAAACAGAAAGCAAGTTTAAAAAAGCCTGACGTACCCTAATGCAAATTAATTACTAAAATAAATTTCAAAAATTCATTTAAAACTAAAATAACTTAATTAAGATTCATCTTCCAATTAGAATATCGCTTCAACGATTTTCGTGTTTTTTGATAAATAGTTAACAGAAGAAAGAAATGTTCGTTAGTTTAAAATGTGGTAACTTTTCTGTAATACTACGTTTGTTGAATAGTTTCGGAAAATCTTAAATTTTAACTTGATTTCTTATACATACACAAAACTTATCTCCCGACTTTCGTGATCTCTAAAAGTTAGCATACACGGAGAGGCTTGGTCCGCGAGACTAACCTTTATTCTCCTCCTTGATTGGCGCTTACACGTCATATGGGTGCAGTGTGCACGCACTAATCAATGGAAAGGGCAAAAATTAATTACAAAGGACCAAGTCCCTCCGTGTATGCCTACGTTAACAGATCGCGAGGGGAGATAAGTTTTGTGCCTGTGTAAGAAATCGAGCAAAATTTAAGATTTTCTTGACAGACATGAAGTTTAAAGAATTTACAACGTTACGGAAATGTTTATCGGCAACAAAACAATGCTAGAGGCAAAGCAACTTCGACTGGGATGAGATCAACAGTCTGCGCACTGTACCGGGTGAGGGTTCGATTCCCGCCTTCGCTCTTGGTGTACTTATTCTTTCTCTGTGTCAGTAAAAATAGTAAAAATTCTGTCTGTGTCTGTCTTACTCATAGATATCATAGTTAAAGTATTTGATTGGCAGATCACGTGACCTCCAATGCTAACGACGGGACGCGCATGGAGACCAGAATAAGAGGGCAAATGGGCCAGTGTTGCCACCACATTAAGGAGAAAAATACTTCGAAAAAATACCGTTTAATTCTAAAATTACAAAAAAATACCATAAAAATACTAAAAACCGTTTCACGTTTTTTTAAAGTCACTAAAAAGATTCCAACGTGCAGCTAGTATTTTTATGGTATTTTTTTGTAATTTTTGAATTAAACGGTATTTTTTCGTAGTATTTTTTTCATTAATATGGTGGCAACACTGGCCCATTTGCCCTCTTATTCTGGTCTCCATGCGCGTCCCGTCATTAGCATTGGAGGTCACGTGATCTGCCAATCTAATACTTTAACTATGATATCTATGGTCTTACTTGACGAAGGTTTATAAGCGGGTCTCTGATCAAGCACACAAGCCGGAAATACATGTACCAACCAACGGTATATATCGGTAAATTTCTGAAGTTTAATACAATTAAATAATTTGTAATGCTGAAGAACTAATAATCTAGTAATTGAAAATTTATATTAATTTAAACGTGAGTTTTTGAGTCGGCCATGTTCACAGCTCAATTTTTTTTATCGAAGACGTTTGCTTCCAGTTTTTGATCAATGGTGAATGTTAATTTTTTTTTTATTATAGTCTTCATTGTAACAAAAGTTTAGAAAGCAAGTATGTATTTATCATTCATTATTAATTTTTAAGAAGAGAGATTAGGGTTGAGCAATTAATTTTAAAAGGAATTTTATAAAGACTGTTTTCTCCATTTTTCGAATGTAATTAAATATAGATATGCATGTCAAAAAAATAGAGACAATAAAAAACACCTAACCCTACCCTATCTTACAATTCAAATATAAAAATATAATTTATTACTTGACGAAACTACATTTTTAGATTACTTAGTAGATACTGACTTAATCATTTAATTTCAAACTATTTTTGTATAATATTATTTTATATACTGTAACCCTTAATCATCTAATGTTTCAAAATAATCTTCTCCAATTCACTGGCTTTTTGCAAATATCCCATTTTTTATCTAGCACTGAGTAAATTTTGAACCAAATTAAGTTTTTCTTATTTTAAAAAAAAAACCTCATAAAGTGAAAAATTCCAAAAATGTGTGTGAATCCATAATATATAACTTTAAAATTAAGTATACATTAAAAAAAAAACGTAAATACAAACAGTTTGTCCTAATGAGCAAAGTAAACAAAATCAAATAAAGATATCCACAAACAAATACATTTAACCTTTAATTGAATTAAAGATTCAACTTCGGATGATTCACATTTGCACCTTACACGAAATTAGATTACATTCGTTCGGAAGCAGTGAAAGTAGGCGCCCTTAACTGAAAGAAGAAATAACTCATCTTGACAAGTAGGGGCATAATTGACTTATCTATTTGATCAAGCACAGATGTAACGCTTTGAAATTCACGAGTTGAGCACGGAGAAAATCACTCGGTTACAGTAGAGAACGGTGAAATTTCTTTGACAAAGGTGTAACTGACTTTTAAAGTAATTTTGGTTTCGTTTCGTTGCAATAATGTAACATTGGAGAGGAGATACACATATAGGCGATGGTTTAGCAATTTTCTACTTTGTTTAAGCGTTGAACGACCTAACAGTAAAGAACTCATTATATCCCTTATAAGTTTGGCTATCCAGTGCAGTATACAGGCAGTCAGGCACAGTAGCCAAAGCAATCATTTAATAAGAAATTGAATTTTAATCCGCTATATCATACTTCACTTACACTAGTCTCATATGCACGCAAAAATAGATTTAAAAAAAAAGCCCAAATAGGATTTTTTAAACTTTTTTTGTTGGAGCTATCCCTTAACAGAATACGTAATTTGTATCAGCAAAAATATTAAAAGATTTAATTTCGGCTTTTAAAAATTTGTCTTAATCATATTGAACTTAGTTGCAGTAAAAGTTTTAAACTACCTTAAATATATGCTAAATTTAATATTCTTTTTAAACGCTTTATTGAGGTGAAATTTGGGACCACATTTTTATTGACTTAAACAAAATTTCTAATAGTTTAATATTTATACTTTTTAGCTTCCTCACTACGTTTATAACGTAAAAAGTGGAAGGTATCATAATCGTTCAGTCCGTCTGTCTGTCACCCAATTTCATAGCCCAAACTACAAATGCTACGGACAAGTATGACACGTCAAAAAATTTAGCGCATCGAAATTAGAATACATTGAAAATTTCAGAAAAGAATTCGAATTCGAAGTACTTCAATTTTTCAAAAAACTGCAAAATTAAATGCTCAGATTCAATGATAGATTCTGTTACAAACCTACTTGTTTTATTTCAGTTTGTATCAATATTTTCGCTCATAGAACTTGTAAACTAGGATAATTAATTTGTGGCCACATATGTATAAAAAGCCTTTCGGTAAAACTATCAGTTACATGATTATTAAAATTTTGCACCGAAACGGAGTTAAAAAAGGATTCAAAAATCCGTTCGAGAGAAAACTGAAGCGGCATAAAACGACCTTCTAATGTCCCGTTCAGAGAGCTGATTCCTACAAAACGTTTGTGTGACAGGATATTTGTCAATGTTTGGCGAAGTGGATATTCAATGAAATAAAAGTTTTGGGTGATAGATTCTCTGAAAATATAGATGGTTTTTGAGGCCGACTCGGAAAAACCATCAATAAATTCTAAAAACGGTAATTTTGACTGAAAATGACATTATATAATTAAACCCAATATTATATTTAATGATTTATTTGGAAATGTCTATTTCAATTTCCGTTTATTTTAGCATTTAGAACTTGAGCAGAAAAAAATAACTGTTACGGATATTTTGAAAATCTTACCTAGAACTAGAATTTCTGGTTCGATATGCTACCTATAAATTCTATACCTTCGAAAGAGGCACTTCTAGATATTTTAAGAATAGAATTTCTTTACTTCTGGATTAAAAAAAATAGAACTTGGACTGGAATTTCCGGTATAGAAAGTGAATCTTGAAAATATGAAGCTCTGATACTTTCACTTGACTAATTTGTTGTAAAAAAAAACGCTGGATACCGGAACAATAATTTTTGAGTACTCGGTTATAACTTCTGGTTTTAGGAACTTGAAATTTTATATTCCCTTCCAGAAGAATATAGAACTGAGAATGAGAATGTGTAGGTATCTCAACTATGTGATATTTGTTTTCATGTAAACAGAAGACTAAGATGAAGAATCGTAATTTCTATATACCTCTAGCAAAATATTGGGTTTTATGATTTATTTCCAAAAAGTTATCTGAGGATTATCTGTTTGGTTTTGTAGCTTGTTTACTGCTTAGCAAGGGGCGCCCTTTTACCAAGCATAATCCTTAAATCATTTTTTAGTGTCTCTCTTACTTTTATTGACTCTTACACAGCCAGACACTAGAAACAAAGCGATCATTCCTAGTTCATAAAGTTGTCATAGTGGTGGTATTAGCTACAAGAGAACAGAGTAGAAATTCTGTAGAATTTCGTTTGTATCAGTTGTGTGCATTATTTACACGTAGCCTAGGGATAGAATTGTTTCAGTGATTAGCTTTTCGCCTATGAAATCTTATTAATTTTTCATAAATCATATGATACTTACGTCGTTTTTAAAAAAAAACATAAAAAAATAACACGGAAACTATTTGCATAAGTTTATGGCTCGATAGTTGAATGACAAACTGAACTGTACTGCGAAATGCAGTATGTCTTGTCACTTTCTTTCACAAATAACTCCAAAATCTATGCTTTTCATTTTAAAACTGCGAAAATCAACATATATTCGTTCTAGTAAGAGCGTTATAAATGTTCCACGTGGACATAAAACGAATTAGTATAAGCAATGAAAAAAACTATTATCCGGTTTTAAATGTAAGACATAATTAAATGTAGACGTATGGCATAATGATGGAACAGTTGACATCCTGGCAGTGAATAACTGCTATAAACTGTAATTTATTTTTTACAAAAAAAACTTTTATTTTTTAAACTGCTAACGTATTTTTTCATTTAAGTTTAGAATCACCTTAAAACTAAATAACCTGAATCCAATCAAGATAACACATAATTAATACTAACTACCACGAACCAATATTTAAAAAAAAACGAAATGGCAAAGGTACTAAAACAAATAAAACGCTATGAATATAACTAAGCAAAGATATATTAAATAGAAAATGCACATTTATGAAAACAATTACATCTGTTTAAGTTGTACTGATAATTGCGGATTTTCGCCCACGATTACTTTGCATTCATCCAATCATGAATTCTAATAAAATAGATTATTAGATTTCGTTAAACCGTATGAATGTCTACTAATTATGCACGCAAATGGTCCAACTAAACTGCAAGTAGTGAACATTAAAGTAATCGGATTATTATCTTCTATCAATAGTTAGAAACGTTATTCGTTTAAAACACAATTTCACGGTGAGCTGTAACCATTAAGGCAAATATGATAGTTTGTTATCTATTATTATCACTAATGTTTCTTAGTGAAATTTTTTTTCTTCTATTGATTACTAAGACATATTAAATTTCGTATGTGTTTATTTCATAGTTTATTTGACATGCTTAGAAGCCTAATGAAATAACGCACATTTAGTGTTATACTACTTTGCTTTTTAGAAGTTTTATCTTGAAATGTGGGAAAATAATTTTCTTAGATCTAAGGTGGTGCAAAACTTATTGCGGATTATTTTATCTATTCTTCACTATGCTTCTGTTAGTGTTGTCGTATGCCTCATAGCCTCGAAGGCAGGAGGGTTGCAGTAGCTTCGGGGAGGCACAAAGCTGAGAGCCCTAGTGAGAGTAGAAGTCTGACTGCGTGGACGTTGTGTGAGAGGTCGCCACCTCCTCAATTTAGGCATGCCATCGTAGGAGCATTTTTCTCCAGACAACCTGCACCCATTGTACTGCGGTGTGACCGCTCACAGATTTTACGATCACGCTCTCCGTATGTACTCGGGACAACATCCATGCCTTATCCGGTATTCGATCCCGGACCCACACGCTTGACAAGCGAAGGTCAAAACAACCATACCAGATAGGCGACCACTATGCTTCTAAGTACATTATATGACTGAGCAGGAGCAAGAAGGAACCAAAGTCCTTTTTCAAGGAAACCACTTTTCTTCTCAAACACACCGGAACTAATTTTAATGGAAGAAAAATAATCAATCTTTATCTTTAGAAAATAAATATTTTTTTCTAAGACTGCAAAAGGTATTTGCAATGCAAAATCTGGTTGGATAGTTGTAGGACTGAACAAGTGCGCAATTGACACTTGGAAGTACAGACCAGCGCTATCTACTTGCAGTACCGCTATAATTACTAATATACTATTTATATGTGTGCGATTAGGTCCTCATTTAAATTAGTAATGTAAAATATTCAACCCAAATAAGGTTTAAAAGATTATATTTCAGCTCTATGTACATTGTGCCATAGAAATAGCATTGTTGAATTTTTATTTTGTAACGCAGTGGCATTCACCGGAGCTAAAAATGGTGAACCAAGTACAGCCTTGGTGCAAAATTTAAGCAGACAAAATTCACTCAAACTTATTGATCAAGCAGATTTTAGATTATGTTCTCTCCGTTCAGTACAAAAAGTCGGTATAAACGACCAGTTTGTTATTTTCTGAAAGCGACTATTAGCAATTTGCAATTTTACCCACCAGTGATATGAAGAAGAGGGGTTCAAATGGCAATGGACTTGGTTCTTATTGCACTGGCCCTCTCGTATGCTATTTATATGTGTCAATAAGTTAGAAATGCTTATTTTAGAGATTACTCAAGAGTTTCAAGAACGGTAACACAAAACCGTCAGATTCATCAGAAACTTAGCAGAAAATTGTTTTATTGTATTATGTTCCACGGTATTTGATGTAAGTAGATTATGATTTCGTGTTGAAAGTGTTTATTTTTTGTTTTTGTGCGAAACAAGAATCTTAATACAATTAATAAACATATTAGTTGTGGAGAAAGTATCGTATAATAATGTGTAGAAGAATATGAAGATATAAGGAAAGTAATGTGCATAATATTACCTTTTTTGGTTACTTACTTAGAGAAATACTTAATGAGAAGTTTATGAGAAAGTTTTGTGTATCAAAAAAGTTAAATTTTAATGTTATAATTGATATTAATGAACTTCTTTACAATTTTTAAAACAACCAGCCGGTTTGGTATTCATTTGCATATTCAAAACTCAAAATTAAATAATGGAAGATCAAAGAGCATAAATATTAAGTTTATATGCATAAATGACCAAAATAATTTATCATCGATAAGATGATATATAAAACAATTTTGTTTTAAATTAAAAAGATAATTGAAAATTTATCATCGATAAGATGATATATAAAACATTTTGTTTTAAATTAAGAAGATAATTGAAATTGAAACAATATAATTTTAAATGATAATTAGGAAGCTCTATCGGTTTTTAGTGAAAAATACATTGAACTTTTTTCCAATGCAGCTTGAAAGATTTTTCTTCTCTCATTTTGTAGAGTTTTGATCTGTCTCTAATTGCGTTTTTTTTAAATATCAATTTCAACACATCATGTTAAATAAAATTTAACTGCTTTATTGCTTTCGAGCTTATATTCGCATGTACATGTCCTACTTCACAACCTTATAAAGTTTATTTTAAAACTTTTAAGTCTACCTACATACTTTAAATTTGATTAATAATTGTGAACCTAAATCTCTTTGAAACGGGATGGGATTTAATCCCGCAGATTATACAGCGTTACATTAGAATGTATCACCTTGTATATAGTGCAATCCCCAGGCCTAGCTTCTATGTTGTTTACACGTGAAGAAACTTAGCTCAAATTAAACCAAATTAACTTTAAGTCTTTCCGCGTTACAGCGATGGTTGTTGGCAACATTTGAAGCAGAATGTGATTTATGGTTTGGGGAAGCGGAAACATTTTTCACGTCCTTTTTACTACATTTTATGCTTTTTCTTACTTTATGTAAAAAATTAAGTGTGCAGAGGTTCTTTTTGGTTTTAATAATATTGTATTACCCGAATAATAATTTATATAAAGGGTTTATAGTTGCAAAATTCACATTCTCCAAAGTTTAATTAAGATATAGTGCCCAGTCCTCTCATTGGCGACTTCATCCAATTGAGTTCACGATCGTCAAAAGTCGCCAACGAAACAAATCGAATCTATATCTTAGTTACACTTTGGAGCATGTGAGTTTTGCAACTAGACCCTTCATATATAAAAAAAGGTTAAATTCATATAGTTTTTTTTATTTACGTTAAATACCACATGCATTCGTCCGGTGCTAGTTCATTTGTTTAAGGGGAACATATCGAAGCTTCAAAATATAAAATTTTCATTTTAATTTTCAATCACTGAAATGAATATTTACGAAATTTTTTATATAATACGCAACTGAATACGGTGTTGGAGTTCGCAAATTTGGTAGTTAATTTCAATATAACTTTGTTTCCAGCTTCATACGTCATTATTTTAAAACATCGATTTTTAGCTTTTAGGTACACTTTCCAGCACAACTATTGCGTGTGTCTAAAAATAATTTTTTATAGAAATAAAAAAAGTATATTCAACGCAATGAACCTCAAGTTTGACGATAAAACATTCATAATTTTAAGTTAGTCACAAAAATAGAAATTTAGCGCATTTCTTAAATTAGAAAAATCGTCTTATTTTTACTCAATATATTTTTAGAATATTTTTGGTTCACTGTGTGAAATTGACATATATACGACATCACAGAAAATTCCAACCCTTCTAGTAAAATAGAAAAAGAGAATAGTGTATCTTAAGGCTGAAAATTGTTGAAAGCTTTAAATGTCATTATTCCTACACTCTTAAAACAAAAGAGTGAAATTCACTCCTATAGGAGAAGTGAATTTTCGGCACCGGAAAGGAGTGGAAATTAACTCAGACTGAGTTAAAACCGCTCGTTTTAAGAGTGTAGGACGCAGATTTTCTTTTACTTTTACCACTCCGAAAAAGAGTGAAATTCACTCCTATAGGAGAAGTGCATTTTCGGCACGGAAAGGAGTGGAAATTAACTCAGACTGAGTTGAAACCGCTCGTTTGTTTTAAGAGTGTAAATACCAAAGTTAAATTGAAATTAACTACCAAATTGGCAAACTCGAGCCCCATATTCAAATGTGCATTATAGAATTTTTTTCGTAAAGGCACAATTCAGTAACTAATGTTGAAATGAAAATTCGATATTTTGAGTGGTCGTTTTGTTCCCTGTTACCTTGCTACTTTCTTGTAACCATTTTACTGAGACTTAAACTATTTTGTGCTTTACTTCCTATATTTTAATCTATTTCTTACTTATTGTACTTATTTTCCCTAACTGAATAATTATCAAATTGTACCAAAAATAGTCTGCATTCAGGAAAGGGTTGTCATTAAATCTTGACTTTAAGGTCGAAAGAACCTTGAAGTTAAATCTAAAAATTATCCTCTTCACTCCTAAAAAAATCCTATGTATATATTCTTTATATAAACATATTTTAATATAATTATGTATTTAGAAGTATGTTTTGCAAGCAATTTAAAAAAATAAGCGTTTAAAATTTGCTGAGGTTTCCGTCAATTTAGTGGAATTTTATGTTTTGAGGGTTAACAAAAAAAACCCCCACAGTTTTGGTGTACTATGAATGAACAAGCAAGTTCCGTCAGCGTTTTGTGTTAAATAGGCTATTTTAACTTTTGCTTTAATCCAAAATGTCCAATAAATTAACCGCTGAAAAATCTAATTCTTTCCAAAACCTCCGAAATCTGCTTGACCCTCTTGGTACGACATTTTTCAATACAAATAATAAATCAGCTGATTCGGTATTGGTATTTTCGGAAAGCTTGAACATTCTAGTTTATAATAAAAAAGTTATTATTCAGAAAAATCTTAACTAAGCCGTGAAGTGAATTTTACTAAGGCTCACGCATGTTACCTCGGGAGCGAAGAGGTTATAGTATTAGATCTTAGTTCTCCATAGCAACTCTATTCCAAGTATATTAAGGGGACGCGGTACCCCCAAAATTTTGGGTTGCACAGAAAATAATTAAACATGCTCGAATGCTGTGAGCTAAGGATATTGCAAAACAGAAAGAATCCTTTATAATGGTGGAGGTTTATTGAAAATGATATAGTGGTTTGGTAAAATGGTTTTGAAAATTTTATATTGATTTTTTTTATTTTTTTTAGCTTGTGAATGGTTAAAACCCTAAGGCTTTTAGGTAAATTAATGTAGAGCTCCAAATTTCTTTCCCTGTGTTGAGATATATACGTTTAACAAAAGTCGGTATGGGATAAGGTCTAGTGTGAATAGATTTTTTTTAAATGATGAAGTTAAAATTTACATAAAACTTTTTTTTGGTCATTTTTATACATAAAGCTATATAACTGTTCTTGTTTAATTGATAGCTCAATATCCATACCAACTTTTATTAATAGATGTTGTGGGAACAGTTTGAAAAAAATCCCATTAAATTATAGGAGGAGTAGCATTTTGAAAAAACGTTAAAAATTTTAAAATTTTTAATTAAAAAAAAACTCGTTTCAATATTTATTATTTTTTCATATATGTTTATTGAATATTAGTTCTTTGTAAAATAGTTTAATTTGAATGCTAGGGATAAAAATACTTGATTTAATTTTTTGGGTACCGCGTCCCCTTAATATGTCGAACTGTATCTTGATTATATCCTGTTGTATTATTTGCGTATCATATGTAAATCCATTTTAGCTTACTTTTATTGCATTCTATTAAAGTATTGACACTGCACTCTATCGTACCTTGTTGTATCTTAGTATTTATATGGTCTTTTATTATATTTTATTAAAGTGCATTGACTCTTCCAGACTCAATTTCATTTGCATTTGAACTATTCTTGACCAGTGCTGCAACCCACGTATATGCTTTTGTTGGGATGGGTCGGGATTATAAACGAAATTACCTTACCACTTCTTACTACAATTGTTCTTTAAACTGATTTTTTAAATTAAATTAACTAATATTAATTATAGGTGTATTTTAAAATAATATAGGAAAACAATTCAAAAGGCATTCACACAAAAAATATCAGCAATATTTCAATAATGTGAATAGAGAACAAGGAAAACTATACTACAATATTAAGTGATAATGGATGTTATAAGGTAGGGTATAACGTAAAAAAATAACGAAGGTAATGCAAAATTTTCTTTGGGCAACGCTAGAAGTAAATCGAAATTCAGAGTTGACATTTTAAAAGGTTTTTAAAAGCTTTCATAATAGTTTTGCGATGACAAATATGTGAAAACGTTGAATTGTTACTATTTAAACATATTTTGAATTGTCATGTAGGTAAAAGAATAGCATTGATAAAATACTAAGTAATAAAGTTAATGTAATATGTGGGAATATTTTTTGTGTGAAGCCATGTACTGGGAGTTACTTTGTAATCTATAGCGAGTACACTGTAAAAAATTATGTTAGGGAATATTTCTGTTATTTTAAAACAGGAAAATTTCTGTGTTTCCTAAAACTACAGAAATTAATTGTAAAATTACATCTTAAGGTTTCAAAAGACTCATTTCCTCTGTAAACATATGAAGTCTATAAAAACTAATATAGAATGTATATGTTGATAACAGATGTTTCTGCTTTAATCATAAATTAATTACAAATATTAAAGCTTCGTCCGTGGCCGCAGTAGTGCAGTGGTCAACGCGCCCGACTCCTGTGCCCTAGACGAAGGTTTCTGTACCGGACGTAAGTTTCCCTTTTGTTTTTCTTTTTAACGTGTCCTGCTCCACGGAAAATATCTGTTATGCACGAATATTTTATGTACGAATCTGTAGGGCAGGGTTAAGGGGAAATTAGGTCAACATACTTTTTCCGTACCCCAACGGACCCTCCCTTCCGTAAGGAAATTATAGTATATTAAAGGTTTAATTTTTTTGCTGTGTATTTCCTATTTTTTTTCGGCGTTTAATGAAATTAATTTGTTAATTTCAGTAGATTGTTCTGAATTTTGAAAAAAGGCAAATTTTATAGTTCTTTATAAAATGTAATCAAAAGTTGAATTCTATTTACTTTTATATAACTCATTGTTGTATGAGTCAAATATTTTTCTTATATGTGCATTTATTTTTCTCATCTTTCCAAATTTACGATTGATATAGTTCTATAGCTGATAATTTTTTGTTGAAATATTTATCATAAATAAATTTTAAATACACACTATTCTTACATTAAAAAAAATTAAATTGTTTTTGAAATATGACGAACTCGAGACAAGAGAGATTTAAAGAACGGAGAAAATTATGCGCTGCTCTGCATAGTTTTTAATTATAATAACTTTAGAAATTTGATTACATGATTTTTAAGACTAAAAAGAGTAAAATTAAAAACACATAATCAAATCACGATTATACTTAGAAAGGTTATAACAGAGTAAAAAAACTTTGTTATTTTGGTAAAATAGCTTTTTTTGTAAATAAAAACAAAGCTTCTATAAAACAAAACGATATGACAAAAAATAATGAAAATATTGGAGATGATTTTTAAAAATCTATATGAATAAGTTACTGATTAATTTTAAAACTAGTCAAAAAAGTATAATATTTTTAAACAGCACACATATATAACTTTATTATGTTTAAAAAAAACAGGAATAAAAGTTAGTTAAACAAAAAAATGGAAATATTACTTTTTTAATTAAATTTCCTAGTAAAACTTCAATAAATTAGACTCAAGCGCGTCCCCTATAAGAAAGAGACTACTCATTTGGCTAGCACTTTTTAGAATGAAAATTTTCATATTACCAGAAGATATTGTCTTGAAATTCCAGCTCATTTATCGAACATTGTTGGGCTATTCCTTAGAAAACATACATTTTCATGAAAAAAATATTTTAAACTTTGGGTTTTAATTACACTTTTACACTACATTGGAAATATAACATTTAACTCAAACATACAATTGAAATTAGCATTAAAATTTAGCAGGCCAAAATTTAGCAGTATAAAAATAGGTATCTGAGATGATGATATATTTATCTTTGTAACAAAAAAGCCGAATTTTTAAGATTCGATGGATAGAGCCGATTTTGGAAGCGAGGTGCGGGCTGACAAACAGATAGACATACGGACATCTTCAGCATGTCAATACCTACTTTAAAAACAGGGAAGTTGCCTAAAAACGTACCTTTTTTTCTTTTTATATTTTAAATATCGTTTACATCACTTAATCTATTTTTATTTCGCAAATTTGCTTTTGATCTGCTTCGTTATTAAAATATCACTAATTATTAATATTTTTTTATCATCTGTCCAACAACAGAAATCGTTACAATTAATGCAAAAATCAATAAAGGGGGAAATATGAAAATGAAATAAAGCTTTTTCTTTTAAATGTTTTAAATTAATTTAAAAATTTAAATATATAATTAAAAAATTTAATTTTAACGCAAAAGAAATCATAGAGTATTTGCGGATCCAGAATCATCAAGTTATACCCAAATATGGAAATGCATCTAATGTTCTACAAGCAAGGAGGATCGAAAAATTGTAGTGAAATATGAAAAGTTCCAACGCAAAAAAGAATTCCAATGCGAAAAAGGAGCCTAAAATCTCTACCCAATATAAAAGGTTTTATCATTGTCTTCTTCGAAAAGTATCTGAAGAAATCTTACAAATGGTATTGAAGACAGCTAGAGAAATCTCTTTAAAATTGGACAGAAAAGTATATATTCACGAATTTAAAATGTAAAAATAACAGTAACGGGGTTTAATGTTTGATTTAAGTTGCATCAACGAAATGTTTTGTACATAGAAATGATTGAAGTTGTCTCATTCTTATCGAGGACACACTTTAGTTCTCCAATAATATAACTGCATGGCTACAACTTTACTTACTAATATTGTTATTAATAATTATATAGCAAACATGCTAATAGTAGGACACAATTTGTTTTATCATTTCCAGACGATCATTTCAACAGCAGTAAAATATCGTAAGATGATCATGATACTATGGGGATATTTATACAAATGTTTTGTATGATAAATATTCAATAACAATAATAATAATGAATGTACAGTTTAATACGACTTTGTATGAAAAATGTATTGCAAATGTAATAATTAATTTTGCAACAATTGGAATCTTGTGGGGATAAAAACTTGAAATGAAATAGAGCTTAACAAACAGTAGAAACTTTTAACTAGTAATTCCGATTACATGCAAAACATTAACTTGTATTTATTGTTGAAACAGGTGGTATTTGTATTACTATTGGTATTTTTTGTTGCTATGCTGTTAAATAAATGCTTAAAAACTTTTTTTTAAATTTTGTAGTATTTACCACGCTTTGAAAACATTTATTCCTTAAAACATTTATTCCTTAAGTATTTAATATTTTAATTAAGTGCATAAATAATAAATTAGATCTGAGGGCATGAAAAATGCATGAAATGTCCATTAGTTTCGAAATTTACTGTGACGTTGCAGTTGTTTCTTTTTCTAGTCACTCAAAACGGTTAAAAAGATGGTGAGGATATAATTTTAAAAAAGATGTCTAAGTGTAAAAGCATTTGGACAAGCTTACAGACCTAATAATATGAAAAAAGGTAATTTAAGCATGTCATCTACAGTTCGAAATATTTTCTTTTATAAGTTGTTATCCGCTCTTAAAGCATACGACGCTTTATAGTAAATTCAAATATTTTCTGGTCTGTTAATTATATTTCTTTATTTGGAGACACTGTGTCTCTTAAGTGTTACTTGTCTCTAGCTTTGATACGAAACACCTCTTCACTGAATAAACTTATTTACTTTTTTTTAATTAGATGCTTTACGACTCAAAACGAATTTATGAAAAAAATTAGTCAAGAAAGAAGCTTAGTAATACTGTTTCAGGCATTTGCTAAAGTAGAAAGTTAGCAAAACTGTTTATGCATGAGCGGAAGTTACCCTTAAAGGGCACCGAGACCTTTGAAAATTATAAAATGTCAAAACTATCTCAAAGTTGAATTAATCATAAAATAAGAGTATATTCATATAAATGTATAATTTTTTTTACCACGTATGGTGAAAGAGTTATTAAATATTTAAATGAAAAACACTTTTTTTACCCATAAAAATAAATTAATGAAATCTTGTTTTGAAATTTATAATATTCACTTATATATTATTCACATGATAATTTATTGCACAAGCTGCATTCAAAATCGAAACTGATCAAAATACACTCATGAATGCTATAATAATTTTGGACTACAGAATGGGTTATCGTATCAAAGTTAGTATCTTTTGATTATGCGCAAATAAAATGTACATTTACGTCAATTTTTTGACATAAAATTTAAATGTAAATAAAACAAGACATCTCATTGTAAAAGTTGCAGTCTATATTAATTGTATACGTAAAGTTGATATCACAAAAAAAGTTATTTTGTTAAATAAAAATGTTGGAGTTGTCATGCGCACAAGTTTCAAAAACATGTATTTGAGAAAAGGGCAATTATAGAAGACGAGTATACCAAATTTTTGTCAATAATTAAAAAAAAATATAGAACATATGTGATACCTTATATAAAGCAGAAATGATTGTGGCTCAATATAAAGGTATTTTCAAAAAATATATTTCTTGCGATTTTAAAGGTCCTAACTCACCCCTTAAGGGTTAAAGTTATTACAATCTTAGGTAATTATGTGAATCTATATGATCAAACGTTAGTGGAAATGAGCAACTGTTATAAAACAACTGACTTGATTTATGTGTATTTTTGCTAGTTTTCAGTTTTTCTTATTTAAATTTGAAAATAGAATGTTTGTTTACCGAATTAAACAATCAAATATGCAAAATTCAGTCAAAGAGTATTAAAAATGAAGCTTTGAACAAGGAAAGAAACCTTTCATTTTTGTTTATGAAGATAAGTTGGTAAAAAAAGCACAATAAAAGGAAAACATGGCTCGAATATAATATTAGTAATAGATGTCTTAATAGCATGTGCACATTCTTTAATTGTTTTGGCATTGCTTAATTAAGAATATTAAACCCTAATGTTAGGATATAAAGTGGTGATTGCAAACAACATTTTTAGGTTTATATTTCAACTTTTAAAGCAGTTTCGTACGAATTAAAAAATACTTTACGCAATTAATAAAGGGTTTTAAAAAGATTATCAACATTTAAAAATTTGTTAACTTAATAAAATGTATCAATTTTCAAATTATTGAAAACATGTGTTTGTAAATAAATGTACCTTCCTAGATGTATATAATATGAATGAATATTTAAGAAAAGAACATATTTTTGTAATTATGAATAAAAAAATTATAAATGAAAAGAAACTTACCCACAACAGCTTCCAGTTCTTTTACCACAAACAAAAAACACCCTAACCATAATCCGACATAACAAACCATAATTATCAATTTAAGTTCACATATCCTACACAAATATTCAATTCACATTTTAAAATAAAAACAATTCAACAAAAAAACTTCAAACAAAACACGTCCAGAGTAAAACGACACGTTCAGTTTCAACTCTTGAGTTTAGAGTTTCCGGGAGTATAGTGAAACGTGGGCAACTTAAAAACTCTGAGAGATGCGAAGATGCGTCCGACAGTGATTGCGCCTCAATCGTGTGTGAATGTGAGTTGGAGAACTCTGGGAGTTTTGGGGAAAATGCGAGTAGCGATTCGGTTTAGGGGTAGGGATTTTGGTTACAGTGTTGTATGAGACGTTTGGTCGGATACTTTCCCTTGAAGTTGGTTTAGAATTGTAGTTTCTATGTATTTGAACTTGTTAGGATCTTTTAAGTTTACTTTTCAGCGTTTTTTTTTGTTTTTAACAGTATTTAAACAGTTTACAAATATTTTTTTGTCGTGTGCTCTGAATGTATTTAGTTTTTAAATGAAATACAGCTTAATTTGTTTTTATTTTTATTTTTTTTTGTACTAGCTAAAATGCCGTTCTTACAGTTAAAATCTATTAATGAAAAGACTTGCAGAAATAAAATAACAAAAGATACAAACGTCGATATAACACGCTTTTTTCAATTGAAAAATAAAAAGTAAAAGTAATTTACTCTAACGAAGTAAAACCTTTTAGATTGATTTGTGTTGAACTTTGTTTTGCATGCAATTAATTTGTTTTCACCAAGTGATTAAAGTTAAAATCTTTCGAATTTTTGTTGGATTTTAATAAAATATGTTATATTTAAACATTTCACGTTTCTGCTAACAATTTCCAGGTTTTTAAGTGGATGTAGAAAAAGTATGGTGCCGATTTGTTAAAAAATACGGATTTCTATAGGAAAACTTATTTGAACTTGTTTTAAGAAACTTAAACTCTGAATTTTTCTTGCTCTCTATTATAAATATAAAAAAGTTTCGAATAAATCCGTAGGAAAATAATTGAAAAAAATTGTTTTCTCTTTTATAATAATTTATAAATTTAAAGACCGTACCTACATTTTCCTTGCTGAAAAATGCGCTCAGAAACGAAACATATAAATTTATAAAGATTTCTTTGTTATGAATCAGTTGAGATTAGGCCTTAAAGGGCATTCATGGATTATTTTTTGCAAATATGGAATGTTTATTTTACGACATTCTACAAAGCTTCCAGCTTCCTAAGGATTCACAAAAAAAAGCGTTTGCTGAACTTTACTACTATCATTTTTAACAAAACTAATATTTTAAGCCTTTTCTTAAAAGCATTAAAATTGAAGTACTTTCTTTGAAAAATCAGAATTCTTTAAGGATATTTGATTCGTTTGTTAACGAAATCTATACGTTTGACCTGTGTTAGTTTTGAACTATATAAGGATTCGGGAATAGATTTAGTTTTAAAATATTTGACAAAGCGTACTTAAATTTGCTTAACTCTCCAGGGTGGATGGTTATTAAAATATATATTTCCATTGCATAAATAATAAAGTTTTTGCACTTTAAATTGTCCAACAGCGAAAATTATTGACTATTGACAAAGTTTTTTTTTTTTGCAGGAAAATGTTATTGATGAAAAAATTAAGTTAATGAAATCAATTAATAAAAAGTCATCAGAATTATTTATATTTATACTTCATTAGACAAAAAAAATTATAAAATCAAATAAGGTCTCACAGGATAAAAAATTTATGTATATCTTACTGAATTATAATTATAATTAAAAAAATTTAAGTGTAATCAAAACATTAATTCAAAGTTTTAATCTGCCTCAGATTTAAAAAAAAAAATATGCACTTGATTCGGGTCATTCGTGACAGTGTCCCTACAACAGCTACTGTTCCAATATCTGACAATGTACATTTAGTATATTTTACCAACATTTTAAAATTTATTGGGATAAATTTTAATTAATTAAAACATTTAATGATTGCCATAATTCGACCTAAATTGCTTATTCATAATCTTATACGAATTTTCTTTCATTCACTTTACTCTAGCTAAATAACTTTTGAAACTTTAGAAAATAGGTATCCGGCTAGATAATTGCTCGCTAAAAGGCCATGATGTTATTAAAGGCTCGCAAACTTAACAAAGTTGAGCGAAATTATGAAAGGTATTAAGATTCTTGAGGATTAGCACGAACGATCTTGGCTTTATAGGATGCTATTAACTTTTATTTCTCAGTCCTTCGCTTTATTTCAAATTGAATAAGACTTTATAAGGATCCATTTTAGAGAAAATATTGGAAGGATAATCGATGAAAATTCTTTTTATGATAAAAATAGTGAATGTGATGACTTTCAATAGATAAAATAATATGCATGGAAAGAAATTTGGTCAACTTTATTTAAAATAAATTTTAAATAAATTAAAAATATTATTATTTACACAAACAAGAAGTAACGATATAAAATTTAATTACTCATCCAATCTTCTAACCGGGTGAAAACACTGAAAACGAACCATTCTTGTCCCTGCCAGTTTTAAAAGTAATATATAGGCTTTTAAAAGCAAAGTAACTTAGGAAAAAATGAGAATACAGTTTATAGAGCATAGAACAGAAAGAATTATACACGATTTTCTTTTTATTCTAGTTTTTTTTTAGTCCATAGTGCGTGTCATGTCCGTGGTGTGTCCCAACCCTCATATGACTTTGTCAGTTTATATATAACTTATAAGATATGAATTCACTTTTAGCTTCCACACTACGTTTATAACGTAAAAAGTGGAAGGTTTTATAATCGTTCAGTCCGTCTGTCTGTCCGTCCGTCTGTCCGTCCGTCACCCACTTTCACAGAAAGAACCACAAGTCCCACAGACAAGTGGGATACGTCATTTTGAAGCAAAAAATCAGATTAGGCTACATTCTAAATTTCATTAAAAATTTAAATTAGAAGTTTATTTAAAATTTAAATAACTAAAAATTCAATCTACATTGAAATAACATGCAAATTCCATTTTTATTCAATATTTTCACTGTTGCCATTTCGTTAAACGTACGAGAAACTTTATTTGAAAAAAAAAAAAATATATTTATTTATGTGTTATAATTCAGTTTGGATTGTTGTAATATCACAATAGAGTTCTTTTGATGGTTCATTATATATGTATGAAGAAAGATGCATAGAAAATTCTAACTTGGCATAAAAATGTGCAGGAATGTGCGAGGAATATTACATATTTATTCTTTGAAATATAAATTAATTTTTGCAAACGATAAGTAATAATTATTAAATTTTTCGAAATAAAATAAATGAAACTAGCCAAATTTGGCGTGTAAATGTTTAATATAGAATTAATGTTGTGTTTGGCGCGTTTATTCCTGTTAAACACAAATGTGTGGAAGCGGGTTAAGTGACAGATTCTGTTACAAACTTACTTGTTTATATTAGAAAATTAAAAAAAGGAACATTTTGGGAAAATATTAACGCAATTTTTAACTTTATTTATAAATTTGTATTTATTTTACTGACTATCCAATGCTTGTCAACAATGACTGCAGTCACGTCCGTGAATATGAACAAAAACTTGTATTGCATTCAATAGGTGGCAGTACAACTGCAATTTTTAGCATCAATATTTTACTTTTTTAATTATTTAAAATCTTTATTGTATTTTTAAAACTTGGTCAAACTTACTCTACTCAATTCTGGTAATATTTCCAAATTCGACTTATTATAAAGATAGTTGTTAAATTTTGCTGTTTACAATTGTAAAGAAATGAAAATGTAAAGGAAGGTAAAAAATTACTGTAAGGTCACTCTTGGCGATTTTTCCAAAATCTATCCAAAACTCGGTAATTTGGCGACTTTTTATACAGCCATGATTTTAAGAAAAAGCGTATTGAAAAAGTTGACTGGGCGAGAAAATGGATAAAAAAATCCCTGAAATCGTAAATAATGAAAAATGAACTATATCTTTATCCTAATTGCGCTAAATTGGAGAATAGTTGTCAGAAAAAATTATTTATCATCAAATATATAAAAAAAAAGTCGCGCCAAGGGTGACCGCCCAGTATATTCTGATCCGTTAGGGTATATTTTTGTAAAAATGTGGAGTTTATTCTTCATAAAGAGAAGGACCGTTATTCGGTCAGACATCCAAATAAAAATAAATAATTCTGACATCTGCAGGGATACATGCATGACACCATCTGCATTATATAAAATTCTTTAAGAACTTAAAGAATTTACTAAAGAGACACGTATATAACGATGACAATTATTGTAAATTTTTATGCTCTAATAAAAACACAAAATTACGAGACTTTCAGGTTTTAGTTTACTTAAAGTTAAATATTTTTAGCAGTACATCTTTTACGAGTTCATTTAAATTTAAATCAAAATACTTTTACATTTGATTTTGAGTTTCAATTAGTGTAAGCGTGCTATAAGAAAAATTTTAAATTTAAAGAAAGTATGTAACGATAACAAATACAAATGTATATAAATTAGTTAATGTACATAAATATATTAAAACATGAAACAACTTGTTGATAAATCACTTCGGGAATTATAAGTTATTTTTAATGGAACTTTGAAGTAAGGAAGATTATTAATTAAGTTACATAGATTATTTGCTTATAAAATATAAAAAAAATTATCGTATTTTTAAATAAAAAAATATTTCATGCTTTTTTCAGAGCTCAATGAATGAGAATTGTATGACAGGAGAAGATCTCGAAGTGTCAAAAACTAGTATTTTTATAAATAGACTTCTTGTTCACACCTGAATAGAGAAGGAATACACACTATTGAAAGATGAAGTGTGTAAAAGAAATGGGGTAGGGGGGGGGGGGTAGGTACATATATATTCCGGCTTGTGTGCTTGATCAGAGACCCGCTTATAAAGCCTTCGTCTAGTTCGTCTTCTTAAAGATGAAGAGATGCACATAAGCACAAGATCCAGAGCGCAGTTGTGGATAAGATATGAATTTATAATTGCATTTATTGTGCTTCGTAAGGAAAAAAAATTAGCAAAAGGAGACCTGAATGAATATATGCGTACAAGAAATGTATTTATAATTTTATCTCTTGTACTTCTTACTGAAAAAGAAATGTATGTCAAAAGAAAAAGATTCGGATGAATAGATAGATATACACAAGAAATGTTTTTATAAATTCATTTAAAGTACAGTCCTTAATGATAAAGGCATGCGCACGACAGCAAAAGATCCGAAAAAGAGACGTGTACAACAAATACACTTATAAATTCATATTTGGTACTCTCCTCAATGAAGAAGAAATGCACGGTAGGAGAAGAAGACTTAAATGAATAGGTCTGCAAAACAAATGCATTTATAAATTTCTTTCTTGTACAGAACTCAAAGGTGAAGAAATGCATGGCACCAGGTGATAAAGAAAGACAGTTGTGTTCAAGAGTAGTTTCATAAATGTATACCTTGTTCTTCTTAATGAAAATGAAATGTATGGCAGAAGGAAAAGAAGTACTAGAAAAACAGATGTGTATAAGAAATATATTTTTATAATATCGTGCAAAAAACCGAACTTTTTAAAATCAATAATCGTGGCAAAAGTGATGCTTTTAACGAAATCGTGTTTCAAAGTTACTTTTACTCACTAGTGCGACAAAGTAAATAAGAGCATCTGATAGGTGTAAAATTCTTCATTTGAGCATGATATTTTATTCGGCGGCTTTGTGATTGGTGGAAAATTCTTTATTTGAACGTAATTCTTTATTTGGCGCCTTATTTCCAATGCCAATCTAAGAAATACTTTTTGCACGTGATTTTAAAATAATCATTAATATAAATAATCACCTTCCAATCATTTGAACGTGATAATAAAATAATTAATAAGCTAATCAATAAATGCCAATTTAATAAATACTTTTTTTGCACGTTATTGTAAAAAATAGTGTATGACAACACGTTGAAAATAGCCATTTTTGAACTCGTGAATTTATTTAATAATAATTTATTCAACTCGTTTAAAAAAGCCCTACTTTTCACACTAGTTGCATAAATAACTATTATGAATTCATTTATTGTATCACCTTCAAAGATCGTCTGGGGACATAAGTCAGCCTTAAGCCAAATGGAAGCTAATGCTCCCCTTCTCTCTTCCAGGCTATGCTCTGGAGGCACACTACAGCCACAACAACCTCATAGATGACGTAAATTGCAAAATATACAGAAAGACAGGTTTTAACATTAATTGTATGAATTCTTTTGCATACAACTCAATTAAGAAGAAATGTACGACAGGAAAAGGTACGCGAATTTTCTTGCTAAAATACACTCTTTACTGATTTCTATATTATATATGTTAAATCATAGTATTGCTTAAAAATTAATTTCAATCTTATTATACGATATTTAATAAACACTACATGGTTTTTAAAGATAATTCAATTTTTTACGATTTTTTTTATAGTATCTATATTTTGTCTTTATTGAAAAAAAAACTGTTGCTTGGTTTAATTTTTTTTTATTCCAGATTTAACTACAGGCATGACAGTTTGAGTAAAAGATTCTTTTATCTTATTCTGTGTATTTGGTTAAAATCTAAACGTTATTTTAAAAGTTATCACTATTTTTTTACGATTCTTTTGTATAAAATAATTTAATTTTTTGACATTCCATCGCGATAGCATAGCTTAGTTTTTTTTACCACAGTTTCCTAGACGACCAAGTTTGGAACGGTTCAATGAAATTCCATTGGCAACTGATGATTTAGTTTGATAAAAAATTGTTTCGGAGACGTTGTGAACAAAAAAGATTTGTTTTTATAAATATTTAATCTCTAAGTAGTGTCTAAATTAAGACATATGACGTATATATTGTTAATATTAAAAAAAATTCCGAATAAAATTATAGTTAAAAACAACTTCATAAAAATTTAATAAAAGATATAGCATATGACGTTAAACCTGCGAAAATAGTTTTTAAAAAATTAACTTTAAAAATAATTTTAAAAAATTTACAAAAATATTAAAAAAAATTAACTTTAAAAATAGTTTAAAAAATTAACTTTAAAACTTTAATGACAGATTTTAAAACTTCTTGATCTGTTTTTATAAAAATGTTATACTAGTCAGGTTTAATAAAAATATAATTAGCGGTATTAGTGAAATTTTTTCTTAATTCTTCTTTCAAAAATGTAAGCATATTTTGGTAGACTTTGATGAAATTGATTCCACATAATATAATACTAACTAAATAATAACAAAAATGCATAAGCTTAAACTCGATTTATAAATTAACTAGCACATACTCGAACAAAAAATTTGTTTAATTAACAATACATTATAATTATAATATACTGAAAATTAATTAAATAAAAGTAGTTCAAAACCACCAAACTAATCAAACAAATGTAAAAAAGATTACTTAATACAAAAAAGCCCTTTTTAAATGATAATTATAAAATACTTTATGATGTGATTTATAAAAAGAAATTTCTTTTTTTTTTATGTTAAAATCCTAAAAGGTATGTTTACTCCTTGATTTTCCCGCCTGCAACAAACTCATTAACGTCAAAAGGCTCTCTCAGGTTTTTGGCCGAATATTAATGATTGCTACTCGTATTTTGTGGAATTCCACATAAAAGGTATTTTGCATAGAACCATATTTTACAAAAAAGCGCATACCGAATCTGTCATTTTGCCGTATGAATATTTTTTGCTAATGAATTCTTTAGATGATTATTTTGCAGCGATGGGGTAATGATATATCCGTTTAAGGAAATATCGTGAAAAAAATCCTTGTGGTATTCAGAAAGATTGGGTTTTTATAGAATTAAAATAATTATTTACTGTGATTATACTTTTTTCTTCATAATCGATGGTATAAAAAGTAAGTTTCCTTATCAATTTTACAAAATGTGTTTTCGATAATTTAACTTTGAAAAGATAATGTGAATGTACTAGAATTATTGAAAAATAAATGTTCAGATTCTGAATATTTGGCATCATGATATTGAGATAAGGTTGTTGAATTAATAAATTAGATATTTCTAAGCATAACTATTATGTTTTAAATTAAAAACTATTATGTTTAAAAATATTTTCAAATTAAAACCAAATTACCTTTAAAAACTTTTAAATGAAAAGAATTTCTTCTTTGAAATTCATTCGGAATGAAAATAAAAATCAATTATTTTTAAAATTTTCATTTTGATTATGCTAAGAAAACTATAATAATATAATAAAAAACGATACGGTTAAATAAAGTTTGAATATTTTTAGTATAGTAGTATTTAGTAATATAGTACTTTAGTATAGTAAACTTATGATAGAACAAAACCGTATAAATGTTGGAACCGATAAAAGTTTCGGTATTTATTTTGAAGCCTTTATTTGTATAAAATAAAACTGACTGTAAACAACCGGGATGATGGATGTTTAAAATACCGAAATACGGGCAGTGTAATTGTCTAAAAAAATTGTAATGTTGAATGTAAAGTTTTAATGCACTACAGACAACTATGTATTCGTACTTTACTAAACAGCGTATAGATGAAAAAAAATTAACAATGGGATTTGTTTTTATGCAACAAGAATTGATTAAAAGCTGTAGTTCTAGAGAGCCAATTTTAAACCTTAAAGTTCCAAAATCGAATGACATAAGTAATATAACTGCACATAAATCAACATGTAAGAAATGATTTCCTTGACTGAGTTCCAAGTGATAATGAATGACAAACAAAGGACCTAAATTACACCATGCGGGGAATATTGAAGGATGTCCTATAATGACTCAGTAGGAGATGCGTCACTTTTTCACGCAAACGCGTTCTATGTGAGAGGTCCCTTGTTTTACTTATGCACATCAGTAGATTCTTCTGAAGAATAAGCAAATTACTTAACACCACACTAGAATACAGCATGGACCATTGGCAACGAAACTCGTACACACTGTGGTTTAAAACAAAAGAGTGAAATCCACTCCTATAGGGGAAGTGCATTTTCGGCACGGAAATGGAGTGGAAATTAACTCAGACTGAGTTAAAACCGCTCGTTTGTTTTAAGAGTGTAACTTCGAACCTGAGTGGGAATACCAATGATACTCTATAGCGGCGGTCGTAAGTGTCAGCAGACTACGATATGGATACTTTTCTTTTACAGAAAAAAACAAACTCAGTGTTTTTTACAGTCTAACCCCGTTAACACGGACTCGAAGGGAGCACCAAAACATTTCGTGTTAGCCGAATTTCATGTTAACCGTCAGGAATTTTTTTTACATTGAACCAGTGAATAGTTTAAAAAAATTAGCATAAAAAAAATCTTATTTTATAATGTAATACGCTAATAATACAAGCATAAAATTAAAAAATTCCTTTAATAGAGTTCATCTGGAGTAGTACATACTATAGAAAAATTGGGAAAATGTATTTTCCTACAGGTTTAAAATATATTAATGCATAGGCCGCTGCAATTTTATAACTTGCTGTATATCAGGTTCAATAAGGGGACACAATAAATTGTTTACACTTATCCTTAGACCAAAATTCGATTTTTTTTCTAACTTTATAAATCTTGAGTGGAACCTTTTCAAGAGACAGTTAGTGTAACAAATATACTTGTTTTTCAAAAAGATTTTCAGTGAGTATTAAAAAAATAAGACACTAGGCTATTTAGTTCTTTTAGAACCTCTTGTTTTTATATTGTAAATAAACTAAAATTTAGATATTACGAAGAACAATTTTGTCCGAAAAAGTTTGGTAAGTCTAAGACAAAAAATTAGTGATGGATCTTATAAATTTGTATAGAAGAGATTCAATTCGACTTGACATTATCGGTTCAGTTTTTTTTTTAATTTCATTTTTTGGTAATGTAGCGTGGAAACGTTTTAAAAGAGTGATAAGGAAGGAAGAAATTGTTTTTAAAGTAAAACTTCTTTGATCATTATACTTCAACAAAACTTTATTATTGAAGTTTTTTTAAAAATAAAATCAATATGGATCAAAAGCTCATCTTTTTAACCCCTCAACAACCTCTATCAATAAATACTTTTTTATTTTTTAATGGAAATATATAAATTTTATATAAAAATTAGATTTTTCTTCAATTTTTTAGTCAACTTGCCTTGGATAAAAAAAAAACCGCCTCCTTATCTCTAATATATTGTAGGGTAGGGGTAGGTAAATATATATTCCGGCTTGTGTGCTTGATCAGTGACCCGCTTATGAAGCCTTCGTCAAGTAAGACAGACACAGAAAGAATTTTTTACTGTCACAGAGAAAGGAAGGCACACCCAGGGCGAAGGCGGGAATCGAACCCGCACCCGTTACAGAACGCAGACTGCTAGCGTAATGGTTCAAACCACTCGGCCATCCGGGCCCCCTAATATATTGTACTTTTACGGAATAATATTTGTGACCAGAAAAAATAGGCTTGTTTCATAAAACTGACTACAAATCAACAATAGATGTGCACGAAGGTATATATGTAAAAGTGAAGTATTTTTAAAGTTGCTGATAAAAAAAAACGAGGTCTCACAAATATTTTTTTTAGATATCAATAACTAACTAAAAAATCCATTCACGGGTTCCAAGTACAAACTCTAGTCTAAAAAATGTGGAAAAGAATTTAATTTTTCTCTTGCGAGCGTAATGCATAAGAAAAATAAAACGAGATAATTATAAGCACGCTTTTTTTCATGTAATTAAGAATGAATTTTCTCTAAATATATTTTCTTGGTTGTTTTATTTAGTGGATATTTCCAAAAATAAAAACTATAATTAACTGCTTTAAGATTTTAGAAAAGTTTTTGTTCCTTGTTAAAAAGCATTGAAAAGGACAATGGAATTAAACTACATTTTATTAATTTTTTTCATTAGTAAATATGCTAAGACGATAATTGGCGCGTGAACATAAATTTGATACTCAATTAAAATTTAAGGCTTCAATTACTTTGTGAACTTTTAATTAAGTTAAATGCGAATATGAATTACATTGAATGTTTTAAAAGTCATTATTTTAATAATAATAATATAGCTGTTTGGAAAACATGTAATGTAAAAAAATATATAAAATTTGAAATAATAAAAAGTATTCAAAATGTATTTAACGTTGAGTTGGTAAAAGTTTGCCCGAATCCACACCACAGCCTCACTTTTCATATGTTAGATCCATATATTATCATTAGTGCATTATATTAAGTATATTTAATAGCGATAAATCTTGGAAACTTTTCATCAATTTCAATTTCCATAAAAATTTATTTTATATACCCTGAAAGATATAACATTATTCTAGTTTTGAGCATTTAGTTTAGTTTTAGTATGGATAACTTTTATACGGTAATCACAGAATTTAAATCACAGTTTAGTTATAGCTATCTTCTTCCTTATTTTTAAACAACAAGAATACCTTACTTTGTTTAAACTTCCGAAAATTATCGATTTTAATAAATCAACAAGAATATGGTAGAACAGTAGTTTAATTTCATTACAGAGATTCCGTTCATATCAATTTCGGAATTCCTACATTAATAAATATTCAATCAAACGAGATAATTTGATGTCTGATTCGATATTGGCAAATCTTCACAATTAAATGTTTGTGATGTAAGTCTTGAGACATATCAAAGAATTTAATCTCTTTCAGTTTAAATATACGAATCAAATACCTAGGTCAATGATCAATATTTATTCATTTACATAACCTATGCTTCAATGCTCGACAAAGGTAGGATAACATATTTGTACACATTTCCGAGTAACCCCGATGACAGTAGTTTGTCTTTAATCGATAGGAACTATCGGATTTTAATTAACAGCAGCGGAGCCCTGATATAAAGCAATCAGACGAAATTATGTTGCCATCGCATGCGAATGAACGCTGTGCGGTGCTTCTAATTGCTTTAAATTACCCGGACTGGATGAACTATGAATCTTCTAAACTTTTAGTTGCGTTTTAAATTAAACCCGATTCCAAAGAATTAGATCTGAGATGTAATCTGGTTAAAAGGTGTGGAAAATTTTAAATGAGGTGAAATTTCTGTAATTTTGTGAGTTAAAAGTAGAGTTTATAAAATAGGCTGGTGATTTACGGACATTGCCATTTAAGGTTAAGGCAAATTACTTGAAATGTTATTATCTACTACTGGTGTGACAGCATTATGTAATCTTTAATTAAGGGTACAACCACGGCCGACATAACTTATAAAGCCACAGAAGCTCAACATGAGATCACTCTAGCCATCCAATTCAAGTTCTTTTCACTTAATGATATAGGGTCGTTTATTTTATTTGTTTCGGATTCATTTACTTTTAGTTAAATAGTTCTTTGACTATATTTTTTTTATCTTCTGTTTTTTTTAAAAAATTAATCTTTATCTTCTCGGACACTCCGTGCAGTTAGCGTGACATCAAGGAGAGTTTCTCAGGCAATTCGATCCGTAGTACAATTCGGTTTCGACCCAACGCCCAATACCAAATTATCGTATTGAAACAATTATTCAACTTTCATTTTAAATAATTAATTTGTTGTTTCTATCTCTTTGGTGCATATCAATTTATATCAAGTCCAAGAACCGAATTGCAATAAACAATAATGAATTTACAATCAAATGTTAATCTTGGTATAAGAATGAAATAAACTTTTTAAATTTTCGCAGAAATGAAAAATTAATAAAATATATGATTGGCATCAGTATGAAATCAAGTTAAAGAATTTCCTTTGATGTTAATTTTTTGGGGCATACATTTTCTATTGTTGTTGACCAGTAATGAAAATTTTTCTTGAAAATGAATTTTGTGTGTTCTTCTTGAAAGGCTGCTTATACATAATTAAGGGATTTTTCAATTACGGGGATGTAGTATTTGTTTAATTTGGATGGATGGTTTTCTAATTAATGTATTCATAATCAAAGAACATTTCCTATTTTATTATTAAAATTTTTTTTAAATGTTTGTGATTGAAATATGAAAAGAAAAACTTAGAAAAGACTTTTAATTTTTAAACCACTATTTATGAAGAATTTGTTTTTTATGGGAAGCAGGATTGATAGATTTAAGCATAGTGATTTGAAGGAACCGGGCGTATTGAGGCCCCATACCACCAAAGTTACTTTTACCTTCGCATCAGACATCGCAGCAGAAAATCTAAATTGTTTATACAAATAACGCCGTTTATAAGAAGATGGTGTATTTTAAATCTGACGTGTTTTCCATGAGCAGTTCAAATAAGACGTTAAATTAAACTATTTATCTAAGGTTGAAATGAAAAAAAATTCTAAAGATTTTCATTTTGAACGTTTAAATATTCGGTAAAGAATGTTTAACGTGAATCAAAATATGATAGACCAAATAAATTGAATGGTGGCGCCATCTATTGAAAAAATAAATTTGCCTTTTCAGTGTAAGAAGTATTGCTATTAAACAATTTGCAAAATCAAATTAAATTGATGTCACAGATATAAAGTAATTCCATTTTATTTTTATTAATTTATTGTGCGCTATAGTCTTAAATAAATAAAATATTTCCATAAACTATATTTGCCAATAAAAAACATAAACAAGGTAAATCTCTATTGGGTTGTAGTGTTTGGTTGTTATAATAAGAAAATCTGTTAAATAATTTCTATTTCAAAATTTTTTTGTAACAGTGAAAAAAAGAGTATTATATTAAGAGTTTTTATCAATTTAGAGTATTATATTCAGTTTTTATAAAGTTAGAAAAAGAAAAATCCCCATCATAGATATAAAATTGTGTTTCAGGAAACAAGGAATCGAATAATTTTTTTTTACTGAAAACTTAAAATAAGGAAATTAATTGAAACTAGAAATATGCGCTTGATAGAAACGTTAAAGTGAAAAAAAACTCATTAACGGGTACACCATCGTCGCGATGAATAGTGCGTTAAAAATGAGTATTTTTAGATAAAACTCCGTATTTATATCATCCAATATAATCAAAATAACTTATTATATTTTAGGGTATGTTTCAGTTATCATGCAAAACATATTTCGTGAAAATAAAGATCCTATTCAAAGTATTTTTTTAATTTATGATCAAAAACTAAAAAAACAATAACTTAGAGCGTTTTTGATAAAAAATTGATTATTTTCACCAGATTTTTAAGAATCACTTATTATTTTATTGGATGTGTTTCAAACATTATGTAAAATACATTTTGTAAAAATAAATGTTATTCACATTATTTTTGAATTTATTATCAAAAACATTTAAAAACGTGGTTCGTTTTTTTTATAAACATTAGTTATTTTTCTAAATTAATTAGAATCACTTATTATTTTAAAGGGCATGTTCAGACATCGTATAGAATATATTTCGTAAAAATAAGAATCACATTCAAAATATTTTTGCATTTATTTAATTGAAAACGCCAAAAATTAAGGGAATTAAACGCCAAAATGATGTACTTATACCATTTTCTGGAACATTAGAAGCTACAGATTCTAAATAACAGCTTAAAAATCATCACAAATCAATAGTTTTACTCGAAATATGCCTATTAAAATTCCATGAAACTCACGTAACCGAAAACGGCGTCGGACGTAACAACACACCATTTGGCGATTTTTTCTAAAAATGGCGCTACGGTTAGCATGTCCATAATTAAAATAAACATGCAACGTTTTTCAAAACGTTCTATTTAAAAGAACAGACTGCTAACTTAAACCAGCTTTTGATAATAAATTAGAACAGCTTGTTTCTTGCTTGGTTGTTGAATTTAAAATCGTACAAGAGCGCGCTGTTGACACTTCAGACCTAGTCAATTTTTGGATCAATCGAAATCTTCGTAGTAGATCTACCAAGTCTGATGAGAATAACTGGAACTTAGAAAAACCACTTATTCTAAATAATCCTATACTTATATTGGATCATTCAAAACATATTTTGTATTTTCAACAGCTGTATCGCACAGAAGTTGGTTAGAAATTGCATGCCAATGGACAAAAAAGCCAAGCCTGGCGTCATTACGCACTGCAAGAGGATTATGAGTGTTTTGACCGTGAAGTGACGTATCCCCTACTAACTCAATTACTGACTAATTTAATATCTTTTTTACTAGTGTTAAAAGTAGCATTCGACGTGTTTTTAAAAGGGCTACTGTCTGCCAGTGAATTTGAAATTCCTGCAACTTCCTCATTGTAAGTGTAATTTGTCTGCCCAAGTGTACATTTTAGTAAGTTTGTTTTTTTATGAACTATCTTACGTCTTGCCACTTTGCTAGCCATTTTCTGCTTTAACCGAATTATTCGAAATATTTGTACATTCTCCAAAGTATAACAAAGATATAGGGTCCGCTACGCTCATAGGCGACTTTTGACCATCGTAATTTCTAATGGACGAAGTCGTCTATGAAAATCGGATCCAATATACGATTATACTTTGAAGAATGGGATGTTTAGAACTTGACCCCTTATATATATATTTCTGATAACAAATGCGAGATATTTTTAAGAGTGCGGCATATGCAGTGACTCAAATAATATTTCCCCTTGTTTAATATTTTTTTATAATTGCGTGAAAAAAAATCCGCTTTTTACACTATAATTTTAATATCAGACGCGTGTGCGAAAAGTTCTTTTTAGAAACAGTGATAAAAAATTACTTTTTTTCACTCTTTTCATAAGATGCCAACATTTCAAGTAAAATTTCTATTTCATAATATTCATAAAATCCAGAAATTTATTGATCTGCTTTCATTATAAATATTATGCGCGTGAATGTTATTATTATTTTTTATTTTTGAATCAGTATCCATTTTCAAATGTTTGACTTAAAACTAAAAAATAAGTTTGCCTTTTGTAGTTCCAGAGATTTATCGATGCCGATCTTCTTTACGTAAAAAAATTAGCACGTAAATTATTTTTGAACCAATGAGATTTGATTTTTTTCACGTAATTATAAAAAATAGTGTATGCAACACGTGTGAAAAGTAAACTTTTTAAAACACGTGTCAATATTTCACTCGCTCGTACCTCGCTCGTGAAATAAAATCCACTAGTTTTAAAAAGTATTACTTTTCACACTTGTTGCATAAATAACTATTTTATAATTGCGTGAAAAAAATCCGATTTTTACACTATAATTTTAATATCAGACGCGTGCGAAAAGTTATACTTTTTAGAAACAGTGATAAAAAAATTACTTTTTTTCACCCAAAAGCAGTGAAAAAAAGTACTTTTTTCACTCTTTTCATAAGATGCCAACATTTCAAGTAAAATTTCTATTTCATAATATTCATAAAATACAGAAATTTATTGATCTGCTTTATTTATAAATATGCGATTGAATGTTATTATTTTTTATTTTTATTTTTGAATCAGTATCCATGTTCAAATGTTTGACTTTAAACTAAAAAATAAGTTTGCGTTTGTAGTTCCAGAGATTTATCGATGACGATCTTCTTTACGTAAAAAAATTAGCACGTGAATTATTTTTGAACCAATGAGATTTGATTTTTTTCACGTAATTATAAAAAATAGTGTATGAAACACGTGTGAAAAGTAAACTTTTTAAAACACGTGTCATTAAATAAAACCCACTAGTTTTAAAAAGTGTTACTTTTCACACTTGTTGCAAAAATAACTATTTTTAATTTACCACACATTTTAAACAAGTTTTTTTTTTTATTATGCGTGCAAAAAATTGGTATGATAGGTTTAATGTATATGAAACCGTGTAAAAAAGGTTTTTTTTTATGCACTCCTGTGCTAAAGTAATTTTTGCACACAGGATTTTAAAGCTTTAGTTTAGGAATGGTTATTGATTAAAACAAATGGATTTTTTTTGCATATTATGATATTTTTTAATATATAGGTGGTAGATGCAAAAATAATATTTAAAAAAGAAATATATTGTTAAAAATTTCGGTTCATATAAACTATTTGGGGTTTCGGAAAAAAATTGACCTAATAAGAAATCTATGCATAGGAAAATCTATACTTACCAATCCCTTTGGAAAAATAGTTTTATTCAAACCAAATAACTAAAAGTAGAGGGAACTAAAGATACTTGATCACATTTTCAGTTGTGGCTTTTTAAATTTTTTAAAAGATTATTTATGGATGTGTTAACGTAGTTTTCATACTTCTCAGTGAAACACAGTATTTATCATTATTTTTCTAAAGTATTGAGGTTCAAGTTAAAAAAAAGTAATTTATATTTAAAATTTGGGTCAAATATCCCAATTTAGGAAGTACTTGACTCACCTATTAGGATACTTGACCTAACTCAGCAGTATAGGAAGTATGACTTAAAATTATTTATATAAAAAAGGGTTATTACACTTATAATATGAGAAAGTGAACACATTGTGTCGATTGAAAGGGGTAGTACAATTTATGTTGGTGGCTTCTGTTTTTTTTAAAGATAATACAGGAATGAAATGACAATTCGCAGTCAAATATTGCATCTGGTTTTTCCTTACGTCCCAAATCACATAGATATTTTATTTTTCCACAGCTAAGACCTAATCATGAGTGATAGCTACTTAGTAGCAAAAATATAATTCCGAGAGCCATATTCTTTCAACAAGAGGACATTGGATCCTCTTTTAATTAATGCTCCATATGATGATGTATAAACATACTTTTTTTGAACACCCTAAATATTTTATGACATACATTCTCAAAATAGTTTCTAGATGGACTAAATTTGTTGGCTAATATGATACGAGACACCCATCCATAAAATTTTCTGTAGCTTGTTTAACAATATTTTATGGAAGAGCCCCTCTGTTTTTAGCAATCTCATTCTTTATTTTAGGGCACCTATAATAACCTTAAAAATAAAATAAAAAATCAAATAATATTGCTAAATGCCTCTGGAAAGCAATCATAACTGAGGGTCAAGTATCTAGGTGACTTGGGTCAAGTAACCTTTTTACTACATAAACCTAAAATATAACCAGTTCAAAAGTTATTTATTGGAACTATTATATAAATGATATCTTTAAAAAAAGAATCAACTTTAAACAAGACAGAATTGTAACGCCAGAGTCGGGCAAAAAATTTACTTTTGGAGCATGAAAAGTTTTTTTTTTGTTTTTGTTTAACATTTTAAAAACTTATGCAATGCTTCAAGTGTAATTTTCACTGTGTTATTTAGCTACCTGAAAGAAAAGAAATCATGCCACTTTTAACTTGAAAAATACTCTTTTTAATTATAAGAAAAATACCTATGTCAAGTGTCCCTATAGGTCAAGCATCCCCAGTTCTCCGTACATAAATTATGAAAATAACTATAAAAATAAGGTTGAAAAAGAATTGTCATTGCAGATTTTAGTTTTCAATATTTTATTTCAGCTCCTCAACACAAATTATGGCATTCGCGTTACTAATGAAGCCAAACATAAATAGTCTGTGCCGGACGTAAATTGGCATTAAAATGGGCTTTTGCCACTCTCCATCTTCTGTATAAATTGAAAGTGACACTATACCCGTCATTGAACTTTTCCCACAAGACCTGTTTATTATGCATTAATGATTTTCCCTTATTGTAGTAAAATTTTGTGTTAGGAAAATGAATAGGAGCGAAACTTCTTTTGAAAGGACAAACATATCACTCTATTAAAAGAAGCATATACTTTTTGGTTTTCTATGTCCTTCCAGATTTTGGCAAATTATGATTTTATACTTTTTGCAACAGAGCTAATTTTTTTTGCATGGTTCAAAGCGACTTGAACAACAAGTTTCAATGTTTCTAAAATTGCTTTTCGTAAGTATATACCAATTATTTTTTTTAAATTATTAGTTGTTACTTGTTATAAATGACTACTGATGGTAACTTGTTATTAATGACTTATATACTATAATACTTACATTATTTTCTACTCTAATGCACTATTGGCTAGGACATTTTACTTCGTAGTGAGTAGTCATCTAACACAAAATTTGTCTTTGCCCAAATGTACCAGCTCAGCGATTTAATAAAGTCAAATGTGCCCTCTCAATTGTTGTCCTTGGCATTGAACCATATTTCAAAAATGTGGGTAACTGTCATCAGAGATTGCAAATAATCGACTCTAACCCAGTTTATCTTGTCGTGTAATTATAATTCGTCTATTAATATACTTATATCTAAATGTTAAGCTGGAATATTAAAGATGCCATGAATTTAATTTTGGTTTTAAAATGTAGAATGGTAGTCACTTATTCCTAATTAAAAAGGTAATGTGTACTCGTAAAATTCATTTTGTAAACCAAATTGTTTTAAAGTAAGTGCGTTAAATCTTGTAAAAAAATTAATATCTTTTTCTACTAGTTATACTATAGCTCAATGAGTTTGTAACGATTGAGGAAAAATAAGAAGAAAATTAGAGAACACATATAAAAAATGAGAATCCTAGTTTTTAAGTTGAAGGTGTTTATTTGAATTAAATATTTACATACTAACGAAAACATAGCACCTAAAAACGAAAATGGTACATTTTGAAAACAATAAATTCTGAATTATTAAAAAAATAGGCTTCTATTTTAAAGTTAAATGAATGCATATATCACTAGAAGGTAGGCTAAAAACTTAATGTGACCCAAAAATTAGCCAGTAAAAAGTAAAGTCTATTTTCAATAACGAAATATAAAAATATGGATGATTCAATGCTAAAAATATGCATTGGAGAGGATACACAATTAATTTTCTATTATTTTTTACAACATTTTCTTTGGGTGTTACTGTTTTGTTGAAATATTTGTAAATTGTCTATCTCTTTTCTATCTCACCCTCAAATCCATTTGCTGTAGTACATTCTCATCTCTCTTATTCTAAATTTAACTTTGATAAACATTTCCGAAATAAACCTATCACGGGGGCCAAAAAAGACAACGCGGATAGAAAAACTACGAGTAGTAATAGGTCCTTAATTGGCTAAGGATTATTTATGCATTATTTGGAGAGATAAGCATTAAATTTCTGCGCATGCCCAGTTGGGCCAAAGGGGCGAATAAGATATTTTTAGTTGTTTTCGCCTCACTTGTTGCAGAACCTTTCGACCTAATACCCGCCTCTACCGTAAAACTTTATCAAGTTGTTCAAATGTTCAAGTTTATAGGGTTTTTTTTTCAGTGTCACATAGTAAAGCGGGTGTTTGTTTTATAAGGTTTAAGTGATAGCTTTTATTTTATTTTGAATCAAATTAAATTTCTGAGATGTTATTATTTTTAGAAACGTCTAAAAATTGTAAGTATCAATTTCGTGTAAACTTTCATTTATTTGTTTGCAGTATTCGTCCTACAATTCTATCTACCCCACCTTAAAGTTCAAACGGATTACCATAAGAAAAATAAATTAGGGGAGACTTGAATAACTTGATCTCATGGGAGATTTGATTCTTAGGTAAATCAAAAAACCAACAACAATAAATAAAATATGCATAACCAGATAATTTTTTCGGAAACTAGCAATACTGATTAGGTGCCTCCTTATTATCAGTAAAGGATGTGTTCTTAAAATTTCCACCATTTGTTTTAGTGGCGTCAAACTTCTTTTTGAGTAAATAATTCATGTTTCTCTGTTTTTTCAGCTTAACATAGTTAATAAACTATATGTTTACTCATTATATGTTAGTACTAACCACTGAGTGGCAAAATTTAAATTATCAATTTTTAATTTAACAGCTATTTTTCCAACACAGGAGAATTGGGGACACATACCAATCGAATGGGGGGACTTAATGATTTGAAACAATTATGAATTATGACTGCCCTGAATTTTTACGTCAGCAGATAAAAAAGCTTTAAGTGATTAGTTAACGGAAGGACCTCAAATGTGGAAACAAACTGAATTTTAAAGTTGTAAAAAATAAAAATTATTATAACCTTGATTTATTTTAAACAGTCTTTAAAGTGTTAAAAAAGGGGACTATAAGTTAAAAGTCCCAAAACCAAGTGATTAATCAATAAAAAAAAGAAATTGGAAAGTTTACTACGCTGTTTGATTTTTGAACAACTAAAGGTAGGCTATGGGGCCGCCAAGGCCATGGGAAGGATCCGTGTGATGCTGTATCCATCCCGGGTTTCGGCACCACATATTAACGTTTTATAGTATTAAATTAGACTCAAGTATCACTTACATCTTGTTTATTTTGAACGAACCAAAAGTGTTTTACAACTGGTGTTGCCAGATTAGGCAACGAAATTATTGCATTAATCTCGTTCTCACGTCTTCTCGTCCGAAACAGCCCCCTTTTATCATCTTGTATTCCTTACAGCTGTACAGTACACATATGGACTATGGGTAAGTGAGTAATGGCAATGTATGTTTCCACTTTACCCTCATCTGCATGTTTTCACATTACCTGCACTGTAGCCAAGTTGGATTTGACTTGAATATACCACAGAAATCAGTCTAAAAATTTTGTTTTTTTGTTTGTTTGTAATGAATGAATGTAATGAATAAAAAATGTTTTTTTTTTCAATATTTCCCGCATCTTTCAACATTACCTTCCCCTTCTATATGTTATATAATGTGTAAATAATTCTAAGATCAAATTTTATGTTTTATTTGCTTAGCTAGCAAAATAATTAACAATGTCTTAATTAAAGAAAACCAAGCTTTAAAATTCAATGGGGGCTGGGGAGCCCAGCCGGTTATAAGGCGTTCGCCTTGCACGCGGAAGGTCCCAGGTTCGGGTCCGGGTATCACCAAAATAACTGCCAACCTAAAAAGGGCCTGTGCAGCCAGGAATGTTCGACGAATAATACCCAGTGTAGAGGGAACGTTAAATATGCTTCAAAGAAGGAAAAGAAAAGCTGCGTATGATGTCGCCCTTAACGGTTGCATTGGGTGCCTACTCAGTTGTCTGCTCGTCACTTGACTGTGGTTCTAAATTACGACGCCCGTTGCGAATAGCCCTAGCATAGCTCTAGTGTGCGATGATAATTAAAAACTTATCTTACCTTAAATTTGTAAACATCAATTAAATTAAATTCGATAAAAAAAATCAAAAGATTTAAATTCTATAAATAAAATAAAATAATGATATTCAAATAACAATCTTACAAATTAAACTCACGTGCTCTGACGTGTTTATACTTAATTTTCGCTCACGCTGAACGCGTTGAAATTTTTTTCAAATTAGAAAACGAAATTTATAAATTAAAAGTTCATAACAATGCTATTCCTATGGAGAAAACGGCTCATGTTTTGCCTTCCTACACCCGTTCGGGTTCGAATTTCGAAAAATCTCTTCTTAAATGACGCCTACGATATAAAAAGAATATTTTCCTAAAATTTGGTAGCTCTACCTCCAGTAGTTTGGGATGGGCGTTGATACGTGAATGAATAAATGAATGAATGAATGAATAGATCAGTGAGTGAGTGAGTCAGTCAGGCCTTTTGCCATGGACATCAGGCCTTTGTCAGGACCCTTTTCCTTTTATATATATAGATCTAAC